>JANJGN010000115.1:72500-672500 GCA_026770705.1 Isurus oxyrinchus
AGAGCCAAACAGGAACTCCTTCCACACAGAATACAGAAGGTTAAGGTACAGATGTAAAAAATTATTTACAGCCTTGATAAGACAAAGAGGGAAATCTTATTTCCACAGGCTGGTGAGAGGAGATCAGTTTAATATCATCAGCAGGAGGGCGGGTAAGTTTGTCGAACAGATGATTGTGAGGACATGGACACAACTGGGAGCAGTAACGGAGACAAAATCCAGCATTGCTGTTAAACAGGAAAGCGGATAAATATTTGAAAAGAAAGATGTAAAAGGCACAGGGATGGGAAAGAGGAGTTGAGTGCAGTTCTTTCTAGTGTGATGGGCTGAATGGCAATGAAGTTCTAACCTACTCTGTCATTCTAGAGCCTGAGAGGCCTTTATTTTGGGGGGAATGGGGAATGGAGGTCGATCCAGACAGTTTACCAAATTGTTAACAAATTACCCAAGCCTCAAACTTTAATCTCACGATCCAGGGTCACAGGAAACCTCCCACCATCCACCCACCGATGCATTCGTTTCATGATACATTTGTCCATTGTTGGTTGGCCACGGCTCAGTTGGTTGCAGTGTTGCCTCTGAGGTTCCCGGTTCAAGTCCAGCTCCGGGCCTCGAGTACAGAGGTCAAGGCCGACACTCCCAGTGCAGCACTGCTGGTGGTGCTGCCTCTCAGCGGGGATATTAAACCAAGGCCCAGCGCCTGCTCAGCTGGATGTAAAAGATCCCGTGGCATTTACTTTGAAGAAGAGCAGGGGAGTTATCCCTGGTGCCCTGCTCTATATCTATCTCTCAATCAGCATCACAGAAGCAGGTTATCTGGCCGTTACCACACTGCTGTTTGTGGGAGCTTGCTGTGCGCCTATTGGTTTCCTGCAGCACAGCAGCAACTATACTTCAAAAGTACTTCATGGGCTGTAAAGTGTTTTGAGAGGTCCAGTGGTGGTGAAAGGTGCTACGTAAATGCAAGTCTTTCTTTTTTTTCTTTTTATCTGATCCGTACGGAGTGACCAGTTCAATCTCGTCAACCTTTCAAACATTCAAATATCACCATGGGGTGGCAACAGTGAGTTCCCTTAGTTAGGTCCCACAGACATTTGCTCTCAACCATTATGGGATAGATGGTGTTGGGCTGGGGGGCGGGGAGACGGGGGGGTGGGTGTTGGGGGTGGGGGTGGGGGTACCGTTTTCGGGTGAAGGATTAACACAAAAGCTTCTCCATGAAGGCTATATCTAGACAGCTTGAAGGTCAGTGAAACTAGTGTCAATTGGAGTGAACTGGGCTTTGTGTTTTTTTATCAGAGGCAGTGGTGTGGCATTTTATTAACACGGTGTTAAATCAAGGACCGCTCAGGAACTCCTATAAAACAGAATTTATACACCCACGTTGTGAAGGATATGGTTTAGGAGGTTGAAATAATTTAAAAAAAAACACTCAGTGGGTTTAATTGTCACAAATTGTGCTCTGCCGTTGGCAGCAATCATTTGGAGGCTGATGGTTTATGAATAAAGACGAGGGGAGAGAAGAGTCAGACGTGTGTAACCAGGAGGGAAGGGAGGAGCAGACTGAATTTCGATCAGTGGGAAGGAATGGAGGAAATGGAGAGAGGGTGGGAGGAAGTGTACCAGCTACGCCGGGTGAGTAGGGTTAGGTGAATTCCCGATCTCTGCAATCCCCTCCAGTCCTACAGCCCTCCCCGAAGATATCCACTCTCCTCCAATTCTAGCCACACGAGCATCCCGGATTTTAATCATTCCAACATTGGCGGCTGCGCCTTCAGCTATCTGGGCCCTAAGATCTGGAACTCTTTCTCTAAATCGTCCCGCCTCTCTCCTCCTTTAAGAACCTCCTTAAAACTTAAATCTTCTGACCACGCTTTCGTCCACCTACCCTAATATATTCTTGTTTGGTTAGGCATCAAATACTGTCTGATATGCTCCATTGAGGAGCCTTGAGGTCTTTTGCTAAATTAAAGATGCTATAAAAATGAAAGTTGTTGCTTTCAAAAATGCTAACAACATTTCTTTTTTAATTCATTGCCTGTCGACTCCAATCTGAGGAGATGGGAGGAGAAGATTCCACATAAAATGCTGTTAAGCCTACGTTTCAGTATGAACCAGGGCTGCCCTTAACATTATATTTTAAACTTGGGGAACAAACAGGTTGTCTCCATCACTTAAATCTGTAAAGCATCCAGCCAGAAATACTAACAAATCATCCACCCTTGGCTGAGGTTTAAGTTGTAGTTTGCACTCTGGTTGAACATTAGTTTGTTATTTGTGTACTGGAAATGCAAAGGAAAGAGATGCAGCTGTAAAAACAACAAGTGAGGAGGGTGAAAAGAAAGGTTGAGAGAGCCCATAAAGAAGCTCTGTAATAAAGTTATCTGTTTCAAGTAAGAAACCTGATCAGTACATTAAGTTCATTACAGTTGGCAAGTTGACTCTGCCAACCAATCAGCACCCTTTCCTCCTCTAGTAAGAACTAGGAGCAGGAGTAGGCAATTCAGCCCCTCGAGCTTGCCCCGCCATTCATTACGATCATGGCTGATCTCATTTCAGCATCAACTCCAATTTCCTGCCCTCTCCCCATAACCTTTCAACCCGTTACTAATTAAAAATCTGTCTATTTCCTCCTTAAATTTATTCAGCGTCCCGGCATCCACTGCACTCTGAGGTAGTGAATTCCACAGACTCACGACCCTTTGAGAAAAGTAATTCCTCCTCATCTCTGATTTAAATCTACCACCCCTTAGCCTAAAACTATGGCCTCTCGTTCTAGAATGCCCCACAAGGGGAAACATCCACTCCATGTCTACTTTGTCTATCCCCTTTAGCATCTTATATACCTTAATTAGATCTCCTCCCATCCTTCTAAACTCTAGCTAGTATAGGCCTAAACTGCTCAATCTCTCGTCGTAAGACAAACTCCGAATCTCTGGAATCAATCTAGTGAACCTCCTCTGAACCTCCTCCAGTGCAACTACATCCTTCCTCAAGTAAGGGGACCAAAACTGTGCACAGTACTCCAGGTGCGGTCTCACCAATGCCTTGTACAGTTGCTTCAACACTTCCCTATTTTGATACTCTATTCCTTTAGCAATAAATGCCAAAATTCCATTTGCCTTCCTTATTACCTGCTGTACCTGCATACTAGCTTTCAGCGATTCATGCACGAGGTCACCCAGATCCCTCTGCACTGAAGCATTCTGAAGTTTCTCTCCATTTAAATAATAAGTCGCCTTTTCCTTCTTCTGACCAAAGTGGATAACCTCACACTTATCCACGTTAAATTCCATCTGCCAAATGTTGGCCCGTTCACCTAACCTGCCCATATCCATTTGTAAATTTCTTATTTCTTCCTTGCGACTTCCTTCACCACATAAATTATTGTGATCGTTTGTAATTTTTTTGTCCTGATGAGTGCAAGATGAAAAGCTTCGACAACATGGGCAGAATTTTCTGATTGCCGGGTGGGCAGGGCCCAACCCAATCTCTGGCGGGTGGGGAGCCAATCCCCGCCACCATTTTAGGAGGGCGAGCCAATTAAGGACCGCCCAGCGTGACGTCTGCCCGCGTCACTTTACGTGTCGGCGAGTGGGCCCTGACCCCTGCTCTCTGACGACAAAATTCAGCCCCATGTCTTTTGTTTCAGCAATATTGAAAAAGGAAACAGGAAAACAGCAAGAAACCTTGCGTTTATATAACATCTTTCACTACCTCAACATATCCCAAAGCACTTTACAGCCTATAAATTCTTTTGTACAGTCACTCTGCTAATGTTGGAAGCATGGCAGCTGATTTGTGCAAGGCAAGCTCCCAGAAACAGCAATGCGAAAATGACCTGATCATCTGTCAGCAGGAATAAGAAGGGGAAATGAAGAGATGGGAAGAGGTGGAGGAGAGTCAGGAGAAAAACAGATAGGATGGTGAGATCAAGAGAGAAAATAAGTTGTAGGAAAAGAGATTGGGGCATATGGTAAGAGTCAGAATAATGGGGTGCTATAGAGAAAGAAAGAGACAACAACATGCACTTATAACATCTTTAACATAGTAATATGTCCCAATGTGCTTCATCGGAACATTTCAAACAAAAATTGACACAGGGTCATTTATTCTTCCATGGGATGTAGGTGTCGCTGGCAAGGCCAGCATTTGAGGCACATCCTCAATTGCCCTTGAGAGCGACCACATTGCTTTGGGTATGGAGTCACATCTAGGCCAGGCCGGGTTAGAATGGTAGATTTCCTTCCCTAAGGGGCATCAGTGAACCAGATGGATTTTTACAACAATTGATGCTAGTTTCATGGTCACCACTTCTGAGACTAGGGGCGGAATCTTGAACCCTCACCTGTGGCGAATTTGGTGACAGAGTTGGGGAGGCATTTAATCAGGTGCGAGAGTATGTTAACAGGATCCAAGCCGATTGGTGAAGTCAAAACTAAGATTCAGAGCCTTTCCTTGCTGAGAGAGTTTATTGACTTTGTTCAGTGTCAACACTCCTCACCCCCACTCAGTGACCCAGCTATCCCCTAGTAATACATTCATGGGCATAACAAAATAAAAAACTGAATAACTAATTAAAGAATACTAAAGAACCGCCCCCACCCCCCACTCCCCCCGGCCGCCTTAAAGGGGCCACTATAACAAAAGTAAAGCTTCGACAGAAACTTATGAGATCAAACTAAAATGCCATTGTGGGGGAGGTAATTGGAGGAACACAGCAATCTCAGAGGGTAGGGGCTGAAGTAGGTTCTGAAGATAGGGAGGGGTGAGGCCAAAGTGATTGTATAGGAAGAAGATGAGGAAGATGGCACTTCCACTATCTCTATTTCTTGGCTTTCAAAGGAACAGGAAAAAACCCACCTACTTGGGTTCTATTTCTGAACTTCACTTACAATAAAACCACAAGGGGGCTATTCAATTCTCCCCCTCCCCCCACACTTCCCCTCTCCACCTCCACCGCACCCCACCTCACCCCACCCCCACCACACCCACCCCCGGGTGATCACATCAGTGGAGTCTTATCTGTACCTACACCAATGTCAGTGCTGCTCTGCTCAATCAAAGGAATCTTTTCAAATGAGAATCTCGTGCCTGCTAAATAAGGTACACGGATAATTTCATGTCAGGAGCTGAATCTAATTAATTAGTTAAACAGGGTGCATCCACATTTACTGTGGACCAAAGCAGAGGTGCTGTATATAAATGTTTTATGAATGTTCAATGAATCCTGCAGCTGGAAAACAAATCATCATGAAGTTAAGCATTGTACATTGGCCTTAGAGGAATGGATGAATTTCTGACTTTGGTCAAATGTCCTCAGATGTTGTCCTTTTTCCCTCTCTCTTTCCCCACCATTTCTCCTGAAGACACTGAGTCACCACCATCGTAAAGGTCATCACTAGAGTGCTCTAGTGATTCACTATTCTCTAGAGTTTAGAAGAATGAGAGGTGACCTCATTCAAATGTACCACATTCTTACAGGGCTCGACAGGGTAGATGCAGAAAGGATGTTTCTCCTGGCTGGGGGTCTAGAACCAGGGGTCACAGTCTCAGGATAAGGGGTAGGTCATTTAGGACTGAGATGAGGAGGAATTTCTTCACTCAGAGGGTGGTGAATCTCTGGAATTCTCTACCCCAGAGGACTGTGGAAGCTCAGTCATTGAGTATGTTCAAGAGAGAGATCGATAGATTTCTAGGTACCAATGACATCAAGGGATATGGGGATAGTGGGGAAGGTGGCTTTGAGGTAGATGGTCAGCCATGATCTATTTTAATGGTGGAGCAGGCTTGAGGGGCCTACAAGCTCCTCAGTTCCTCAATGCAGGAGACCTCATCACGGCAATGACAGGCTTTAAGCAACCAGGCATTTAAATTAGACTCAAACTCTAAGCCCTTTACACGGCTAATTTTTCTCAGCCTGTCTGCAGCCTCCGACATGAGTGACCACACCATCCTCCTCCAATGCCTCTCCAGCATTGTCCAGCTGCCTGGGATCGCTCTCACCTGACTCCATTCTTATCCATCCAGTTGTAACCAATCACCTACAATGATATGTCTTCCTGCTGCCACACCATTACCCCTGGAGGCCCCCAAGGATCTATCCTTGGCTCCCTGATATTTCTTATCTACATGCTACCCCTCAATGGCATCACCCAGAAACACAGCATCACTTTCCATATTTATGCTGGCAACACCCAGCCTTCTGTCTTGTGCCTGGCCTTCCAACATCCTACCCTCCCTAAACACAAGCTCATCCAAAACTCTACAGCCCATGTCCTGACTCACACCAACTCCTGTTCATCTACCTCCCCTGTGCTCGCTGACCGTACATTGGTTACTAGTTAAGCAACAACTCAATAGGCTCTGCCAGGGATTCAATACACAGGCCGCAAACTGATTCCAATCGAGATATTCTGAGGGATCCCAAACTGAATTACATTATTCTGCAGGAAAGGATGTATCCCAATTAGATAGGGTGGGACATCCACTATATCCACAGAGTTCTGGGTTTCTGATGCTTCCTGCTTGATGTGGGGAAATGGTGTAGTAATAATATAGTTCAGCTGGTAATCCAGTATGATAGGTTAATGCTCTAGGGACACAAGTTCAAATCCCACCATAGCGCCTGGTGGATTTTAAATTTAATACATTTTTTAAAATACTGGAACTGAAGCTGGTCTCAGTTACTGATGGTTTTTTTGACAATACCTTTGCCTCCAAAGTCTCTTTGGATTTACGTAGCTGACTTATCAGCTCTTCCATCTCTATTTTGCGTTGGTGTACTGCCTCCTGGAAAATTAAGCACCGTCGTGTCTTCTCTGCCAACTCATCCTTCATTTTACTTAGAGAAGCGCAGAACTCTTCCTGTTGCTCTCCATACTTTTCCAGAGATACACACTTAGACAGGAGGGATACTGGTCATGTATGAAGGTCTTTCAGCAGGTTTGCACTTTACTTTTGGAATCTCTGTGACAAATCAAGGTTGATTTTCCCTCAGCCCTTTTTGTCCTAGTATGCCTGGTCCTCTGCCTGCTACCACCACCAAGGGTAATCTCACTGTTTGATCTTCATAGTTTACTGAGAATTTACATGAGCCCTTGACTTGTTTGCTTTCTCCAGTGTAAGTCTTTAATTTTTCAACAGTTTTCTTTTAAATTCAGCTTAGGTTTTCCATGATTCGAGTATTGAAAAGTGTGCTCTCCGATCACCGTAGTACCTCCACCTCCAGTCTGATAGGTTTCTCATGGCTACATAGATAGGTTCCATTCTTTCTGCCTTTAAATTATATAGCAAACAAATATCAGCATCTATTACTTCAGGTTTTTCAACACTGTTTATCTCATTGGGTTTTTGCCTTTGTCTGACAGTCTGCCTGATTCTATCTTCGCGATTTCTCACGAGGTGTCCATATTGATGGCAGAAGAAACATTCAATCTTTTTAAATTGTATTTCATTACAGGGCTGTCTACTCCCATCTCTGTGACTATGATGCCAAGCTTTTGCGGCTGAGGTCTCCTTTTTAATTTGTCTGCTAGCGGGGGCTGCTTCCCGCTTTGCAACAAAGCTCCGCGCTTTCGTGTTCCTTTTGGCTGAAGCTCTCGGCCCAACGCGGAGGATGGCGCCATTTTGCACTCCTCGAGTGGCTACTGAGTCTCGCGCCGCACCTTCCATTGCCGGAATGATCTCCAACGCCTTTGGAAAAATCTAAATTTGTTTCAGCCAACAATCTCCTCTGGATCGCAATTTTTGTTTGTACCGCCCTCCAACCGACCTCTGAGCACATCATTGACTGAAGCACCGAACTCTCAGTATTCAGCTAATCGCTTCAAGCTCGCTACATAAGAAGCAACTGTCTCCCCCGCACCTCTGATTCTGCAGCTGAATTTAAACCTTTGTTTACCAGCTTGGGCTGGTAATGATTTCTTGCGAGGTTCACTAAATCAGCAAAGCTTTTGGAGTCTGGGGCACCAACAGGTTTTGAACTAATCCCGTATGTCTCACTCCCACACGCGGACAGAAGGACCGTGCGTCGTTTCCCCTCCCCAGCAATGTCATTCACCTGGAAGAGGAATGCGAGGCGTCCAACACAGTGAGACCAGTCGTCCGAGGTTGAGTCTACTCTTCCAAATTGTGGCATCTCTTAGGAAATTAATTTGACACTCAGAGGGATATTTTCTTTAACTTGCGACTGCCCTTGCGAGGTGTGGCCCAGTGTCAGTTGTTCTGGTTTCCCTCGTTTTCCCCTCTCGCTTTTTTACCTCGTTTTTTTTGCGGCTTTTCATGCTTTTACTCTCGTCGCCAGTTTGTTGGATCCAGTGCCCTTGGTTTGCTGAAGCTAAAGCATCTGGGTTACACACTTTGTTCGGGGGGGGGGTGACCGCGTCGGTACAGAGTCAGGGAACATCTGGAGATCGTTGTTAGAATAAACACGTGCTGTTTATTTACGAACTAACGCTACAAATATACTTGCACGCTCACTACGTAAACCACTGTTTTCACTCAACAGTAACAAACTCAAGACTCTCACATAGAGGTAGCCCATGCTACTCTGCTATTGGGCAATAAGATCCTGTGACCTTACATTACAATACTTGTCTTAAAGGTATATTACGTCTCAGGTTACTATAATTTCCCAATCTATCACCATTTAAATAATACTTTGCCATTCTGTTTTTCCTACTGAACTGGATAACTTCACACTTACCCATGTTATGTGGCATCTGCCATGTATTTGCCCACTTACTCAACTTGTCTAAATCGCCTTGAAGCCTCTTAACAACCTTCTCACCATTCACATTCCCACCTAGTCTTGTGTCATCAGCAAACTTGGAAATGTTACATTTGGTTCCCTCATCCAAACCATTAATACATATTGTGAATAGCTGGAGCCCAAGCGCTGATCCCTGTGGTACTCCACTAGTCACCACCTGCCATTCTGAAAAAGACCCATTTATTCCTACTCTCTGTCTCCTGTTCTCAGTCAATGCCAATATATTACCCCAATCCCATATGCTTTAATTTTGCACACTCTTACATTGGACTTTATCAAAAGCTTTCTGAAAATCCAAATACACCACATCCACTGGCTCTCCCTTATCTATTCTGCTAGACACATCCTCAAAAAACTCCAGTAGATTTGTCAAACATGATTTCCCTTTCATAAATCCATGTTGACTTTTGTCTAACCCTATTCCACAGAACATCCTTTGTCTGCTGTAATTCTTTACCAGGAGCTTTGTTGTTTCTGAATTTTGCCGGGTGTATTTTTACCACAGAAAATTTAGAAGGGACTGAGTAGGATTATGATTTACAGTTTATGAATGATCAATCCTCACCCGGGAACAATGTTAAAATCAGGGTTTTATATCCACGACGCACTTACACACACACTTACTTACCCACTCACACATACACACACTCACACAGACACACACACACACTCCCACACACACTCACTCACACGATCTCACACACATACACACTCACACACACACACACACACACTCCCACACACACTCACTCACACGATCTCACACACATACACACTCACACATACACACTCACACACAATCCCATGCACACTCACTCACATGATCTAACAGATACTCACACATACACACTCACACACACACACACACACTCCCACACACACTCACTCACATGATCTCACACACATATTCACACATAAACACTCACACATACACACTCACACATACACAAGTGCCAAAGCTGTCAAAGTTGTCCAGGAAGGATTGACAGACACTAGCTAAATTGGCATGGAGTGGGTAAGGGCATAGTGTGTGCAGGGCATGGATTGACATGGATTGACACTAAGTTGGAATTGAGGGGTGGGACAGGAGGTGGCATAGGCTGGCACGGATGGGGCACAGGGAATGTGTGGGGTGGGGTGAGGGGGGCTGAGGGGTAAGAGCTGGAAGTTTTTTTTTTCAAATAAACACAGTGCCGGAGCAATGAGGCAGCCTGCACATTCGTTCCAGGGACACCTGCTCCATCTCCTACTTCTGCCCGTCCCCTCAACCGGAGACCCACGCTACGGGCGGCCATGGTTAAAGGTCGAGTTTGTTCAGCTCGGACATCTCCTGCCTTTGCTCATCTGACCCAGGGATGACAATCTGGGCCTTAGGCACAAGCACACACTCACACTCACTCACACTTACTCTCACACACTCACTCACACGTACACTCACACACTCACACTCACTCACACTTACTCTCACACACTCACTCACACGTACACTCACACTCACACTCACTCACATGTACACTCACACACTCACACTCACTCACACGTACACTCACACTCACTCACACATACACTCACACACCCACACTCACTCATACTTACTCTCACACACTCATTCACACGTACACCCACATACTCACACTCACTCACATGTACACTCACACACTCACACTCACTCACACATACACTCACACACTCACACTCACTCACACGTACACTCACACACACACACTCACACTCACTCACACTTACTCTCACACACTCACACGCACACCCACATACTCACACTCACTCACACGTACACCCACACACTCACACTCACTCATACATACACTCACACACTCACACTCACTCACACATACACTCACACACTCACACTCACTCACACTTACTCTCACACACTCACTCACACGTACACCCACATACTCACACTCACTCACACATACACCCACACACTCATACTCACTCACACATACACCCACACACTCACACTCACTCACAAGTACACTCACACACTCACTCACATGTACTCTCACACACTCACTCACACGTACACTCACACACTCACACTCACTCACACTTACTCTCACACACTCACTCACACGTACACTCACACTCACACTCACTCACATGTACACTCACACACTCACACTCACTCACACGTACACTCACACTCACTCACTCACACACTCACACACTCACACGCACACCCACATACTCACACTCACTCACACGTACACCCACACACTCACACTCACTCATACATACACTCACACACTCACACTCACTCAAACATACACTCACACACTCACACTCACTCACACTTACTCTCACACACACTCACACGTACACTCACATACTCACACTCACTCACACATACACCCACACACTCACACTCACTCACACATACACCCACACACTCACACTCACTCACAAGTACACTCACACACTCACTCACACGTACACCCACATACTCACACTCACTCACACGTATACCCACACACTCACACTCACTCACACATACACACTCACACACTCACACTCACTGACATGTACACCCACACACTCACACTCACTCACACGTACTCTCTCATACTCACTCACACGTGCACTCACATACTCACATGTACACTCTCACACTCACTCACACTTACTCTCACACACTCACTCACACGTACACTCACATACTCACACTCACTCACACATACACCCACACACTCACACTCACTGACACGTACACCCACACACACACTCGCACACACGTACACTCACACACACACTCACTCATACGTATGCCCACACACTCATACTCACTCACACATACACCTACACACTCACACTCACTCACACATACACTCACACACTCACACTCACTCACACGTACACCCACACACTCACACTCACACACATGTACACTCACACACACACTCACTCATACGTATGCCCACACACACACTCACTCACACATACACCTAAACACTCACACTCACTCACACTTACACTCACACACTCACACTCAATCACACGTACACCCAGACACTCACACTCACTCACACATGCACACACACTCACACTCACTTCCACGGACACCCACATACACACATTTACTCACACATTCACCCACACACTCACACTCACTCACATGTACACACACACTCACACTCACTTCCACATACAATCACACACTCACACTCACTTACATGTACACTCACACACCCACACTCACTTCCACGGACACCCACACAATCACACTCACTCACACATACACCCACACACTCACACTCACTCACACACTCAGACTCACTTACACATACACTCACACACTCAGACTCACTTCTGCGGACACCCACACACTCACAATCACTCACACATACACCCACACATTCATACTCATTCACATGTATGCCCACAGACTGACATTTACTCACGTGTACAAACACACCCTCACATTCACTCACACATACACCCACACACTCACACTCACTCACACACTCAGACTCACTTACACATACACTCACACACTCAGACTCACTTCTACGGACACCCACACACTCACAATCACTCACACATACACCCACACATTCATACTCATTCACATGTATGCCCACAGACTGACATTTACTCACGTGTACAAACATACCCTCACATTCACTCACACATATGCCCACACACTCACACTCACTTACATGTACACTCACACACTCACACTCACTTCCACAGACACCCACACACTCACACTCACTCACACACTCAGAGTCACTTACACGTACACTTACACACTCAGACTCACTTCTATGGACACTCACACACTCACACATACACCCACACATTCATACTCATTCACATGCATGCCCACACACTCACACTCACTCACATGTACAAACACACACTCACATTCACTCCACGTATAACCACATATACTTTCATTCACATACACACACACTCCACTCTCACTCACACACAGGTGCACATTCATGCACTTACACACCTACCAACGCTCACACTCTCACCAACAAACATTACATTCTCACTCACACACACACTCTAACACACACACTCACACTGCCAGAGACACATACGCATACACACACACTCTCACATACACACACATACTCACTCACACACATGCACATGCACTTTAACACACACACTCACACACAACATTATTAAGAATGAGATTTCAGAATACTTGGAAGTGCATGGTAAAATCGGGCAAAGTCAGCATGGTTTCATCAAGGGGAGGTCATGCCTGACAAAATCTGTTAGAATTCTTTTGTGAGGTAATGAGTAGGTTTGACAAAGGAGAGCCAATGCATGTTATCTACTTGGACTTCCAGAAGGCCTTTGACAAGGTGCCGCACAGGAGACTGCTCAGTAAGATAAGAGCCCATGGTGTTAGAGGTAAGGTACTAGCATGGATAGAAGATTGGCTGTCTGGCAGGAGGCAGAGAGTGGGGATAAGGGGGTCCTTCTCAGGATGGCGGCCGGTGACTAGTGGAGTTCCGCAGGGGTCAGTGTTGGGACCACAACTTTTCACTTTATACATTAATAATCCAGATGAAGGAACTGAGGGCATCCTGGCTAAGTTTGCAGAAGATACAAAGATAGGTGGAGGGACAGGTAGTATTGAGGAGGTGGGGAGGCTGCAGAAGGATTTGGACAGATTAGGAGAATGGGCAAAGAAGTGGCAGATGGAATACAACGTGGGGAAGTGTGAGGTCATGCACTGTGATAGGAAGAATAGAGGCATAGACTATTTTCTAAATGGGGAGAGAATTCAGAAATCTGGTGTGCAAAGGGACTTGGGAATCCTAGTCCAGGATTCTCTTAAAGTTAACTTGCAGATTGAGTCGGTAGTTAGGAAGGCAAATGCAATGTTGGCACTTATTTCGAGAGGACTTGAATATAAAAGCAGGGATCTGCTGCTGAGGCTTTATAAGGCTCTGGTCAGACCACATTTAGAATATTGTGAGCAATTTTGGTTCCCGTATCTCAGGAAGGATGTGCTGGTCCTGGAGAGGGTCCAGAGGAGGTTCACGAGAATGATCCCAGGAATGAAAGGCTTAACATATGAGGAACGTTTGAGGACTCTGGGTCTATACTCGATGGAGTTTAGAAGGATGAGGGGGGATCTGATTGAAACGTACAGAATACTGAAAGGCCTGGATAGAGTGGACGTGGGGAAGATGTTTCCATTAGTAGGAGAGACTAGGACCTGGGGGCACAGCCTCAGAGTAAAGGGAAGACCTTTTAGAACAGAGATGAGGAGAAACTTCTTTAGCCAGAGAGTGGTGAATCTATGGAATTCATTGCCACAGAAAGCTGTGGAGGCAGGTCATTGAGTGTATTTAAGACCAAGATAGATAGGTTCTTGATTGGTAAGGGGATCAAAGGTTACAGGGAGAAGGTGGGAAAATGGGGTTGAGAAACTTATCAGCCATGATTGAATGGCCGAGCAGACTCGATGGGCCGAATGGCCTAATTTCTGCTCCTATGTCTTATGGTCTTGTGGTCAGGCAAGGTTACCCACACTCACATTCTCACATGCATTCTTTTTTTAAAATGTGTCGGTGGGATGTGAACATTGCTGGCGAGGTGGTGGTGGTGGTGGTGGTGGTGGTGGTGGTTGTGGTGGTGGTGGTGGTGGTGGTGGTGGTGGTGATGATGAGCCACCTTCTTGAACCGCTGCGGTCCATGGATGGAATTTTATAGCCTGGTTGTGGAGGGAATAGTGGCGTAACATACAGCGAGCTCTTCTAAATTCCATTGACTTCAGCGGGACTGGACAGAACTTAAAACTCCACCTGATGTGTTGCAGGTACATCCACAGTGCTGTTAGGAAGGGTGTTCCAGGATTTTAACCCAGTGACAGTAAAGGAACAGTAATGTAGTTCCAGTCAGGACGGTGTGTGGTTTGGAGGGGCTTCCAGGTGGTGGTGTCCCCATGTATCTGCTGTCCTTGTCCTTCTAGATGGCAGTGGTTGTGGGTTTGGAAGGTGCTGTCTAAGGAGCCTTGGTGAATTCCTGCAGTGCATCTTGTAGCTGGTACACACTGCTGCTACTGTGCGTCAGTGATGGAGGGAGTGAATCAAACAGGCTGCTTTGTCCTAGATGGTGTCAAGCTCCCTGAGTGTTGTGGGAGCTGCACTCATCCAGGCAAGTGGGGAGTATTCCATCACACTCATGAGTTGTGCCTTGTAGATGGTGGGCAGGCTTTGGGGAGTCAGGAGATGAGTTCCTTGCTGCAGCATTCCCAGCCTCTGACCTGCTCTTGTAGCCACAGTGTTTATACAGTTGGTCCAGTTCAGTTTCTGGTCAATGGTAACCCCAAGGATGATTATAGAGGGGGATGCAGCAATTGTAATGCCATTAAATGTCAAGGGGCAATGGTTAGATTCTCTCCTGTTGGAGATGGTCATTGCCTGGCACTTAAGTGGCATGAATGTTACTTGCCACTTGTCAGCCCAGCCTGGACATTGTCCAGGTCTTTCTACATGTGGACACTGACTACATCAGTATTTCAGGAGTTGCGAATGGTACTGAACATTGTGCAATCATCAGAGGATACCCCCACTTCTCCCACATGCACACACTCACACACACACACACACACACACACACACGTTCACATTCATTCGCACACACTCACACTTGTGCATATTCACACGCGCACACATTCGCATTGACAGTCGTGCGCATTGGCACACACACAGTCACCCTTCCACACTGTACACAGCTCCAGCTATCATTCCTAAACAGCAGCGGACGAGTATGTGTGTGACTGAAAGTCAGGACGCGTGCGTGCATGTCTGTCTGTGTCTGTGTCTGTGTGTGTGTGTGTGTGTGTGTGTGTGTGCGCGCACGTGCTGAATGGGGGTGGGTGTGTGCGGGGAAGGGGTGGTGGTCAGACGAGCAGCAACACTGCTGAGAAATCAGCTGACTGCCTATGTCACGCAGAGTGCTGCCAGCTCCTCCAGAGCTGTGACCGTGCTCAGCGTTCCTGCAGCAGAAGCCCCTGTGTCAGTGCAGCAGTGAGAGCAGCAGCAAGGAGGCAAGGCAGCTCGGGCTTGTGAAGGGAAAGGAGGCAGCCGCAATGTCAGTGCTCAGATCGGGAGCTACAAGCACACTCGAAGCTCTACCGACAACGAGAGAATGAAAAGGAAAAACACACACACACACACACACACACACACACACACACACACACACACACACACACACACACACACACACACACACACGCGCTTGTGAAGTCTCAGCACTAAAGCCTTGTTGGAACGATTATCACCAAGGACTAGCAGGAATCAGCCTGTGGAAAGAGATGCATCAACAGTCTAATAGCACAGAAATAGCTTGTGACAATGGGATTTTGTTTCTACGTTCCATATTCTCATGGATCTGCGAGTATTGGCTGCAGTCACCGATTACCAACCATATCCCTCCCAGGATGAAGGAGTTCGGTACGAGAAGGGGATGGGGGTGGGAGCGAGGACTGAACGGACGGTGTGTACGTGCTTGCGGACTGTAATCCTGGAGCTCGACCATTTTCTCTCTCTCTAACTCATTCCCCTGCCTTGTCGCCTTCTCTCTCGTTCTCTTCTTCTCTTCTCTCACACACTCGCACACTCTCTCTCTCTCTCTCTCTCTCTCTCTCTCTCTGACACACTCTCACACACACAATGAAATCAGCTCAGCACCGGAGTGCAAGTCACAGAGATTTAAAGTGATATCCAGGTCTGGATATTTTTGATGGTTAAAAGTGACGCACTGTTGACCTACTTCAAATCTCTCGTACATGTACGAAAGGTGATCTCCTAATTGTGCAGGAGTTCTGAAGAGCCTGGATACGCAGCAGCGAGGGAGCTCTGGCTGCATACTCGTTGGTGGAGCCCAATCATTCCTGAGCACTCATCTTCGGAGGATTACTGGGTGTCTGAAATTCCTTCAACACATATCCTTTTTTACCAAGTGTTTTGCCGTCCTGATGCTCTTTCTCTGTTTTTTCCTTTTCTCTCTTTCTCTCACTTGAAGACGCGCAATCGCAACTCGTGGAACCAGGAAACGAGGAGGTTGGAGGAGCGAAATGAGACGGATTGTGTTCAGAGGCAAAGCTTTAAGTCAAGAAGCAAAGAAATTCGGGGGAGGGCGGAGTGCAGGTGAGGGATGGCGGAGCGAGGGAGGGGGAGTGGGGAGAGGGAGGGGGAGTGGGGAGGAAGAGGGAGGGCAGAGTGAGGGAGGGGGAGTGGGGAAGAGGGAGGGGGAGTGGGGAGGAAGAGGGAGGGCAGAGTGAGGGAGGGGGAGTGGGGAAGAGGGAGGGGGAGTGGGGAGGAAGAGGGAGGGCAGAGTGAGGGAGGGGGAGTGGGGGTTTGAGGGAAGGCAGAGTGAGGGAGGGGGAGTGGGGAAGAGGGAGGGGGAGTCAGGAGGAAGAGGGAGGGCAGAGTGAGGGAGGGGGAGTGGGGAAGAGGGGGGGAGTCGGGAGGAAGAGGGAGGGCAGAGTGAGGGAGGGGGAGTGGGGGTTTGAGGGAAGGCAGAGTGAGGGAGAGGGAGTGGGGAAGAGAGAGGGGGTGTGGGGAGGAAGAGGGAGGGCAGAGTGAGGGAGGGGGAGTGGGGAAGAGGGAGGGGGAGTCGGGAGGAAGAGGGAGGGCAGAGTGAGGAAGAGGGTGTGGGGGCATAAGGGAGGGTGAAGTGAGGGAGGCGGAGTGGGAGGGTGAGGGGGCGAAGTAAGGGGGTGAATGGGGGAGAGGAAGGGGGAGTGGGTGGGTGAGGGAGGGCAGAGTGAGGGAGGTGGAGTGGGGTGGTGAGGGGGGGAAGTAAGGGGGGGAATGGGGGAGAGGAAGGGGGAGTGGGTGGGTGATGGAGGGCAGAGTGAGGGAGGGAGAGTGGGAGGGTGAGGGAGGGCAGAGTGAGGGAGGGGGAGTGGAGGTGTGAAGGGGTCGATGTAAGGGAGGGGGAATTGGGAAGAGGGAGGGGGAATCAGGGGGTGTGTGAAGGCGTGGAATGAAGGAGGGGAGGGGGGTGTTGGGGGATGAGGGACAGCAGAGTGAGGGGGGAGTGGGGGAGAGGGAGAGTGGGTCAGAGGAAATGGGAATAGAGGTGAGGGTGGGGGATTGGGGTGAGGAAGGATGAGTGGGGATGGGAGAGGGGGAGTTGGGGGGGGGATGTGGGGATGGAAGAGGGGGGAGCAAGAGTGAAGGGAGGTGAAATGGAGTGAGGGAAGGTAAAATGGAGTGAGGAAAGGTAAAAAGCAAGGGAGGGGCTGGAGTGGGAGTAAGGCAGGGAGCAGGAATGATGGAGGGAGCAGCGTGAGGGGACTGAGGTGCAGAAGGGCGAAGGAGTTAGGAGTGGGGGTGAGGGAGGCGGCACGAGGATGAGGGGGCAGAATGGGGTCAGAGACTGGGTGAGGGGGTGCAGAATGGATATTAGGGAGTGGGTCTGGGGGGCATTGCTTGGCGGGTGATAGGTGGTGTGCAGCAAGCCTATTGAAAATCTCAAATTGTCTTCCTGAGATTCTGGCAGGATGTGGAGTTCAGTCCTCATGCTGTTTAACCCACAGCTTGCTGGTTTACATCATCAGGCACATTAAAGAACGGTGAGTGAGAAGTAATCGAATAATAAACCCTTGAGGTGAAATTCAGGGAAATTCTTTTGGTGCAATCAGCACTGGACTGGAACTAATCAGAGTGAATAAATAAATCAATTGATTCTTTCACCCTTGCCTGTTTTTTTAAAAAGATATTGAATTGTGCATTGATGGTATTATTTAATATGCAGTGATCGAGTCCTCGTTCACTGAGGGTGCGTCTGTTGTCCAACGAGATAGGGCAAGTTTGTCAACTTCCAAATAAAAAACAGGTGAAAGATCCCACAATATTGGGATATAATCTCTGTCCGTGCTTTGGGGGGGTGGAGAGGGGTGGTGGTGGTTTAGCATCTCCTGGACTAGGCAGCAGTGTCTAGCCCACCTCTGAGTATGTAGACCCTTGCAGAAGTTTTCTAACACTGCGATCAGCTGCTGGTCCAATGAGTGTCCCTCTTATGATGGTCCAATCCTAACCTTGATGTAATGTTAAATGCTTGAAATGATATGGGGCTGTTATGTGAATGGGGGGGTGCAGGTTGTGGGGGTTTGGGGGGGGTGATGGGTGGTGGCAGGTAGTGATGGTAGGTAGGAATGGGCCAGTGTCTTGAAGGAACGACGACTGAATTCAATTCCTGCAGTCTTATTTGGTAGAGGTGGGAAGTTGCTGTGCCTTTCAGGGGTGATAAAACAGAAGAGCTTGCATTGCTGCAGCTTCAGGACAGCCCGAGGCACTTCTCAGCCAATGAAGTCCTTTTCTCGAAGCGTAGTCACCGTTGAATCGTAAGAAAACAAGGTGTCAATTTGAGCACAGGAAGTTCAAAGGCAGATGTGTCTGGAAGCACTATGGCAGCCGTAATGCCTTCTAATCCTTCATCATCTTGTATCGGTCCATCCTTCAGAGGTACTTTAACAACATTAAATTTAACCTTGACTTGCCAATTCACAGGGCACTGTGACCAGGCTATAGAATGAGAATGTGTGCAAGAACTTGAGATAATGGGTTATAGAGTCCCCAAAACAGTTGTCTATGCTGTGTGGTCCACTTGCCAATTTCAAGGTGTCAAAAAGGGGGAGGAACAGGGACAGAGCCTTTCAAAGGGACAGAGCCTTCTTCTTTAGTCCATTGCTGTTATTTTCACCTTTCTCAGTGTTTTTTTTTGTTGCATTCTAGCCTCAGGAGCCCGAAGGAAGGCTTATATTTGGCAGGAAAGCTGAATATTGGCCAGTGCGTAATTCTCACTGCACTTGAGGCCATTTACAAGAGTTCAAGGAAACAGGAAGACGGCACAACGATGACAATCACACCTCCGTGATAGAGAAACGTCCCAAGCTGGTTCACAGGGGCATGATCCAAAAAACTGGCTGCATCGATAAAGAAGATATCAGCAGTGGTGGTGGGGATGGTTGCAAAAACGTTGGACAAAGATGTGGGTTTTAAGGAGCGTCTTGAGGGACAAGATAGGTGATGGGATTTAGGGAGAGAATACCATAATAACAATAATAAAAACAGAAAATGCTGGAAAGAAAAACTCAGCAGGTTCGGCAGCAGCTGTATTTTTCCCAGTACCGATGAAAGATTAGAGACCTGAAACCTTCCAGAATTTTCTGCTTTTATTTCAGATTTCCAGCATCCACAGTATTCTGCTTTGCAAGTGGCAATGAGAGCTTGCATCTGTACAGCATCTTTCATGTAGTCAAATATCCCAGGGTGTTCACAGGAGCACTTAACAAACAATATTTGACACTGCGCCACATATGGGCACATTAGAACAGTTAACCAAAAGCTTAGTCAAATAGGGTAGGTTTTAATCCTCGATTTTCATCACTCCCTCAGTGGCTGCACCTTAGGTTGCCAAGACTGTAAACTCTGGAATTTCCTCCCTAAACCTCTCGACTCTTTCTCCCCCTTTAAGTCACTCCTAAAAAACCTACCTCCTTGACCAAGCCTTTGTTCACCTGCCCTTGTATCTTCTTAGGCTTTGCATCAAATTTTGTTTGACATTGTGCCTGTGAAGCACCAGGGGATATGTTACTGTGTTAATGGTGGTACGTAAATACAAGTTGTTGTTGAAGTGAAAAGGGGCTGTCAGGGTTGCAGGCTTGGTCACGTTTCTCGCAGCACAGCTGCATGGATCTATACGTGACACAGAACTTCAAAACCAGTTGCGCACAATCAAGCCCTTCAGCTTGATTCTAAAGGAGTGTCCTAAATTGAAGAGACAGGCCGATCATAACTCGGGGACATGAACGTCCAGTTCAAAGGCCTTTTATGAGGCAGAGTCCCATATACTCAATATCGCCATCCCAATGGATACTTGCAATGCCATTTGTGTCAGGAAGTCAGTGACTGATCTACTGTGCCTTCCATTTCCTTTTGTTACTGCTGGTGTGAAGGTGTTGAGGATTGCTCACTTTCCGAGCTCCGGGAAACATGCGGGACGTGAACGTCTCAGAGATCTTGCGCCTTCTTCATTTAGCCGAATGGAAGAGGCCCAGCTTTCCTTTATTTCCCTTGCTGTCGCTGTTGCTCCCTGTTGGGGCAAGGACAATCCAGAAAGGTCATACTTTCGCGTAGGAAGCGGGAGTGGGCTTTGCAGTGGCCTGGTTTCCAGGTTTCAGCCCAGGGTGGCACACTGAGCTGGTATACCAACTTGCCGCAGCATAGAGGGGGCAGCTCTTTCTGAATGATTCCAAAGTGCAGCGGTCTAGAAATCCGATGGTGTGAAGAGTCCATTTTTCAGGCATCAAACAGGCACCTAAGCTTCTAATATGGAGGATTACAAGTTGTAAGTGCATCACCCCGAAGTCAGACAAAGAGGTTTCCTATCAGGCCTGTACCCAATGTGAGTGTTAGGCCCCTTCCTTAGGCTTATGATGGAGCCAAACACCACCCTGAGGCACCCTATACAAAAGACCAATATTTTTAATTATTTCATGGGATTTGGGTGTTGCACACCATCCCTAATTACCCTTGAGAAGGTGGTGTTGAGCCACCTTCTTGAACCGCTGCAGCCCATGTGGTGTAGGTACACCCACAGCGCTGTTAGGGAACGAGATCCAGAATTTTGACCCAGCCACAGTGAAAATGATAAATTTCCAGATGAAGATGGTATGTGGCTTGGAGGGGAACTTGAAGCTGGTGGTGTTCCCATACATTAGCTGCCCTTGTCCTTCTAGGTGGTGGAGGTCATGGGTTTGGAAGGGGCTAGGCTTGAGTTCCATATTGGGTTGAGTTGAACATCAAATAGCTACCTCAACTGTTGCTCCTTATCATCTTTTAAATGGTCACGTACTTTGTTTGCAGACCAAACGGATGATCGTAGCGGTCTTGGCGAATGGCATGTTGATTGTAGCTATCACCTGGCAAAGGCAGTGACCCTGAACTCAATCCAAACGTCATCGACATTGCTCATAACGGTGCTGGCTCCGACTACACCTCGCCACCTTTCAGGACAGTGACCTCTGACACAAGCAACGCCACAGGAGGCCAGCTAAATATTTTGAATCTTATCGCTCAGAAGGATGCTATCGCACCTATGCCAGCTCTTAGCTATCCAACCAGTCCTGCACCCTTGCCCTATCCTGCAAATTTTTCCTTTTCAAGTAGTTATCCAATTCGGATTTTGAAGGTCCCTATTGAATCCGTTTGCAGTATCCTGTCAGGAAGTGCATTCCTGATCATACAACTCATGGAGTAAAATAAATTCTCCCTATTCTTGCTTTGGTGCTTATGCTAATTGCTTCAAAACTGCGTCCTCTGGTTACCATGACAGTGGAAACAGTCTATTCTTATCTAGAACAAAAACAGAATTACCTGGAAAAACTCAGCAGGTCTGGCAGCATCGGCGGAGAAGAAAAGAGTTGACGTTTCGAGTCCTCATGACCCTTCGACAGAACTTGATTAGAAATCAAGTTCTGTTGAAGGGTCATGAGGACTCGAAACGTCAACTCTTTTCTTCTCCGCCGATGCTGCCAGACCTGCTGAGTTTTTCCAGGTAATTCTGTTTTTGTTTTGGATTTCCAGCATCCGCAGTTTCCTTTGTTTTTATCTCTATTCTTATCTAGTCTTATCAAAACTCCTCATAATTTCAAATGCTTCTATTAAATTTCCGGATTGAATATAGTTTGTGTCGGACATGCTTGCTGCATAGCTCAGCGCAAGCAAACAGAATTTAACATACACTCAGCCTGATAGAGAGAAAAAATTGCCAACTGTTACCCCCACTAGTTTTTCTGACTTGATATAACCTGATTTCTTCAAGGAGAATAGCTGTGAATCCAGATAAATTTCAGCAGTTAGCTTCTAATTAACCCCAGGGTGCATCCATTTACAACACACCCCTAAAAGAACAACAACGGCTTGCATTTAGATATCACCTTTAATGTAGTAAGAGATCCTAAGGTGTTTCACAAAGGCATTGTCAGTCAAAATTTCGCACTGAGCCCAAAAATAAGGGGAAATTAAGGCAGATGACCAAGATATTGGTTAAAGAGGTAGTTTTTAAGGAGCATCTTAAAGGGGTGGAGAGGGCTAGAGAGGAGGAGAGGTTTGGAGAGGAAATGTCTAGAGAGCCTAAGGCATGGGCAGCTGAAAACACAGCCACCAATGGATGAAAAAGGGGGGAGTGGACAAAATAGCAGAATTGGGAGAGTGCAGAGATCTCAGAGCATTGTAGAGCCGGGGCAGGTTACAGAGATAGGGAGGGACGAGGTCGCAAAAGGACTTAAATATGAGGGTGTGAATTTTATAAGGAGGCATTCGAACTCTGGGAATTAATGTCAGTCAGTGAGGGCAGGGGTGATGGGTGAAGAGGACTTGATCCAAACTGGGACATGTGCAAGAGGACTTTGGATGAGCCTAAGTTCTTCGAGGGCAGATGGTGGGAGGCCAGTCAGAAGAACATTGGAATAGTCAGTGCCTGAGGTCATAAAAGCTCGGAGGAGAGCAACAGCTTCTGATGAAAGTTCATTAATCTTGAAGTGTTAACCCTGTTTCTCTCTCCACAGATGCTTCTGGATCTGCTAAATGTTTTCCACAGGCTCCTGTTTCTATTTCAGATTTCCGGCATCTACAATATTTTGCTTCTGTTTTACTATATTCTCGGGCGTCAAGTGACTAATTGCAATCCATTACTTGTGAAGTTCATGATGTTACCTGAGCCCCTGTCTTAGAGCCCAGTTCACAAGTTCAGGAGAATCCAGAGTTCTCTATGTAAACCATCAAATAGATTCTACCCCACTCACTCCTACTGAAGGAGCGCTGCACTATCAGAGGTGCCGTCTTTCAGATGAAAAAATAAACCTAGGCCCCATCTGCCCTCTCACGTTGGCATAAGAGATCCCATGATTCAATTTTGAAGAAGCGCTGGGGAATTCTCCTCGATCAATAGTCATCCCTTAACCAGCTTCACTTAAAACAGATGACCCGGATGATTATCATTTTGCTGTTTGTGTGGGGGCTTGCTGTGCACAATTTGGTTGCCACGTTTCCCACGTGACCACAGTTGACTACACTCCAAAATGTGCTTTACTGGCGACAGTGCACTTTGGGTCATCCTGTGGTCATGAAAGGTGCTACAAGGTAAAGGCGAGCTCTTTCTCTCTAGGTCTTCATCATTCTCAATTTACTTATCCGCCAGCTGAACTGTGGGGACCAGCTGCACCTCACACGGAATAAGATGGAACGCTTCTCTCGGACGGTGCCTCACACAATCAGTCTTCTCAAGGCCTGGCTGTGAATAACATTCCCAGCTGGCAGTCCTCAGGCACTGTCTGGTTTGAATGTCACCTTTAGTCTCACGTGATCCGGCCTGCTCAGCAGCCCGGAGGAAAAGCAGACATAGGAATAGGACAAGCACAAAAGGAAATGGAAATTACGTGGCGGGCCCGTCAGCCTCTGGAACAGATTATTGCTTCTGATTTCTTCAAGCCTGCATTTTCTGTTCTTATTTCAGATTTCCAGAGGTCAGGGTTTTGTTTCCGTATTTCTAAAGGGGGCTTTCGTTTTTTGCTTCTTCCTCTTTTTAAAATTATTTTTTTCTTTCTCTTTTTCTCTTCCACGTAGAACCATAGACCCACAGAACACCACAGCACAGAAAAACAGGCCATTCGGCCCTTCTAGTCTGTGCCGAAATATTATTCCGCTAATCCCATCGACCCGCACCCAGACCTCCAGACCTCTCCCATCCATGTATCTATCCAATTTATTCTTAAAACTTAAGAGTGAGCCCGCATTTACCACGTCAGATGGCAGCTCGTTCCACACTCTCACCATTCTCTGAGTGAAGAAGTTCCCCCTAATGATCCCCCTTAACCTTTCCCCTTTCACCCTAAAGCCAGGTCCTCTCGTGTTTACCTCTCCTAATCTAACGTCTTCCGTTTCTCTTTCTTTTCCTCTTTTGTCTTTTTCTATCTCACACTCCGAATTCACCTTTGAAATCAGTTTGACGATCCAGTTTTGTTTTTTTTGCACTGAGTGGGGGGGCGTTTTCTGCAAGAACTGAGGCGGAGGAAGCTGCCATTAATCTGACTGCTGCGGCAGCCCATGTTAGTTGTTGCTTTCCTCACGTCATCGTTGCTCCCCGAAGGTCTGAGCTTCTCCACGCCCCAAATTTACGACATCGTCGCAAGGGATTTTTTCGGTGGCCGCCAGCCAGAATCATGAACCATGCAAGCTCCATCCTGCTGTACAAGCATAGAATCAGGCAGCGCAGGAGGAGGCCATTCATCCAGTGCTGGCTCTCGAAAAGAGCTACGCAGTAAAGACCACGACCCAGCTCTTTCCTCTCGGAGTGCTGAAAATTCCATCATCCACCCCGCCCTTATTTCCTTTTGAAAGCTGGCATTGAGTCTGCTTCCGCCTCCCTTTCAGCCAGCGATTTCCAAATCATTACAATTAGTGTGCATAGCCGAACAGCCTTTTTTTGTGCTGCAAATTCAGCCTAACTCTATGCAACAACTTGCTGAGCAAAACAAATTTTCTGCATCCCCACCTTTAGTTCTGTTGCCAGATATCGTAAATCTGTGCCCTCTGGTTGTCAACACTGCCAGTACGGTTTCTCGCTAACTAAAAACCCTTGTATAAGTTGCATCCCTATTGTTTCACTTCCATTTTCAAAACATTCTCACAAGTCTCATCAATTTAATCTAATTATATATTTTTTAAAATGCTGTGTACACCATGGAGATAGGCGATGTCCAATTGTCCATCCTTCATCACACAGTGTCTGCTGGAAGCGCTCTGAGGGCAGGTTATAGAGCAAGGCCCAAGGGAAGGTACAATTCAGCCTGATCCATCCCAGCATCATTGCCTTGTTCCAACCTCAGAGGACCCCTCTGGTACCTCCCATCAAACCAGACATTATGAATAGGTACAGGAAGCAATTAGATGTGCCGCTGGCAAGAAGATTGAGTGATATGTTGAGAATGATTGAGCAACATGGCAAAGGTTGTAATCTATCAAAAGGATATGGATGTATCAAACAAATGGCCTTTTTCCTGTCCCTTTATTTTCACGTCCTTGCAGCCTCTTTGTGTGAGATTGCAAACATAAACCCCATTTACCTCAGATTGTAAATACTTTTGGTTGGAGCATGGTAAGTTCCAACGGAGAAGATTCGCTCGTGAATCTCATGACATATTCAAATCTCCCCTCCGACTCACCAGGAATATTCGGCACTGGTTTTGTACATGGAGGGAGAAGAGAGACTGAAACAGGGGGAGAATTCAAATTGGACCCAATGACAATGTATAATCGGTTTGTAAGTCCCAGCTGGCCAGTTCACCACACTTTTAGTACGCCAGATTTATACCTAGCTACCCGGTGTGCTTTCATTTCTCTTGCAAAGAATTAATATGTGCAAAGCTCTCATTCAATGTGAGCTGCTCTCTCCTGAATTGTAGCATAAAGGGAGATGTCCAGAGGTCTGATTGTGGTTCCAGCTCGTAGGTCTCATTGTTGTCTTGGCAGTCGATAAACTGGAATTAGACATTATTTTGGAATTTCAATATGTCATCAATATTCCACACTAGCAGCATCACAAGTGTGGGTTGTCATTAAATGAGGGACCTACACCTTGCACAGGACAGAGACAGGACAACAACTATAACTAGTATTCCTGTAATGCCTTCAGCGTATCCAAGCCAATATTTCTCCCTCAATCAAAAACAGGTTACTTGGTCATGAACACAACGCTGGGCAAATTGACTGTTGCACTTTCTACATTACAACATTGACTGCACTTCAAAAGTACTTCACTAAGTGCTGTGTGGGATGCATGGTGATCATAAAAGGCATTAAATGAACTCAAGTCTTTCTTTTCAAGAACTGTATTAAATCTAATGGCCATGGAGGTGCCTTGTGAGTAAAGGCAGTGACAAAGCCATTAGCATCACCAGGACACAGGTTGGTTCTCATTGCATATACTGAGGTGGCTGATCTTTAACGAAACTAATGAGACATTACAATTGACCCCGAGGGCTGGATTTAACGGCAGGGTGGTGGGGGGGAGCATGTTGTTTGCCCCCCGGTAGAACTCACGAATGACTTTAAAAAGGGCTGCCCTGCAACGATAATATCTTGAGAATGGCCTTAACGAGGTAATTTTGGGACGTCTGCCCTTCAGGGAAAGGAAGTCCGACCCCTGAGAGCTGCCAACCAATTGGATTGGTGGCCACTACTGGGATTACAAGCAGCCCATGTTGACCAGGTTTAGAGGTAAATCCGGGGTTCATGGTTGAAAACGGATCAGGGACGAGGTAGGGGGAGGAAGTCGAAGGTTCGGGCTTTGGAAGTTGGGTGGGGGGGGGGTGTGGAAGCACAAAAAGGAGGGTAGCGTCTTGCAGAGTTGGCCCCGATCGGCACAGAGCACTCCCTCCAGAGGAGATGCTCCCCTCCTTCCTGCCTTTTCACCCAAGATGGTGAGGTAGCGAGCTGACCTTATTCATTCTGCCTTCCCCAGGCACGCATATTATTGTGGTGGGAGCAGAAACAGGCCCTAAATTGGCCAGCTAAAGGCCTCAATAGACTTAAGGGCGGGTTGGCTGATGCCTTACCCATCCACTGTATTATGGGGACAGCTCCGGGGTTGGCAGGAAGGCAGTGGTAGGCACCCATTTAATTTTACGTGCCCCCAACCTATGTTGGCTGGGAGGGTGGGGAGGGGGTGAGGAGGAGGCATAAAATTTCCCCGCCCTCAATGATCTGGGCTAGGAACAGAAAGAACATCAGCCTGATTCAGTAATCTCTGGTAATCTAACTTCCTACTTCAATTGCCTGCCCCAACTCTCACTATTTGTCATCGAACATGTCCATCGATGCAGTTCCCGACCTTCCCACCGCCAGTCAGAAAACTAGTTGAATCTTCATTACTCAATTGAATGATTCTTCACCCTCAGTCAAACAGCCTTATTTTGTCCCCAGGCTTGATACTTTTGCAAATAATGGCCCCCAATCTCATGGTCTCTGGATCATCAGAAACTGGGCGAGCGACCCAAGACGCACTTTGAGACATCGTGAATCCCCCCCAACCCCTGACCAAAGCTCACCCCGACCCAACCCGCCTACCTATCCCGACTAGGCTAAGCCCCATCCACCTAACTAACCACCCCCCCCCCAACTAGACCTGACTTCCCCTCCGAACAACCTAACCATTCACCCACTTCCCCAACTCACCCATGTTACTCGCCCACCTACCCATCTCATCCACCTGCCACCCTACCCACTCACTCTCTTACCCACCCCTAACCCCCTATTCATTCACTCGTTCATCCACTCACCCATTCACTAATATTCTCACTGGATATTTAAACTTACCTTACGGCAGCAAGTCCTGTAAAAAGGGGCACCCCCAGCCTTCCTCCGATGCTACTCTGCTGCGATGGAGCTCTCCAATGGACTGTATGTTCAACATTTCTAAAGAAGCAGGGCTCAGAATACCCAGCCAGAAACGCAGAGCCGTGTTGGACTGTAGGAAAGTGGGGTCAGAGCAGCAATCCGATGGTTCATGGAAGATCTGGGCCAAAGTCACAACCTCAGGATAACCCAAAACATTTTGCAGCCAGTGAAATAAGATTTGATGTCTAAGTCACAGTTGTCTTGTAAGAAACACAGCACTTGCGAACAGCAAGCCCTCACAAACAGCAACACAATCGTGGCTAAATAATCTGTTTTAACGATATTGGTTGAGGGATAAATTGAGGGACCACGGGGAGAGCTCCCTTGCTCTTCTTCGAAATGATGCCTGTGGGATATTTCACCCTTACCTTGGCTTAACATCTCATCTGAAAGACAGCACCTCTGACACTGCAGCACTCAGTCAGTACTGCACTGGAGTGTCAGACTGCCCATGGGGTGAAGTCTCTGGAGTGAGGCTTAAACCCATGACCTTCTCATTCAGAGACAAGAGCTACTGTTGCTGGACTAAGCTGACCCCATTAGCCATTAGCACAGACAATGAGCAGCAGAGACATGAACTCACATACGTCACTAGTCCTTACACAGCTAATTCCAAATCTCAGAATAACATTTGCCTTTAACGAATGGAGGCCCTTTTATACCTTTTCTGTCAGACCACCTGCATGTGACGCTGGACAGTAAGGGGTGAAAGTTCAAATCGGGCTGCTCCTGTTGGCAGTAAAATGGCAGAGTGAACCCAAAACCCATCCAGGTCAGGGGGATTTCAGATCCTCTCCCAAGTTAAAAAGAGATCAGTGCTGGGGCCTCAACTTTTTACAATTTGTATAAATGACTTGGATGAAGACACCGAAGGAATGGTGGCTAAATTTGCTGATGACACAAAGATAGGTAGAATAGTAAATTGTGAAGAGAACACAAGGAAGCTTACAAAGGGACATAGATAGGTTAAGTGGGTGGGCAAAGACCTGACAATGGAGGATAAGGAGGGCAAATGTGAAATTGTGCAGGAAGAATAAAAAGGGAGCATATTATCTAAATGGTGAGAGATTGCCAAGCTCTGAGATACAGAGGGATCTGGGTGTCCTAATGCATGAATCACAAAAGGTTAGTGTGCAGGTACAGCAGGTAATTAGGAAAGCTAATAGAATGTTATTGTTTATTATGAGGGGAATTGATCACAAAAGTAGGGAGGTTATGCTTCAGTTATACAGGGCACTGGTGAGACCACATCTGGAATACTGTGTACAGTATTGGTCTCCCTATTTAAGGACAGATGTAAGTGCATTCGGAGCAGGTCAGAGAAGGTTTACTACATTAATACCAGCAAAGGCCAAGTTGTCTTATGAGGAAAGGTTGGACAGGTTAGATTTGTATCTACTGGAGTTTAGAAGAGTAAGAGGTGACTTGATCCAAACCTTTAATATCCTGAGGGGTCTTGACAGGGCAGATGTGGAGAGGATGTTTCCTCTTGTGTGAGGATCTAGAACTAGGGGTCACTGCTTAAAAATAAAGAGTTTGCTCATTTAAGACAGAGATCAGAATTTTTTTCTCTCAGAATTTATTGAGTCTTTGGAATTCTCTTCCTCAAAAGGCAGTGGAAGCAGAGTCTTTGAATATTTTTAAGGCAGAGCTAGATAGATTCTTCATTAACAAGGGGGTGAAAGGTTATCGGGTGGAGGCAGGAACGTGGGGCTGAGGTTACAATCAGATGAGCCATGATCTTATTGAATAGTGGAGCAGGATCGAGGGGCCGAGTGGCCTATCCTGCTCCTAATTTGTATGTTCGTGGCATAGAGCAGGTGTCCTTGGCAAGTTCTTACGGTCTGGAATGCGGTACCTGAATGGAGTGTATAAGAGCCTGTCCGGGAGCATGGAATCATACAAAGCAGAAGGAGGCCATTCAGCCTTTTGTATGTGGGCTCGCTATTTGAAAAAGTTGTCCAATCAGCCCCATTCCCACTGCCCTGTCCCTATAACCCTGAAAATGTTTCCTTGTCAAGTATATCTCACCTACCCTTTTGAAAGTTATTACTGAATACACTTCAACTAGGCATTCAGGCAGTGGATTCCAGATCGTAAGAACTTGCCGAGTAAAATACTTTCCCCTCATCTTCCTCTCCAGTTCTTTTGCCAACTATTTTAAATCTGTGTCCTATGGTTATCAACCCTGTCACCAGTGCAAACAGCTAGGGGGAGATGGTGGTGTATTGGCAATGTAACTGGACCATTAATCCAGTAAACCCAGGCTAATGCTCTGAGAGCATGGGTTCAAATCATAGCAGCTAGTGGAACTTAACATTCAATTCGTTGAAAATCTGGACCGTCTCAGTAATGGTAACAATAATAAACCATCACAGATTGTTTTAAAAACCCATCTGCTTCACTAAAGTCCTTTAGGGAAGGAAATCTGCCAACCTCACCTGGTCTGGCCTACACCTGAGTCCAGACCCACAGCAATGGGGTTGACTTTTAACTGCCCTCTGAAATGACCGAGCAAGCCACTCAGTTCAAGGGACAATTAGGGATGGGCACTAATGCTTGCCAATGACACCCACACCTAATCAAAAAGTAACTTTTCTCAAACTCTATCAAAACACTTCATAATTTTGAACATCCTCTGTTAAATGTCCCCAAAGCCTTCTCACAGAAAAATGATCACAGCTATTTTTAACCTCCTGCCCCAATCCCACTACCCACCCCCACCCCCAACAACAGGAAGTTGAAGCCGATCGCACCATTCTAACTATTGCAGGTTTACCAGCTACCACAGCAGAGTCTGGGGACTGAAGGAATATTGAATTTACAGTGCCATTTAGCCCAACTGGTCTATACTGGTGTTAATGTTCCACATGAACCTCCTCCTCCCCTACTTCATCTAACCCATCAATATATTCTTCTATTCCTTTCTTCCTCATGTATTTATCTAGCTTCCCCTTAAATGCATCATTGCTACTTGCCTCATCTACTCCATGTGCTATGGTGAGTTCGACATTCGCACCACTCTGTGAGTAAAGAAGTTTCTCCTGAATTCCCTATTGGATTTATTGGTGACTATCTTATATTTAGGGTCCCTACTTCTGGTCTCCCCTCACAAGTGGAAAAGCATCTTTTCAACATATACCCTATCAAACCCCTTCAGCGTTTAAAAAAAAACTTGCATTTGTATAGCGCCTTTTGTGACCATCGAACACCTCAAAGCACTTTACAGCCAATTAAGTGCTTTTTGAAGTTGTTGTAATGTAGCAAACACAGTAGTCAATTTGTGCATAGCAAGCTTCCACAAACAGCAGTGTGATAATAACCAGATAATCAGTTTTTTGTGGTGTTGATTAGGGGATAAATATTGGCCAGGGCGCTGGGGAAAACTCACCTGCCCTTCTTTGAAATAGTGCCATGGGGTCCTTTAACATCCAGCCGAGCAAGGCAGATGGGCGCCTCAGTTTCAGGTTTCACCCTGAAAGACGGCACCGCTGACAGTGCAGCATTCCCTCGGTCCTGCACTGGGGAGCGTCAGCTTTTTGGAAAAAAAGGAACAAGGTTTCCATTAAGACCTCTATCATGTCAACCCTTGAAAATGGATGAAAAAGAATCGAGGAATATCAGTGCTTTAAGGGTTAACTTAATCGCATCCATTGCGTATGGATGCTCAGCCTCTCGTTCTCTTTTCCCTGATTGCTGATCTCCCAGATATTCTGGGAAGACAGGGTAACTGTCCTTGGGCATTTTGTGGGTGCTGATTGGCGAGCCGATATTTAATTTTTCATATTATTCAATTCAGGCTCTTATGTAAGGTTGATCAGACAATCACTGCTGTTCCGCTGCTTCCTAACATCATCCCTGTCTGGCTTTTCAGACAGTGGGATGTGATCTGAATTCCTAATACCCCATAGGACGTGAGCTGCTAGCAGTACGCAATGGCTGCAGCTTTTCAGGAGAGTGATGTTAACTAATTAATTATCACATCATATCTCCAGGACGATTCATCGGTTCGTCTCAGATTCACTCCTTTATCTTGTAATCTGAGATCGATGACTTCTTACGAATGCCTTTTATAAAGTACATGCTCTTTTTAGAAAAAATGGACATGGTTTCTTTTTGAGAACAGCTGCACTCTACATTGGCTCTTTCTCATAATTCAGGGCCAGGGAAACAACACCGTGTGTTATTATCGAGCAAGTTCTTGAAGCTTCCATATCATATTCCTTTGCCCAATATTTGAACGCAGGTACTGTCACACTTAAAGTGATAACACATCCGATAAAATAGTGGACAAAGTAATTTGACAGCAATGCATTGAGCGTTCTTACAAATAGAACTGGACAATCCACTTTACAGACTGATATGTCCTTAAAATAATAAATGGCTGCAGGGTTACACTTTTCAAAGAGTGGCTATATCTTACTCCTTCATGTAATGAAGAATTAGAAATGATCTGGATGCTCCCTCACCCACAGACGTTCGTTTTTGATTGTGGCATCCCCTTAATCTTTGATTTTGTTCCTGTCTCAGATCCGATTCCCTGGTGTTTGCATAAAAAATCACATCCTCACCAACTCCCCCCGTCCTCACAGGAGTAAAGTAGAGACAATCTGATAAGGTTAGTGCAACACATCTGTGATTAAAAAAAAATAGGAGGCTGCTAAATTGAAGAATAATAGATTTACTTCATATTCATAGCTCCAAGCAGATTTTTGCCCACTATATTAATTAAGTGCTGTATATAAAACAATATTTAATGTGGCATATTTTAACATAAATAGATTTCCACACTCTTATAAATGTTTCACACAAAGAACTCAAATTGTAGTTAATAAAAATGGGAGACTGGGATAGACACAGGGTTGCTATGGAGAGCGCCTGTTCGTTGGGATGGATAGGGCACAGCGTTGCTATGCAGAGGCCTTCCATGATGGGCTGGGATGAGCACTGGGTTGCTATGCAGAGCCTTTCTTAGATGGAATGGACAAGGCATAGGGTTGCTAAGCAGAGGTACTGCATGATGGGTTAAGATGAGCAATGGGTTGCTACGCAATGCAATGCATGGGGCTTGGATGAACACTAGGTTGCTATGCAGAGCCCTTGTATGACAGGCTGGGTAACGGTTGCTATGCAGAGGTCTTGTATTAAGGGCTGAGATTTGTTTGGGATTTGCGAAGGGATTATTGAAAAGGAATATTTTATGATGGGCTGGGATAAGCACAAGATGATTGGAAATGGAACATTGTGTGATGAGAAGGGATGAGCAGTGAACTGTTGTAAAAGGTCATTGTGAACCGCACTCCCAATCTTAGAAATAGGTGGTCTCGGCAGATACATGGTCAGAAGCTCATTGGTGGGGGTCGGGTGGAGGGGGTGGGGGTGGGGGGGGTGGGGGTGGGGTGTCAAATAGGACACTGAGTTGCAAATAGCCTGGTTCAGCCTCAGACAGCTGCCAGGGAGAGAAATGAATTCAGTGGTGGGGGAGTGGAGTTTGTGGTGGCAACTGAAGACAATGGCATCAGCTTCCCCAACATTTATTTGGAGGAAATTTCGACTCATCCGGTTCTGGATGTCAGACAAGCAATTTGACAATTTAGAGGCAGTGGACCGCTTGAGAGAAGTGGTGCTGAGGTAAAGCTGGGTGTTGTCAACATACTTGCTGGAGCTGACATGGTGGTTTTGATTGATGTTACTGAGGTGGGGGGGGGGGGCATGTAGATGAAAAATAGGAGGGGCCCCAAGGATCGACCCTTGGGGTCACCAGAGGTAACAGTTCAAGAATGGGAAGACGTGGCATTGATGATGATTCTCTGACTTCAATTGGGTTGGTAAGAATGGAACCAGGCGAGTGCAGTCTCACCCAGCGAGGCAGCAGACAAGGCGTTGGAGGAGGATGGTGTGGTAAACCGTATCAAAGGCTGCAGGCAGGTCATGACAGAGGAAGAGGAATAGTTCAGCTTTGACATGGTCACATAGGTGTCCTGATAAGAGCTGTTTCTATACTAAGGTTGGCGTGGAAACCTGATCGGAGGGATTCAAAACATGGAGTTTCAGCAAAGATGGACACAGATTTGGGAGGTGACAGGATATTCAAGGAACTTGGAGAGGGCAGGGAGGCTGAAGAGGTGGCGGTAGTTGTCAAGGATGAAAGGACCAAGGGTAGGTTTTTCTGAGGAGAGGGATGGTGACAGCAGATTTGAAAGAGAGAGGGGCAGCGCCTGAGGCAAGAGAACCATTAGCAATGGCAGCTTACATGGGAGCCAGGTCAAGAATCTGTCTGGTCATTGTTTCAGTGGGAATAGGATCGAGAGAGCAGGAGGTGAGTATCATGGACAAAATGAGCTCAGAGAGGGCCTGAGGAGAGATAGGAGAAAAACGAGAGAAAGATGCGAGTTCAGGGCTAGGGCAGATGGGGACGTGCCTTAGATGAAGTTTGGACCAGTGGGCTAGGGGAAGGGTGGGAAGTGATGGAGCCAGCTGATTGGATAATCTCAACCTTGGTGACAAAGAAATCCATGAACTCTTCACTCTTGTGATTGGAGCAGTTGTCAATTGGTGTGAGTTGTGGCTCAGTTGGTAGTGCACTTATATCTCAGCCTCCAGCTTCAAGTCCCGCTCCAGGGTGAGCTCAAAAATCCAGGTTAAAGTCCAGTGCACTGCTGAGGGAATACTGCAATGTTGGAGGTGCTCTCTTTGGGATGAGATGTTAAACTGAGGCCCCAACTACCCCCTCAGGGATATAAAAGAACAAATGCAAAATATTGCAGATGGTGAAAATCTAAAATAAAAGCAGAAAATACTGGAATGTGAAAGATCCTTTGAAGAAGAACAGAGGGCTTATCCCTGGTGTCCTGGCCAATATTTATCCTTCAATCAACATCACATAAACTGGTGATCTGGCCATTATCACGTTGCTGTTTGTGGGATCTTGCTGTGTGCAATTGGCCGCCACATTTCCTACATTATAACAGGGACTGCACTTTAAACGTGCGTCATTGGCTTAAAAGCACTTTCAGACATCCGGTGCTGATGAGAATCGCTATATAAACGTCTTTCCTTTCCCTCCTTTGTGGAGTTGAGGGTGGAGGAGGCGGTGAGAGGGGTTTAATAAGAGTAGAGAAAAGGGCTCAGGGATCACCTTTGCATTCCAGAATGATTCTGGAATAGTGAGCAATTTTCACAGGGTGTGAAGCAGCTTAATATGGTCCAGCCAGATCCATAAGAATCTTAAGACCATAAGACATAGGAGCAGAAATTAGGCCGTTCGGCCCATCGAGTCTAGTCCGCCATTCAATCATGGCTGATAAGTTTTTCAACCCCATTCTCCCGCCTTCTCCCCGTAACCTTTGATCTGGTGGTGAGTGACTAAACCAGATGATTGTTGTGTCCATTCTAAACAAAAGCTTGGTAGGATTTAAGGAGCAGAGAGAGAGAGGCTGAGAGGTTTCGTGTGGGAATTGCAGGGTTTCGAGCGTAAGAAACTGAATACACAGCAACCCACATTGGAGCAATATGAAAAGCGGGGATGCACCTGGAGGCTATAACTGGTCGAACGCAGAGATCACAGAGGGTGTGGAGCCGGAGCAGGTTACGGAGAAAGAAAGGGTCAATGTCATGGAGGGTTTTTAAAATAAGGATGAGAATTTTAAAATTGGGGCTTTGTCGGACTGGGGGCTGGGGCTGGCTTCTTGAGAATTAAACTGCGTGGATAATGCACACAACCTAAACTGCATATAAACAGACTGCTTCAGGAAACGACTCCCAACACAATATGCTGTTCAGTCCAAAGCAATTTGAAGAATGCTCTTTTTTGAGTCTTATGTAAACACAATTATATGAGCTTTCTACCCCCTGGTTAATAATTTAATGAACCTCATAAGCTACAGTTGATTTGAAATTGAGTTTATAGTGTCAAGGGTTATTTTCCGTCCTCACAAATCTTATGAAATGGGACCATGTCTTAAAGACTCTTGACACTCTGGGATTAGTTAGAATATTGCTCAGTTCTGATAAACACTTTGGTTTCCCAGTTTCATTTGTTCTTTCCCAAGCCAGCCGACGATTAGCTGTGTGGTTGATACACAGAAAGGCTCAGGGTTGTGCAGAATTAATTCTTAAAACTGGAAGATGAGCGGGATTTCTGGTAGCTCTGAGGTTGAAGACAACATCCCAAACCAAATCCAGGTGGAAGCAGAATAAGGTGGGGAGGAAGCAGTCAGAAGATGCCTTGACTTCTGATTGTGCCCCCCCAACCGTTGTTGATGAACGTTCGTTGAAAGCCTTTCCTTCAGATCACAACACACCGGATTAAATGGAAAAAGGACGGAATAATACGAAGGGATGCTGGAAATCTGAAATAAAATCAGAAGAGGCTAGAAATGCTCAGCAGGTCAGGCAGATTCCGTGGTGAGAGAAAAGCCTTTCATTAGGCCTGAGAAAGGCGGAGATGAAACAAGTCTTACGGAAGAACAAAGGCAGGGAAAGGAGGGACTGGGAAGAACAAACAGGGAAGGTGCATAACAGGGTGGAAGAGATTAAATGACAAGAGAAATGATGGTGCGAGGTGAGAGGAAATAAAAGCGGACAGGTCACGAGGTAGGGGCATAAATTTAAGGGGCGGAATTTTCCGGTCCCTCCAGCAGCGGGATTCGTGGTGGGTGGGAGCGAAAAATTCGGATTGGGTCCAAAAGTCGGATTTCCGCCGGGGGTGGGGGTTGTGGGGGTGGGGTGGGGAGGGTGAAAATCAAGTCGGAATTTTCCCCGCGGCATCCGAATGGCTGGTCGACAGTCCCGCTGCTCCATGCCGGGATCACAATTTGCAGGAATTAGCATGTCATGAATGCTCGTTAAAAACACAAATCGCCGGAATCACGCTCCAATCACGCACGACGCCAGCGGGAAATTAGACCGGACTGATTCGTGCCCAGATATAAGTGGTGTGCAGCTGGCCACCTTCACTTAGCTCGTGAGCTCGAGGTGCTTTACAATATTGGAAGTGTATCGGCCACAGCGCTGCTCTGACACAGCACCACTGCCAAAGCTGCTCTCTCAGGCGGGATGTGGGGCTAAGAGGTAGCACTGTACACCCTGGGTGATGCTGGACAAACACAGGGCTGTTAACACTGGGCACTGTGGGGAACAGGCAGAGCTGTTCACACATGGGACAGTGGGGCACACGAGGGACTGTTCACACTGGGCACTGTGGGGCACACGAGGGACTGTTCACACTGGGCACTGTGGGGCACACGAGGGACTGTTCACACTGGGCACTGTGGGGCACACGAGGGACTGTTCACACTGGGCACTGTGGGGCACACGAGGGACTGTACACACTGGGCACTGTGGGGCACACGAGGGACTGTTCACACTGGGCAATGTGGGGCACACGTGGGACTGTTCACACTGGGCACTGTGGGGCACATGTGGGACTGTTCACACTGGGCACTGTGGGGCACACGAGGGACAGTTCACACTGGGCACTGTGGGGCACATGTGGGACTATTCACACTGGGCACTGTGGCAAACAGGCAGAGCTGTTCACACATGGGACAGTGGGGCACACGTGGGGCTGTTCACACCGGGCACTGTGGGGCACACGAGGGACTGTTCACACTGGGCACTGCGGGGCACATGTGGGACTGTTCACACTGGGCACTGTGGAACACACGAGGGACTGATCACAGTGGGCACTGTGGGACACACGAGGGACTGTTCACACTGGGCACTGTGGGGCACACGAGGGACTGTACATAATGGGCACTGTGGGACACAGGCAGGGCTGATCACACTGGGCACTGTGGGGCAGACGTGGGACTGTTCACAATGGGCACTGTGGGGCACACGAGGGACTGTTCACACTGGGCACTGTGGGACACAGGCAGGGCTGATCACACTGGGCACGGTGGGGCAGACGTGGGAATGTTCAAACTGGGCACTGTGGGGCACACGAGGGACTGTTCACACTGGGCACTGTGGGTTACAGGCAGGGCTGGTCACACTGGGCACAGTGGGGCACATGAGGGACTGTTCACACTGGGCACGGTGGGACACACGAGGGACTGTTCACACTGGGCACTGTGGGATACACGAGAGACTGTTAACACTGGGCACTGTGGGGCACAGGCAGGGCTGTTCACACTGGGCAGTGTGGAACACACGAGGGACTGTACACACTGGGCACTGTGGGGCACAGGCAGGGCTGTTCACACTGGGCACTGTGGAACACAGGAGGGACTGTTCACTCTGGGCACTGTGGGATACACGAGAGACTGTTAACACTGGGCACTGTGGGGCACAGGCAGGGCTGTTCACACTGGGCACTGTGGAACACACGAGGGACTGTACACACTGGGCACTGTGGGACACACGAGAGACTGTTCAAACTGTGCACTGTGGGACACATGAGGGACTGTTCACACTGGGCACTGTGGGGCACATGAGGGACTGTTCACACTGGGCACTGTGGGGCACACGAGGGACTGTTCACACTGGGCACTATGGGGCACACGAGGGACTGTTCACACTGGGCACTGTGGGACACACGAGGGACTGTTCACACTGGACACTGTGGGACACATGAGGGACTGTTCACACTTGACACTGTGGGGCACACGTGAGACTGTTCACACTGGGCACTGTGGGGCACACGAGGGACTGTTAACACTTTGGCACTGTTGGGCAAAGGCAGGACAGTTCATACTGGGCACTGTGGGACACACGAGGGACTGTTCACATTGGGCACTGTGGGGCACAGGCAAGGATGTTCACACTGGGCACTGTGGGACACATGAGGGATTGTTCACACTGGGCACTGTGGGGCACTTGAGGAACTGTTCACATTGGGCACTGTGGGGCAAAGGCAGGACAGTTCACACTGGGCACTGTGGGACACATGAGGGACTGTTCACACTGGGCACTGTGGGACACATGAGGGACTGTTCACACTGGGCACTGTGGGACACAAGAGGGACTGTTCACACTGGGCACTGTCGGGCACACGAGGGACTGTTCATATTGGGCACTGTGGGGCACACGAGCGACTGTTCACACTGGGTACTGAGGGTCACACGAGGGACTGTTCACACTGGGCGCAGTGGGGAACACCAGAGACTGTTCACACTGGGCACTATGGGGCACATGAGGGACTGTTGACACTGGGCACTGTGGAACACACGAGGGATTGTTCACACTGGTCACTGTGGGACAGACGAGAGCCTGTTCACACTGGGCACTGTGGGACACAGGAGTGACTGTTCACACTGGGTACTGTGGGGCACATGAGGGACTGTTCACACTGGGCACTGTGGGGCACACGAGGGACTGTTCACACTGATCACTGTGGGGCACACGAGGGTCTGTTCACACTGATCACTGTGGGGCATAAGAGGGACTGTTCACACTGGGTACAGTGGGGCACACGAGGGACTGCTCACACTGTGGGGCACACGAGGGACTGTTCACATTGGGCACTGTGGGGCACAGGAAGGGCTGTTCACACTGGGCACTGTGGGGCACACGAGGAACTGTTCACACTGGGCACTGTGGGGCACACGAGGGACTGTTCACACTGGCCACTGTGGGACACACGAGGGACTGTTCACACTGGGCACTGTACGACACATGAGGGACTGTTCACATAGGGCACTGTGGGAAACATGAGGGACTGTTCACACTGGGCACTGTACGACACATGAGGGACTGTTCACATAGGGCACTGTGGGAAACATGAGGGACTGTACACACTGGGCACTGTGGGACAAGGGCAGGGCTGTTCAAACTGGGCACTGTGGGACACAGGATGGGCTGTTCACACTGGGCACTGTGGGGCAAAGGCAGAACTGTTCACAACGGGCACTGTGGGGCACACGAGGGACTGTTCACACTGGGCACTGAGGGGCACACGAGGGACTGTTCACACTGGGCACTGTGGGGCACAGGCAGAGTTGTTCACACTGGCCACTGTGGGGCACAGGAGGGACTGTTCACACTGGGCACAGTGGGGCATAAGAGGGACTGTTAACACTGGGTGCAGTGGGCACACAAGGGACTGTTCACACTGGGAACAGTGGGGCACACGAGGGACTGTTCACACTGGGCACTGTTGTGCACACGAGGGACTGTTCTCACTGGGCACTGTGGGGCACACGAGGGACTGTACACACTGGGCACTGTGGCGCAGACGTGGGACTGTTCACACTGGGCACTGTGGGGCACACGAGGGACTGTTCACACTGGGCACAGTTGGGCACACAGTGACTGTACACACTGGGCACTGTGGGAGCAGACTTGGGTTGTTCACAATGGGCAGTGTGGGACACATGAGGGACTGTTCACACTGGGCATCGTGGGACACAAGAGGGACTGTTCACACTGGTCACTGTCGGGCACACGAGGGACTGTTCTCACTGGGCACTGTGGGGCACACGAAGGACTGTTCTCACTGGGCACTGTGGGGCGCACGAGGGACTGTACACACTGGGCACGTGGCGCAGACGTGGGACTGTTCACACTGGGCACAGTTGGGCACACAGTGACTGTACACACTGGGCACTGTGGGGGCAGACTTGGGTTGTTCACACTGGGCAGTGTGGGACACATGAGGGACTGTTCACACTGGGCACTGTGGGACACATGAGGGACTGTTCACACTGGGCACTGTGGGACACAAGAGGGACTGTTCACACTGGGCACTGTCGGGCACACGAGGGACTGTTCATATTGGGCACTGTGGGGCACACGAGCGACTGTTCACACTGGGTACTGAGGGTCACACGAGGGACTGTTCACACTGGGCGCAGTGGGGAACACCAGAGACTGTTCACACTGGGCACTATGGGGCACATGAGGGACTGTTGACACTGGGCACTGTGGAACACACGAGGGACTGTTCACACTGGTCACTGTGGGGCACATGTGGGACTATTCACACTGGGCACTGTGGCAAACAGGCAGAGCTGTTCACACATGGGACAGTGGGGCACACGTGGGGCTGTTCACACCGGGCACTGTGGGGCACACGAGGGACTGTTCACACTGGGCACTGCGGGGCACATGTGGGACTGTTCACACTGGGCACTGTGGAACACACGAGGGACTGATCACACTGGGCACTGTGGGACACACGAGGGACTGTTCACACTGGGCACTGTGGGGCACACGAGAGACTGTACACACTGGGCACTGTGGGACACAGGCAGGGCTGATCACACTGGGCACTGTGGGGCAGACGTGGGACTGTTCACAATGGGCACTGTGGGGCACACGAGAGACTGTTCACACTGGGCACTGTGGGACACAGGCAGGGCTGATCACACTGGGCGCGGTGGGGCAGATGTGGGAATGTTCACACTGGGCACTGTGGGGCACACGAGGGACTGTTCACACTGGGCACTGTGGGGCATAAGAGGGACTGTTAACACTGGGTAGAGTGGGCACACGAGGGACTGTTCACACTGGGCACTGTGGGGCACATGAGGGACTGTACACACTGGGCACTGTGGGGCACATGAGGGACTGTTCACACTGGGCACTTTGGGGCACACGAGGGACTGTTCACACTGGGCACTGTGGGACACACGAGGGACTGTTCACACTGGACACTGTGGGACACATGAGGGACTGTTCACACTTGACACTGTGGGGCACACGTGAGACTGTTCACACTGGGCACTGTGGGGCACACGAGGGACTGTTAACACTTTGGCACTGTTGGGCAAAGGCAGGACAGTTCATACTGGGCACTGTGGGACACACGAGGGACTGTTCACACTGGGCACTGTGGGGCACAGGCAAGGATGTTCACACTGGGCACTGTGGGACACATGAGGGACTGTTCACACTGGGCACTGTGGGGCACATGAGGGACTGTTCACATTGGGCACTGTGGGGCAAAGGCAGGACAGTTCACACTGGGCACTGTGGGACACATGAGGGACTGTTCACACTCGGCACTGTGGGACACATGAGGGACTGTTCACACTGGGCACTGTGGGACACAAGAGGGACTGTTCACACTGGGCACTGTCGGGCACACGAGGGACTGTTCATATTGGGCACTGTGGGGCACACGAGCGACTGTTCACACTGGGTACTGAGGGTCACACGAGGGACTGTTCACACTGGGCGCAGTGGGGAACACCAGAGACTGTTCACACTGGGCACTATGGGGCACATGAGGGACTGTTGACACTGGGCACTGTGGAACACACGAGGGACTGTTCACACTGGTCACTGTGGGACAGACGAGAGCCTGTTCACACTGGGCACTGTGGGACACAGGAGTGACTGTTCACACTGGGTACTGTGGGGCACATGAGGGACTGTTCACACTGGGCACTGTGGGGCACACGAGGGACTGTTCACACTGATCACTGTGGGGCACACGAGGGTCTGTTCACACTGATCACTGTGGGGCATAAGAGGGACTGTTCACACTGGGTACAGTGGGCACACGAGGGACTGTTCACACTGTGGGGCACACGAGGGACTGTTCACATTGGGCACTGAGGGGCACAGGAAGGGCTGTTCACACTGGGCACTGTGGGGCACACGAGGGACTGTTCACACTGGTCACTGTGGGACACACGAGGGACTGTTCACACTGGGCACTGTACGACACATGAGGGACTGTTCACATAGGGCACTGTGGGAAACATGAGGGACTGTTCACACTGGGCACTGTACGACACATGAGGGACTGTTCACATAGGGCACTGTGGGAAACATGAGGGACTGTACACACTGGGCACTGTGGGACAAGGGCAGGGCTGTTCAAACTGGGCACTGTGGGACACAGGATGGGCTGTTCACACTGGGCACTGTGGGGCAAAGGCAGAACTGTTCACAACGGGCACTGTGGGGCACAGGCAGAGTTGTTCACACTGGGCACTGTGGGGCACACGAGGGACTGTTCACACTGGGCACAGTGGGGCATAAGAGGGACTGTTAACACTGGGTGCAGTGGGCACACAAGGGACTGTTCACACTGGGCACTGTTGTGCACACGAGGGACTGTTCTCACTGGGCACTGTGGGGCACACGAGGGACTGTACACACTGGGCATTGTGGCGCAGACGTGGGACTGTTCACACTGGGCACTGTGGGGCACACGAGGGACTGTTCACACTGGGCACAGTTGGGCACACAGTGACTGTACACACTGGGCACTGTGGGAGCAGACTTGGGTTGTTCACAATGGGCAGTGTGGGACACATGAGGGACTGTTCACACTGGGCACTGTGGGACACTTGAGGGACTGTTCACACTGGGCACCGTGGGACACAAGAGGGACTGTTCATACTGGGCACTGTCGGGCACACGAGGGACTGTTCATATTGGGCACTGTGGGGCACACGAGCGACTGTTCACACTGGGTACTGAGGGTCACACGAGAGACTGTTCACACTGGGCACTATGGGGCACATGAGGGACTGTTCACACTGGGCACTGTGGAACACACGAGGGACTGTTCACACAGGTCACTGTGGGACACACGAGAGCCTGTTCACACTGGTTACTGTGGGACACAGGAGGGACTGTTCACATTGGGCACTTTGGGGCACTCAGGGACCGTACACACTGGGCACTGTGGCGCACACGAGGGACTGTTCACACTGGGCACTGTGGGGCACCTGTGAGACTGTTCACACTGGGCACTGTGGGACACACGAGTGACAGTTCACACTGGGCACTGTGGGGCACACGAGGGACTGTTCACACTGGGCACTGTGGGGCACAGGAGGGACTGTTCACAGTGGGCACAGTGGGGCATAAGAGGGACTGTTAACACTGGGTAGAGTGGGCACACGAGGGACTGTTCACACTGGGCACAGTGGGGCACACGAGGGACTGTTCACACTGGGCACTGTTGGGCACACGAGGGACTGTTCTCACTGGGCACTGTGGGGCGCACGAGGGACTCTACACACTGGGCACGTGGCGCAGATGTGGGACTGCTCACAGTGGGCACAGTTGGGCACACAGTGACTGTACACACTGGGCACTGTGGGGGCAGACTTGGGTTGTTCACACTGGGCAGTGTGGGACACATGAGGGACTGTTCACACTGGGCACTGTGGGACACATAAGGGACTGTTCACACTGGGCACTGTGGGACACAAGAGGGACTGTTCACACTGGGCACTGTCGGGCACACGAGGGACTGTTCATATTGGGCACTGTGGGGCACACGAGCGACTGTTCACACTGGGTACTGAGGGTCACACGAGGGACTGTTCACACTGGGCGCAGTGGGGAACACCAGAGACTGTTCACACTGGGCACTATGGGGCACATGAGGGACTGTTGACACTGGGCACTGTGGAACACACGAGGGACTGTTCACACTGGTCACTGTGGGGCACATGTGGGACTGTTCACACTGGGCACTGTGGGGCACACGTGGGAAAGTTCACACTGGACACTGTGGGGCACATGTGGGACTATTCACACTGGGCACTGTGGCAAACAGGCAGAGCTGTTCACACATGGGACAGTGGGGCACACGTGGGGCTGTTCACACCGGGCACTGTGGGGCACACGAGGGACTGTTCACACTGGGCACTGCGGGGCACATGTGGGACTGTTCACACTGGGCACTGTGGAACACACGAGGGACTGATCACACTGGGCACTGTGGGATACACGAGGGACAGTTCACACTGGGCACTGTGGGGCACACGAGGGACTGTACACACTGGGCACTGTGGGACACAGGCAGGGCTGATCACACTGGGCACTGTGGGGCAGACGTGGGACTGTTCACAATGGGCACTGTGGGGCACACGAGAGACTGTTCACACTGGGCACTGTGGGACACAGGCAGGGCTGATCACACTGGGCACGGTGGGGCAGACGTGGGAATGTTCACACTGGGCACTGTGGGGCACACGAGGGACTGTTCACACTGGGCACTGTGGGTCACAGGCAGGGCTGTTCACACTGGGCACTGTGGGGCACTCGAGGGACTGTACACACTGGACACTGTGGGACACAGGCAGGGCTGGTCACACTGGGCACAGTGGGGCAGATGAGGGACTGTTCACACTGGGCACGGTGGGACACACGAGGGACTGTTCACACTGGGCACTGTGGGATACACGAGAGACTGTTAACACTGGGCACTGTGGGGCACAGGCAGGGCTGATCACACTGGGCACGGTGGGGCAGACGTGGGAATGTTCACACTGGGCACTGTGGGGCACACGAGGGACTGTTCACACTGGGCACTGTGGGTCCCAGGCAGGGCTGTTCACACTGGGCACTGTGGGGCACACGAGGGACTGTACACACTGGACACTGTGGGACACAGGCAGGGCTGGTCACACTGGGCACAGTGGGGCACATGAGGGACTGTTCACACTGGGCACGGTGGGACACACGAGGGACTGTTCACACTGGGCACTGTGGGATACATGAGAGACTGTTAACACTGGGCACTGTGGGGCACAGGCAGGGCTGTTCACACTGGGCACTGTGGAACACACGAGGGACTGTACACACTGGGCACTGTGGGGCACAGGCAGGGCTGTTCACACTGGGCACTGTGGAACACAGGAGGGACTGTTCACTCTGGGCACTGTGGGATACACGAGAGACTGTTAACACTGGGCACTGTGGGGCACAGGCAGGGCTGTTCACACTGGGCACTGTGGAACACACGAGGGACTGTACACACTGGGCACTGTGGGACACACGAGAGACTGTTCAAACTGTGCACTGTGGGACACATGAGAGACTGTTCAAACTTGGCACTGTGGGGCACATGAGGGACTGTTCACACTGGGCACTGTGGGGCACACGAGGGACTGTTCACACAGGGCACTATGGGGCACACGAGGGACTGTTCACACTGGGCACTGTGGGACACACGAGGGACTGTTAACACTTTGGCACTGTTGGGCAATGTAGGACAGTTCACACTGGGCACTGTGGGACACACGAGGGACTGTTCACACTGGGCACTGTGGGGCACAGGCAAGGATGTTCACACTGGGCACTGTGGGACACATGAGGGATTGTTCACACTGGGCACTGTGGGGCACATGAGGAACTGTTCACATTGGGCACTGTGGGGCAAAGGCAGGACAGTTCACACTGGGCACTGTGGGACACATGAGGGACTGTTCACACTGGGCACTGTGGGACACAAGAGGGACTGTTCACACTGGGCACTGTCGGGCACACGAGGGACTGTTCATATTGGGCACTGTGGGGCACACGAGCGACTGTTCACACTGGGTACTGAGAGTCACACGAGGGACTGTTCACACTGGGCGCAGTGGGGAACACCAGAGACTGTTCACACTGGGCACTATGGGGCACATGAGGGACTGTTGACACTGGGCACTGTGGAACACACGAGGGACTGTTCACACTGGTCACTGTGGGACAGACGAGAGCCTGTTCACACTGGGCACTGTGGGACACAGGAGTGACTGTTCACACTGGGTACTGTGGGGCACATGAGGGACTGTTCACACTGGGCACTGTGGGGCACACGAGGGACTGTTCACACTGATCACTGTGGGGCACACGAGGGTCTGTTCACACTGATCACTGTGGGGCATAAGAGGGACTGTTCACACTGGGTACAGTGGGGCACACGAGGGACTGTTCACACTGTGGGGCACACGAGGGACTGTTCACATTGGGCACTGTGGGGCACAGGAAGGGCTGTTCACACTGGGCACTGTGGGGCACACGAGGAACTGTTCACACTGGGCACTGTGGGGCACACGAGGGACTGTTCACACTGGTCACTGTGGGGCACACGAGCGACTGTTCACACTGGGTACTGAGGGTCACACGAGGGACTGTTCACACTGGGCGCAGTGGGGAACACCAGAGACTGTTCACACTGGGCACTATGGGGCACATGAGGGACTGTTGACACTGGGCACTGTGGAACACACGAGGGACTGTTCACACTGGTCACTGTGGGGCACATGTGGGACTATTCACACTGGGCACTGTGGGGCACACGTGGGACAGTTCACACTGGGCACTGTGGGGCACATGTGGGACTATTCACACTGGGCACTGTGGCAAACAGGCAGAGCTGTTCACACATGGGACAGTGGGGCACACGTGGGGCTGTTCACACCGGGCACTGTGGGGCACACGAGGGACTGTTCACACTGGGCACTGCGGGGCACATGTGGGACTGTTCACACTGGGCACTGTGGAACACACGAGGGACTGATCACACTGGGCACTGTGGGACACACGACGGACTGTTCACACTGGGCACTGTGGGGCACACGAGGGACTGTACACACTGGGCACTGTGGGACACAGGCAGGGCTGATCACACTGGGCACTGTGGGGCAGACGTGGGACTGTTCACAATGGGCACTGTGGGGCACACGAGAGACTGTTCACACTGGGCACTGTGGGACACAGGCAGGGCTGATCACACTGGGCACGGTGGGGCAGACGTGGGAATGTTCACACTGGGCACTGTGGGGCACACGAGGGACTGTTCACACTGGGCACTGTGGGGCATAAGAGGGACTGTTAACACTGTGTAGAGTGGGCACACGAGGGACTGTTCACACTGGGCACTGTGGGGCACATGAGGGACTGTACACACTGGGCACTGTGGGGCACATGAGGGACTGTTCACACTGGGCACTTTGGGGCACACGAGGGACTGTTCACACTGGGCACTGTGGGACACACGAGGGACTGTTCACACTGGACACTGTGGGACACATGAGGGACTGTTCACTCTTGACACTGTGGGGCACACGTGAGACTGTTCACACTGGGCACTGTGGGGCACACGAGGGACTGTTAACACTTCGGCACTGTTGGGCAAAGGCAGGACAGTTCATACTGGGCACTGTGGGACACACGAGGGACTGTTCACACTAGGCACTGTGGGGCACAGGCAAGGATGTTCACACTGGGCACTGTGGGACACATGAGGGATTGTTCACACTGGGCACTGTGGGGCACATGAGGGACTGTTCACATTGGGCACTGTGGGGCAAAGGCAGGACAGTTCACATTGGGCACTGTGGGACACATGAGGGACTGTTCACACTCGGCACTGTGGGACACACGAGGGACTGTTCATATTGGGCACTGTGGGGCACACGAGCGACTGTTCACACTGGGTACTGAGGGTCACACGAGGGACTGTTCACACTGGGCGCAGTGGGGAACACCAGAGACTGTTCACACTGGGCACTATGGGGCACATGAGGGACTGTTGACACTGGGCACTGTGGAACACACGAGGGACTGTTCACACTGGTCACTGTGGGACAGACGAGAGCCTGTTCACACTGGGCACTGTGGGACACAGGAGTGACTGTTCACACTGGGTACTGTGGGGCACATGAGGGACTGTTCACACTGGGCACTGTGGGGCACACGAGGGACTGTTCACACTGATCACTGTGGGGCACACGAGGGTCTGTTCACACTGATCACTGTGGGGCATAAGAGGGACTGTTCACACTGGGTACAGTGGGGCACACGAGGGACTGTTCACACTGTGGGGCACACGAGGGACTGTTCGCATTGGGCACTGTGGGGCACAGGAAGGGCTGTTCACACTGGGCACTGTGGGGCACACAAGGAAATGTTCACACTGGGCACTGTGGGGCACACGAGGGACTGTTCACACTTGTCACTGTGGGACACACGAGGGACTGTTCACACTGGGCACTGTACGACACATGAGGGACTGTTCACATAGGGCACTGTGGGAAACATGAGGGACTGTTCACACTGGGCACTGTACGACACATGAGGGACTGTTCACATAGGGCACTGTGGGAAACATGAGGGACTGTACACACTGGGCACTGTGGGACAAGGGCAGGGCTGTTCAAACTGGGCACTGTGGGACACAGGATGGGCTGTTCACACTGGGCACTGTGGGGCAAAGGCAGAACTGTTCACAACGGGCACTGTGGGGCACACGAGGGACTGTTCACACTGGGCACTGTGGGGCACACGAGGGACTGTTCACACTGGGCACTGTGGGGCGCAGGCAGAGTTGTTCACACTGGGCACTGTGGGGCACACGAGGGACTGTTCACACTGGGCACAGTGGGGCATAAGAGGGACTGTTAACACTGGGTGCAGTGGGCACACAAGGGACTGTTCACACTGGGAACAGTGGGGCACACGAGGGACTGTTCACACTGGGCACTGTTGTGCACACGAGGGACTGTTCTCACTGGGCACTGTGGGGCACACGAGGGACTGTACACACTGGGCACTGTGGCGCAGACGTGAGACTGTTCACACTGGGCACTGTGGGGCACACGAGGGACTGTTCACACTGGGCACAGTTGGGCACACAGTGACTGTACACACTGGGCACTGTGGGAGCAGACTTGGGTTGTTCATAATGGGCAGTGTGGGACACATGAGGGACTGTTCACACTGGGCACTGTGGGACACTTGAGGGACTGTTCACACTGGGCACCGTGGGACACAAGAGGGACGGTTCATACTTTTGCACTGTCGGGCACACGAGGGACTGTTCATATTGGGCACTGTGGGGCACACGAGCGACTGTTCACACTGGGTACTGAGGGTCACAAGAGAGACTGTTCACACTGGGCACTATGGGGCACATGAGGGACTGTTCACAGTGGGCACTGTGGAACACACGAGGGACTGTTCACACAGGTCACTGTGGGACACACGAGAGCCTGTTCACACTGGTTACTGTGGGACACAGGAGGGACTGTTCACAGTGGGCACTTTGGGGCACTCAGGGACCGTACACACTGGGCACTGTGGCGCACACGAGGGACTGTTCACACTGGGCACTGTGGGGCACCTGTGAGACTGTTCACACTGGGCACTGTGGGACACACGAGTGACAGTTCACACTGGGCACTGTGGGGCACACGAGGGACTGTTCACACTGGGCACTGTGGGGCACAGGAGGGACTGTTCACAGTGGGCACAGTGGGGCATAAGAGGGACTGTTAACACTGGGTAGAGTGGGCACACGAGGGACTGTTCACACTGGGCACAGTGGGGCACACGAGGGACTGTTCACACTGGGCACTGTTGGGCACACGAGGGACTGTTCTCACTGGGCACTGTGGGGCGCACGAGGGACTGTTCATATTGGGCACTGTGGGGCACACGAGCGACTGTTCACACTGGGTACTGAGGGTCACACGAGGGACTGTTCACACTGGGCGCAGTGGGGAACACCAGAGACTGTTCACACTGGGCACTATGGGGCACATGAGGGACTGTTGACACTGGGCACTGTGGAACACACGAGGGACTGTTCACACTGGTCACTGTGGGGCACATGTCGGACTGTTCACACTGGGCACTGTGGGGCACACGTGGGAAAGTTCACACTGGGCACTGTGGGGCACATGTGGGACTATTCACACTGGGCACTGTGGCAAACAGGCAGAGCTGTTCACACATGGGACAGTGGGGCACACGTGGGGCTGTTCACACCGGGCACTGTGGGGCACACGAGGGACTGTTCACACTGGGCACTGCGGGGCACATGTGGGACTGTTCACACTGGGCACTGTGGAACACACGAGGGACTGATCACACTGGGCACTGTGGGACACACGAGGGACTGTTCACACTGGGCACTGTGGGGCACACGAGGGACTGTACACACTGGGCACTGTGGGACACAGGCAGGGCTGATCACACTGGGCACTGTGGGGCAGACGTGGGACTGTTCACAATGGGCACTGTGTGGCACACGAGAGACTGTTCACACTGGGCACTGTGGGACACAGGCAGGGCTGATCACACTGGGCACGGTGGGGCAGACGTGGGAATGTTCACACTGGGCACTGTGGGGCACACGAGGGACTGTTCACACTGGGCACTGTGGGTCACAGGCAGGGCTGTTCACACTGGGCACTGTGGGGCACACGAGGGACTGTACACACTGGACACTGTGGGACACAGGCAGGGCTGGTCACACTGGGCACAGTGGGGCACATGAGGGACTGTTCACACTGGGCACGGTGGGGCACAGGCAGAGTTGTTCACACTGGGCACTGTGGGGCACACGAGGGACTGTTCACACTGGGCACAGTGGGGCATAAGTGGGACTGTTAACACTGGGTGCAGTGGGCACACAAGGGCCTGTTCATGCTGGGAACAGTGGGGCACACGAGGGACTGTACACACTGGGCACTGTGGCGCAGACGTGGGACTGTTCACACTGGGCACTGTGGGGCACACGAGGGACTGTTCACACTGGGCACAGTTGGGCACACAGTGACTGTACACACTGGGCACTGTGGGAGCCGACTTGGGTTGTACACACTGGGCAGTGTGGGACACATGAGGGACTGTTCACACTGGGCACTGTGGGACACTTGAGGGACTGTTCACACTGGGCACCGTGGGACAGAAGAGGGACTGTTCACACTGGGCACTGTCGGGCACACGAGGGACTGTTCATATTGGGCACTGTGGGGCACACGAGCGACTGTTCACACTGGGTACTGAGGGTCACACGAGAGACTGTTCACCTTGGGCACTATGGGGCACATGAGGGACTGTTCACACTGGGCCCTGTGGAACACACGAGGGACTGTTCACACAGGTCACTGTGGGACACACGAGAGCCTGTTCACACTGGGCACTGTGGGACACAGGAGGGACTGTTCACATTGGGCACTTTGGGGCACTCAGGGACCGTACACACTGGGCACTGTGGCGCACACGAGGGACTGTTCACACTGGGCACTGTACGACACATGAGGGACTGTTCACATAGGGCACTGTGGGAAACATGAGGGACTGTTCACACTGGGCACTGTACGACACATGAGGGACTGTTCACATAGGGCACTGTGGGAAACATGAGGGACTGTACACACTGGGCACTGTGGGACAAGGGCAGGGCTGTTCAAACTGGGCACTGTGGGACACAGGATGGGCTGTTCACACTGGGCACTGTGGGGCAAAGGCAGAACTGTTCACAACGGGCACTGTGGGGCACACGAGGGACTGTTCACACTGGGCACTGTGGGGCACACGAGGGACTGTTCACACTGGGCACTGTGGGGCGCAGGCAGAGTTGTTCACACTGGGCACTGTGGGGCACACGAGGGACTGTTCACACTGGGCACAGTGGGGCATAAGAGGGACTGTTAACACTGGGTGCAGTGGGCACACAAGGGACTGTTCACACTGGGAACAGTGGGGCACACGAGGGACTGTTCACACTGGGCACTGTTGTGCACACGAGGGACTGTTCTCACTGGGCACTGTGGGGCACACGAGGGACTGTACACACTGGGCACTGTGGCGCAGACGTGAGACTGTTCACACTGGGCACTGTGGGGCACACGAGGGACTGTTCACACTGGGCACAGTTGGGCACACAGTGACTGTACACACTGGGCACTGTGGGAGCAGACTTGGGTTGTTCATAATGGGCAGTGTGGGACACATGAGGGACTGTTCACACTGGGCACTGTGGGACACTTGAGGGACTGTTCACACTGGGCACCGTGGGACACAAGAGGGACGGTTCATACTTTTGCACTGTCGGGCACACGAGGGACTGTTCATATTGGGCACTGTGGGGCACACGAGCGACTGTTCACACTGGGTACTGAGGGTCACAAGAGAGACTGTTCACACTGGGCACTATGGGGCACATGAGGGACTGTTCACAGTGGGCACTGTGGAACACACGAGGGACTGTTCACACAGGTCACTGTGGGACACACGAGAGCCTGTTCACACTGGTTACTGTGGGACACAGGAGGGACTGTTCACAGTGGGCACTTTGGGGCACTCAGGGACCGTACACACTGGGCACTGTGGCGCACACGAGGGACTGTTCACACTGGGCACTGTGGGGCACCTGTGAGACTGTTCACACTGGGCACTGTGGGACACACGAGTGACAGTTCACACTGGGCACTGTGGGGCACACGAGGGACTGTTCACACTGGGCACTGTGGGGCACAGGAGGGACTGTTCACAGTGGGCACAGTGGGGCATAAGAGGGACTGTTAACACTGGGTAGAGTGGGCACACGAGGGACTGTTCACACTGGGCACAGTGGGGCACACGAGGGACTGTTCACACTGGGCACTGTTGGGCACACGAGGGACTGTTCTCACTGGGCACTGTGGGGCGCACGAGGGACTGTTCATATTGGGCACTGTGGGGCACACGAGCGACTGTTCACACTGGGTACTGAGGGTCACACGAGGGACTGTTCACACTGGGCGCAGTGGGGAACACCAGAGACTGTTCACACTGGGCACTATGGGGCACATGAGGGACTGTTGACACTGGGCACTGTGGAACACACGAGGGACTGTTCACACTGGTCACTGTGGGGCACATGTCGGACTGTTCACACTGGGCACTGTGGGGCACACGTGGGAAAGTTCACACTGGGCACTGTGGGGCACATGTGGGACTATTCACACTGGGCACTGTGGCAAACAGGCAGAGCTGTTCACACATGGGACAGTGGGGCACACGTGGGGCTGTTCACACCGGGCACTGTGGGGCACACGAGGGACTGTTCACACTGGGCACTGCGGGGCACATGTGGGACTGTTCACACTGGGCACTGTGGAACACACGAGGGACTGATCACACTGGGCACTGTGGGACACACGAGGGACTGTTCACACTGGGCACTGTGGGGCACACGAGGGACTGTACACACTGGGCACTGTGGGACACAGGCAGGGCTGATCACACTGGGCACTGTGGGGCAGACGTGGGACTGTTCACAATGGGCACTGTGTGGCACACGAGAGACTGTTCACACTGGGCACTGTGGGACACAGGCAGGGCTGATCACACTGGGCACGGTGGGGCAGACGTGGGAATGTTCACACTGGGCACTGTGGGGCACACGAGGGACTGTTCACACTGGGCACTGTGGGTCACAGGCAGGGCTGTTCACACTGGGCACTGTGGGGCACACGAGGGACTGTACACACTGGACACTGTGGGACACAGGCAGGGCTGGTCACACTGGGCACAGTGGGGCACATGAGGGACTGTTCACACTGGGCACGGTGGGGCACAGGCAGAGTTGTTCACACTGGGCACTGTGGGGCACACGAGGGACTGTTCACACTGGGCACAGTGGGGCATAAGAGGGACTGTTAACACTGGGTGCAGTGGGCACACAAGGGCCTGTTCACGCTGGGAACAGTGGGGCACACGAGGGACTGTACACACTGGGCACTGTGGCGCAGACGTGGGACTGTTCACACTGGGCACTGTGGGGCACACGAGGGACTGTTCACACTGGGCACAGTTGGGCACACAGTGACTGTACACACTGGGCACTGTGGGAGCCGACTTGGGTTGTACACACTGGGCAGTGTGGGACACATGAGGGACTGTTCACACTGGGCACTGTGGGACACTTGAGGGACTGTTCACACTGGGCACCGTGGGACAGAAGAGGGACTGTTCACACTGGGCACTGTCGGGCACACGAGGGACTGTTCATATTGGGCACTGTGGGGCACACGAGCGACTGTTCACACTGGGTACTGAGGGTCACACGAGAGACTGTTCACCTTGGGCACTATGGGGCACATGAGGGACTGTTCACACTGGGCACTGTGGAACACACGAGGGACTGTTCACACAGGTCACTGTGGGACACACGAGAGCCTGTTCACACTGGGCACTGTGGGACACAGGAGGGACTGTTCACATTGGGCACTTTGGGGCACTCAGGGACCGTACACACTGGGCACTGTGGCGCACACGAGGGACTGTTCACACTGGGCACTGTACGACACATGAGGGACTGTTCACATAGGGCACTGTGGGAAACATGAGGGACTGTTCACACTGGGCACTGTACGACACATGAGGGACTGTTCACATAGGGCACTGTGGGAAACATGAGGGACTGTACACACTGGGCACTGTGGGACAAGGGCAGGGCTGTTCAAACTGGGCACTGTGGGACACAGGATGGGCTGTTCACACTGGGCACTGTGGGGCAAAGGCAGAACTGTTCACAACGGGCACTGTGGGGCACACGAGGGACTGTTCACACTGGGCACTGTGGGGCACACGAGGGACTGTTCACACTGGGCACTGTGGGGCGCAGGCAGAGTTGTTCACACTGGGCACTGTGGGGCACACGAGGGACTGTTCACACTGGGCACAGTGGGGCATAAGAGGGACTGTTAACACTGGGTGCAGTGGGCACACAAGGGACTGTTCACACTGGGAACAGTGGGGCACACGAGGGACTGTTCACACTGGGCACTGTTGTGCACACGAGGGACTGTTCTCACTGGGCACTGTGGGGCACACGAGGGACTGTACACACTGGGCACTGTGGCGCAGACGTGAGACTGTTCACACTGGGCACTGTGGGGCACACGAGGGACTGTTCACACTGGGCACAGTTGGGCACACAGTGACTGTACACACTGGGCACTGTGGGAGCAGACTTGGGTTGTTCATAATGGGCAGTGTGGGACACATGAGGGACTGTTCACACTGGGCACTGTGGGACACTTGAGGGACTGTTCACACTGGGCACCGTGGGACACAAGAGGGACGGTTCATACTTTTGCACTGTCGGGCACACGAGGGACTGTTCATATTGGGCACTGTGGGGCACACGAGCGACTGTTCACACTGGGTACTGAGGGTCACAAGAGAGACTGTTCACACTGGGCACTATGGGGCACATGAGGGACTGTTCACAGTGGGCACTGTGGAACACACGAGGGACTGTTCACACAGGTCACTGTGGGACACACGAGAGCCTGTTCACACTGGTTACTGTGGGACACAGGAGGGACTGTTCACAGTGGGCACTTTGGGGCACTCAGGGACCGTACACACTGGGCACTGTGGCGCACACGAGGGACTGTTCACACTGGGCACTGTGGGGCACCTGTGAGACTGTTCACACTGGGCACTGTGGGACACACGAGTGACAGTTCACACTGGGCACTGTGGGGCACACGAGGGACTGTTCACACTGGGCACTGTGGGGCACAGGAGGGACTGTTCACAGTGGGCACAGTGGGGCATAAGAGGGACTGTTAACACTGGGTAGAGTGGGCACACGAGGGACTGTTCACACTGGGCACAGTGGGGCACACGAGGGACTGTTCACACTGGGCACTGTTGGGCACACGAGGGACTGTTCTCACTGGGCACTGTGGGGCGCACGAGGGACTGTTCATATTGGGCACTGTGGGGCACCCGAGCGACTGTTCACACTGGGTACTGAGGGTCACACGAGGGACTGTTCACACTGGGCGCAGTGGGGAACACCAGAGACTGTTCACACTGGGCACTATGGGGCACATGAGGGACTGTTGACACTGGGCACTGTGGAACACACGAGGGACTGTTCACACTGGTCACTGTGGGGCACATGTCGGACTGTTCACACTGGGCACTGTGGGGCACACGTGGGAAAGTTCACACTGGGCACTGTGGGGCACATGTGGGACTATTCACACTGGGCACTGTGGCAAACAGGCAGAGCTGTTCACACATGGGACAGTGGGGCACACGTGGGGCTGTTCACACCGGGCACTGTGGGGCACACGAGGGATTGTTCACACTGGGCACTGCGGGGCACATGTGGGACTGTTCACACTGGGCACTGTGGAACACACGAGGGACTGATCACACTGGGCACTGTGGGACACACGAGGGACTGTTCACACTGGGCACTGTGGGGCACACGAGGGACTGTACACACTGGGCACTGTGGGACACAGGCAGGGCTGATCACACTGGGCACTGTGGGGCAGACGTGGGACTGTTCACAATGGGCACTGTGTGGCACACGAGAGACTGTTCACACTGGGCACTGTGGGACACAGGCAGGGCTGATCACACTGGGCACGGTGGGGCAGACGTGGGAATGTTCACACTGGGCACTGTGGGGCACACGAGGGACTGTTCACACTGGGCACTGTGGGTCACAGGCAGGGCTGTTCACACTGGGCACTGTGGGGCACACGAGGGACTGTACACACTGGACACTGTGGGACACAGGCAGGGCTGGTCACACTGGGTACAGTGGGGCACATGAGGGACTGTTCACACTGGGCACGGTGGGGCACAGGCAGAGTTGTTCACACTGGGCACTGTGGGGCACACGAGGGACTGTTCACACTGGGCACAGTGGGGCATAAGAGGGACTGTTAACACTGGGTGCAGTGGGCACACAAGGGCCTGTTCACGCTGGGAACAGTGGGGCACACGAGGGACTGTACACACTGGGCACTGTGGCGCAGACGTGGGACTGTTCACACTGGGCACTGTGGGGCACACGAGGGACTGTTCACACTGGGCACAGTTGGGCACACAGTGACTGTACACACTGGGCACTGTGGGAGCCGACTTGGGTTGTACACACTGGGCAGTGTGGGACACATGAGGGACTGTTCACACTGGGCACTGTGGGACACTTGAGGGACTGTTCACACTGGGCACCGTGGGACAGAAGAGGGACTGTTCACACTGGGCACTGTCGGGCACACGAGGGACTGTTCATATTGGGCACTGTGGGGCACACGAGCGACTGTTCACACTGGGTACTGAGGGTCACACGAGAGACTGTTCACCTTGGGCACTATGGGGCACATGAGGGACTGTTCACACTGGGCACTGTGGAACACACGAGGGACTGTTCACACAGGTCACTGTGGGACACACGAGAGCCTGTTCACACTGGGCACTGTGGGACACAGGAGGGACTGTTCACATTGGGCACTTTGGGGCACTCAGGGACCGTACACACTGGGCACTGTGGCGCACACGAGGGACTGTTCACACTGGGCACTGTGGGGCACCTGTGAGACTGTTCACACTGGGCACTGTGGGACACACGAGGGACAGTTCACACTGGGCACTGTGGGGCACACGAGGGACTGTTCACACTGGGCACTGTGGGGCACAGGAGGGACTGTTCACAGTGGGCACAGTGGGGCATAAGAGGGACTGTTAACACTGGGTAGAGTGGGCACACGAGGGACTGTTCACACTGGGCACAGTGGGGCACACGAGGGACTGTTCACACTTGGCACTGTTGGGCACACGAGGGACTGTTCTCACTGGGCACTGTGGGGCACACGAGGGACTGTACACACTGGGCACTGTGGCGCAGACGTGGGACTGTTCACACTGGGCACAGTTGGGCACACAGTGACTGTACACACTGGGCACTGTGGGGGCAGACTTGGGTTGTTCACATTGGGCAGTGTGGGACACATGAGGGACTGTTCACACTGGGCACTGTGGGACACATGAGGGACTGTTCACACTGGGCACTGTGGGACACATGAGGGACTGTTCACACTGGGCACTGTCGGGCACACGAGGGACTGTTCATATTGGGCACTGTGGGGCACACGAGCGACTGTTCACACTGGGTACTGAGGGTCACACGAGGGACTGTTCACACTGGGCGCAGTGGGGAACACCAGAGACTGTTCACACTGGGCACTATGGGGCACATGAGGGACTGTTGACACTGGGCACTGTGGGACAGACGAGAGCCTGTTCACACTGGGCACTGTGGGACACAGGAGTGACTGTTCACACTGGGTACTGTGGGGCACATGAGGGACTGTTCACACTGGGCACTGTGGGGCACATGAGGGACTGTTCACACTGATCACTGTGGGGCATAAGAGGGACTGTTCACACTGGGTACAGTGGGGCACACGAGGGACTGTTCACACTGTGGGGCACATGAGGGACTGTTCACATTGGGCACTGTGGGGCACAGGAAATGCTGTTCACACTGGGCACTGTGGGGCACATGAGGAACTGTTCACACTGGGCACTGTGGGACACACGAGGGACTGTTCACACTGGTCACTGTGGGACACACGAGGGACTGTTCACACTGGGCACTGTACGACACAGGAGGGACTGTTCACATAGGGCACTGTGGGAAACATGAGGGACTGTTCACACTGGGCACTGTGGGACAAGGGCAGGGCTGTTCAAACTGGGCACTGTGGGACACAGGATGGGCTGTTCACACTGGGCACTGTGGGGCAAAGGCAGAACTGTTCACAATGGGCACTGTGGGGCACACGAGGGACTGTTCACACTGGGCACTGTGGGGCACAGGCAGAGTTGTTCACACTGGGCAATGTGGGGCACAGGAGGGACTGTTCACACTGGGCACAGTGGGGCATAAGAGGGACTGTTAACACTGGGTGCAGTGGGCACACAAGGGACTGTTCACACTGGGAACAGTGGGGCACACGAGGGACTGTTCACACTGGGCACTGTTGTGCACACGAGGGACTGTTCTCACTGGGCACTGTGGGGCAGACGTGGGACTGTTCACACTGGGCACTGTGGGGCACACGAGGGACTGTTCACACTGGGCACAGTTGGGCACACAGTGACTGTACACACTGGGCACTGTGGGAGCAGACTTGGGTTGTTCACACTGGGCAGTGTGGGACACATGAGGGACTGTTCACACTGGGCACTATGGGACACTTGAGGGACTGTTCACACTGGGCACCGTGGGACACAAGAGGGACTGTTCACACTGGGCACTGTCGGGCACACGAGGGACTGTTCATATTGGGCACTGTGGGGCACACGAGCGACTGTTCACACTGGGTACTGAGGGTCACACGAGAGACTGTTCACACTGGGCACTATGGGGCACATGAGGGACTGTTCACACTGGGCACTGTGGAACACACGAGGGACTGTTCACACAGGTCACTGTGGGACACACGAGAGCCTGTTCACACTGGGCACTGTGGGACACAGGAGGGACTGTTCACACTGGACACTGTGGGGCACGCGAGGGACTGTTCACACTGGTCACTGTGGGGCATAAGAGGGACTGTTCACACTGGGTACAGTGGGGCACACGAGGGACTGTTCACACTGTGGGACACACGAGGGACTGTTCACACTGGTCACTGTGGGGCACAGGAAGGGCGGTTCACACTGGGCACTGTGGGGCACACGAGGAACTGTTCACACTGGGCACTGTGGGGCACACGAGGCAATGTTCACACTGGGCACTGTGGGGCACACGAGGGACTGTTCACACTGGGCACTGTGGGGCACACAAGGGACTGTTCACACTGGGCACTGTGGGACACAAGTGGGGCTGTTCACACTGGGCACTGTGGGACGCACGAGGGACTGTACGCACTGGGCACTGTGGGGCACACGAAGGTCTGTTCGCACAGGGCACTGTGGGACACACGAGCGACTGTTCACACTGGGCACTGTGTGACATACGATGTACTGTTCACACTGGGCACTGAGGGACACAGGATGGGCTGTTCACACTGGGCACTGTGGGGCAAAGGCAGAACTGTTCACAACGGGCACTGTGGGGCACACGAGGGACTGTTCACACTGTGGGGCACACGAGGGACTGTTCACACTGGGCACTGTGGGGCACAGGCAGAGTTGTTCACACTGGGCACTGTGGGGCACAGGAGGGACTGTTCACACTGGGCACAGTGGGTCATAAGAGGGACTGTTAACACTGGGTGCAGTGGGCACACAAGGGACTGTTCACACTGGGAACAGTGGGGCACACGAGGGACTGTTCACACTGGGCACTGTTGTGCACACGAGGGACTGTTCTCACTGGGCACTGTGGGGCACACGAGGGACTGTACACACTGGGCACTGTGGCGCAGACGTGGGACTGTTCACAGTGGGCACTGTGGGGCACACGAGGGACTGTTCACACTGGGCACAGTTGGGCACACAGTGACTGTACACACTGGGCACTGTGGGAGCAGACTTGGGTTGTACATACTGGGCAGTGTGGGACACATGAGGGACTGTTCACACTGGGCACTGTGGGACACTTGAGGGACTGTTCACACTGGGCACCGTGGGTCACAAGAGGGACTGTTCACACTGGGCACTGTCGGGCACACGAGGGACTGTTCATATTGGGCACTGTGGGGCACACGAGCGACTGTTCACACTGGGGACTGAGGGTCACACGAGAGACTGTTCACACTGGGCACTATGGGGCACATGAGGGACTGTTCACACTGGGCACTGTGGAACACACGAGGGACTGTTCACACAGGTCACTGTGGGACACACGAGAGCCTGTTCACACTGGGCACTGTGGGACACAGGAGGGACTGTTCACATTGGGCACTTTGGGGCACTCAGGGACCGTACACACTGGGCACTGTGGCGCACACGAGGGACTGTTCACACTGGGTACTGTGGGGCACCTGTGAGTCTGTTCACACTGGGCACTGTGGGACACACGAGGGACAGTTCACACTGGGCACTGTGGGGCACACGAGGGACTGTTCACACTGGGCACTGTGGGGCACAGGAGGGACTGTTCACAGTGGGCACAGTGGGGCATAAGAGGGACTGTTAACACTGGGTAGAGTGGGCACACGAGGGACTGTTCACACTGGGCACAGTGGGGCACACGAGGGACTGTTCACACTGGGCACTGTTGGGCACACGAGGGACTGTCCTCACTGGGCACTGTGGGGCACACGAGGGACTGTACACACTGGGCACTGTGGCGCAGACGTGGGACTGTTCACACTGGGCACAGTTGGGCACACAGTGACTGTACACACTGGGCACTGTGGGGGCAGACTTGGGTTGTTCACACTGGGCAGTGTGGGACACATGAGGGACTGTTCACATTGGGCACTGTGGGACACATGAGGGACTGTTCACACTGGGCACTGTGGGACACATGAGGGACTGTTCACACTGGGCACTGTGGGACACAAGAGGGACTGTTCACACTGGGCACTGTCGGGCACACGAGGGACTGTTCATATTGGGCACTGTGGGGCACACGAGCGACTGTTCACACTGGGTACTGAGGGTCACACGAGGGACTGTTCACACTGGGCGCAGTGGGGAACACCAGAGACTGTTCACACTGGGCACTATGGGGCACATGAGGGACTGTTGACACTGGGCACTGTGGGACAGACGAGAGCCTGTTCACACTGGGCACTGTGGGACACAGGAGTGACTGTTCACACTGGGCACTGTGGGGCACATGAGGGACTGTTCACACTGGGCACTGTGGGGCACATGAGGGACTGTTCACACTGATCACTGTGGGGCATAAGAGGGACTGTTCACACTGGGTACAGTGGGGCACACGAGGGGCTGTTCACACTGTGGGGCACACGAGGGACTGTTCACATTGGGCACTGTGGGGCACAGGAAGGGCTGTTCACACTGGGCACTGTGGGGCACATGAGGAACTGTTCACACTGGGCACTGTGGGGCACACGAGGGACTGTTCACACTGGTCACTGTGGGACACACGAGGGACTGTTCACACTGGGCACTGTACGACACAGGAGGGACTGTTCACATAGGGCACTGTGGGAAACATGAGGGACTGTTCACACTGGGCACTGTGGGACAAGGGCAGGGCTGTTCAAACTGGGCACTGTGGGACACAGGATGGGCTGTTCACACTGGGCACTGTGGGGCAAAGGCAGAACTGTTCACAATGGGCACTGTGGGGCACACGAGGGACTGTTCACACTGGGCACTGTGGGGCACAGGCAGAGTTGTTCACACTGGGCACTGTGGGGCTCACGAGGGACTGTTCACACTGGGCACAGTGGGGCATAAGAGGGACTGTTAACACTGGGTGCAGTGGGCACACAAGGGACTGTTCACACTGGGAACAGTGGGGCACACGAGGGACTGTTCACACTGGGCACTGTTGTGCACACGAGGGACTGTTCTCACTGGGCACTGTGGCACAGACGTGGGACTGTTCACACTGGGCACTGTGGGGCACACGAGGGACTGTTCACACTGGGCACAGTTGGGCACACAGTGACTGTACACACTGGGCACTGTGGGAGCAGACTTGGGTTGTTCACACTGGGCAGTGTGGGACACATGAGGGACTGTTCACACTGGGCAGTGTGGGACACTTGAGGGACTGTTCACACTGGGCACCGTGGGACACAAGAGGGACTGTTCACACTGGGCACTGTCGGGCACACGAGGGACTGTTCATATTGGGCACTGTGGGGCACACGAGCGACTGTTCACACTGGGTACTGAGGGTCACACGAGAGACTGTTCACACTGGGCACTATGGGGCACATGAGGGACTGTTCACACTGGGCACTGTGGAACACACGAGGGACTGTTCACACAGGTCACTGTGGGACACACGAGAGCCTGTTCACACTGGGCACTGTGGGACACAGGAGGGACTGTTCACACTGGACACTGTGGGGCACGCGAGGAACTGTTCACACTGGTCACTGTGGGGCATAAGAGGGTCTGTTCACACTGGGTACAGTGGGGCACACGAGGGACTGTTCACACTGTGGGACACACGAGGGACTGTTCACACTGGTCACTGTGGGGCACAGGAAGGGCGGTTCACACTGGGCACTGTGGGGCACACGAGGAACTGTTCACACTGTGCACTGTGGGGCACACGAGGGACTGTTCACACTGGGCACTGCGGGGCACACGATGGACTGTTCACACTGGGCACTGTGGGGCACACGAGGGACTGTTCACACTGGGCACTGTGGGGCACACGATGGACTGTTCACACTGGGCACTGTGGGGCACACGATGGACTGTTCACACTGGGCACTGTGGGGCACACAAGGGACTGTTCACACTGGTCACTGTGGGACACAAGTGGGGCTGTTCACACTGGGCACTGTGGGACGCACGAGGGACTGTACGCACTGGGCACTGTGGGGCACACGAAGGTCTGTTCGCACAGGGCACTGTGGGACACACGAGCGACTGTTCACACTGGGCACTGTGGGACATACGATGTACTGTTCACACTGGGCACTGAGGGCACAAGTGAGACTGTTCACACTGGGCTCTGTGGGGCACATGATGGACTATTCACACTGGGCATTGTGGGGCACACGAGGGACTGTTGAAACAGGGCTCTGTGGGACACAGGCTGGGTTGTTCACACTGGGCACTGTGGGGCACACGAGGGACTGTTCACACTGGGCACTGTGGCGCACACGAGGGATTGTTTGCATTGGGCACTGTGGGACACAGGCAGGGCTGTTCACACTGGGCACTGTGGGGCACATGAGGGACTGTTCACACTGGGCACTGTGGGGCATAAAGAGAATGTTCACACTGGGCACTGTGGGGCACACGAGGGACTGTTCACACTGGGCACTGTGGGGCACACGAGGGACTGTTCACACTGGGCACTGTGGGGCACACGAGGGACTGTTCACACTGTGCACTGTGGGACACATGAGGGACTGTTCACACTGGGCACTGTGGGGCACAGGCAGGACTGTTCACACTTGGCACTGTGGGACACAGGCAGGGCTGTTCACACTGGGCACTGTGGGGCACACGAGGGACTGTACACACTGGGTACTGTGGGGCCCACGAGGGACTGTTCCCACTGGGCACTGGGGGGCACACAATTGACTGTTCACACTGGGCACTGTGGGTCACTGGCAGGCCTGTTTACACTGGGCACTGTGGGACACACGAGGGACTGTTCACACTGGACACTGTGGGGCACACGAGTTACTGTTCACACTGGGCACTGTGGGGCACAGGAGGGACTGTTTACACTGGGCACTGTGGGGCACAGGAGGGACTGTTTACACTGGGCACTGTGGGGCACACGAGGGACTGTTCAGAGTGGGCACTGTGCGTAACACGAGGGACTGTACACAGTGGGCACTGTGGGGCACACGAGGGACTGTTCACACTGTGCACTGTGGGACACATGAGGGACTGTTCACACTGGGCACTGTGGGGCACAGGCAGGACCGTTCACACTGGGCCCTGTGGGACACAGGCAGGGCTGTTCACACTGGGCACTGTGGGGCACACGAGGGACTGTACACACTGGGCACTGTGGGGCCCACGAGGGACTGTTCACACTGGGCACTGTGGGACACACGATGGACTGTTCACACTGGGCACTGTGGGTCACTGGCAGGCCTGTTCACACTGGGCACTGTGGGACACACGAGGGACTGTTCACACTGGACACTGTGGGGCAAAGTCAGGGCTGTTCACACTGGGTACAGTGGGGCACACGAGGGACTGTTCACACTGGGCACTGTGGGGGCACATGAGGGACTGTTCACACTGGGCACTGTGGGCACATGTGAGACTGTTCACACTGGGCTCTGTGGGACAAAGGCAGGGCTGTTCGCACTGGACACTGTGGGGCACACGAGAGACTGTTCACACTGGGCACTGTGGGGCACACGAGGGACTGTACACACTGGGCACTGTGGGACACAGGCAGGGCTGCTCGCACTGGACACTGTGGGGCACACGAGAGACTGTTCACACTGGGCACTGTGGGGCACACGAGGGACTGCTCACAGTGGGCATTGTGGGACACACGAGGGACTGTTCACACTGGGCACTGTGGGACACATGAGGGACTGTTCACACTGGGCACTGTGGGGTACCTGTGAGACTGTTCACTCTGGGCACTGTTGGGCACCCGAGGGACTGTTCACACTGGGCACTGTGGGGCACACGATGGACTGTTCACACTGGGCACTGTGGGGCACACGAGGGACTGTTCGCACTGGGCACTGTGGGGCACATGAGAGTCTGTTCACAATGGGCACTGTGGGGCACACGAGGCAATGTTCACACTGGGCACTGTGGGGCACACGAGGGACTGTTCACACTGGGCACTGTGGGGCACACAAGGGACTGTTCACACTGGTCACTGTGGGACACATTTGGGGCTGTTCACAATGGGCACTGTGGGACGCACGAGGGACTGTACACAGTGGGCACTGTGGGGCACACGAGTGTCTGTTCACACTGGGCACTGTGGGACACATGAGCGACTGTTCACACTGGGCACTGTGGGACATACGATGGACTGTTCACACTGGGCACTGTGGGCACAAGTGAGACTGTTCACACTGGGCTCTGTGAGACACGCAGGGCTGTTCGCACTGGACACTGTGGGGCTCACGAGAGACTGTTCACACTGGGCACTGTGGGGCACACGAGGGACTGTTCACACTGGGCACTGTGGGGCACACGAGGGACTGTTCACACTGGGCACTGTGGGGCACACGAGGGACTGTTCACACTGGGCACTGTGGGACACATGTGGGGCTGTTCACACTGGTCACTGTGGGACACAGTCAGGGCTGTTCGCACTGGGCACTGTGGGGCACACGAGAGACTGTTCACACTGGGTACTGTGGGGCACTCGAGGGTCTGTACACACTGGGCACTGTGGGACACACGAGGGACTGTTCACACTGGGCACTGTGGGCACATGTGAGACTGTTCACATTGGGCACTGTGGGGCACACGAGGGACTGTTCACACTGGGCACTGTGGGGCACACGAGGTCCGGTTCACACTTAGCACTGTGGGACACACGAGGTACTGTTCACACTGGGCACTCTTGGGACACACGAGAGACTGTGCACACTGGGCACAGTGGGACACACGAGGACTGTTCACACTGGGCACTGTGGGGCACAGGCAGGACTGCTCACACTGGGCACTCTAGGGCACACAGGGACTGTTCACACTGGGCACTGTGGGACACACGAAGGACTGTTCGCACGGGGCACTGTGGGGCACAGGGAGGACTGTTCACACTGGGCACTGTGGGGCACACGAGGGACTGTTCACACTGGTCACTGTGGGACACACGAGGGACTGTTCACACTGGGAACATTGTGACACTCGAGGGACTGTTCACACTGGGCACTGTGGGACACACGAGGGACTGTTCACACTGTGCTCTGTGGGGCACCTGTGAGACTGTTTTCTCTGGGCACTGTGTGGCACATGAGGGACTGTTCACACTGGGCACTGCGGGGCACACGAGGGACTGTACACACTGGGCACTGTGGGACACAGGCAGGGCTGTTCACATTGGGCACTGTCGGGCACATGTGAGACTGTTCACACTGGGCACTGTGGGCCATATAGGGACTGTTCACATTGGGCACTGTGGAGCACACGAGGGACTGTTCACACTGGGCACTGTGGGACACACGAGGCCCTATTAACATTTGGCACAGTGGGGCACACGAGGGACTGTTCACACTTGGCACAGTGGGGCACACGAGGGACTGTTCACACTGGGCACTGTGGGGCACACGAGGGACTGTTCACACTGGCCACTGAGGGACACATGAGGGACTGTTCACACTGGGCACTATGGGACACCTGAGGGACTGTTCACACTGGGCACTGTCGGGCACACGAGTGACTGTTCATATTGGGCACTGTGGGGCACACGAGCGACTGTTCACACTGGGTACTGAGGGTCACACGAGAGACTGTTCACACTGGGCACTATGGGGCACATGAGGGACTGTTCACACTGGGCACTGTGGAACACACGAGGGACTGTTCACACAGGTCACTGTGGGACACACGAGAGCCTGTTCACACTGGGCACTGTGGGACACAGGAGGGACTGTTCACACTGGACACTGTGGGACACAGGCAGGGCTGGTCACACTGGGCACAGTGGGGCACATGAGGGACTGTTCACACTGGGCACGGTGGGACACACGAGGGACTGTTCACACTGGGCACTGTGGGATACACGAGAGACTGTTAACACTGGGCACTGTGGGGCACAGGCAGGGCTGTTCACAATGGGCACTGTGGAACACAGGAGGGACTGTTCACTCTGGGCACTGTGGGATTCACGAGAGACTGTTAACACTGGGCACTGTGGGGCACAGGCAGGGCTGTTCACACTGGGCACTGTGGAACACACGAGGGACTGTACACACTGGGCACTGTGGGACACACGAGAGACTGTTCAAACTGTGCACTGTGGGACACAAGAGGGACTGTTCACACTGGGCACTGTGGGGCACATGAGGGACTGTTCACACTGGGCACTGTGGGGCACACGAGGGACTGTTCACACTGGGCACTATGGGGCACACGAGGGACTGTTCACACTGGGCACTGTGGGAAACACGAGGGACTGTTCACACTGGACACTGTGGGACACATGAGGGACTGTTCACACTGGACACTGTGGGGCACACGTGAGACTGTTCACACTGGGCACTGTGGGGCACACGAGGGACTGTTAACACTTTGGCACTGTTGGGCAAAGGCAGGACAGTTCACACTGGGCACTGTGGGACACACAAGGGACTGTTCACACTGGGCACTGTGGGGCACAAGCAAGGATGTTCACACTGGGCACTGTGGGGCACATGAGGAACTGTTCACATTGGGCACTGTGGGGCAAAGGCAGGACAGTTCACACTGGGCACTGTGGGACACATGAGGGACTGTTCACACTGGGCACTGTGGGACACAAGAGGGACTGTTCACACTGGGCACTGTCGGGCACACGAGGGACTGTTCATATTGGGCACTGTGGGGCACACGAGCGACTGTTCACACTGGGTACTGAGGGTCACACGAGGGACTGTTCACACTGGACACTGTGGGACACATGAGGGACTGTTCACACTGGACACTGTGGGGCACACGTGAGACTGTTCACACTGGGCACTGTGGGGCACACGAGGGACTGTTAACACTTTGGCACTGTTGGGCAAAGGCAGGACAGTTCACACTGGGCACTGTGGGACACACAAGGGACTGTTCACACTGGGCACGGTGGGGCACAAGCAATGATGTTCACACTGGGCACTGTGGGACACATGAAGGATTGTTCACACTGGGCACTGTGGGGCACATGAGGAACTGTTCACATTGGGCACTGTGGGGCAAAGGCAGGACAGTTCACACTGGGCACTGTGGGACACAAGAGGGACTGTTCACACTGGGCACTGTCGGGCACACGAGGGACTGTTCATATTGGGCACTGTGGGGCACACGAGCGACTGTTCACACTGGGCACTGTGGGGCACACGAGGGACTGTACACACTGGGTACTGTGGGGCCCACGAGGGACTGTTCCCACTGGGCACTGGGGGGCACACGATGGACTGTTCACACTGGGCACTGTGGGTCACTGGCAGGCCTGTTCACACTGGGCACTGTGGGACACACGAGGGACTGTTCACACTGGACACTGTGGGGCACACGAGTTACTGTTCACACTGGGCACTGTGGGGCACACGAGGGACTGTTTACACTGGGCACTGTGGGGCACACGAGGGACTGTTCAGAGTGGGCACTGTGGGGCACACGAGGGACTGTACACAGTGGGCACTGTGGGGCACACGAGGGACTGTTCACACTGTGCACTGTGGGACACATGAGGGACTGTTCACACTGGGCACTGTGGGGCACAGGAAGGACCGTTCACACTGGGCCCTGTGGGACACAGGCAGGGCTGTTCACACTGGGCACTGTGGGGCACACGAGGGACTGTACACACTGGGCACTGTGGGGCCCACGAGGGACTGTTCACACTGGGCACTGTGGGACACACGAGGGACTGTTCACACTGGGCACTGTGGGTCACTGGCAGGCCTGTTCACACTGGGCACTGTGGGACACACGAGGGACTGTTCACACTGGACACTGTGGGGCACAGTCAGGGCTGTTCACACTGGGTACAGTGGGGCACACGAGGGACTGTTCACACTGGGCACTGTGGGGGCACATGAGGGACTGTTCACACTGGGCACTGTGGGCACATGTGAGACTGTTCACACTGGGCTCTGTGGGACAAAGGCAGGGCTGTTCGCACTGGACACTGTGGGGCACACGAGAGACTGTTCACACTGGGCACTGTGGGGCACACGAGGGACTGTACACACTGGGCACTGTGGGACACAGGCAGGGCTGCTCGCACTGGACACTGTGGGGCACACGAGAGACTGTTCACACTGGGCACTGTGGGGCACACGAGGGACTGCTCACAGTGGGCATTGTGGGACACACGAGGGACTGTTCACACTGGGCACTGTGGGACACATGAGGGACTGTTCACACTGGGCACTGTGGGGCACCTGTGAGACTGTTCACTCTGGGCACTGTTGGGCACCCGAGGGACTGTTCACACTGGGCACTGTGGGGCACACGATGGACTGTTCACACTGGGCACTGTGGGGCACACGAGGGACTGTTCGCACTGGGCACTGTGGGGCACATGAGAGTCTGTTCACAATGGGCACTGTGGGGCACACGAGGCAATGTTCACACTGGGCACTGTGGGGCACATGAGGGACTGTTCACACTGGGCACTGTGGGGCACACAAGGGACTGTTCACACTGGTCACTGTGGGACACATGTGGGGCTGTTCACACTGGGCACTGTGGGACGCACGAGGGACTGTACACAGTGGGCACTGTGGGGCACACGAGTGTCTGTTCACACTGGGCACTGTGGGACACACGAGCGACTGTTCACACTGGGCACTGTGGGACATACGATGGACTGTTCACACTGGGCACTGTGGGCACAAGTGAGACTGTTCACACTGGGCTCTGTGAGACACAGGCACGGCTGTTCGCACTGGACACTGTGGGGCACACGAGAGACTGTTCACACTGGGCACTGTGGGGCACACGAGGGACTGTTCACACTGGGCACTGTGGGGCACACGAGGGACTGTTCACACTGGGCACTGTGGGGCACACGAGGGACTGTTCACACTGGGCACTGTGGGACACATGTGGGGCTGTTCACACTGGTCACTGTGGGACACAGTCAGGGCTGTTCGCACTGGGCACTGTGGGGCACACGAGAGACTGTTCACACTGGGTACTGTGGGGCACTCGAGGGTCTGTACACACTGGGCACTGTGGGACACACGAGGGACTGTTCACACTGGGCACTGTGGGCACATGTGAGACTGTTCACATTGGGCACTGTGGGGCACACGAGGGACTGTTCACACTGGGCACTGTGGGGCACACGAGGTCCGGTTCACACTTAGCACTGTGGGACACACGAGGTACTGTTCACACTGGGCACTCTTGGGACACACGAGAGACTGTGCACACTGGGCACAGTGGGACACACGAGGACTGTTCACACTGGGCACTGTGGGGCACAGGCAGGACTGCTCACACTGGGCACTCTAGGGCACACAGGGACTGTTCACACTGGGCACTGTGGGACACACGAGGGATTGTTCGCACGGGGCACTGTGGGGCACAGGGAGGACTGTTCACAATGGGCACTGTGGGGCACACGAGGGACTGTTCACACTGGTCACTGTGGGACACACGAGGGGCTGTTCACACTGGGAACATTGTGACACTCGAGGGACTGTTCACACTGGGCACTGTGGGACACACGAGGGACTGTTCACACTGTGCTCTGTGGGACACAGGCAGGGCTGCACACATTGGGCACTGTGGGGCACACGAGGGACTGTTCACACTGGGAACTGTGGGACACATGAGGGACTGTTCACACTGTGCACTGTGGGGCACCTGTGAGACTGTTTTCTCTGGGCACTGTGTGGCACATGAGGGACTGTTCACACTGGGCACTGCGGGGCACACGAGGGACTGTACACACTGGGCACTGTGGGACACAGGCAGGGCTGTTCACATTGGGCACTGTCGGGCACATGTGAGACTGTTCACACTGGGCACTGTGGGCCATACAGGGACTGTTCACATTGGGCACTGTGGAGCACACGAGGGACTGTTCACACTGGGCACTGTGGGACACACGAGGCCCTATTCACATTTGGCACAGTGGGGCACACGAGGGACTGTTCACACTTGGCACAGTGGGGCACACGAGGGACTGTTCACACTGGGCACTGTGGGGCACACGAGGGACTGTTCACACTGGCCACTGAGGGACACATGAGGGACTGTTCACACTGGGCACTATGGGACACTTGAGGGACTGTTCACACTGGGCACCGTGGGACACAAGAGGGACTGTTCACACTGGGCACTGTCGGGCACACGAGGGACTGTTCATATTGGGCACTGTGGGGCACACGAGCGACTGTTCACACTGGGTACTGAGGGTCACACGAGAGACTGTTCACACTGGGCACTATGGGGCACATGAGGGACTGTTCACACTGGGCACTGTGGAACACACGAGGGACTGTTCACACAGGTCACTGTGGGACACACGAGAGCCTGTTCACACTGGGCACTGTGGGACACAGGAGGGACTGTTCACACTGGACACTGTGGGACACAGGCAGGGTTGGTCACACTGGGCACAGTGGGGCACATGAGGGACTGTTCACACTGGGTACGGTGGGACACACGAGGGACTGTTCACACTGGGCACTGTGGGATACACGAGAGACTGTTAACACTGGGCACTGTGGGGCACAGGCAGGGCTGTTCACACTGGGCACTGTGGAACACAGGAGGGACTGTACACTCTGGGCACTGTGGGATTCACGAGAGACTGTTAACACTGGGCACTGTGGGGCACAGGCAGGGCTGTTCACACTGGGCACTGTGGAACACACGAGGGACTGTACACACTGGGCACTGTGGGACACACGAGAGACTGTTCAAACTGTGCACTGTGGGACACATGAGGGACTGTTCACACTGGGCACTGTGGGGCACATGAGGGACTGTTCACACTGGGCACTGTGGGGCACACGAGGGACTGTTCGCACTGGGCACTATGGGGCACACGAGGGACTGTTCACACTGGGCACTGTGGGAAACACGAGGGACTGTTCACACTGGACACTGTGGGACACATGAGGGACTGTTCACACTGGACACTGTGGGGCACACGTGAGACTGTTCACACTGGGCACTGTGGGGCACACGAGGGACTGTTAACACTTTGGCAATGTTGGGCAAAGGCAGGACAGTTCACACTGGGCACTGTGGGACACACAAGGGACTGTTCACACTGGGCACTGTGGGGCACAAGCAAGGATGTTCACACTGGGCACTGTGGGACACATGAGGGATTGTTCACACTGGGCACTGTGGGGCACATGAGGAACTGTTCACATTGGGCACTGTGGGGCAAAGGCAGGACAGTTCACACTGGGCACTGTGGGACACATGAGGGACTGTTCACACTGGGCACTGTGGGACACAAGAGGGACTGTTCACACTGGGCACTGTCGGGCACACGAGGGACTGTTCATAATGGGCACTGTGGGGCACACGAGCGACTGTTCACACTGGGTACTGAGGGTCACACGAGGGACTGTTCACACTGGGCGCAGTGGGGAACACCAGAGACTGTTCACACTGGGCACTATGGGGCACATGAGGGACTGTTGACACTGGGCACTGTGGAACACACGAGGGATTGTTCACACTGGTCACTGTGGGACAGACGAGAGCCTGTTCACACTGGGCACTGTGGGACACAGGAGTGACTGTTCACACTGGGTACTGTGAGGCACATGAGGGACTGTTCACACTGGGCACTCTGGGGCACACGAGGGACTGTTCACACTGATCACTGTGGGGCACACGAGGGACTGTTCACACTGATCACTGTGGGGCATAAGAGGGACTGTTCACACTTGGTACAGTGGGGCACACGAGGGACTGTTCACACTGTGGGGCACACGAGGGACTGTTCACATTGGGCACTGTGGGGCACAGAAAGGGCTGTTCACACTGGGCACTGTGGGGCACATGAGGAACTGTTCACACTGGGCACTGTGGGGCACACGAGGGACTATTCACACTGGTCACTGTGGGACACACGAGGGACTGTTCACACTGGGCACTGTACGACACATGAGGGACTGTTCACATAGGGCACTGTGGGAAACATGAGGGACTGTTCACACTGGGCACTGTGGGACAAGGGCAGGGCTGTTCAAACTGGGCACTGTGGGACGCAGGATGGGCTGTTCACACTGGGCATTGTGGGGCAAAGGCAGAACTGTTCACAACGGGCACTGTGGGGCACACGAGGGACTGTTCACACTGGGCACTGTGGGGCACAGGCAGAGTTGTTCACACTGGGCACTGTGGGGCACACGAGGGACTGTTCACACTGGGCACAGTGGGGCATAAGAGGGACTGTTAACACTGGGTGCAGTGGGCACACAAGGGACTGTTCACACTGGGAACAGTGGGGCACACGAGGGACTGTTCACACTGGGCACTGTTGTGCACACGAGGGACTGTTCTCACTGGGCATTGTGGGGCACACGAGGGACTGTACACACTGGGCACTGTGGCACAGACGTGGGACTGTTCACACTGGGCACTGTGGGGCACACGAGGGTCTGTTCACACTGGGCACAGTTGGGCACACAGTGACTGTACACACTGGGCACTGTGGGAGCAGACTTGGATTGTACACACTGGGCAGTGTGGGACACATGAGGGACTGTTCACACTGGGCACCGTGGGACACAAGAGGGACTGTTCACACTGGGCACTGTCGGGCACACGAGGGACTGTTCATATTGGGCACTGTGGGGCACACGAGCGACTGTTCCTATTGGGCACTGTGGGGCACACGAGCGACTGTTCACACTGGGTACTGAGGGTCACACGAGAGACTGTTCACACTGGGCACTATGGGGCACATGAGGGACTGTTCACACTGGGCACTGTGGAACACACGAGGGACTGTTCACACAGGTCACTGTGGGACACACGAGAACCTGTTCACACTGGGCACTGTGGGACACAGGAGGGACTGTTCACATTGGGCACTTTGGGGCACTCAGGGACCGTACACACTCGGCACTGTGGCGCGCACGAGGGACTGTTCACACTGGGCACTGTGGGGCACCTGTGAGACTGTTCACACTGGGCACTGTGGGACACACGAGGGACAGTTCACACTGGGCACTGTGGGGCACACGAGGGACTGTTCACACTGGGCACTGTGGGGAACAGGAGGGACTGTTCACAGTGGGCACCGTGGGGCATAAGAGGGACTGTTCTCACTGGGCACTGTGGGGCACACGAGGGACTGTACACACTGGGCACTGTGGCACAGACGTGGGACTGTTCACACTGGGCACAGTTGGGCACACAGTGACTGTACACAATGGGCACTGTGGGGGCAGACTTGGGTTGTTCACACTGGGCAGTGTGGGACACATGAGGGACTGTTCACACTGGGCACTGTGGGACACATGAGGGACTGTTCACACTGGGCACTGTGGGACACAAGAGGGACTGTTCACACTGGGCACTGTCGGGCACACGAGGGACTGTGCATATTGGGCACTGTGGGGCACACGAGCGACTGTTCACACTGGGTACTGAGGGTCACACGAGGGACTGTTCACACTGGGCGCAGTGGGGAACACCAGAGACTGTTCACACTGGGCACTATGGGGCACATGAGGGACTGTTGACACTGGGCACTGTGGAACACACGAGGGACTGTTCACACTGGGCACTGTGTGACAGACGAGAGCCTGTTCACACTGGGCACAGTGGGACACAGGAGTGACTGTTCACACTGGGTACTGTGGGGCACATGAGGGACTGTTCACACTGGGCACTGTGGGGCACATGAGGGACTGTTCACACTGATCACTGTGGGGCATAAGAGGGACTGTTCACACTGGGTACAGTGGGGCACACGAGGGACTGTTCACACTGTGGGGCACACGAGGGACTGTTCACATTGGGCACTGTGGGGCACAGGAAGGGCTGTTCACACTGGGCACTGTGGGGCACATGAGGAACTGTTCACACTGGGCACTGTGGGGCACACGAGGGACTGTTCACACTGGTCACTGTGGGACACACGAGGGACTGTTCACACTGGGCACTGTACAACACAGGAGGGACTGTTCACATAGGGCACTGTGGGAAACATGAGGGACTGTTCACACTGGGCACTGTGGGACAAGGGCAGGGCTGTTCAAACTGGGCACTGTGGGACACAGGATTGGCTGTTCACACTGGGCACTGTGGGGCAAAGGCAGAACTGTTCACAATGGGCACTGTAGGGCACACGAGGGACTGTTCACACTGGGCACTGTGGGGCACAGGCAGAGTTGTTCACACTGGGCACTGTGGGGCACACGAGGGACTGTTCACACTGGGCACAGTGGGGCATAAGAGGGACTGTTAACACTAGGTGCAGTGGGCACACAAGGGACTGTTCACACTGGGAACAGTGGGGCACACGAGGGACTGTTCTCACTGGGCACTGTGGGGCACACAAGGGACTGTACACACTGGGCACTGTGGCGCAGATGTGGGACTGTTCACACTGGGCACTGTGGGGCACACGAGGGACTGTTCACACTGGGCACAGTTGGGCACATAGTGACTGTACACACTGGGCACTGTGGGAGCAGACTTGGGTTGTTCACACTGGGCAGTGTGGGACACATGAGAGACTGTTCACACTGGGCACTATGGGACACTTGAGGGACTGTTCACACTGGGCACCGTGGGACACAAGAGGGACTGTTCACACTGGGCACTGTCGGGCACACGAGGGACTGTTCATATTGGGCACTGTGGGGCACACGAGCGACTGTTCACACTGGGTACTGAGGGTCACACGAGAGACTGTTCACACTGGGCACTATGGGGCACATGAGGGACTGTTCACACTGGGCACTGTGGAACACACGAGGGACTGTTCACACAGGTCACTGTGGGACACACGAGAGCCTGTTCACACTGGGCACTGTGGGACACAGGAGGGACTGTTCACACTGGACACTGTGGGGCACGCGAGGGACTGTTCACACTGGTCACTGTGGGGCATAAGAGGGACTGTTCACACTGGGTACAGTGGGGCACACGAGGGACTGTTCACACTGTGTGACACACGAGGGACTGCTCACACTGGTCACTGTGGGGCACAGGAAGGGCGGTTCACACTGGGCACAGTGGGGCACACGAGGAACTGTTCACACTGGGCACTGTGGGGCACACGAGGGACTGTACACACTGGCCACTGTGGGACACAGGCAGGGCTGTTCACATTGGGCACTGTCGGGCACATGTGAGACTGTTCACACAGGGCACTGTGGGCCATACAGGGACTGTTCACATTGGGCACTGTGGAGCACACGAGGGACTGTTCACACTGGGCACTGTGGGACACACGAGGCCCTATTCACACTTGGCACAGTGGGGCACACGAGGGACTGTTCACACTTGGCACAGTGGGGCACACGAGGGACTGTTCACACTGGGCACTGTGGGGCACACGAGGGACTGTTCACACTGGCCACTGAGGGACACATGAGGGACTGTTCACACTGGGCACTATGGGACACTTGAGATACTGTTCACACTGGGCACCGTGGGACACAAGAGGGACTGTTCACACTGGGCACTGTCGGGCACACGAGGGACTGTTCATATTGGGCACTGTGGGGCACACGAGCGACTGTTCACACTGGGTACTGAGGGTCACACGAGAGACTGTTCACACTGGGCACTATGGGGCACATGAGGGACTGTTCACACTGGGCACTGTGGGACACAGGAGGGACTGTTCACACTGGACACTGTGGGACACAGGCAGGGTTGGTCACACTGGGCACAGTGGGGCACATGAGGGACTGTTCACACTGGGCACGTTGGGACACACGAGGGACTGTTCACACTGGGCACTGTGGGATACACGAGAGACTGTTAAAAGTGGGCACTGTGGGGCACAGGCAGGGCTGTTCACACTGGGCACTGTGGAACACACGAGGGACTGTACACACTGGGCACTGTGGGGCACAGGCAGGGCTGTTCACACTGGGCACTGTGGAACACAGGAGGGACTGTAAACACTGGGCACAGTGGGACACATGAGGGACTGTTCAAACTGTGCACTGTGGGACACATGAGGGACTGTTCACTCTGGGCACTGTGGGGCACATGAGGGACTGTTCACACTGGGCACTGTGGGGCACACGAGGGACTGTTCACACTGGGCACTATGGGGCACACGAGGGACTGTTCACACTGGGCACTGTGGGACACACGAGGGACTGTTCACACTGGACACTGTGGGACACATGAGGGACTGTTCACACTGGACACTGTGGGGCACACGTGAGACTGTTCACACTGGGCACTGTGGGGCACACGAGGGACTGTTAACACTTTGGCACTGTTGGGCAAATGCAGGACAGTTCACACTGGGCACTGTGGGACACACGAGGGACTGTTCACACTGGGCACTGTGGGGCACAAGCAAGGATGTTCACACTGGGCACTGTGGGACACATGAGGGATTGTTCACACTGGGCACTGTGGGGCACATGAGGAACTGTTCACATTGGGCACTGTGGGGCAAAGGCAGGACAGTTCACACTGGGCACTGTGGGACACATGAGGGACTGTTCACACTGGGCACTGTGGGACACAAGAGGGACTGTTCACCCTGGGCACTGTCGGGCACACGAGGGACTGTTCATATTGGGCACTGTGGGGCACACGAGCGACTGTTCACACTGGGTACTGAGGGTCACACGAGAGACTGTTCACACTGGGCACTATGGGGCACATGAGGGACTGTTCACACTGGGCACTGTGGGACACAGGAGGGACTGTTCACACTGGACACTGTGGGACACAGGCAGGGTTGGTCACACTGGGCACAGTGGGGCACATGAGGGACTGTTCACACTGGGCACGTTGGGACACACGAGGGACTGTTCACACTGGGCACTGTGGGATACACGAGAGACTGTTAAAAGTGGGCACTGTGGGGCACAGGCAGGGCTGTTCACACTGGGCACTGTGGAACACACGAGGGACTGTACACACTGGGCACTGTGGGGCACAGGCAGGGCTGTTCACACTGGGCACTGTGGAACACAGGAGGGACTGTAAACACTGGGCACAGTGGGACACATGAGGGACTGTTCAAACTGTGCACTGTGGGACACATGAGGGACTGTTCACTTGGGCACTGTGGGGCACATGAGGGACTGTTCACACTGGGCACTGTGGGGCACACGAGGGACTGTTCACACTTGGCACAGTGGGGCACACGAGGGACTGTTCACACTGGGCACTGTGGGGCACACGAGGGACTGTTCACACTGGCCACTGAGGGACACATGAGGGACTGTTCACACTGGGCACTATGGGACACTTGAGGGACTGTTCACACTGGGCACCGTGGGACACAAGAGGGACTGTTCACACTGGGCACTGTCGGGCACACGAGGGACTGTTCATATTGGGCACTGTGGGGCACACGAGCGACTGTTCACACTGGGTACTGAGGGTCACACGAGAGACTGTTCACACTGGGCACTATGGGGCACATGAGGGACTGTTCACACTGGGCACTGTGGGACACAGGAGGGACTGTTCACACTGGACACTGTGGGACACAGGCAGGGTTGGTCACACTGGGCACAGTGGGGCACATGAGGGACTGTTCACACTGGGCACGTTGGGACACACGAGGGACTGTTCACACTGGGCACTGTGGGATACACGAGAGACTGTTAAAAGTGGGCACTGTGGGGCACAGGCAGGGCTGTTCACACTGGGCACTGTGGAACACACGAGGGACTGTACACACTGGGCACTGTGGGGCACAGGCAGGGCTGTTCACACTGGGCACTGTGGAACACAGGAGGGACTGTAAACACTGGGCACAGTGGGACACATGAGGGACTGTTCAAACTGTGCACTGTGGGACACATGAGGGACTGTTCACTCTGGGCACTGTGGGGCACATGAGGGACTGTTCACACTGGGCACTGTGGGGCACACGAGGGACTGTTCACACTGGGCACTATGGGGCACACGAGGGACTGTTCACACTGGGCACTGTGGGACACACGAGGGACTGTTCACACTGGACACTGTGGGACACATGAGGGAATGTTCACACTGGACACTGTGGGGCACACGTGAGACTGTTCACACTGGGCACTGTGGGGCACACGAGGGACTGTTAACACTTTGGCACTGTTGGGCAAATGCAGGACAGTTCACACTGGGCACTGTGGGACACACGAGGGACTGTTCACACTGGGCACTGTGGGGCACAAGCAAGGATGTTCACACTGGGCACTGTGGGACACATGAGGGATTGTTCACACTGGGCACTGTGGGGCACATGAGGAACTGTTCACATTGGGCACTGTGGGGCAAAGGCAGGACAGTTCACACTGGGCACTGTGGGACACATGAGGGACTGTTCACACTGGGCACTGTGGGACACAAGAGGGACTGTTCACACTGGGCACTGTCGGGCACACGAGGGACTGTTCATATTGGGCACTGTGGGGCACACGAGCGACTGTTCACACTGGGTACTGAGGGTCACACGAGAGACTGTTCACACTGGGCACTATGGGGCACATGAGGGACTGTTCACACTGGGCACTGTGGGACACAGGAGGGACTGTTCACACTGGACACTGTGGGACACAGGCAGGGTTGGTCACACTGGGCACAGTGGGGCACATGAGGGACTGTTCACACTGGGCACGTTGGGACACACGAGGGACTGTTCACACTGGGCACTGTGGGATACACGAGAGACTGTTAAAAGTGGGCACTGTGGGGCACAGGCAGGGCTGTTCACACTGGGCACTGTGGAACACACGAGGGACTGTACACACTGGGCACTGTGGGGCACAGGCAGGGCTGTTCACACTGGGCACTGTGGAACACAGGAGGGACTGTAAACACTGGGCACAGTGGGACACATGAGGGACTGTTCAAACTGTGCACTGTGGGACACATGAGGGACTGTTCACTTGGGCACTGTGGGGCACATGAGGGACTGTTCACACTGGGCACTGTGGGGCACACGAGGGACTGTTCACACTGGGCACTATGGGGCACACGAGGGACTGTTCACACTGGGCACTGTGGGACACACGAGGGACTGTTCACACTGGACACTGTGGGACACATGAGGGACTGTTCACACTGGACACTGTGGGGCACACGTGAGACTGTTCACACTGGGCACTGTGGGGCACACGAGGGACTGTTAACACTTTGGCACTGTTGGGCAAATCCAGGACAGTTCACACTGGGCACTGTGGGACACACGAGGGACTGTTCACACTGGGCACTGTGGGGCACAAGCAAGGATGTTCACACTGGGCACTGTGGGACACATGAGGGATTGTTCACACTGGGCACTGTGGGGCACATGAGGAACTGTTCACATTGGGCACTGTGGGGCAAAGGCAGGACAGTTCACACTGGGCACTGTGGGACACATGAGGGACTGTTCACACTGGGCACTGTGTGACACAAGAGGGATTGTTCACACTGGGCACTGTCGGGCACACGAGGGACTGTTCATATTGGGCACTGTGGGGCACACGAGCGACTGTTCACACTGGGTACTGAGGGTCACACGAGGGACTGTTCACACTGGGCGCAGTGGGGAACACCAGAGACTGTTCACACTGGGCACTATGGGGCACATGAGGGACTGTTGACACTGGGCACTGTGGAACACACGAGGGACTGTTCACACTGGTCACTGTGGGACAGACGAGAGCCTGTTCACACTGGGCACTGTGGGACACAGGAGTGACTGTTCACACTGGGTACTGTGAGGCACATGAGGGACTGTTCACACTGGGCACTCTGGGGCACACGAGGGACTGTTCACACTTATCACTGTGGGGCACATGAGGGAGTGTTCACACTGATCACTGTGGGGCATAAGAGGGACTGTTCACACTGGGTACAGTGGGGCACACGAGGGACTGTTCACACTGTGGGGCACACGAGGGACTGTTCACATTGGGCACTGTGGGGCACAGGAAGGGCTGTTCACACTGGGCACTGTGGGGCACATGAGGAACTGTTCACACTGGGCACTGTGGGGCACACGAGGGACTGTTCACACTGGTCACTGTGGGACACACGAGGGACTGTTCACACTGGGCACTGTACGACACATGAGGGACTGTTCACATAGGGCACTGTGGGAAACATGAGGGACTGTTCACACTGGGCACTGTGGGACAAGGGCAGGGCTGTTCAAACTGGGCACTGTGGGACACAGGATGGGCTGTTCACACTGGGCACTGTGGGGCAAAGGCAGAACTGTTCACAACGGGCACTGTGGGGCACACGAGGGACTGTTCACACTGGGCACTGTGGGGCACAGGCAGAGTTGTTCACACTGGGCACTGTGGGGCACACGAGGGACTGTTCACACTGGGCACAGTGGGGCATAAGAGGGACTGTTAACACTGGGTGCAGTGGGCACACAAGGGACTGTTCACACTGGGAACAGTGGGGCACACGAGGGACTGTTCACACTGGGCACTGTTGTGCACACGAGGGACTGTTCTCACTGGGCATTGTGGGGCACACGAGGGACTGTACACACTGGGCACTGTGGCGCAGACGTGGGACTGTTCACACTGGGCACTGTGGGGCACACGAGGGACTGTTCACACTGGGCACAGTTGGGCACACAGTGACTGTACACACTGGGCACTGTGGGAGCAGACTTGGGTTGTTCACACTGGGCAGTGTGGGACACATGAGGGACTGTTCACACTGGGCACCGTGGGACACAAGAGGGACTGTTCACACTGGGCACTGTCGGGCACACGAGGGACTGTTCATATTGGGCACTGTGGGGCACACGAGCGACTGTTCACACTGGGTACTGAGGGTCACACGAGAGATTGTTCACACTGGGCACTATGGGGCACATGAGGGACTGTTCACACTGGGCACTGTGGAACACACGAGGGACTGTTCACACAGGTCACTGTGGGACACACGAGAGCCTGTTCACACTGGTTACTGTGGGACACAGGAGGTACTGTTCACATTGGGCACTTTGGGGCACTCAGGGACCGTACACACTGGGCACTGTGGCGCACACGAGGGACTGTTCACACTGGGCACTGTGGGGCACCTGTGAGACTGTTCACACTGGGCACTGTGGGACACACGAGGGACAGTTCACACTGGGCACTGTGGGGCACACGAGGGACTGTTCACACTGGGCACTGTGGGGCACAGGAGGGACTGTTCACAGTGGGCACAGTGGGGCATAAGAGGGACTGTTAACACTGGGTAGAGTGGGCACACGAGGGACTGTTCACACTGGGCACAGTGGGGCACACGAGGGACTGTTCACACTGGGCACTGTTGGGCACACGAAGGACTGTTCTCACTGGGCACTGTGGGGCACACGAGGGACTGTACACACTGGGCACTGTGGCGCAGACGTGGGACTGTTCACACTGGGCACAGTTGGGCACACAGTGACTGTACACACTGGGCACTGTGGGGGCAGACTTGGGTTGTTCACCCTGGGCAGTGTGGGACACATGAGGGACTGTTCACACTGGGCACTGTGGGACACATGAGGGACTGTTCACACTGGGCACTGTGGGACACAAGAGGGACTGTTCACACTGGGCACTGTCGGGCACACGAGGGACTGTTCATATTGGGCACTGTGGGGCACACGAGCGACTGTTCACACTGGGTACTGAGGGTCACACGAGGGACTGTTCACACTGGGCACTATGGGGCACATGAGGGACTGTTGACACTGGGCACTGTGGAACACACGAGGGACTGTTCACACTGGTCACTGTGGGACAGACGAGAGCCTGTTCACACTGGGCACTGTGGGACACAGGTGTGACTGTTCACACTGGGTACTGTGGGGCACATGAGGGACTGTTCACAGTGGGCACTGTGGGGCACATGAGGGACTGTTCACACTGATCACTGTGGGGCATAAGAGGGACTGTTCACACTGGGTACAGTGGGGCACACGAGGGACTGTTCACACTGTGGGGCACACGAGGGACTGTTCACATTGGGCACTGTGGGTCACAGGAAGGGCTGTTCACACTGGGCACTGTGGGGCACATGAGGAACTGTTCACACTGGGCACTGTGGGGCACACGAGGGACTGTTCACACTGGTCACTGTGGGACACACGAGGGACTGTTCACACTGGGCACTGTACGACACAGGAGGTACTGTTCACATAGGGCACTGTGGGAAACATGAGGGACTGTTCACACTGGGCACTGTGGGACAAGGGCAGGGCTGTTCAAACTGGGCACTGTGGGACACAGAATGGGCTGTTCACACTGGGCACTGTGGGGCAAAGGCAGAACTGTTCACAATGGGCACTGTGGGGCACACGAGGGACTGTTCACACTGGGCACTGTGGGGCACAGGCAGAGTTGTTCACACTGGGCACTGTGGGGCACACGAGGGACTGTTCACACTGGGCACAGTGGGGCATAAGAGGGACTGTTAACACTGGGTGCAGTGGGCACACAAGGGACTGTTCACACTGGGAACAGTGGGGCACACGAGGGACTGTTCACACTGGGCACTGTTGTGCACACGAGGGACTGTTCTCACTGGGCACTGTGGGGCACACGAGGGACTGTACACACTGGGCACTGTGGCACAGACGTGGGACTGTTCACACTGGGCACTGTGGGGCACACGAGGGACTGTTCACACTGGGCACAGTTGGGCACACAGTGACTGTACACACTGGGCACTGTGGGAGCAGAATTGGGTTGTTCACACTGGGCAGTGTGGGACACATGAAGGACTGTTCACACTGGGCACTATGGGTCACTTGAGGGACTGTTCACACTGGGCACCGTGGGACATAAGAGGGACTGTTCACACTGGGCACTGTCGGGCACACGAGGGACAGTTCATATTGGGCACTGTGGGGCACACGACCGACTGTTCACACTGGGTACTGAGGGTCACACGAGAGACTGTTCACACTGGGCACTATGGGGCACATGAGGGACTGTTCACACTGCGCACTGTGGAACACACGAGGGACTGTTCACACAGGTCACTGTGGGACACACGAGAGCCTGTTCACACTGGGCACTGTGGGACACAGGAGGGACTGTTCACACTGGACACTGTGGGGCACGCGAGGGACTGTTCACACTGGTCACTGTGGGGCATAAGAGGGACTGTTCACACTGGGTACAGTGGGGCACACGAGGGACTGTTCACACTGTGGGACACACGAGTGACAGTTCACACTGGGCACTGTGGGGCACAGGAAGGGCGGTTCGCACTGGGCACTGTGGGGCACACGAGGAACTGTTCACACTGGGCACTGTGGGGCACACGAGGGACTGTTCACACTGGGCACTGCGGGGCACACGATGGACTGTTCACACTGGGCACTGTGGGGCACACGAGGGACTGTTCACACTGGGCACTGTGGGGCACATGAGAGTCTGTTCACAATGGGCACTGTGGGGCACACGAGGGACTGTACACACTGGGCACTGTGGGGCACACGAGGGACTGTACACACTGGGCACTGTGGCGCAGACGTGGGACTGTTCACACTGGGCACTGTGGGGCACACGTGGGACTGTTCACACTGGGCACAGTTGGGCACACAGTGACTGTACACACTGGGCACTGTGGGAGCAGACTTGGGTTTTTCACACTGGGCAGTGTGGGACACATGAGGGACTGTTCACACTGGGCACTATGGGACACTTGAGGGACTGTTCACACTGGGCACCGTGGGACACAAGAGGGACTGTTCATATTGGGCACTGTGGGGCACACGAGCGACTGTTCACACTGGGTACTGAGGGTCACACGAGAGACTGTTCACACTGGGCACTATGGGGCACATGAGGGACTGTTCACACTGGGCACTGTGGAACACACGAGGGACTGTTCACACAGGTCACTGTGGGACACACGAGAGCCTGTTCACACTGGTTACTGTGGGACACAAGAGGTACTGTTCACATTGGGCACTTTGGGGCACTCAGGGACCGTACACACTGGGCACTGTGGCGCAAACGAGGGACTGTTCACACTGGGCACTGTGGGGCACCTGTGAGACTGTTCACACTGGGCACTGTGGGACACACGAGGGACAGTTCACACTGGGCACTGTGGGGCACACGAGGGACTGTTCACACTGGGCACTGTGGGGCACAGGAGGGACTGTTCACAGTGGGCACAGTGGGGCATAAGAGGGACTGTTAACACTGGGTAGAGTGGGCACACGAGGGACTGTTCACACTGGGCACAGTGGGGCACACGAGGGACTGTTCACACTGGGCACTGTTGGGCACACGAAGGACTGTTCTCACTGGGCACTGTGGGGCACACGAGGGACTGTACACACTGGGCACTGTGGCGCAGACATGGGACTGTTCACACTGGGCACAGTTGGGCACACAGTGACTGTACACACTGGGCACTGTGGGGGCAGACTTGCGTTGTTCACACTGGGCAGTGTGGGACACATGAGGGACTGTTCACACTGGGCACTGTGGGACACATGAGGGACTGTTCACACTGGGCACTTTGGGACACAAGAGGGACTGTTCACACTGGGCACTGTCGGGCACACGAGGGACTGTTCATATTGGGCACTGTGGGGCACACGAGCGACTGTTCACACTGGGTACTGAGGGTCACACGAGGGACTGTTCACACTGGGCACTATGGGGCACATGAGGGACTGTTGACACTGGGCACTGTGGAACACACGAGGGACTGTTCACACTGGTCACTGTGGGACAGACGAGAGCCTGTTCACACTGGGCACTGTGGGACACAGGAGTGACTGTTCACACTGGGTACTGTGGGGCACATGAGTGACTGTTCACACTGGGCACTGTGGGGCACATGAGGGACTGTTCAGACTGATCACTGTGGGACACAAGAGGGACTGTTCACACTGGGCACAGTCGGGCACACGAGGGACTGTTCATATTGGGCACTGTGGGGCACACGAGCGACTGTTCACACTGGGTACTGAGGGTCACACCAGGGACTGTTCACACTGGGCACTATGGGGCACATGAGGGACTGTTGACACTGGGCACTGTGGAACACACGAGGGACTGTTCACACTGGGTGCAGTGGGCACACAAGGGACTGTTCACACTGGGAACAGTGGGGCACACGAGGGACTGTTCACACTGGGCACTGTTGTGCACACGAGGGACTGTTCACACTTGGCACTGTGGGGCACACGAGGGACTGTACACACTGGGCACTGTGGCACAGACGTGGGACTGTTCACACTGGGCACTGTGGGGCACACGAGGGACTGTTCACACTGGGCACAGTTGGGCACACGAGGGACTGTACACACTGGGCACTGTGGGAGCAGAATTGGGTTGTTCACACTGGGCAGTGTGGGACACATGAGGGACTGTTCACACTGGGCACTATGGGACACTTGAGGGACTGTTCACACTGGGCACCGTGGGACATAAGAGGGACTGTTCACACTGGGCACTGTCGGGCACACGAGGGACTGTTCATATTGGGCACTGTGGGGCACACGAGCGACTGTTCACACTGGGTACTGAGGGTCACACGAGAGAATGTTCACACTGGGCACTAGGGCACATGAGGGACTGTTCACACTGGGCACTGTGGAACACACGAGGGACTGTTCACACAGGTCACTGTGGGACACACGAGAGCCTGTTCACACTGGATACTGTGGGGCACTCGAGGGTCTGTACACACTGGGCACTGTGGGACACACGAGGGACTGTTCACACTGGGCACTGTGGGCACATGTGAGACTGTTCACATTGGGCACTGTGGGGCACACGAGGGACTGTTCACACTGGGCACTGTGGGGCACAGGCAGGACTGCTCACACTGGGCACTGTGGGGCACACGAGGGACTGTTCACACTGGTCACTGTGGGACACACGAGGGACTGTTCACACTGGGAACATTGTGACACTCGAGGGACTGTTCACACTGGGCACTGTGGGGCACTGGCAGAGCTGTTCACACTGGGCACTGTGGGACACACGAGGGACTGTTCACACTGGGCACTGTGGGACACTCGAGGAACTGTTCACACTGGGCTCTGTGGGACACAGGCAGGGCTGCACACATTGGGCACTGTGGGGCACACGAGGGACTGTTCACACTGGGCACTGTGGGACACTTGAGGGACTGTTCACACTGGGCACTGTGGGGCACCTGTGAGACTGTTTTCTCTGGGCACTGTGTGGCACATGAGGGACTGTTCACACTGGGCACTGTGGGGCACACGAGGGACTGTACACACTGGGCACTGTGGGACTCAGGCAGGGCTGTTCACATTGGGCACTGTCGGGCACATGTGAGACTGTTCACACTGGGCACTGTGGGCCATACAGGGACTGTTCACATTGGGCACTGTGGAGCACACGAGGGACTGTTCACACTGGGCACTGTGGGACACACGAGGCCCTATTCACACTTGGCACAGTGGGGCACACGAGGGACTGTTCACACTTGGCACAGTGGGGCACACGAGGGACTGATCACACTGGGCACTTTGGGGCACACGAGGGACTGTTCACACTGGCCACTGAGGGACACATGAGGGACTGTTCACACTGGGCACTATGGGACACTTGAGGGACTGTTCACACTGGGCACCGTGGGACACAAGAGGGACTGTTCACACTGGGCACTGTCGGGCACACGAGGGACTGTTCATATTGGGCACTGTGGGGCACACGAGCGACTGTTCACACTGGGTACTGAGGGACACATGAGAGACTGTTCACTCTGGGCACTATGGGGCACATGAGGGACTGTTCACACTGGGCACTGTGGAACACACGAGGGACTGTTCACACAGGTCACTGTGGGACACACGAGAGCCTGTTCACACTGGGCACTGTGGGACACAGGAGGGACTGTTCACACTGGACACTGTGGGGCACGCGAGGGACTGTTCACACTGGTCACTGTGGGGCATAAGAGGGACTGTTCACACTGGGTACAGTGGGGCACACGAGGGACTGTTCACACTGTGGGACACACGAGGGACTGTTCACACTGGTCACTGTGGGGCACAGGAAGGGCAGTTCACACTGGGCACTGTGGGGCACACGAGGAACTGTTCACACTGGGCACTGTGGGGCACACGAGGGACTGTTCACACTGGGCACTGCGGGGCACACGATGGACTGTTCACACTGGGCACTGTGGGGCACACGAGGGACTGTTCACACTGGGCACTGTTGGGCACCTGTGAGACTGTTCACTCTGGGCACTTTGGGGCACACGAGGGACAGTTCACACTGGGCAATGTGGGGCACACGAGGGACTGTTCACACTGGTCACTGTGGGACACACGAGGGACTGTTCACACTGGGAACATTGTGACACTCGAGGGACTGTTCACACTGGGCACTGTGGGGCACTGGCAGAGCTGTTCACACTGGGCACTGTGGGACACACGAGGGACTGTTCACACTGGGCACTGTGGGACACTCGAGGGACTCTTCACACTGGGCTCTGTGGGACACAGGCAAGGCTGCACACATTGGGCACTGTGGGGCACACGAGGGACTGTTCACACTGGGCACTGTGGGACACATGAGGGACTGTTCACACTGGGCACTGTGTGGCACCTGTGAGACTGTTTTCTCTGGGCACTGTGTGGCACATGAGGGACTGTTCACACTGGGCACTGTGGGGCACACGAGGGACTGTACACACTGGGCACTGTGGGACACAGGCAGGGCTGTATACATTGGGCACTGTCGGGCACATGTAAGACTGTTCACACTGGGCACTGTGGGCCATACAGGGACTGTTCACATTGGGCACTGTGGAGCACACGAGGGACTGTTCACACTGGGCACTGTGGGACACACGAGGCCCTATTCACACTTGGCACAGTGGGGCACACGAGGGACTGTTCACACTTGGCACAGTGGGGCACACGAGGGACTGTTCACACTGGGCACTGTGGGGCACACGAGGGACTGTTCACACTGGCCACTGAGGGACACATGAGGGACTGTTCACACTGGGCACTATGGGACACTTGAGGGACTGTTCACACTGGGCACCGTGGGACACAAGAGGGACTGTTCACACTGGGCACTGTCGGGCACACGAGGGACTGTTCATATTGGGCACTGTGGGGCACACGAGCGACTGTTCATATTGGGCACTGTGGGGCACACGAGCGACTGTTCACACTGGGTACTGAGGGTCACACGAGAGACTGTTCACACTGGGCACTATGGGGCACATGAGGGACTGTTCACACAGGTCACTGTGGGACACACGAGAGCCTGTTCACACTGGGCACTGTGGGACACAGGAGGGACTGTTCACACTGGACACTGTGGGGCACGCGAGGGACTGTTCACACTGGTCACTGTGGGGCACGCGAGGGACTGTTCACACTGGTCACTGTGGGGCATAAGAGGGACTGTTCACACTGGGTACAGTGGGGCACACGAGGGACTGTTCACACTGTGGGACACACGAGGGACTGTTCACACTGGTCACTGTGGGGCACAGGAAGGGCGGTTCACACTGGGCACTGTGGGGCACACGAGGAACTGTTCACACTGGGCACTGTGGGGCACACGAGGGACTGTTCACACTGGGCACTGCGGGGCACACGATGGACTGTTCACACTGGGCACTGTGGGGCACACGAGGGACTGTTCACACTGGGCACTGTGGGGCACATGAGAGTCTGTTCACAATGGGCACTGTGGGGCACACGAGGCAATGTTCACACTGGGCACTGTGGGGCACACGAGGGACTGTTCACACTGGGCACTGTGGGGCACACAAGGGACTGTTCACATTGGTCACTGTGGGACACAAGTGGGGCTGTTCACACTGGGCACTGTGGGATGCACGAGGGACTGTACACACTGGGCACTGTGGCGCAGACGTGGGACTGTTCACACTGGGCACAGTTGGGCACACAGTGACTGTACACACTGGGCACTGTGGGGGCAGACTTGGGTTGTTCACCCTGGGCAGTGTGGGACACATGAGGGACTGTTCACACTGGGCACTGTGGGACACATGAGGGACTGTTCACACTGGGCACTGTGGGACACAAGAGGGACTGTTCACACTGGGCACTGTCGGGCACACGAGGGACTGTTCATATTGGGCACTGTGGGGCACACAAGCGACTGTTCACACTGGGTACTGAGGGTCACACGAGGGACTGTTCACACTGGGCACTATGGGGCACATGAGGGACTGTTGACACTGGGCACTGTGGAACACACGAGGGACTGTTCACACTGGTCACTGTGGGACAGACGAGAGCCTGTTCACACTGGGCACTGTGGGACACAGGTGTGACTGTTCACACTGGGTACTGTGGGGCACATGAGGGACTGTTCACAGTGGGCACTGTGGGGCACATGAGGGACTGTTCACACTGATCACTGTGGGGCATAAGAGGGACTGTTCACACTGGGTACAGTGGGGCACACGAGGGACTGTTCACACTGTGGGGCACACGAGGGACTGTTCACATTGGGCACTGTGGGTCACAGGAAGGGCTGTTCACACTGGGCACTGTGGGGCACATGAGGAACTGTTCACACTGGGCACTGTGGGGCACACGAGGGACTGTTCACACTGGTCACTGTGGGACACACGAGGGACTGTTCACACTGGGCACTGTACGACACAGGAGGTACTGTTCACATAGGGCACTGTGGGAAACATGAGGGACTGTTCACACTGGGCACTGTGGGACAAGGGCAGGGCTGTTCAAACTGGGCACTGTGGGACACAGAATGGGCTGTTCACACTGGGCACTGTGGGGCAAAGGCAGAACTGTTCACAATGGGCACTGTGGGGCACACGAGGGACTGTTCACACTGGGCACTGTGGGGCACAGGCAGAGTTGTTCACACTGGGCACTGTGGGGCACACGAGGGACTGTTCACACTGGGCACAGTGGGGCATAAGAGGGACTGTTAACACTGGGTGCAGTGGGCACACAAGGGACTGTTCACACTGGGAACAGTGGGGCACACGAGGGACTGTTCACACTGGGCACTGTTGTGCACACGAGGGACTGTTCTCACTGGGCACTGTGGGGCACACGAGGGACTGTACACACTGGGCACTGTGGCACAGACGTGGGACTGTTCACACTGGGCACTGTGGGGCACACGAGGGACTGTTCACACTGGGCACAGTTGGGCACACAGTGACTGTACACACTGGGCACTGTGGGAGCAGAATTGGGTTGTTCACACTGGGCAGTGTGGGACACATGAAGGACTGTTCACACTGGGCACTATGGGTCACTTGAGGGACTGTTCACACTGGGCACCGTGGGACATAAGAGGGACTGTTCACACTGGGCACTGTCGGGCACACGAGGGACAGTTCATATTGGGCACTGTGGGGCACACGACCGACTGTTCACACTGGGTACTGAGGGTCACACGAGAGACTGTTCACACTGGGCACTATGGGGCACATGAGGGACTGTTCACACTGCGCACTGTGGAACACACGAGGGACTGTTCACACAGGTCACTGTGGGACACACGAGAGCCTGTTCACACTGGGCACTGTGGGACACAGGAGGGACTGTTCACACTGGACACTGTGGGGCACGCGAGGGACTGTTCACACTGGTCACTGTGGGGCATAAGAGGGACTGTTCACACTGGGTACAGTGGGGCACACGAGGGACTGTTCACACTGTGGGACACACGAGTGACAGTTCACACTGGGCACTGTGGGGCACAGGAAGGGCGGTTCGCACTGGGCACTGTGGGGCACACGAGGAACTGTTCACACTGGGCACTGTGGGGCACACGAGGGACTGTTCACACTGGGCACTGCGGGGCACACGATGGACTGTTCACACTGGGCACTGTGGGGCACACGAGGGACTGTTCACACTGGGCACTGTGGGGCACATGAGAGTCTGTTCACAATGGGCACTGTGGGGCACACGAGGGACTGTACACACTGGGCACTGTGGGGCACACGAGGGACTGTACACACTGGGCACTGTGGCGCAGACGTGGGACTGTTCACACTGGGCACTGTGGGGCACACGTGGGACTGTTCACACTGGGCACAGTTGGGCACACAGTGACTGTACACACTGGGCACTGTGGGAGCAGACTTGGGTTTTTCACACTGGGCAGTGTGGGACACATGAGGGACTGTTCACACTGGGCACTATGGGACACTTGAGGGACTGTTCACACTGGGCACCGTGGGACACAAGAGGGACTGTTCATATTGGGCACTGTGGGGCACACGAGCGACTGTTCACACTGGGTACTGAGGGTCACACGAGAGACTGTTCACACTGGGCACTATGGGGCACATGAGGGACTGTTCACACTGGGCACTGTGGAACACACGAGGGACTGTTCACACAGGTCACTGTGGGACACACGAGAGCCTGTTCACACTGGTTACTGTGGGACACAAGAGGTACTGTTCACATTGGGCACTTTGGGGCACTCAGGGACCGTACACACTGGGCACTGTGGCGCAAACGAGGGACTGTTCACACTGGGCACTGTGGGGCACCTGTGAGACTGTTCACACTGGGCACTGTGGGACACACGAGGGACAGTTCACACTGGGCACTGTGGGGCACACGAGGGACTGTTCACACTGGGCACTGTGGGGCACAGGAGGGACTGTTCACAGTGGGCACAGTGGGGCATAAGAGGGACTGTTAACACTGGGTAGAGTGGGCACACGAGGGACTGTTCACACTGGGCACAGTGGGGCACACGAGGGACTGTTCACACTGGGCACTGTTGGGCACACGAAGGACTGTTCTCACTGGGCACTGTGGGGCACACGAGGGACTGTACACACTGGGCACTGTGGCGCAGACATGGGACTGTTCACACTGGGCACAGTTGGGCACACAGTGACTGTACACACTGGGCACTGTGGGGGCAGACTTGCGTTGTTCACACTGGGCAGTGTGGGACACATGAGGGACTGTTCACACTGGGCACTGTGGGACACATGAGGGACTGTTCACACTGGGCACTTTGGGACACAAGAGGGACTGTTCACACTGGGCACTGTCGGGCACACGAGGGACTGTTCATATTGGGCACTGTGGGGCACACGAGCGACTGTTCACACTGGGTACTGAGGGTCACACGAGGGACTGTTCACACTGGGCACTATGGGGCACATGAGGGACTGTTGACACTGGGCACTGTGGAACACACGAGGGACTGTTCACACTGGTCACTGTGGGACAGACGAGAGCCTGTTCACACTGGGCACTGTGGGACACAGGAGTGACTGTTCACACTGGGTACTGTGGGGCACATGAGTGACTGTTCACACTGGGCACTGTGGGGCACATGAGGGACTGTTCAGACTGATCACTGTGGGACACAAGAGGGACTGTTCACACTGGGCACAGTCGGGCACACGAGGGACTGTTCATATTGGGCACTGTGGGGCACACGAGCGACTGTTCACACTGGGTACTGAGGGTCACACCAGGGACTGTTCACACTGGGCACTATGGGGCACATGAGGGACTGTTGACACTGGGCACTGTGGAACACACGAGGGACTGTTCACACTGGGTGCAGTGGGCACACAAGGGACTGTTCACACTGGGAACAGTGGGGCACACGAGGGACTGTTCACACTGGGCACTGTTGTGCACACGAGGGACTGTTCACACTTGGCACTGTGGGGCACACGAGGGACTGTACACACTGGGCACTGTGGCACAGACGTGGGACTGTTCACACTGGGCACTGTGGGGCACACGAGGGACTGTTCACACTGGGCACAGTTGGGCACACGAGGGACTGTACACACTGGGCACTGTGGGAGCAGAATTGGGTTGTTCACACTGGGCAGTGTGGGACACATGAGGGACTGTTCACACTGGGCACTATGGGACACTTGAGGGACTGTTCACACTGGGCACCGTGGGACATAAGAGGGACTGTTCACACTGGGCACTGTCGGGCACACGAGGGACTGTTCATATTGGGCACTGTGGGGCACACGAGCGACTGTTCACACTGGGTACTGAGGGTCACACGAGAGAATGTTCACACTGGGCACTAGGGCACATGAGGGACTGTTCACACTGGGCACTGTGGAACACACGAGGGACTGTTCACACAGGTCACTGTGGGACACACGAGAGCCTGTTCACACTGGATACTGTGGGGCACTCGAGGGTCTGTACACACTGGGCACTGTGGGACACACGAGGGACTGTTCACACTGGGCACTGTGGGCACATGTGAGACTGTTCACATTGGGCACTGTGGGGCACACGAGGGACTGTTCACACTGGGCACTGTGGGGCACAGGCAGGACTGCTCACACTGGGCACTGTGGGGCACACGAGGGACTGTTCACACTGGTCACTGTGGGACACACGAGGGACTGTTCACACTGGGAACATTGTGACACTCGAGGGACTGTTCACACTGGGCACTGTGGGGCACTGGCAGAGCTGTTCACACTGGGCACTGTGGGACACACGAGGGACTGTTCACACTGGGCACTGTGGGACACTCGAGGAACTGTTCACACTGGGCTCTGTGGGACACAGGCAGGGCTGCACACATTGGGCACTGTGGGGCACACGAGGGACTGTTCACACTGGGCACTGTGGGACACTTGAGGGACTGTTCACACTGGGCACTGTGGGGCACCTGTGAGACTGTTTTCTCTGGGCACTGTGTGGCACATGAGGGACTGTTCACACTGGGCACTGTGGGGCACACGAGGGACTGTACACACTGGGCACTGTGGGACTCAGGCAGGGCTGTTCACATTGGGCACTGTCGGGCACATGTGAGACTGTTCACACTGGGCACTGTGGGCCATACAGGGACTGTTCACATTGGGCACTGTGGAGCACACGAGGGACTGTTCACACTGGGCACTGTGGGACACACGAGGCCCTATTCACACTTGGCACAGTGGGGCACACGAGGGACTGTTCACACTTGGCACAGTGGGGCACACGAGGGACTGATCACACTGGGCACTTTGGGGCACACGAGGGACTGTTCACACTGGCCACTGAGGGACACATGAGGGACTGTTCACACTGGGCACTATGGGACACTTGAGGGACTGTTCACACTGGGCACCGTGGGACACAAGAGGGACTGTTCACACTGGGCACTGTCGGGCACACGAGGGACTGTTCATATTGGGCACTGTGGGGCACACGAGCGACTGTTCACACTGGGTACTGAGGGACACATGAGAGACTGTTCACTCTGGGCACTATGGGGCACATGAGGGACTGTTCACACTGGGCACTGTGGAACACACGAGGGACTGTTCACACAGGTCACTGTGGGACACACGAGAGCCTGTTCACACTGGGCACTGTGGGACACAGGAGGGACTGTTCACACTGGACACTGTGGGGCACGCGAGGGACTGTTCACACTGGTCACTGTGGGGCATAAGAGGGACTGTTCACACTGGGTACAGTGGGGCACACGAGGGACTGTTCACACTGTGGGACACACGAGGGACTGTTCACACTGGTCACTGTGGGGCACAGGAAGGGCAGTTCACACTGGGCACTGTGGGGCACACGAGGAACTGTTCACACTGGGCACTGTGGGGCACACGAGGGACTGTTCACACTGGGCACTGCGGGGCACACGATGGACTGTTCACACTGGGCACTGTGGGGCACACGAGGGACTGTTCACACTGGGCACTGTTGGGCACCTGTGAGACTGTTCACTCTGGGCACTTTGGGGCACACGAGGGACAGTTCACACTGGGCAATGTGGGGCACACGAGGGACTGTTCACACTGGTCACTGTGGGACACACGAGGGACTGTTCACACTGGGAACATTGTGACACTCGAGGGACTGTTCACACTGGGCACTGTGGGGCACTGGCAGAGCTGTTCACACTGGGCACTGTGGGACACACGAGGGACTGTTCACACTGGGCACTGTGGGACACTCGAGGGACTGTTCACACTGGGCTCTGTGGGACACAGGCAGGGCTGCACACATTGGGCACTGTGGGGCACACGAGGGACTGTTCACACTGGGCACTGTGGGACACATGAGGGACTGTTCACACTGGGCACTGTGTGGCACCTGTGAGACTGTTTTCTCTGGGCACTGTGTGGCACATGAGGGACTGTTCACACTGGGCACTGTGGGGCACACGAGGGACTGTACACACTGGGCACTGTGGGACACAGGCAGGGCTGTACACATTGGGCACTGTCGGGCACATGTAAGACTGTTCACACTGGGCACTGTGGACAATACAGGGACTGTTCACATTGGGCACTGTGGAGCACACGAGGGACTGTTCACACTGGGCACTGTGGGACACACGAGGCCCTATTCACACTTGGCACAGTGGGGCACACGAGGGACTGTTCACACTTGGCACAGTGGGGCACACGAGGGACTGTTCACACTGGGCACTGTGGGGCACACGAGGGACTGTTCACACTGGCCACTGAGGGACACATGAGGGACTGTTCACACTGGGCACTATGGGACACTTGAGGGACTGTTCACACTGGGCACCGTGGGACACAAGAGGGACTGTTCACACTGGGCACTGTCGGGCACACGAGGGACTGTTCATATTGGGCACTGTGGGGCACACGAGCGACTGTTCATATTGGGCACTGTGGGGCACACGAGCGACTGTTCACACTGGGTACTGAGGGTCACACGAGAGACTGTTCACACTGGGCACTATGGGGCACATGAGGGACTGTTCACACAGTTCACTGTGGGACACACGAGAGCCTGTTCACACTGGGCACTGTGGGACACAGGAGGGACTGTTCACACTGGACACTGTGGGGCACGCGAGGGACTGTTCACACTGGTCACTGTGGGGCACGCGAGGGACTGTTCACACTGGTCACTGTGGGGCATAAGAGGGACTGTTCACACTGGGTACAGTGGGGCACACGAGGGACTGTTCACACTGTGGGACACACGAGGGACTGTTCACACTGGTCACTGTGGGGCACAGGAAGGGCGGTTCACACTGGGCACTGTGGGGCACACGAGGAACTGTTCACACTGGGCACTGTGGGGCACACGAGGGACTGTTCACACTGGGCACTGCGGGGCACACGATGGACTGTTCACACTGGGCACTGTGGGGCACACGAGGGACTGTTCACACTGGGCACTGTGGGGCACATGAGAGTCTGTTCACAATGGGCACTGTGGGGCACACGAGGCAATGTTCACACTGGGCACTGTGGGGCACACAAGGGACTGTTCACATTGGTCACTGTGGGACACAAGTGGGGCTGTTCACACTGGGCACTGTGGGACGCACGAGGGACTGTACACACTGGGCACTGTGGGGCACACGAGGGACTGTTCACACTGGGCACTGTGGGACACATGTGGGGCTGTTCACACTGGGCACTGTGGGACACAGTCAGGGCTGTTCGCACTGGGCACTGTGGGGCACACGAGAGACTGTTCACACTGGGTACTGTGGGGCACTCGAGGGTCTGTACACACTGGGCACTGTGGGACACACGAGGGACTGTTCACACTGGGCACTGTGGGCACATGTGAGACTGTTCACATTGGGCACTGTGGGGCACACGAGGGACTGTTCACACTGGGCACTGTGGGGCACACGAGGGCCGGTTCACACTTGGCACTGTGGGACACACGAGGTACTGTTCACACTGGGCAGTCTTGGGACACACGAGAGACTGTGCACACTGGGCACAGTGGGACACACGAGGACTGTTCACACTGGGCACTGTGGGGCACAGGTAGGACTGCTCACGCTGGGCACTCTAGGGCACACAGGGACTGTTCACACTGGGCACTGTGGGACACACGAGGGATTGTTCGCACTGGGCACTGTGGGGCACAGAGAGGACTGTTCACACTGGGCATTGTGGGGCACACGAGGGACTGTTCACACTGGTCACTGTGGGACAGACGAGAGCCTGTTCACACTGGGCACTGTGGGACACAGGAGTGACTGTTCACACTGGGTACTGTGGGGCACATGAGTGACTGTTCACACTGGGCACTGTGGGGCACATGAGGGACTGTTCAGACTGATCACTGTGGGACACAAGAGGGACTGTTCACACTGGGCACTGTCGGGCACACGAGGGACTGTTCATATTGGGCACTGTGGGGCACACGAGCGACTGTTCACGCTGGGTACTGCGGGTCACACCAGGGACTGTTCACACTGGGCACTATGGGGCACATGAGGGACTGTTGACACTGGGCACTGTGGAACACACGAGGGACTGTTCACACTGGTCACTGTGGGACAGACGAGAGCCTGTTCACACTGGGCACTGTGGGACACAGGAGTGACTGTTCACACTGGGTACTGTGGGGCACATGAGGGACTGTTCACACTGGGCACTGTGGGGCACATGAGGGACTGTTCACACTGATCATTGTGGGGCATAAGAGGGACTGTTCACACTGGGTACAGTGGGGCACACGAGGGACTGTTCACACTGTGGGGCACACGAGGGACTGTTCACATTGGGCACTGTGGGGCACAGGAAGGGCTGTTCACACTGGGCACTGTGGGGCACATGAGGAACTGTTCACACTGGGCACTGTGGGGCACACGAGGGACTGTTCACACTGGTCACTGTGGGACACACGAGGGACTGTTCACACTGGGCACTGTACGACACAGGAGGGACTGTTCACATAGGGCACTGTGGGAAACATGAGGGACTGTTCACACTGGGCACTGTGGGACAAGGGCAGGGCTGTTCAAACTGGGCACTGTGGGACACAGGATGGGCTGTTCACACTGGGCACTGTGGGGCAAAGGCAGAACTGTTCACAATGGGCACTGTGGGGCACACGAGGGACTGTTCACACTGGGCACTGTGGGGCACAGGCAGAGTTGTTCACACTGGGCACTGTGGGGCACACGAGGGACTGTTCACACTGGGCACAGTGGGGCATAAGAGGGACTGTTAACACTGGGTGCAGTGGGCACACAAGGGACTGTTCACACTGGGAACAGTGGGGCACACGAGGGACTGTTCACATGGGCACTGTTGTGCACACGAGGGACTGTTCACACTGGGCACTGTGGGGCTCACGAGGGACTGTACACACTGGGCACTGTGGCACAGACGTGGGACTGTTCACACTGGGCACTGTGGGGCACACGAGGGACTGTTCACACTGGGCACAGTTGGGCACACAGTGACTGTACACACTGGGCACTGTGGGAGCAGAATTGGGTTGTTCACACTGGGCAGTGTGGGACACATGAGGGACTGTTCACACTGGGCACTATGGGACACTTGAGGGACTGTTCACACTGGGCACCGTGGGACATAAGAGGGACTGTTCACACTGGGCACTGTCGGGCACACGAGGGACTGTTCATATTGGGCACTGTGGGGCACACGAGCGACTGTTCACACTGGGTACTGAGGGTCACACGAGAGAATGTTCACACTGGGCACTATGGGCACATGAGGGACTGTTCACACTGGGCACTGTGGAACACACGAGGGACTGTTCACACAGGTCACTGTGGGACACACGAGAGCCTGTTCACACTGGATACTGTGGGGCACTCGAGGGTCTGTACACACTGGGCACTGTGGGACACACGAGGGACTGTTCACACTGGGCACTGTGGGCACATGTGAGACTGTTCACATTGGGCACTGTGGGGCACACGAGGGACTGTTCACACTGGGCACTGTGGGGCACACGAGGGACTGTTCACACTGGGCACTGTGGGACACATGAGGGACTGTTCACACTGGGCACTGTGGGGCACCTGTGAGACTGTTTTCTCTGGGCACTGTGTGGCACATGAGGGACTGTTCACACTGGGCACTGTGGGGCACACGAGGGACTGTACACACTGGGCACTGTGGGACTCAGGCAGGGCTGTTCACATTGGGCACTGTCGGGCACATGTGAGACTGTTCACACTGGGCACTGTGGGCCATACAGGGACTGTTCACATTGGGCACTGTGGAGCACACGAGGGACTGTTCACACTGGGCACTGTGGGACACACGAGGCCCTATTCACACTTGGCACAGTGGGGCACACGAGGGACTGTTCACACTTGGCACAGTGGGGCACACGAGGGACTGTTCACACTGGGCACTGTGGGGCACACGAGGGACTGTTCACACTGGCCACTGAGGGACACATGAGGGACTGTTCACACTGGGCACTATGGGACACTTGAGGGACTGTTCACACTGGGCACCGTGGGACACAAGAGGGACTGTTCACACTGGGCACTGTCGGGCACACGAGGGACTGTTCATATTGGGCACTGTGGGGCACACGAGCGACTGTTCACACTGGGTACTGAGGGTCACATGAGAGACTGTTCACACTGGGCACTATGGGGCACATGAGGGACTGTTCACACTGGGCACTGTGGAACACACGAGGGACTGTTCACACAGGTCACTGTGGGACACACGAGAGCCTGTTCACACTGGGCACTGTGGGACACAGGAGGGACTGTTCACACTGGACACTGTGGGGCACGCGAGGGACTGTTCACACTGGTCACTGTGGGGCATAAGAGGGACTGTTCACACTGGGTACTGTGGGGCACACGAGGGACTGTTCACACTGTGGGACACACGAGGGACTGTTCACACTGGTCACTGTGGGGCACAGGAAGGGCGGTTCACACTGGGCACTGTGGGGCACACGAGGAACTGTTCACACTGGGCACTGTGGGGCACACGAGGGACTGTTCACACTGGGCACTGCGGGGCACACGATGGACTGTTCACACTGGGCACTGTGGGGCACACGAGGGACTGTTCACACTGGGCACTGTTGGGCACCTGTGAGACTGTTCACACTGGGCACTTTGGGGCACACGAGGGACAGTTCACACTGGGCAATGTGGGGCACACGAGGGACTGTTCACACTGGTCACTGTGGGACACACGAGGGACTGTTCACACTGGGAACATTGTGACACTCGAGGGACTGTTCACACTGGGCACTGTGGGGCACTGGCAGAGCTGTTCACACTGGGCACTGTGGGACACACGAGGGACTGTTCACACTGGGCACTGTGGGACACTCGAGGGACTCTTCACACTGGGCTCTGTGGGACACAGGCAAGGCTGCACACATTGGGCACTGTGGGGCACACGAGGGACTGTTCACACTGGGCACTGTGGGACACATGAGGGACTGTTCACACTGGGCACTGTGTGGCACCTGTGAGACTGTTTTCTCTGGGCACTGTGTGGCACATGAGGGACTGTTCACACTGGGCACTGTGGGGCACACGAGGGACTGTACACACTGGGCACTGTGGGACACAGGCAGGGCTGTATACATTGGGCACTGTCGGGCACATGTAAGACTGTTCACACTGGGCACTGTGGGCCATACAGGGACTGTTCACATTGGGCACTGTGGAGCACACGAGGGACTGTTCACACTGGGCACTGTGGGACACACGAGGCCCTATTCACACTTGGCACAGTGGGGCACACGAGGGACTGTTCACACTTGGCACAGTGGGGCACACGAGGGACTGTTCACACTGGGCACTGTGGGGCACACGAGGGACTGTTCACACTGGCCACTGAGGGACACATGAGGGACTGTTCACACTGGGCACTATGGGACACTTGAGGGACTGTTCACACTGGGCACCGTGGGACACAAGAGGGACTGTTCACACTGGGCACTGTCGGGCACACGAGGGACTGTTCATATTGGGCACTGTGGGGCACACGAGCGACTGTTCATATTGGGCACTGTGGGGCACACGAGCGACTGTTCACACTGGGTACTGAGGGTCACACGAGAGACTGTTCACACTGGGCACTATGGGGCACATGAGGGACTGTTCACACAGGTCACTGTGGGACACACGAGAGCCTGTTCACACTGGGCACTGTGGGACACAGGAGGGACTGTTCACACTGGACACTGTGGGGCACGCGAGGGACTGTTCACACTGGTCACTGTGGGGCACGCGAGGGACTGTTCACACTGGTCACTGTGGGGCATAAGAGGGACTGTTCACACTGGGTACAGTGGGGCACACGAGGGACTGTTCACACTGTGGGACACACGAGGGACTGTTCACACTGGTCACTGTGGGGCACAGGAAGGGCGGTTCACACTGGGCACTGTGGGGCACACGAGGAACTGTTCACACTGGGCACTGTGGGGCACACGAGGGACTGTTCACACTGGGCACTGCGGGGCACACGATGGACTGTTCACACTGGGCACTGTGGGGCACACGAGGGACTGTTCACACTGGGCACTGTGGGGCACATGAGAGTCTGTTCACAATGGGCACTGTGGGGCACACGAGGCAATGTTCACACTGGGCACTGTGGGGCACACGAGGGACTGTTCACACTGGGCACTGTGGGGCACACAAGGGACTGTTCACATTGGTCACTGTGGGACACAAGTGGGGCTGTTCACACTGGGCACTGTGGGATGCACGAGGGACTGTACACACTGGGCACTGTGGGGCACACGGGGGACTGTTCACACTGGGCACTGTGGGACACATGTGGGGCTGTTCACACTGGGCACTGTGGGACACAGTCAGGGCTGTTCGCACTGGGCACTGTGGGGCACACGAGAGACTGTTCACACTGGGTACTGTGGGGCACTCGAGGGTCTGTACACACTGGGCACTGTGGGACACACGAGGGACTGTTCACACTGGGCACTGTGGGCACATGTGAGACTGTTCACATTGGGCACTGTGGGGCACACGAGGGACTGTTCACACTGGGCACTGTGGGGCACACGAGGGCCGGTTCACACTTGGCACTGTGGGACACACGAGGTACTGTTCACACTGGGCAGTCTTGGGACACACGAGAGACTGTGCACACTGGGCACAGTGGGACACACGAGGACTGTTCACACTGGGCACTGTGGGGCACAGGTAGGACTGCTCACGCTGGGCACTCTAGGGCACACAGGGACTGTTCACACTGGGCACTGTGGGACACACGAGGGATTGTTCGCACTGGGCACTGTGGGGCACAGAGAGGACTGTTCACACTGGGCATTGTGGGGCACACGAGGGACTGTTCACACTGGTCACTGTGGGACACACGAGGGACTGTTCACACTGGGAACATTGTGACACTCGAGGGACTGTTCACACTGGGCACTGTGGGGCACTGGCAGAGCTGTTCACACTGGGCACTGTGGGACACACGAGGGACTGTTCACACTGGGCACTGTGGGACACTCGAGGGACTGTTCACACTGGGCTCTGTGGGACACAGGCAGGGCTGCACACATTGGGCACTGTGGCGCACACGAGGGACTGTTCACACTGGGCACAGTGGGACACATGAGGGACTGTTCACACTGGGCACTGTGGGGCACCTGTGAGACTGCTTTCTCTGGGCACTGTGTGGCACATGAGGGACTGTTCACACTGGGCACTGTGGGGCACACGAGGGACTGTACACACTGGGCACTGTGGGACACAGGCAGGGCTGTTCACATTGGGCACTGTCGGGCACATGTGAGACTGTTCACACTGGGCACTGTGGGCCATACAGGGACTGTTCACATTGGGCACTGTGGAGCACACGAGGGACTGTTCACACTGGGCACTGTGGGACACACGAGGCCCTATTCACACTTGGCACAGTGGGGCACACGAGGGACTGTTCACACTTGGCACAGTAGGGCACACGAGGGACTGTACACACTGGGCACTGTGGGGCACACGAGGGACTGTTCACACTGGCCACTGAGGGACACATGAGGGACTGTTCACACTGGGCACTATGGGACACTTGAGGGACTGTTCACACTGGACACCGTGGGACACAAGAGGGACTGTTCACACTGGGCACTGTCGGGCACACGAGGGACTGTTCATATTGGGCACTGTGGGGCACACGAGCGACTGTTCACACTGGGTACTGAGGGTCACACGAGAAACTGTTCACACTGGGCACTATGGGGCACATGAGGGACTGTTCACACTGGGCACTGTGGAACACACGAGGGACTGTTCACACAGTTCACTGTGGGACACACGAGAGCCTGTTCTCACTGGGCACTGTGGGACACAGGAGGGACTGTTCACACTGGACACTGTGGGGCACGCGAGGGACTGTTCACACTGGTCACTGTGGGGCATAAGACGGACTGTTCACACTGGGTACAGTGGGGCACACGAGGGACTGTTCACACTGTGGGACACACGAGGGACTGTTCACACTGGTCACTGTGGGGCACAGGAAGGGCGGTACACACTGGGCACTGTGGGGCACACGAGGAACTGTTCACACTGGGCACTGTGGGGCACACGAGGGACTGTTCACACTGGGCACTGCGGGGCACACGATGGACTGTTCACACTGGGCACTGTGGGGCACACGAGGGACTGTTCACACTGGGCACTGTGGGGCACATGAGAGTCTGTTCACAATGGGCACTGTGGGGCACACGAGGCAATGTTCACACTGGGCACTGTGGGGCACACGAGGGACTGTTCACACTGGGCACTGTGGGGCACACAAGGGACTGTTCACACTGGTCACTGTGGGACACAAGTGGGGCTGTTCACACTGGGCACTGTGGGACGCACGATGGACTGTACACACTGGGCACTGTGGGGCACACGAGGGTCTGTTCGCACAGGGCACTGTGGGACACACGAGCGACTGTTCACACTGGGCACTGTGGGACATATGATGGACTGTTCACACTGGGCACTGAGGGCACAAGTGAGACTGTTCACACTGGGCTCTGTGGGGCACATGATGGACTATTCACACTGGGCATTGTGGGGCACACGAGGGACTGTTCAAACAGGGCTCTGTGGGACACAGGCTGGGCTGTTCACACTGGGCACTGTGGGGCACACGAGGGACTGTTCACACTGGGCACTGTGGCGCACACGAGGGATTGTTTGCATTGGGCACAGTGGTACACAGGCAGGGCTGTTCACAGTGGGCACTGTGGGGCACATGTGAGACTGTTCACACTGGGCACTGTGGGGCATAAAGAGAATGTTCACACTGGGCACTGTGGGGCACACGAGGGACTGTACACACTGGGTACTGTGGGGCCCACGAGGGACTGTTCCCACTGGGCACTGTGGGGCACACGATGGACTGTTCACACTGGGCACTGTGGGTCACTGGCAGGCCTGTTCACACTGGGCACTGTGGGACACACGAGGGACTGTTCACACTGGACACTGTGGGGCACACGAGGTACTGTTCACACTGGGCACTGTGGGGCACACGAGGGACTGTTTACACTGGGCACTGCGGGGCACACGAGGGACTGTTCAGACAGGGCACTGTGGGGCACACGAGGGACTGTACACAGTGGGCACTGTGGGGCACACGAGGGACTATTCACACTGGGCACTGTGGGACACAGGCAGGGCTGTTCACACTGGGCACTGTGGGGCACACGAGGGACTGTACACACTGGGCACTGTGGGGCCCACGAGGGACTGTTCACACTGGGCACTGTGGGACACATGAGGGACTGTTCACACTGGGCACTGTGGGTCACTGGCAGGCCTGTTCACACTGGGCACTGTGGGACACACGAGGGACTGTTCACACTGGACACTGTGGGGCACAGTCAGGGCTGTTCACACTGGGTACAGTGGGGCACACGAGGGACTGTTCACACTGGGCATGGTGGGGGCACATGAGGGACTGTTCACACAGGGCACTGTGGGCACATGTGAGACTGTTCACACTGGGCTCTGTGGGACAAAGGCAGGGCTGTTCGCACTGGACACTGTGGGGCACACGAGAGACTGTTCACACTGGGCACTGTGGGGCACACGAGGGACTGTACACACTGGGCACTGTGGGACACAGGCAGGGCTGCTCGCACAGGACACTGTGGGGCACACGAGTACTGTTCACACTGGGCACTGTGGGGCACACGAGGGACTGCTCACAGTGGGCACTGTGGGACACACGAGGGACTGTTCACACTGGGCACTGTGGGACACATGAGGGACTGTTCACACTGGGCACTGTGGGGCACCTGTGAGACTGTTCACTCTGGGCACTGTGGGGCACCCGAGGGACTGTTCACACTGGGCACTGTGGGGCACACGATGGACTGTTCACACTGGGCACTGTGGGGCAACGAGGGACTGTTCGCACTGGGCACTGTGGGGCACATGAGAGTCTGTTCACAATGGGCACTGTGGGGCACACGAGGCAATGTTCACACTGGGCACTGTGGGGCACACGAGGGACTGTTCACAATGGGCACTGTGGGGCACACAAGGGACTGTTCACACTGGTCACTGTGGGACACAATTGGGGCTGTTCACAATGGGCACTGTGGGACGCACGAGGGACTGTACAAACTGGGCACTGTGGGGCACACGAGTGTCTGTTCACACTGGGGACTGTGGGACACACGAGCGACTGTTCACACTGGGCACTGTTGGACATACGATGGACTGTTCACACAGGGCACTGTGGGCACAAGTGAGACTGTTCACACTGGGCTCTGTGAGACACTGGCAGGCCTGTTCACACTGGGCACTGTGGGGCACACGAGGGACTGTTCACACTGGACACTGTGGAACACACGAGGTACTGTTCACACTGGGCACTGTGGGGCACACGAGGGACTGTTTACACTGGGCACTGTGGGGCACACGAGGGACTGTTCAGACAGGGCACTGTGGGGCACACGAGGGACTGTACACAGTGGGCACTGTGGGGCACACGAGGGACTGTTCACACTGGGCACTGTGGGGCACAGGCAGGACCGTTCACACTGGGCCCTGTGGGACACAGGCAGGGCTGTTCACACTGGGCACTGTGGGGCACACGAGGGACTGTACACACTGGGCACTGTGGGGCCCACGAGGGACTGTTCACACTGGGCACTGTGGGACACATGAGGGACTGTTCACACTGGGCACTGTGGGTCACTGGCAGGCCTGTTCACACTGGGCACTGTGGGACACACGAGGGACTGTTCACACTGGACACTGTGGGGCACAGTCAGGGCTGTTCACACTGGGTACAGTGGGGCACACGAGGGACTGTTCACACTGGGCACGGTGGGGGCACATGAGGGACTGTTCACACAGGGCACTGTGGGCACATGTGAGACTGTTCACACTGGGCTCTGTGGGACAAAGGCAGGGCTGTTCGCACTGGACACTGTGGGGCACACGAGAGACTGTTCACACTGGGCACTGTGGGGCACACGAGGCAATGTTCACACTGGGCACTGTGGGGCACACGAGGGACTGTTCACACTGGGCACTGTGGGGCACACAAGGGACTGTTCACACTGGTCACTGTGGGACACAAGTGGGGCTGTTCACACTGGGCACTGTGGGACGCACGATGGACTGTACACACTGGGCACTGTGGGGCACACGAGGGTCTGTTCGCACAGGGCACTGTGGGACACACGAGCGACTGTTCACACTGGGCACTGTGGGACATATGATGGACTGTTCACACTGGGCACTGAGGGCACAAGTGAGACTGTTCACACTGGGCTCTGTGGGGCACATGATGGACTATTCACACTGGGCATTGTGGGGCACACGAGGGACTGTTCAAACAGGGCTCTGTGGGACACAGGCTGGGCTGTTCACACTGGGCACTGTGGGGCACACGAGGGACTGTTCACACTGGGCACTGTGGCGCACACGAGGGATTGTTTGCATTGGGCACTGTGGTACACAGGCAGGGCTGTTCACAGTGGGCACTGTGGGGCACATGTGAGACTGTTCACACTGGGCACTGTGGGGCATAAAGAGAATGTTCACACTGGGCACTGTGGGGCACACGAGGGACTGTTCATACTGGGCACTGTGGGGCACACGAGGGACTGTTCACACTGGGCACTGTGGGGCACACGAGGGACAGTTCACACTGTGCACTGTGGGACACATGAGGGACTGTTCACACTGGGCACTGTGGGGCACAGGCAGGACTGTTCACACTTGGCACTGTGGGACACAGGCAGGGCTGTTCACACTGGGCACTGTGGGGCACACGAGGGACTGTACACACTGGGTACTGTGGGGCCCACGAGGGACTGTTCCCACTGGGCACTGTGGGGCACACGATGGACTGTTCACACTGGGCACTGTGGGTCACTGGCAGGCCTGTTCACACTGGGCACTGTGGGACACACGAGGGACTGTTCACACTGGACACTGTGGGGCACACGAGGTACTGTTCACACTGGGCACTGTGGGGCACACGAGGGACTGTTTACACTGGGCACAGTGGGGCACACGAGGGACTGTTCAGACAGGGCACTGTGGGGCACACGAGGGACTGTACACAGTGGGCACTGTGGGGCACACGAGGGACTATTCACACTGGGCACTGTGGGACACAGGCAGGGCTGTTCACACTGGGCACTGTGGGGCACACGAGGGACTGTACACACTGGGCACTGTGGGGCCCACGAGGGACTGTTCACACTGGGCACTGTGGGACACATGAGGGACTGTTCACACTGGGCACTGTGGGTCACTGGCAGGCCTGTTCACACTGGGCACTGTGGGACACACGAGGGACTGTTCACATGGACACTGTGGGGCACAGTCAGGGCTGTTCACACTGGGTACAGTGGGGCACACGAGGGACTGTTCACACTGGGCACGGTGGGGGCACATGAGGGACTGTTCACACAGGGCACTGTGGGCACATGTGAGACTGTTCACACTGGGCTCTGGGGGACAAAGGCAGGGCTGTTCGCACTGGACACTGTGGGGCACACGAGAGACTGTTCACACTGGGCACTGTGGGGCACACGAGGGACTGTACACACTGGGCACTGTGGGACACAGGCAGGGCTGCTCGCACAGGACACTGTGGGGCACACGAGTACTGTTCACACTGGGCACTGTGGGGCACACGAGGGACTGCTCACAGTGGGCACTGTGGGACACACGAGGGACTGTTCACACTGGGCACTGTGGGACACATGAGGGACTGTTCACACTGGGCACTGTGGGGCACCTGTGAGACTGTTCACTCTGGGCACTGTGGGGCACCCGAGGGACTGTTCACACTGGGCACTGTGGGGCACACGATGGACTGTTCACACTGGGCACTGTGGGGCAACGAGGGACTGTTCGCACTGGGCACTGTGGGGCACATGAGAGTCTGTTCACAATGGGCACTGTGGGGCACACGAGGCAATGTTCACACTGGGCACTGTGGGGCACACGAGGGACTGTTCACACTGGGCACTGTGGGGCACACAAGGGACTGTTCACACTGGTCACTGTGGGACACAAGTGGGGCTGTTCACAATGGGCACTGTGGGACGCACGAGGGACTGTACAAACTGGGCACTGTGGGGCACACGAGTGTCTGTTCACACTGGGCACTGTGGGACACACGAGCGACTGTTCACACTGGGCACTGTGGGACATACGATGGACTGTTCACTCTGGGCACTGTGGGCACAAGTGAGACTGTTCACACTGGGCTCTGTGAGACACTGGCAGGCCTGTTCACACTGGGCACTGTGGGGCACACGAGGGACTGTTCACACTGGACACTGTGGAACACACGAGGTACTGTTCACACTGGGCACTGTGGGGCACACGAGGGACTGTTTACACTGGGCACTGTGGGGCACACGAGGGACTGTTCAGACAGGGCACTGTGGGGCACACGAGGGACTGTACACAGTGGGCACTGTGGGGCACACGAGGGACTGTTCACACTGGGCACTGTGGGGCACAGGCAGGACCGTTCACACTGGGCCCTGTGGGACACAGGCAGGGCTGTTCACACTGGGCACTGTGGGGCACACGAGGGACTGTACACACTGGGCACTGTGGGGCCCACGAGGGACTGTTCACACTGGGCACTGTGGGACACATGAGGGACTGTTCACACTGGGCACTGTGGGTCACTGGCAGGCCTGTTCACACTGGGCACTGTGGGACACACGAGGGACTGTTCACACTGGACACTGTGGGGCACAGTCAGGGCTGTTCACACTGGGTACAGTGGGGCACACGAGGGACTGTTCACACTGGGCACGGTGGGGGCACATGAGGGACTGTTCACACAGGGCACTGTGGGCACATGTGAGACTGTTCACACTGGGCTCTGTGGGACAAAGGCAGGGCTGTTCGCACTGGACACTGTGGGGCACACGAGAGACTGTTCACACTGGGCACTGTGGGGCACACGAGGGACTGTACACACTGGGCACTGTGGGACACAGGCAGGGCTGCTCGCACAGGACACTGTGGGGCACACGAGTACTGTTCACAGTGGGCAGTGTGGGGCACACGAGGGACTGCTCACAGTGGGCACTGTGGGACACACGAGGGACTGTTCACACTGGGCACTGTGGGACACATGAGGGACTGTTCACACTGGGCACTGTGGGGCACCTGTGAGACTGTTCACTCTGGGCACTGTGGGGCACCCGAGGGACTGTTCACACTGGGCACTGTGGGGCACACGATGGACTGTTCACATTGGGCACTGTGGGGCAACGAGGGACTGTTCGCACTGGGCACTGTGGGGCACATGAGAGTCTGTTCACAATGGGCACTGTGGGGCACACGAGGCAATGTTCACACTGGGCACTGTGGGGCACACGAGGGACTGTTCACACTGGGCACTGTGGGGCACACAATGGACTGATCACACTGGTCACTGTGGGACACAAGTGGGGCTGTTTACAATGGGCACTGTGGGACGCACGAGGGACTGTACAAACTGGGCACTGTGGGGCACACGAGTGTCAGTTCACACTGGGCACTGTGGGACACACGAGCGACTGTTCACACTGGGCACTGTGGGACATACGATGGACTGTTCACACTGGGCACTGTGGGCACAAGTGAGACTGTTCACACTGGGCTCTGTGAGACACAGGCAGGGCTGTTCGCACTGGACACTGTGGGGCACACGAGAGACTGTTCACACTGGGCACTGTGGGGCACACGAGGGACTGTTCACACTGGGCACTGTGGGGCACACGAGGGACTGTTCACACTGGGCACTGTGGGGCACACGAGGGACTGTTCGCACTGGGCACTGTGGGACACATGTGGGGCTGTTCACACTGGGCACTGTGGGACACAGTCAGGGCTGTTCGCACTGGGCACTGTGGGGCACACGAGAGACTGTTCACACTTGGCACTCTTGGGACACACGAGAGACTGTGCACACTGGGCACAGTGGGACACACGAGGACTGTTCACACTGGGCACTGTGGGGCACAGGCAGGACTGCTCACACTGGGCACTCTAGGGCACACAGGGACTGTTCACACTGGGCACTGTGGGACACACGAGGGACTGTTCGCACTGGGCACTGTGGGGCACAGAGAGGACTGTTCACACTGGGCATTGTGGGGCACACGAGGGACTGTTCACACTGGTCACTGTGGGACACACGAGGGACTGTTCACACTGGGAACATTGTGACACTCGAGGGACTGTTGACACTGGGCACTGTGGGGCACTGGCAGAGCTGTTCACACTGGGCACTGTGGGACACACGAGGGACTGTTCACACTGGGCACTGTGGGACACTCGAGGGACTGTTCACACTGGGCTCGGTGGGACACAGGCAGGGCTGCACACATTGGGCACTGTGGGGCACACGAGGGACTGTTCACACTGGGCACTGTGGGACACATGAGGGACTGTTCACACTGGGCACTGTGGGGCACCTGTGAGACTGTTTTCTCTGGGCACTGTGTGGCACATGAGGGACTGTTCACACTGGGCACTGTGGGGCACACGAGGGATGTACACACCGGGCACTGTGGGACAGAGGCAGGGCTGTTCACATTGGGCACTGTCGGGCACATGTGAGACTGTTCACACTGGGCACTGTGGGCCATAAAGGGACTGTTCACATTGGGCACTGTGGAGCACACGAGGGACTGTTCACACTGGGCACTGTGGGACACACGAGGCACTATTCACACTTGGCACAGTGGGGCACACGAGGGACTGTTCACACTTGGCACAGTGGGGCACACGAGGGACTGTTCACACTGGCCACTGAGGGACACACGTGGGGCTGTTCACACTGGGCACTGTTGGACACAGGCAGGGCTGTTCGCACTGGGCACTGTGGGGCACACGAGGGACTGTTCACACTGGGCACTGTGGGGCACACGAGGGACTGTTCACACTGGGCACTGTGGGGCACACGAGGGACTGTTCACACTGGGCACTGTGGGACACATGTGGGGCTGTTCACACTGGGCACTGTGGGACACAGTCAGCGCTGTTCGCACTGGGCACTGTGGGGCACACGAGAGACTGTTCACACTTGGCACTCTTGGGACACACGAGAGACTGTGCACACTGGGCACAGTGGGACACACGAGGACTGTTCACACTGGGCACTGTGGGGCACAGGCAGGACTGCTCACACTGGGCACTCTAGGGCACACAGGGACTGTTCACACTGGGCACTGTGGGACACACGAGGGACTGTTCGCACTGGGCACTGTGGGGCACAGAGAGGACTGTTCACACTGGGCATTGTGGGGCACACGAGGGACTGTTCACACTGGTCACTGTGGGACACACGAGGGACTGTTCACACTGGGAACATTGTGACACTCGAGGGACTGTTGACACTGGGCACTGTGGGGCACTGGCAGAGCTGTTCACACTGGGCACTGTGGGACACACGAGGGACTGTTCACACTGGGCACTGTGGGACACTCGAGGGACTGTTCACACTGGGCTCTGTGGGACACAGGCAGGGCTGCACACATTGGGCACTGTGGGGCACACGAGGGACTGTTCACACTGGGCACTGTGGGACACATGAGGGACTGTTCACACTGGGCACTGTGGGGCACCTGTGAGACTGTTTTCTCTGGGCACTGTGTGGCACATGAGGGACTGTTCACACTGGGCACTGTGGAGCACACGAGGGACTGTACACACTGGGCACTGTGGGACACAGGCAGGGCTGTTCACATTGGGCACTGTCGGGCACATGTGAGACTGTTCACACTGGGCACTGTGGGCCATACAGGGACTGTTCACATTGGGCACTGTGGAGCACACGAGGGACTGTTCACACTGGGTACTGTGGGACACACGAGGCACTATTCACACTTGGCACAGTGGGGCACACGAGGGACTGTTCACACTTGGCACAGTGGGGCACACGAGGGACTGTTCACACTGGCCACTGAGGGACACACGTGGGGCTGTTCACACTGGGCACTGTTGGACACAGGCAGGGCTGTTCGCACTGGGCACTGTGGGGCACACGAGAGACTGTTCACACTGGGTACTGTGGGGCACACGAGGGTCTGTACACACTGGGCACTGTGGGACACACGAGGGACTGTTCACACTGGGCACTGTGGGCACATGTGTGACTGTTCACACTGGGCACTGTGGGGCACACGAGGGACTGTTCACACTGGGCACTGTGGGGCACACGAGGGACTGTTCACACTGGGCACAGTGGGGCACACGAGGGAGGGTTCACACTGGGCACTGTGGGACACACGAGGGACTGGTCACACTGGGCACTGTGTGGCCCAGGCAGGATGGTTCACAATGGGCACTGTGGGTCACACAGGGACTGTTCACACTGGGCACTGTGGGGCACACGAAGGTCTGTTCACACTGGGCACTGTGGGACACACGAGGGACTGTTCACATTGGGCACTTTGGGGCACTCAGGGACCGTACACACTGGGCACTGTGGGGCACACGAGGCACTGTTCACACTGGGCACTGTTGGGCACCTGTGAGACTGTTCACACTGGGCACTGTGGGGCACACGAGGGACAGTTCACACTGGGCACTGTGGCGCTCACGAGGGACTGCTCACACTGGGCACTGTGGGACACACGAGGGACTGTTCACACTGGGCACTTTGGGACACAGGCAGGGCTGTTCGCACTGGGCACTGTGGGGCACACGAGGGACTGTTCTCACTGGGCACTGTGGGGCACACGAGACACTGTTCACACTGGGTACTGTGGGGCACTCGAGGGTCTGTACACACTGGGCACTTTGGGACACACGAGGGACTATTCACACTGGGCACTGTGGGGCACACGAGGGACTGTTCACACTGGGCACTGTGGGGCACACGAGGGCCGGTTCACACTGGGCACTGTGGGACACACGAGGTACTGTTCACACTGGGCACTCTTGGGACACACGAGAGACTGTGCACACTGGGCACAGTGGGACACACGAGGACTGTTCACACTGGGCACTGTGGGGCACAGGCAGGACTGCTCACATTGGGCACTCTAGGGCAAACAGAGACTGTTCACACTGGGCACTGTGGGACACACGAGGGACTGTTCGCACTGGGCACTGTGGGGCACAGGGAGGACTGTTCACACTGGGCACTGTGGGGCACACGAGGGACTGTTCACACTGGTCACTGTGGGACACACGAGGCACTGTTCACACTGGGAACATTGTGACACTCGAGGGACTGTTCACACTGGGCACTGTGGGGCACTGGCAGAGCTGTTCACACTGGGCACTGTGGGACACACGAGGGACTGTTCACACTGGGCACTGTGGGACACAAGAGGGACTGTTCACACTGGGCTCTGTGGGACACAGGCAGGGCTGCACACATTGGGCACTGTGGGGCACACGAGGGACTGTACACACTGGGCACTGTGGGACACAGGCAGGGCTGTTCACATTGGGCACTGTCGGGCACATGTGAGACTGTTCACACTGGGCACTGTGGGCCATACAGGGACTGTTCACATTGGGCACTGTGGAGCACACGAGGGACTGTTCACACTGGGCACTGTGGGACACACGAGGCACTATTCACACTTGGCACAGTGGGGCACACGAGGGACTGTTCACACTTGGCACAGTGGGGCACACGAGGGACTGTTCACACTGGGCACTGTGGGGCACACGAGGGACTGTTCACACTGGCCACTGAGGGACACACGTGGGGCTGTTCACACTGGGCACTGTTGGACACAGGCAGGGCTGTTCGCACTGGGCACTGTGGGGCACACGAGAGACTGTTCACACTGGGTACTGTGGAGCACACGAGGGTCTGTACACACTGGGCACTGTGGGACACACGAGGGACTGTTCACACTGGGTACTGTGGGCACATGTGAGACTGTTCACACTGGGCACTGTGGGGCACACGAGGGACTGTTCACACTGGGCACTGTGGGGCACACGAGGGACTGTTCACACTGGGCAAAGTGGGGCACACGACGGAGGGTTCACACTGGGCACTGTGGGACACAGGAGGGACTGTTCACACTGGGCACTGTGTGGCACAGGAAGGATGGTTCACAAAGGGCACTGTGGGGCACACAGGGACTGTTCACACTGGGCACTGTGGGACACACGAGGGACTGTTCACATTGGGCACTTTGGGGCACTCAGGGACCGTACACACTGGGCATTGTGGGGCACACGAGGGACTGTTCACACTGGGCACTGTTGGGCACCTGTGAGACTGTTCACACTGGGCACTGTGGGGCACACGAGGGACAGTTCACACTGGGCAATGTGGGGCACACGAGTGACTGTTCACACTGGTCACTGTGGGACACACGAGGGACTGTTCACACTGGGAACATTGTGACACTCGAGGGACTGTTCACACTGGGCACTGTGGGGCACTGGCAGAGCTGTTCACACTGGGCACTGTGGGACACACGAGGGACTGTTCACACTGGGCACTGTGGGACACTCGAGGGACTGTTCACACTGTGCTCTGTGGGACACAGGCAGGGCTGCACACATTGGGCACTGTGGGGCACACGAGGGACTGTTCACACTGGGCACTGTGGGACACATGAGGGACTGTTCACACTGGGCACTGTGGGGCACCTGTGAGACTGTTTTCTCTGGGCACTGTGTGGCACATGAGGGACTGTTCACACTGGGCACTGTGGGGCACACGAGGGACTGTACACACTGGGCACTGTGGGACACAGGCAGGGCTGTTCACATTGGGCACTGTTGGGCACATGTGAGACTGTTCACACTGGGCACTGTGGGCCATACAGGGACTGTTCACATTGGGCACTGTGGAGCACACGAGGGACTGTTCACACTGGGCACTGTGGGACATACGAGGCACTATTCACACTTGGCACAGTGGGGCACACGAGGGACTGTTCACACTGGGCACTGTGCGGCACAGGCAGGATGGTTCACACTGGGCACTGTGGGGCACACAGGGGCTATTCACACTGGGCACTATGGGGCACAAGCAGAGCTGTTCACACTGGGCTCTGTGGGGCACAGGCTGGACTGTTCACACTGGGTACTGTGGGGCACACGAGGGTCTGTACACACTGGGCACTGTTGGACACACGAGGGACTGTTCACACTGGGCACTGTGGGCACATGTGAGACTGTTCACACTGGGCACTGTGGGGCACACGAGGGACTGTTCACACTGGGCATTGTGGGGCACACGAGGGACTGTTCACACTGGGCACAGTGGGGCACACGAGGGAGGGTTCACACTGGGCACTGTGGGACACACGAGGGACTGTTCACACTGGGCACTGTGTGGCACAGGCAGGATGGTTCACAATGGGCACTGTGGGGCACACAGGGACTGTTCACACTAGGCACTGTGGGACACACGAGGGACTGTTCACATTGGGCACTTTGGGGCGCTCAGGGACCGTACACACTTGGCACTGTGGGGCACACGAGGGACTGTTCACACTGGGCACTGTTGGGCACCTGTGAGACTGTTCACACTGGGCACTGTGGGGCACACGAGGGACAGTTCACACTGGGCACTGTGGGGCACACGAGGGACTGTTCACACTGGTCACTGTGGGACACACGAGGGACTGTTCACACTTGGAACATTGTGACACTCGAGGGACTGTTCACACTGGGCACTGTGGGGCACTGGCAGAGCTGTTCACACTGGGCACTGTGGGACACACGAGGGACTGTTCACACTGGGCACTGTGGGACACACGAGGGACTGTTCACACTGTGCTCTGTGGGACACAGGCAGGGCTGCACACATTGGGCACTGTGGGGCACACGAGGGACTGTTCACACTGGGCACTGTGGGACATACGAGGCACTATTCACACTTGGCACAGTGGGGCACACGAGGGACTGTTCACACTGGGAACTGTGCGGCACAGGCAGGATGGTTCACACTGGGCACTGTGGGGCACACAGGGGCTATTCACACTGGGCACTATGGGGCACAAGCAGAGCTGTTCACACTGGGCTCTGTGGGGCACAGGCTGGACTGTTCACACTGGGCACTGTGGGGCTCAGGCGCGACTGTTCAACTTGGCACTGTGGGGCACACGAGGGAGTGTTCACACTGGGCAGTGTGGGACACAAAAGGGACTGTTCACACTGGGCACTGTGGGACACACGAGGGACTGTTCACACTGGGCACTGTGGGGCACACGAGGGACTGTACACACTGGGCACTGTGGGGCCCACGAGTGACTGTTCACACTGGGCACTGTGGGGCACACGAGGGACTGTTCACACTGGGCACTGTGGGGCACACGAGCGACTGTTCACACTGGGCACTGTGGGACACATTCAGGGCTGTTCGCACTGGGCACTGTGGGGCACACGAGAGACTGTTCACACTGGGTACTGTGGGGCACTCGAGGGTCTGTACACACTGGGCACTGTGGGACACACGAGGGACTGTTCACACTGGGCACTGTGGGCACATGTGAGACTGTTCACATTGGGCACTGTGGGGCACACGAGGGACTTTTCACACTGGGCACTGTGGGGCACACGAGGGCCGGTTCACACTGGGCACTGTGGGACACACGAGGTACTGTTCACACTGGGCACTCTTGGGACACACGAGAGACTGTGCACACTGGGCACAGTGGGACACACGAGGACTGTTCACACTGGGCACTGTGGGGCACATGCAGGACTGCTCACACTGGGCACTCTAGGGCACACAGGGACTGTTCACACTGGGCTCTGTGGGACACACGAGGGACTGTTCGCACCGGGCACTGTGGGGCACAGGGAGGACTGTTCACAATGGGCACTGTGGGGCACACGAGGCAATGTTCACACTGAGCATTGTGGGGCACACGAGGGACTGTTCACACTGGTCACTGTGGGGCACAAGTGGGGCTGTTCACACTGGGCACTGTGGGATGCACGAGGGACTGTACACACTGGGCATTGTGGGGCACACGAGGGACTGTTCACACTGGTCACTGTGGGACACACGAGGGACTGTTCACACTGGGAACATTGTGACACTCGAGGGACTGTTGACACTGGGCACTGTGGGGCACTGGCAGAGCTGATCACACTGGGCACTGTGGAGCACACGAGGGACTGTTCACACTGGGCACTGTGGGACACACGAGGGACTGTTCACAGTGGGCTCTGTGGGACACAGGCAGGGCTGCACACATTGGGCACTGTGGGGCACATGTGAGACTGTTCACACTGGGCACTGTGGGCCATACAGGGACTGTTCACATTGGGCACTGTGGAGCACACGAGGGACTGTTCACATTGGGCACTGTGGGACACACGAGGCACTATTCACACTTGGCACAGTGGGGCACACGAGGGACTGTTCACACTTGGCACAGTGGGGCACATGAGGGACTGTTCACACTGGGCACTGTGCGGTACAGGCAGGATGGTTCACACTGGGCACTGTGGGGCACACAGGGGCTATTCACACTGGGCACTATGGGGCACAAGCAGAGCTGTTCACACTGGGCTCTGTGGGGCACAGGCTGGACTGTTCACACTGGGCACTGTGGGGCTCAGGCACGACTGTTCAACTTGGCACTGTGGGGCACACGAGGGACTGTTCACACTGGGCAGTGTGGGGCACAAAAGGGACTGTTCACACTGGGCACTGTGGGACACACGAGGGACTGTTCACACTGGGCACTGTGGGGCACACGAGGGACTGTACACACTGGGCACTGTGGGGCCCACGAGGTACTGTTCCCACTGGGCACTGTGGGGCACACGATGGACTGTTCACATTGGGCACTGTGGGTCACTGGCAGGCCTGTTCACACTGGGCACTGTGGGACACACGAGGGACTGTTCACACTGCACACTGTGGGGCACACGATGTACTGTTCACAATGGGCACTGTGGGTCACACGAGGGACTGTTCACACTGGGCACTGTGGGGCACACGAGGGACTGTTCACACTGGGCACTGTGGGGCCCACGAGGGACTGTTCACACTGGGCACTGTGGGACACACGAGGGACTGTTCACACTGGGCACTGTGGGTCACTGGCAGGCCTGTTCACACTGGGCACTGGGGGACACACACGAGGGACTGTTCACACTGGACACTGTGGGGCACAGTCAGGGCTGTTCACACTGGGTACAGTGGGGCACACGAGGGACTGTTCACACTGGGCACTGTGGGGGCACATGAGGGACTGTTCGCACTGGACACTGTGGGGCACACGAGAGACTGTTCACTCTGGGCACTGTGGGGCACACGAGGGACTGTACACACTGTGCACTGTGGGGCACCCGAGGGACTGATCACAATGGACACTGTGGGGCACAGGCATGTCTGTTCACACTGGGCACAGTGGGGCATACAGGAACTGTTCACACTGGGCACTGTGGGGCACACGAGGGACTGCTCACACTGGGCAACTTGGGGCACACGAGGGACTGTTCACAATGGCAGTGTGGGACACATGAGGGACTGTTCACACTGGGCACTGTGGGGCACACGAGGGACTGTTCACACTGGGCACTGTGGGACACAAGTGGGGCTGTTCACACTGGGCACTGTGGGGCACACGAGGGACTGTTCAAACTGGGCACTGTGGGCACATGTGAGACGGTTCACACTGGGCTCTGTGGGACAAAGGCAGGGCTGTTCGCACTGGACACTGTGAGGCACACGAGAGACTGTTCACACTGGGCACTGTGGGGCACACGAGGGACTGTACACTTTGGGCACTGTGGGACACAGGCAGGGCTGCTCACACTGGACACTGTGGGGCACACGAGAGACTGTTCACACTGGGCACTGTGGGGCACACGAGGGACTGCTCACACTGGGCACAGTGGGACACAATAGGGACTGTTCACACTGGTCACTGTGGGACACATGAGGGACTGTTCACACTGGGCACTGTGGGGCACCTGTAAGACTGTTCACTCTGGGCACTGTGGGGCACCCGAGGGACTGTTCACACTGGGCACTGCGGGGCACACGATGGACTGTTCACACTGGGCACTGTGGAGCACACGAGGGACTGTTCACACTGGGCACTGTGGGGCACATGAGAGTCTGTTCACAATGGGCACTGTGGGGCACACGAGGCAATGTTCACACTGAGCATTGTGGGGCACACGAGGGACTGTTCACACTGGTCACTGTGGGGCACAAGTGGGGCTGTTCACACTGGGCACTGTGGGACGCACGAGGGACTGTACACACTGGGCATTGTGGGGCACACGAGGGACTGTTCACACTGGGCACTGTGGGGCACAAAAGGGACTGTTCACACTGGTCATTGTGGGACACACGAGGGACTGTTCACACTGGGCACTGTGGGGCACCTGTAAGACTGTTCACTCTGGGCACTGTGGGGCACCCGAGGGTCTGTTCACACTGGGCACTGTGGGGCACAGGCTGGACTGTTCACACTGGGCACTGTGGGTCACTGGCAGGCCTGTTCACACTGGGCACTGTGGGACACAAAAGGGACTGTTCACACTGCACACTGTGGGGCACACGATGTACTGTTCACAATGGGCACTGTGGGTCACACGAGGGACTGTTCACACTGGGCACTGTGGGGCACACGAGGGACTGTTCACACTGGGCACTGTGGGGCCCACGAGGGACTGTTCACACTGGGCACTGTGGGACACACGAGGGACTGTTCACACTGGGCACTGTGGGTCACTGGCAGGCCTGTTCACACTGGGCACTGGGGGACACACGAGGGACTGTTCACACTGGACACTGTGGGGCACAGTCAGGCCTGTTCACACTGGGCACTGGGGGACACACGAGGGACTGTTCACACTGGACACTGTGGGGCACAGTCAGGGCTGTTCGCACTGGACACTGTGCGGCACATGAGAGACTGTTCACACTGGGCACTGTGGGGCACACGAGGGACTGTACACACTGTGCACTGTGGGGCACCCGAGGGACTGATCGCAATGGACACTGTGGGGCACAGGCATGTCTGCTCGCACTGGGCACAGTAGGGCATACAGGAACTGTTCACACTGGGCACTGTGGGGCACACGAGGGACTGCTCACACTGGGCAACTTGGGGCACACGAGGGACTGTTCACAATGGCAGTGTGGGACACATGAGGGACTGTTCACACTGGGCACTGTGGGGCACACGAGGGACTGTTCACACTGGGCACTGTGGGACACAAGTGGGGCTGTTCACACTGGGCACTGTGGGGCACACGAGGGACTGTTCAAACTGGGCACTGTGCGCACATGTGGGACGGTTCACACTGGGCTCTGTGGGACAAAGGCATGGCTGTTCGCACTGGACACTGTGAGGCACACGAGAGTCTGTTCACACTGGGCACTGTGGGGCACACGAGGGACTGTACACTCTGGGCACTGTGGGACACAGGCAGGGCTGCTCACACTGGACACTGTGGGGCACACGAGAGACTGTTCACACTGGGCACTGTGGGGCACACGAGGGACTGCTCACACTGGGCACAGTGGGACACACGAGGGACTGTTCACACTGGTCACTGTGGGACACATGAGGGACTGTTCACACTGGGCACTGTGGGGCACCTGTAAGACTGTTCACTCTGGGCACTGTGGGGCACCCGAGGGACTGTTCACACTGGGCACTGCGGGGCACACGATGGACTGTTCACACTGGGCACTGTGGAGCACACGAGGGACTGTTCACACTGGGCACTGTGGGGCACATGAGAGTCTGTTCACAATGGGCACTGTGGGACGCACGAGGGACTGTACACACTGGGCACTGTGGGGCACAAGTGGGGCTGTTCACACTGGGCACTGTGGGACGCACGAGGGACTGTACACACTGGGCATTGTGGGGCACACGAGGGACTGTTCACACTGGTCATTGTGGGACGCACGAGGGACTGTACACACTGGGAACTGTGGGACACAGGCAGGGCTGTTCGCACTGGGCACTGTGGGTCACATGAGAGACTGTTCACACTGGGCACTGTGGGGCACACGAGAGACTGTTCACACTGGGCACTGTGGGGCACACGAGGGACTGTTCACAGTGGGCACTGTGGGGCACCTGTGAGACTGTTCACTCTGGGCACTGTGGGGCACCCGAGGGACTGTTCACACTGGGCACTGTGGGGCACACGAGGGACTTTTCACAATTGGCACTGTGGGGCACACGAGGGACTGTTCACACTGGGCACTGTGGGGCACAGGCAGGACTGTTCACACTGGGCACTGTGGGGTACACGAGGGACTGTTCACACTGGGCACTGTGGGGCACACGAGGGACTGTTCACACTGGGCACACGAGGGACTGTTCACACTGGTCACTGTGGGACACACGTGGGGCTGTTCACACTGGACACTGTGGGACACAGGCTGGGCTGTACGCACTGGGCACTGTGGGGCACACGAGCGACTGTTCACACTGGACACTGTGGGGCACACGAGGGTCTGTTCACACTGGGCACTGTGGGACACACGAGGGACTGTTCACACTGGGCACTGTTGGGCACATGGGAGACTGTTCACACTGTGCACTGTGGGGCATACAGGGACTGTTCACACTGGGCACCGTGGGGCACACGAGGGACTGTTCACACTGGGCACAGTGGGGCACACGAGGGAATGTTCAGAATGGGCACTGTGGGACACAAGTGGGGCTGTTCACACTGGGCACTGTGCGACACACGAGGGACTGTTCACAATGGGCAGTGTGGGCACATGTGAGACTGTTCACACTGGGCTCTGTGGGACACAGGCAGGGCTGTTCGCATTGGACACTGTGGGGCACACGAGAGACAGTTCACACTGGGCACTGTGGGGCACACGAGGGACTGTTCACACTGGGCACTGTTGGGCACATGTGAGACTGTTCACACTGTGCACTGTGGGGCATACAGGGACTGTTCACATTGGGCACTGTGGGGCACACGAGGGATTGTTCACACTGGGCACAGTGGGTCACATGAGGGACTGTTCACACGGGGCACTGTGGGTCACAGGCAGGACTGCTCACACTGGGCACTGTGGGGCACACAGGGACTGTTCACACTGGGCACTGTGGGGCACACGAGTGACTGTTCACACTGGGCACTGTGGGACAAACGAGTGACTCTTCACACTGGGCATTGTGGGACAAACGAGTGACTGTTCACACTGGGCTCTGTGGGACACCCGAGGGACTGTTCACACTGGGCACTTTGGGGCACACGAAGGACTGTTCACACTGGGCACTGTGGGGCACACGAGGGACTGTTCACACTGGGCACTTTGGGGCACAGGCGGGGCTGTTTACACTGGGCACTGTGGGGCACACGAGGGACTGTTCACACTGGGCACTGTGGGTCACACGAGCGACTGTTCACACTGGCCCCTGTGGGGCACACAAGGGACTGTTCAAATTGGTCACTGTGGGACACACGTGGGGCTGTTCACACTGGGCACTGTGGGACACACGAGGGACTGTACACACTGGACACTGTGGGACACAGGATGGGCTGTTCGCACTGGGCACTGTGGGGCACACGAGGTACTGTTCACACTGGGCATTGAGGGGAAAACGAGGGTCTGTTCACACTGGGCACTATGGGACACACGAGGGACTGTTCACACTGGGCACTGTTGGGCACATGTGAGACTGTTCACACTGTGCACTGTGGGGCATACAGGGACTGTTCACACTGGGCACTGTGGGGCACACGAGGGACTGTTCACACTGGGCACAGTGGTGCACACGAGGGGCAGTTCACACTGGGCACTGTGGGGCACAGGCAGGACTGCTCACACTGGGCACTGTGGGGCACACAGGGACTGTTCACACTGGGCACTGTGGGACACATGAGTGACTGTTCACACTGGGCACCGTGGGACACATGAGGGACTATTCACACTGGGCATTTTAGGGCACACGTGGGACTGTTCACACTGGGCTCTGTGGTACACAGGCAGGGCTGTTCACACTGGGCACTGTGGGGCACACGAGGCACTGTTCACACTGGGCCCTGTGGTGCACAGGAGGGACTGTACACCCTGGGCACTGTGGGGCACACGAGTGACTGTTCACACTGGGCATTTTGGGGCACACGAGGGACTGTTCACACTGGGCACTGTGGGACACACGAGGCACTGTTCACACTGGACATTGTGGCGCACAGGCAGCGCTGTACACACGGCACTGTGGGGCATACAGGGACTTTTCACACTGTGTACTGTGGGGCACACGAGGGACTGTTCACAATGGGCACTGTGGGACACACGAGGGACTGTTCACTCTGGAACCGTGGGACACATGAGGGACTGTTCACACTGGGCACTGTGGCACCGACGTGTGGCTGTTCACACTGGGCACCGTGGGACACACGAGGGACTGTTCACACTGGGCACTGTGGGACACAAGAGGGACTGCTCACTCTGGCACTGTGGGACACATGAGGGACTGTTCACACTGGGCACTGTGTGGCACACAGGGACTGTTCACACTGGGCACTGTGGTGCACACAGGGACTGTTCACGCTGGGCACTGTGGGACACACGAGGGACTGTTCACACTGGGCACTGTGGGACACATGAGGGACTGTTCACACTGGGCACTGTGGGGCACACAAGGATCTGTTCACACTGGGCACTGTGGGACACACGAGGGACTGTTCACACTGGGCACCTTGAGACACACGAGGAACGGTACATGCTGGGCTCTGTGGGACACAGGCAGGGCTGTTCACACTGGGCTCTGTGGGACACACGAGGGACTGTTCACACTGGGCACTGTGGGGCACACGAGGGACTGTTCACACTGGGCACTGTGGGACACAAGTGGGGCTGTTCACACTGGGCACTTTGGGACACACGAGGGACTGTTCACGCTGGGCACTGTGGGCACATGTGAGACTGTTCACACTGGGCTCTGTGGTACACAGGCAGGGCTGTTCACACTGGACACTGTGGGGCACACGAGGGACTGTACACACTGGGCACTGTGGGACACAGGCAGGGCAGTTCGCACTGGACACTGTGGGGCAAACGAGAGACTGTTCACACTGGGAACTGTGGGGCACACGAGGGACAGTTCACACTGGGCACTGTGGGACAGACGAGGGACTGTTCACACTGGGCAATGTGGGACACATGAGGGACTGTTCACACTGGGCACTGTTGGGCACCTGTGAGACTGTTCACTCTGGGCACTATGGGGCACCCGAGGGACCGTTCACACTGGGCACTGTGGGGCACACGAGGGACTGTTCACACTGGGCACTTTGGGACACAGGAGGGACTGTTCACACTGGGCACTGTGGGGCACACGAGAGACTGTTCACACTGGGCACTGCGGGGCACACGAGGGTCGGTTCACACTGGGCACTGTGGGGCACCCGAGGGACTGTTCACACTGGGCACCGTGGTGCACACGAAGTACTGTTCACACTGGGCACTGTGGGGCACACGAGGGACTGTTCACACTGGGCACTGTGGTGCACACGAGGGGCAGTTCACACTGGGCACTGTGGGGCACAGGCAGGACTGCTCACACTGGGCACTGTGGGGCACACAGGGACTGTTCACACTGGGCACTGTGGGACACACGAGTGACTGTTCACACTGGGCACCGTGGGACACATGAGGGACTATTCACACTGGGCATTTTAGGGCACACGTGGGACTGTTCACACTGGGCTCTGTGGTACACAGGCAGGGCTGTTCACACTGGGCACTGTGGGGCACACGAGGCACTGTTCACACTGGGCCCTGTGGTGCACAGGAGGGACTGTACACCCTGGGCACTGTGGGGCACACGAGTGACTGTTCACACTGGGCATTTTGGGGCACACGAGGGACTGTTCACACTGGGCACTGTGGGACACACGAGGCACTGTTCACACTGGACATTGTGGCGCACAGGCAGCGCTGTACACACGGCACTGTGGGGCATACAGGGACTTTTCACACTGTGTACTGTGGGGCACACGAGGGACTGTTCACAATGGGCACTGTGGGACACACGAGGGACTGTTCACTCTGGAACCGTGGGACACATGAGGGACTGTTCACACTGGGCACTGTGGCACCGACGTGTGGCTGTTCACACTGGGCACCGTGGGACACACGAGGGACTGTTCACACTGGGCACTGTGGGACACAAGAGGGACTGCTCACTCTGGCACTGTGGGACACATGAGGGACTGTTCACACTGGGCACTGTGTGGCACACAGGGTCTGTTCACACTGGGCACTGTGGTGCACACAGGGACTGTTCACGCTGGGCACTGTGGGACACACGAGGGACTGTTCACACTGGGCACTGTGGGACACACAAGGATCTGTTCACACTGGGCACTGTGGGACACACGAGGGACTGTTCACACTGGGCACCTTGAGACACACGAGGAACGGTACATGCTGGGCACTGTGGGACACAGGCAGGGCTGTTCACACTGGGCTCTGTGGGACACACGAGGGACTGTTCACACTGGGCACTGTGGGGCACACGAGGGACTGTTCACACTGGGCACTGTGGGACACAAGTGGGGCTGTTCACACTGGGCACTTTGGGACACACGAGGGACTGTTCACGCTGGGCACTGTGGGCACATGTGAGACTGTTCACACTGGGCTCTGTGGTACACAGGCAGGGCTGTTCACACTGGACACTGTGGGGCACACGAGGGACTGTACACACTGGGCACTGTGGGACACAGGCAGGGCAGTTCGCACTGGACACTGTGGGGCAAACGAGAGACTGTTCACACTGGGAACTGTGGGGCACACGAGGGACAGTTCACACTGGGCACTGTGGGACAGACGAGGGACTGTTCACACTGGGCAATGTGGGACACATGAGGGACTGTTCACACTGGGCACTGTTGGGCACCTGTGAGACTGTTCACTCTGGGCACTATGGGGCACCCGAGGGACTGTTCACACTGGGCACTGTGGGGCACACGAGGGACTGTTCACACTGGGCACTTTGGGACACAGGAGGGACTGTTCACACTGGGCACTGTGGGGCACACGAGAGACTGTTCACACTGGGCACTGCGGGGCACACGAGGGTCGGTTCACACTGGGCACTGTGGGGCACCCGAGGGACTGTTCACACTGGGCACCGTGGTGCACACGAAGTACTGTTCACACTGGGCACTGTGGGGCACACGAGGGACTGTTCACACTGGGCACTGTGGGGCATAGGCGGGACTGTACACACTGGGCACTGTGGGGCACACGAGGGACTGTTCACACTGGGCACTGTGGGGCACACGAGGGACTGTTCACACTGGGCACTGTGGGGCACACAAGGGACTGTTCACACTGGTCACAGTGGGACACATGAGGGACTGTTCACACTGGTCACAGTGGGACACATGAGGGACTGTTCACACTGGGCACTGTGGGACACATGAGGGACTGCAGACACTGGGCACTGTGGGGCACACGAGAAACTGTGCACCCTGGGCACTGTGGGGCACACGAGGGACTGTTCACACTAGGTACCGTGGGACACATGAGGGACTGTAGACACTGGGCACTGTGGGGCACACGAGGTACTATTCACACTGGGCACTGTGGGGCACACGAGGGACTGCACACAATTGGCACTGTGGGGCACATGAGGGACTGTTCACACTGGGCACTGTGGGGCACACATGGGACTCTTTACACTGGGCACTGTGGGGCACAAAAGGGACTGTTCACACGGGTCACATTGGGACACACGTGGGGCTGTTCACACTGGGCACTGTGGGACGCACGAGGGACTGTACACACTGGGCACTGTGGGACACAGGCATGGCTGTTCGCACTGGGCACAGTGAGGCACACGAGGGACTGTTCACACTGGGCACTGTGGGGCACATGAGGGTCTGTTCACACTTGGCACTGTGGGGCACCCGAGGGACTGTTCACACTGGGCACTGTTGGGCACATGTGAGACTGTTCACACTGTGCACTGTGGGGCATACAGGGACTGTTCACACTGGGCACTGTGGGGCACACAAGGTACTGTTCTCACGGCACAGTGGGGCACACGAGGGACTGTTCACATGGGGCACTGTGGGACATAGGCAGGACTGCTCACACTGGGCACTGTGGGGCACACAGGGACTGTTCACACTGGGCACTGTGGGGCACAGGAGAGACTGTTCACACTGGGCACTGTGGGGCACATGAGGGACTGTTCACACTGGGCACTGTGGGGCACACAAGGGACTGTTCACACCGGTCACTGTGGGACACACGTGGGGCTGTTCACACTGGGCACTGTGGGACGCACGAGGGACTGTTCACACTGGGCACTGTTGGGCACATGTGAGACTGTTCACACTGTGCACTGTGGGGCATACAGGGACTGTTCACACTGGGCACTCTGGGGCACACGAGGTACTGTTCACACTGGGCACAGTGGGGCACACGAGGGACTGTTCACATGGGGCACTGTGGGACACAGGCAGGACTGCTCACACTGGGCACTGTGGGGCACACAGGGACTGTTCACACTGGGCACTGTGGGGCACACGAATGACTGTTCACACTGGGCACCGTGGGACACATGAGGGACTATTCACACTGGGCATTGTGGGGCCCACGAGGGACTGTTCACAGTGGGATCTGTGGTACACAGGCAGGGCTGTTCAAACTGGGCACTGTGGGGCACACGAGGGACTGTTCACACTGGACACTGTGGGGCACAGGCAGCGCTGTTCACACGGCACTGTGGGGCATACAGGGACTGTTCACACTTGGTACTGTGGGGCACACGAGGGACTGTTCACACTGGGCACTGTGGGACGCATGAGGGACTGTACACACTGGACACTGTGGGACACAGGCTGGGCAGTTCGCACTGGGCACTGTGGGGCACACAGAGACTGTTCACACTGGGCACTGTGGGGCACACGAGGGTCTGTTCACACTGGGCACTGTGGGACACACGAGGGACTGTTCACACTGGGCACTGTTGGGCACATGTGAGACTGTTCACACTGTGCACTGTGGGGCATACAGGGACTGTTCACATTGGGCACTGTGGGGCACACGAGGGACTGTTCTCACTGGGCACAGTGGGGCACATGAGGGACTGTTCACACGGGGCACTGTGGGACACAGGCAGGACTGCTCACACTGGGCACTGTGGGGCACAAAGGGACCGTTCACACTGGGCACTGTGGGGCACACGAGTGACTGTTCACACTGGGCACCATGGGACACATGAGAGACTATTCACACTGGGCATTGTGGGGCACACGAGGGACTGTTCACACTGGGCTCTGTGGTACACAGGCAGGGCTGTTCACACTGGGCACTGTGGGGCACAGGTGGGACTGTTCACACTGGGCTCTGTGGGGCACACGAGGGACTGTTCACACTGGGCACTTTGGGGCACACGAGGGACTGTTCACACTAGGCACTGTGGGGCACAAAAGGGAGTGTACACACTGGGCACTGTGGGACACACGTGGGGCTATTCACACTGGGCACTGTGGGACGCACGAGGGACTGTACACACTGGGCACTGTGGGACACAGGTAGGTCTGTTCGCACTGGGCACTGTGGGGCACACGAGGGACTGTGCACACTGGGCACTGTGGGGCACAGGCGGGACTGTTCACACTGGGCACTGTGGGGCACACGAGGGACTGTTCACACTGGGCACTGTGGGGCACACGAGGGACTGTTCACACTGGGCACTGTGGGGCACACAAGGGACTGTTCACACTGGTCACTGTGGGACACACGTGGGGCTGCTCACACTGGGCACTGTGGGACGCACGAGGGACTGTACACACTGGACACTGTGGGACACAGGCTGGGCTGTTCACACTGGGCACTGTGGGGCACACGAGAGACTGTTCACACTGGGCACTGTGGGACACACGAGGGACTGTTCACAATGGGCACTGTTGGGCACATGTGAGACTGTTCACACTGTGCACTGTGGGGCATACAGGGACTGTTCACACTGGGCACTGTGGGGCACACGAGGGACTGTTCACACTGGGCACTTTGGGACACAGGAGGGACTGTTCACACTGGGCACTGTGGGGCACACGAGGGACTGTTCACACTGGGCACTGTGGGGCACACGAGGGACTGTTCACACAGGGCACTGTGGGGCACACAAGGGACTGTTCACACTGGTCACAGTGGGACACATGAGGGACTGTTCACACTGGTCACAGTGGGACACATGAGGGACTGTTCACACTGGGCACTGTGGGACACATGAGGGACTGCAGACACTGGGCACTGTGGGGCACACGAGAAACTGTGCACCCTGGGCACTGTGGGGCACACGAGGGACTGTTCACACTAGGTACTGTGGGACACATGAGGGACTGTAGACACTGGGCACTGTGGGGCACACGAGGGAGTGTTCACACTGGGCACTGTGGGGCACACGAGGGACTGTTTACACTGGGCACTGTGGGGCACAAAAGGGACTGTTCACACGGGTCACTGTGGGACACACGTGGGGCTGTTCACACTGGGCACTGTGGGACGCACGAGGGACTGTACACACTGGGCACTGTGGGACACAGGCATGGCTGTTCGCACTGGGCACTGTGAGGCACACGAGGGACTGTTCACACTGGGCACTGTGGGGCACATGAGGGTCTGTTCACACTTGGCACTGTGGGGCACCCGAGGGACTGTTCACACTGGGCACTGTGGGGCACACGAGGGACTGTTCACACTAGGCACTGTGGGGCACAAAAGGGAGTGTACACACTGGGCACTGTGGGACACACGTGGGGCTATTCACACTGGGCACTGTGGGACGCACGAGGGACTGTACACACTGGGCACTGTGGGACACAGGTAGGTCTGTTCGCACTGGGCACTGTGGGGCACACGAGGGACTGTGCACACTGGGCACTGTGGGGCACAGGCGGGACTGTTCACACTGGGCACTGTGGGGCACACGAGGGACTGTTCACACTGGGCACTGTGGGGCACACGAGGGACTGTTCACACTGGGCACTGTGGGGCACACAAGGGACTGTTCACACTGGTCACTGTGGGACACACGTGGGGCTGCTCACACTGGGCACTGTGGGACGCACGAGGGACTGTACACACTGGACACTGTGGGACACAGGCTGGGCTGTTCACACTGGGCACTGTGGGGCACACGAGAGACTGTTCACACTGGGCACTGTGGGACACACGAGGGACTGTTCACAATGGGCACTGTTGGGCACATGTGAGACTGTTCACACTGTGCACTGTGGGGCATACAGGGACTGTTCACACTGGGCACTGTGGGGCACACGAGGGACTGTTCACACTGGGCACTGTGGGGCACACGAGGGACTGTTCACACAGGGCACTGTGGGGCACACAAGGGACTGTTCACACTGGTCACAGTGGGACACATGAGGGACTGTTCACACTGGTCACAGTGGGACACATGAGGGACTGTTCACACTGGGCACTGTGGGACACATGAGGGACTGCAGACACTGGGCACTGTGGGGCACACGAGAAACTGTGCACCCTGGGCACTGTGGGGCACACGAGGGACTGTTCACACTAGGTACTGTGGGACACATGAGGGACTGTAGACACTGGGCACTGTGGGGCACACGAGGGAGTGTTCACACTGGGCACTGTGGGGCACACGAGGTACTATTCACACTGGGCACTGTGGGGCACACGAGGGACTGCACACAATTGGCACTGTGGGGCACACGAGGGACTGTTCACACTGGGCACTGTGGGGCACACGAGGGACTGTTTACACTGGGCACTGTGGGGCACAAAAGGGACTGTTCACACGGGTCACTGTGGGACACACGTGGGGCTGTTCACACTGGGCACTGTGGGACGCACGAGGGACTGTACACACTGGGCACTGTGGGACACAGGCATGGCTGTTCGCACTGGGCACTGTGAGGCACACGAGGGACTGTTCACACTGGGCACTGTGGGGCACATGAGGGTCTGTTCACACTTGGCACTGTGGGGCACCCGAGGGACTGTTCACACTGGGCAGTGTGGGGCACACAAAGGACTGTTCACACTGGGCACTGTGGGGCACACGAGGGAATGTTCACACTGGGCACTGTGGGGCACAGGCGGGCCTGTTCACACTGGGCACTGTGGGGCACAGGAGGGACTGTTCACACTGGGCACTGTGGGGCACATGAGGGACTGTTCACACTGGGCACTGTGGGGCACACAAGGGACTGTTCACACCGGTCACTGTGGGACACACGTGGGGCTGTTCACACTGGGCACTGTGGGACGCACGAGGGACTGTACACACTGGGCACTGTTGGGCACATGTGAGACTGTTCACACTGTGCACTGTGGGGCATACAGGGACTGTTCACACTGGGCACTGTGGGGCACACGAGGTACTGTTCACACTGGGCACTGTGGGGCACACGAGGGACTGTTCACATGGGGCACTGTGGGACACAGGCAGGACTGCTCACACTGGGCACTGTGGGGCACACAGGGACTGTTCACACTGGGCACTGTGGGGCACACGAGTGACTGTTCACACTGGGCACCGTGGGACACATGAGGGACTATTCACACTGGGCATTGTGGGGCTCACGAGGGACTGTTCACAGTGGGCTCTGTGGTACACAGGCAGGGCTGTTCAAACTGGGCACTGTGGGGAACACGAGGGACTGTTCACACTGGGCACTGTGGGGCACACGAGGGACTTTTCACACTGGGCACTGTGGGGTAAACGAGGGACTGTTCACACTGGACACTGTGGGGCACAGGCAGCGCTGTTCACACGGCACTGTGGGGCATACAGGGTCTGTTCACACTTGGTACTGTGGGGCACACGAGGGACTGTTCACACTGGGCACTGTGGGACGCATGAGGGACTGTACACACTGGACACTGTGGGACACAGGCTGGGCAGTTCGCACTGGGCACTGTGGGGCACACGAGAGACTGTTCACACTGGGCACTGTGGGGCACACGAGGGTCTGTTCACATTGGGCACTGTGGGACACACGAGGGACTGTTCACACTGTGCACTGTTGGGCACATGTGAGACTGTTCACACTGTGCACTGTGGGGCATACAGGGACTGTTCACATTGGGCACTGTGGGGCACACGAGGGACTGTTCACACTGGGCACAGTAGGGCACATGAGGGACTGTTCACACGGGGCACTGTGGGACACAGGCAGGACTGCTCACAACTGGGCACTGTGGGGCACAAAGGGACCGTTCACACTGGGCACTGTGGGGCACACGAGTGACTGTTCACACTGGGCACCATGGGACTCATGAGAGACTATTCACACTGGGCATTGTGGGGCACACGAGGGACTGTTCACACTGGGCTCTGTGGTACACAGGCAGGGCTGTTCACACTGGGCACTGTGGGGCACACGAGGGACTGTTCACACTGGGCACTGTGGGGCACACGAGGGACTGTACACACTGGGCACTGTGGGTTACACGAGGGACTGTTCACACTGGGCACTTTGGGGCACACGAGGGACTGTTCACACTGGGCACTGTGGGCACATGGGGTACTGTTCACACTGGACACTGTGGGGCACAGGCAGCGGTGTTCACACGGCACTGTGGGGCATACAGGGACTGTTCATACTGGGTACTGTGGGGCACACGAGGGACTGTTCACACTGGGCACTGTGGGACACACGAGTGATGTTCACTCTGGAACTGTGGGACACATGAGGGACTGTTCACACTGGGCACTGTGGGGCACACGAGGCACTGTTCACACTGGGCACTGTGGGACACACGTGGGGTGTTCACACTGGGCACTGTGGGACACACGAGGGACTGTTCACACTGGGCACTGTGGGACACACGAGGGACTCCTCACTCTGGCACTGTGGGACACATGGGGGACTGTTCACACTGGGCACAGTGTGGCACACAGGGACTGTTCACACTGGGCACTGTGGGGCACACAGGGACTGTTCACACTGGGCACTGTGGGATACACGAGGGACTGTTCACACTGGGCACTGTGGGACACACAAGGGACTGTTCACACTGGGCACTGTGGGACACACGAGTGACTGCTCACACTGGGCACTGTGGGACACATGAGGGACTGTTCACACTGGGCACTGTGGGGCACACAAGGATCTGTTCACACTGGGCACTGTGGGACACATGAGGGACTGTTCACACTGGGCACCTTGGGACACACGAGGAACTGTACACACTGGGCACTGTGCGATACAGGCAGGGCTGTTCACACTGGGCTCTGTGGGACACACAAGGGACTGTTCGCACTGGGCACTGTGAGGCACACATGGGACTGTTCACACTGGGCACTGTGGGACACAAGTGGTGCTGTTCACACTGGGCACTGTGGGACACACGATGGACTGTTCACACTGGGCACTGTGGGGACTTGTGAGACTGTTCACACTGGGCTCTGTGGGACACAGGCAGGGCTGTTCGCACTGGACACTGTGGGGCACACGAGAGACTGTTCAGACTGGGCCCTGTGGGGCACACGAGAGACTGTACACACTGGGCACTGTGGGACACAGGCAGGGCTGGTTGCACTGGACACTGTGGGGCACAGGTGGGACTGTTCACACTGGGCACTGTGGGGCACACGAGGGACTGTTCACACTGGGCACTGTGGGGCACACGAGGGACTGTTCACACTAGGCACTGTGGGGCACAAAAGGGAGTGTACACACTGGGCACTGTGGGACACACGTGGGGCTATTCACACTGGGCACTGTGGGACGCACGAGGGACTGTACACATTGGGCACTGTGGGACACAGGCAGGTCTGTTCGCACTGGGCACTGTAGGGCACACGAGGGACTGTGCACACTGGGCACTGTGGAGCACAGGCGGGACTGTTCACACTGGGCACTGTGGGGCACACGAGGGACTGTTCACACTGGGCACTGTGGGGCACAGGAGGGACTGTTCACACTGGGCACTGTGGGGCACACAAGGGACTGTTCACACTGGTCACTGTGGGACACACGTGGGGCTGCTCACACTGGGCACTGTGGGACGCACGAGGGACTGTACACACTGGACACTGTGGGACACAGGCTGGGCTGTTCACACTGGGCACTGTGGGGCACACGAGAGACTGTTCACACTGGGCACTGTGGGGCGCACGAGAGTCAGTTCACACTGGGCACTGTGGGACACACGAGGGACTGTTCACAATGGGCACTGTTGGGCACATGTGAGACTGTTCACACTGTGCACTGTGGGGCATACAGGGACTGTTCACACTGGGCACTGTGGGGCACACGAGGGACTGTTCACAATGGGCACAGTGGGGCACACGAGGGACTGTTCACACTGGGCACTGTGGGCCACAGGCAGGACTGTTCACACTGGGCACTGTGGGGCACACAGGGATTGTTCACACTGGGCACTGTGGGGCACACGAGTGACTGTTCACACTGGGCACCGTGGGACACATGAGGGACTATTCACACTGGGCATTGTGGGGCACAAAAGGGACTGTTCACACTGGGCTCTGTGGTACACAGGCAGGGCTCTTCACACTGGGCACTGTGGGGCACACGATGGACTGTACACACTGGGCACTGTGGGGCACACGAGGGACTGTTCACACTGGACACTGTGGGGCACAGGCAGCGCTGTTCACATGGCACTGTGGGGCATACAGGGACTGTTCACACTGGGTACTGTGGGGCACACGAGGGACTGTTCACACTGGGCACTGTGGGACACATGAGGGACTGTTCACTCTGGAACTGTGGGACACATTCAGGACTGTTCACACTGGGCACTGTGTGGCACACAGGGACTGTTCACACTGGGCACTGTGGGGCACACAGGGACTGTTAACACTGGGCACTGTCGGACACATGAGGGACTGTTCACACTGGGCACTGTGGGGCACACAAGGATCTGTTCACACTGGGCACTGTGGGGCACACGAGGGACTGTTCACACTGGGCACTGTGGGACACACGAGGGACTGTTCACACTGGGCAATGTGGGACACATGAGGCACTGTTCACACTGGGCACTGTTGGGCACCTCTGAGACTGTTCACTCTGGGCACTATGGGGCACCCGAGGGACTGTTCACACTGGGCAATGTGGGGCACACGAGGGACTGTTCACACCGGGCACTGTGGGACATACGAGGGACTGTTCACACTGGGCACCTTGGGACACACGAGGAACTGTACACACTGGGCACTGTGCGATACAGGCAGGGCTGTTCACACTGGGCTCTGTGGGACACACAAGGGACTGTTCACACTGGGCACTGTGAGGCACACATGGGACTGTTCAAACTGGGCACTGTGGGACACAAGTGGTGCTGTTCACACTGGGCACTGTGGGACACACGAGGGACTGTTCACACTGGGCACTGTGGGCACTTGTGAGACTGTTCACACTGGGCTCTGTGGGACACAGGCAGGGCTGTTCGCACTGGACACTGTGGGGCACAGGTGGGACTGTTCACACTGGGCACTGTGGGGCACACGAGGGACTGTTCACACTGGGCACTGTGGGGCACACGAGGGACTGTTCACACTAGGCACTGTGGGGCACAAAAGGGAGTGTACACACTGGGCACTGTGGGACACACGTGGGGCTATTCACACTGGGCACTGTGGGACGCACGAGGGACTGTACACACTGGGCACTGTGGGGCACACGAGGGACTGTGCACACTGGGCACTGTGGGGCACAGGCAGGACTGTTCACACTGGGCACTGTGGGGCACACAAGGGACTGTTCACACTGGGCACTGTGGGACACACGTGGGGCTGCTCACTCTGGGCACTGTGGGACGCACGAGGGACTGTACACACTGGACACTGTGGGACACAGGCTGGGCTGTTCACACTGGGCACTGTGGGGCACACGAGAGACTGTTCACACTGGGCACTGTGGGGCACACGAGAGTCAGTTCACACTGGGCACTGTGGGACACACGAGGGACTGTTCACAATGGGCACTGTTGGGCACATGTGAGACTGTTCACACTGTGCACTGTGGGGCATACAGGGACTGTTCACACTGGGCACTGTGGGGCACACGAGGGACTGTTCACAATGGGCACAGTGGGGCACACGAGGGACTGTTCACACTGGGCACTGTGGGCCACAGGCAGGACTGTTCACACTGGGCACTGTGGGGCACACAGGGACTGTTCACACTGGGCACTGTGGGACACACGAGTGACTGTTCACACTGGGCACCGTGGGACACATGAGGGACTATTCACACTGGGCATTGTGGGGCACAAAAGGGACTGTTCACACTGGGCTCTGTGGTACACAGGCAGGGCTCTTCACACTGGGCACTGTGGGGCACACGATGGACTGTACACACTGGGCACTGTGGGGCACACGAGGGACTGTTCACACTGGACACTGTGGGGCACAGGCAGCGCTGTTCACACTGGGCACTGTGGGGCACACAGGGACTGTTCACACTGGGCACTGTGGGACACACGAGTGACTGTTCACACTGGGCACCGTGGGACACATGAGGGACTATTCACACTGGGCATTGTGGGGCACAAAAGGGACTGTTCACACTGGGCTCTGTGGTACACAGGCAGGGCTCTTCACACTGGGCACTGTGGGGCACACGATGGACTGTTCACACTGGGTACTGTGGGGCACACGAGGGACTGTTCACACTGGGCACTGTGGGACACACGAGGGACTGTTCACTCTGGAACTGTGGGACACATTCAGGACTGTTCACACTGGGCACTGTGTGGCACACAGGGACTGTTCACACTGGGCACTGTGGGGCACAGGCAGGGACTGTTCACACTGGGCACTGTCGGACACATGAGGGACTGTTCACACTGGGCACTGTGGGGCACACAAGGATCTGTTCACACTGGGCACTGTGGGGCACACGAGGGACTGTTCACACTGGGCACTGTGGGACACACGAGGGACTGTTCACACTGGGCAATGTGGGACACATGAGGCACTGTTCACACTGGGCACTGTTGGGCAACTCTGAGACTGTTCACTCTGTGCACTATGGGGCACCCGAGGGACTGTTCACACTGGGCACTGTGGGGCACACGTGGGGCTGCTCACACTGGGCACTGTGGGACGCACGAGGGACTGTACACACTGGACACTGTGGGACACAGGCTGGGCTGTTCACACTGGGCACTGTGGGGCACACGAGAGACTGTTCACACTGGGCACTGTGGGGCGCACGAGAGTCAGTTCACACTGGGCACTGTGGGACACACGAGGGACTGTTCACAATGGGCACTGTTGGGCACATGTGAGACTGTTCACACTGTGCACTGTGGGGCATACAGGGACTGTTCACACTGGGCACTGTGGGCCACACGAGGGACTGTTCACAATGGGCACAGTGGGGCACACGAGGGACTGTTCACACTGGGCACTGTGGGCCACAGGCAGGACTGTTCACACTGGGCACTGTGGGGCACACAGGGACTGCTCACACTGGGCACTGTGGGACACACGAGTGACTGTTCACACTGGGCACTGTGGGACACATGAGGGACTATTCACACTGGGCATTGTGGGGCACAAAAGGGACTGTTCACACTGGGCTCTGTGGTACACAGGCAGGGCTCTTCACACTGGGCACTGTGGGGCACACGATGGACTGTACACACTGGGCACTGTGGGGCACACGAGGGACTGTTCACACTGGACACTGTGGGGCACAGGCAGCGCTGTTCACATGGCACTGTGGGGCATACAGGGACTGTTCACACTGGGTACTGTGGGGCACACGAGGGACTGTTCACACTGCGCACTGTGGGACACACGAGGGACTGTTCACTCTGGAACTGTGGGACACATTCAGGACTGTTCACACTGGGCACTGTGTGGCACACAGGGACTGTTCACACTGGGCACTGTGGGGCACAGGCAGGGACTGTTCACACTGGGCACTGTCGGACACATGAGGGTCTGTTCACACTGGGCACTGTGGGGCACACAAGGATCTGTTCACACTGGGCACTGTGGGACACACGAGGGACTGTTCACACTGGGCAATGTGGGACACATGAGGCACTGTTCACACTGGGCACTGTTGGGCACCTCTGAGACTGTTCACTCTGGGCACTATGGGGCACCCGAGGGATTGTTCACACTGGGCACTGTGGGGCACACGAGGGACTGTTCATACTGGACACTGTGGGACACAGGCTGGGCTGTTCGCACTGGGCACTGTGGGGCACACGAGAGACTGTTCACACTGGGCACTGTGGGGCGCACGAGAGTCAGTTCACACTGGGCACTGTGGGACACACGAGGGACTGTTCACAATGGGCACTGTTGGGCACATGTGAGACTGTTAACACTGTGCACTGTGGGGCATACAGGGACTGTTCACACTGGGCACTGTGGGGCACACGAGGGACTGTTCACAATGGGCACAGTGGGGCACACGAGGGACTGTTCACACTGGGCACTGTGGGCCACAGGCAGGACTGTTCACACTGGGCACTGTGGGACACACAGAAACTGTTCACACTGGGCACTGTGGGACACACGAGTGACTGTTCACACTGGGCACCGTGGGACACATGAGGGACTATTCACACTGGGCATTGTGGGGCACAAAAGGGACTGTTCACACTGGGCTCTGTGGTACACAGGCAGGGCTCTTCACACTGGGCACTGTGGGGCACACGATGGACTGTACACACTGGGCACTGTGGGGCACACGAGGGACTGTTCACACTGGACACTGTGGGGCACAGGCAGCGCTGTTCACATGGCACTGTGGGGCATACAGGGACTGTTCACACTGGGTACTGTGGGGCACACGAGGGACTGTTCACACTGGGCACTGTGGGACACACGAGGGACTGTTCACTCTGGAACTGTGGGACACATTCAGGACTGTTCACACTGGGCACTGTGTGGCACACAGGGACTGTTCACACTGGGCACTGTGGGGCACACAGGGACTGTTCACACTGGGCACTGTCGGACACATGAGGGACTGTTCACACTGGGCACTGTGGGGCACACAAGGATCTGTTCACACTGGGCACTGTGGGGCACACGAGGGACTGTTCACATTGGGCACTGTGGGACACACGAGGGACTGTTCACACTGGGCAATGTGGGACACACAAGGGACTGTTCACACTGGGCACTGTGAGGCACACATGGGACTGTTCAAACTGGGCACTGTGGGACACAAGTGGTGCTGTTCACACTGGGCACTGTGGGACACACGAGGGACTGTTCACACTGGGCACTGTGGGCACTTGTGAGACTGTTCACACTGGGCTCTGTGGGACACAGGCAGGGCTGTTCGCACTGGACACTGTGGGGCACAGGTGGGACTGTTCACACTGGGCACTGTGGGGCACACGAGGGACTGTTCACACTGGGCACTGTGGGGCACACGAGGGACTGTTCACACTAGGCACTGTGGGGCACAAAAGGGAGTGTACACACTGGGCACTGTGGGACACACGTGGGGCTATTCACACTGGGCACTGTGGGACGCACGAGGGACTGTACACACTGGGCACTGTGGGGCACACGAGGGACTGTGCACACTGGGCACTGTGGGGCACAGGCAGGACTGTTCACACTGGGCACTGTGGGGCACACAAGGGACTGTTCACACTGGTCACTGTGGGACACACGTGGGGCTGCTCACTCTGGGCACTGTGGGACGCACGAGGGACTGTACACACTGGACACTGTGGGACACAGGCTGGGCTGTTCACACTGGGCACTGTGGGGCACACGAGAGACTGTTCACACTGGGCACTGTGGGGCACACGAGAGTCAGTTCACACTGGGCACTGTGGGACACACGAGGGACTGTTCACAATGGGCACTGTTGGGCACATGTGAGACTGTTCACACTGTGCACTGTGGGGCATACAGGGACTGTTCACACTGGGCACTGTGGGGCACACGAGGGACTGTTCACAATGGGCACAGTGGGGCACACGAGGGACTGTTCACACTGGGCACTGTGGGCCACAGGCAGGACTGTTCACACTGGGCACTGTGGGGCACACAGGGACTGTTCACACTGGGCACTGTGGGACACACGAGTGACTGTTCACACTGGGCACCGTGGGACACATGAGGGACTATTCACACTGGGCATTGTGGGGCACAAAAGGGACTGTTCACACTGGGCTCTGTGGTACACAGGCAGGGCTCTTCACACTGGGCACTGTGGGGCACACGATGGACTGTACACACTGGGCACTGTGGGGCACACGAGGGACTGTTCACACTGGACACTGTGGGGCACAGGCAGCGCTGTTCACACTGGGCACTGTGGGGCACACAGGGACTGTTCACACTGGGCACTGTGGGACACACGAGTGACTGTTCACACTGGGCACCGTGGGACACATGAGGGACTATTCACACTGGGCATTGTGGGGCACAAAAGGGACTGTTCACACTGGGCTCTGTGGTACACAGGCAGGGCTCTTCACACTGGGCACTGTGGGGCACACGATGGACTGTTCACACTGGGTACTGTGGGGCACACGAGGGACTGTTCACACTGGGCACTGTGGGACACACGAGGGACTGTTCACTCTGGAACTGTGGGACACATTCAGGACTGTTCACACTGGGCACTGTGTGGCACACAGGGACTGTTCACACTGGGCACTGTGGGGCACAGGCAGGGACTGTTCACACTGGGCACTGTCGGACACATGAGGGACTGTTCACACTGGGCACTGTGGGGCACACAAGGATCTGTTCACACTGGGCACTGTGGGGCACACGAGGGACTGTTCACACTGGGCACTGTGGGACACACGAGGGACTGTTCACACTGGGCAATGTGGGACACATGAGGCACTGTTCACACTGGGCACTGTTGGGCAACTCTGCGACTGTTCACTCTGTGCACTATGGGGCACCCGAGGGACTGTTCACACTGGGCACTGTGGGGCACACGTGGGGCTGCTCACACTGGGCACTGTGGGACGCACGAGGGACTGTACACACTGGACACTGTGGGACACAGGCTGGGCTGTTCACACTGGGCACTGTGGGGCACACGAGAGACTGTTCACACTGGGCACTGTGGGGCGCACGAGAGTCAGTTCACACTGGGCACTGTGGGACACACGAGGGACTGTTCACAATGGGCACTGTTGGGGCACATGTGAGACTGTTCACACTGTGCACTGTGGGGCATACAGGGACTGTTCACACTGGGCACTGTGGGCCACACGAGGGACTGTTCACAATGGGCACAGTGGGGCACACGAGGGACTGTTCACACTGGGCACTGTGGGCCACAGGCAGGACTGTTCACACTGGGCACTGTGGGGCACACAGGGACTGCTCACACTGGGCACTGTGGGACACACGAGTGACTGTTCACACTGGGCACTGTGGGACACATGAGGGACTATTCACACTGGGCATTGTGGGGCACAAAAGGGACTGTTCACACTGGGCTCTGTGGTACACAGGCAGGGCTCTTCACACTGGGCACTGTGGGGCACACGATGGACTGTACACACTGGGCACTGTGGGGCACACGAGGGACTGTTCACACTGGACACTGTGGGGCACAGGCAGCGCTGTTCACATGGCACTGTGGGGCATACAGGGACTGTTCACACTGGGTACTGTGGGGCACACGAGGGACTGTTCACACTGGGCACTGTGGGACACACGAGGGACTGTTCACTCTGGAACTGTGGGACACATTCAGGACTGTTCACACTGGGCACTGTGTGGCACATAGGGACTGTTCACACTGGGCACTGTGGGGCACAGGCAGGGACTGTTCACACTGGGCACTGTCGGACACATGAGGGTCTGTTCACACTGGGCACTGTGGGGCACACAAGGATCTGTTCACACTGGGCACTGTGGGGCACACGAGGGACTGTTCACACTGGGCACTGTGGGACACACGAGGGACTGTTCACACTGGGCAATGTGGGACACATGAGGCACTGTTCACACTGGGCACTGTTGGGCACCTCTGAGACTGTTCACTCTGGGCACTATGGGGCACCCGAGGGATTGTTCACACTGGGCACTGTGGGGCACACGAGGGACTGTTCATACTGGACACTGTGGGACACAGGCTGGGCTGTTCGCACTGGGCACTGTGGGGCACACGAGAGACTGTTCACACTGGGCACTGTGGGGCGCACGAGAGTCAGTTCACACTGGGCACTGTGGGACACACGAGGGACTGTTCACAATGGGCACTGTTGGGCACATGTGAGACTGTTAACACTGTGCACTGTGGGGCATACAGGGACTGTTCACACTGGGCACTGTGGGGCACACGAGGGACTGTTCACAATGGGCACAGTGGGGCACACGAGGGACTGTTCACACTGGGCACTGTGGGCCACAGGCAGGACTGTTCACACTGGGCACTGTGGGGCACACAGAAACTGTTCACACTGGGCACTGTGGGACACACGAGTGACTGTTCACACTGGGCACCGTGGGACACATGAGGGACTATTCACACTGGGCATTGTGGGGCACAAAAGGGACTGTTCACACTGGGCTCTGTGGTACACAGGCAGGGCTCTTCACACTGGGCACTGTGGGGCACACGATGGACTGTACACACTGGGCACTGTGGGGCACACGAGGGACTGTTCACACTGGACACTGTGGGGCACAGGCAGCGCTGTTCACATGGCACTGTGGGGCATACAGGGACTGTTCACACTGGGTACTGTGGGGCACACGAGGGACTGTTCACACTGGGCACTGTGGGACACACGAGGGACTGTTCACTCTGGAACTGTGGGACACATTCAGGACTGTTCACACTGGGCACTGTGTGGCACACAGGGACTGTTCACACTGGGCACTGTGGGGCACACAGGGACTGTTCACACTGGGCACTGTCGGACACATGAGGGACTGTTCACACTGGGCACTGTGGGGCACACAAGGATCTGTTCACACTGGGCACTGTGGGGCACACGAGGGACTGTTCACATTGGGCACTGTGGGACACACGAGGGACTGTTCACACTGGGCAATGTGGGACACATGAGGCACTGTTCACACTGGGCACTGTTGGGCACCTCTGAGACTGTTCACTCTGGGCACTATGGGGCACCCGAGGGACTGTTCACACTGGGCAATGTGGGGCACACGAGGGACTGTTCACACTGGGCACTGTGGGACAAACGAGGGACTGTTCACACTGGGCACCTTGGGACACACGAGGAACTGTACACACTGGGCACTGTGCGATACCGGCAGGGCTGTTCACACTGGGCTCTGTGGGACACACAAGGGACTGTTCACACTGGGCACTGTGGGACACAAGTGGTGCTGTTCACACTGGGCACTGTGGGACACACGAGGGACTGTTCACACTGGGCACTGTGGGCACTTGTGAGACTGTTGACACTGGGCTCTGTGGGACACAGGCAGGGCTGTTCGCACTGGACACTGTGGGGCACACAAGAGACTGTTCAGACTGGGCCCTGTGGGGCACACGAGAGACTGTACACACTGGGCACTGTGGGGCACAGGCAGGGCTGGTTGCACTGGACACTGTGGGGCACAGGTGGGACTGTTCACACTGGGCACTGTGGGGCACACGAGGGACTGTTCACACTGGGCACTGTGGGGCACACGAGGGACTGTTCACACTAGGCACTGTGGGGCACAAAAGGGAGTGTACACACTGGGCACTGTGGGACACACGTGGGGCTATTCACACTGGGCACTGTGGGACGCACGAGGGACTGTACACACTGGGCACTGTGGGACACAGGCAGGTCTGTTCGCACTGGGCACTGTGGGGCACAAGAGGGACTGTGCACATTGGCACTGTGGGGCACAGGCGGGACTGTTCACACTGGGCACTGTGGGGCACACAAGGGACTGTTCACACTGGGCACTGTGGGACACACGTGGGGCTGCTCACACTGGGCACTGTGGGACGCACGAGGGACTGTACACACTGGACACTGTGGGACACAGGCTGGGCTGTTCACACTGGGCACTGTGGGGCACACGAGAGACTGTTCACACTGGGCACTGTGGGGCGCACGAGAGTCAGTTCACACTGGGCACTGTGGGACACACGAGGGACTGTTCACAATGGGCACTGTTGGGCACATGTGAGACTGTTCACACTGTGCACTGTGGGGCATACAGGGACTGTTCACACTGGGCACTGTGGGGCACACGAGGGACTGTTCACAATGGGCACAGTGGGGCACACGAGGGACTGTGCACACTGGGCACTGTCGGACACATGAGGGACTGTTCACACTGGGCACTGTGGGGCACACAAGGATCTGTTCACACTGGGCACTGTGGGGCACACGAGGGACTGTTCACACTGGGCACTGTGGGACACACGAGGGACTGTTCACACTGGGCAATGTGGGGCACATGAGGCACTGTTCACACTGGGCACTGTTGGGCACCTCTGAGACTGTTCACTCTGGGCACTATGGGGCACCCGAGGGACTGTTCACACTGGGCACTGTGTGGCACACGAGGGACTGTTCACACTGGGCACTGTGGGACACACGAGGGACTGTTCAGACCGGGCAATGTGGGGCACAGGTGGGACTGTTCACACTGGGCACTGTGGGGCACACGAGGGACTGTTCACATTGGGCACTGTGGGGCACACGAGGGACTGTTCACACTGGGCACTGTGGGGCACAAAAGGGACTGTTCACACTGGTCATTGTGGGATGCACGAGGGACTGTACACACTGGGAACTGTGGGACACAGGCAGGGCTGTTCGCACTGGGCACTGTGGGGCACACGAGATACTGTTCACACTGGGCACTGTGGGGCACATGAGGGTCTGTTCACACTGGGCACTGTGGGACACACGAGAGACTGTTCACACTGGGCACTGTGGGGCACACGAGGGACTGTTCACACTGGGCACTGTGGGGCACCTGTGAGACTGTTCACTCTGGGCAGTGTGGGGCACCCGAGGGACAGTTCACACTGGGCACTGTGGGGCACACGAGGGACTGTTCACACTGGGCACTGTGGGGTACACGAGGGACTGCACACTGGGCACTGTGGGGCAAATGAGGGACTGTTCACACTGGGCACACAAGGGACTGTTCACACTGGTCACGGAGGGACACACGTGGGGCTGTTCACACTGGACACTGTGGGGCACACGAGGGTCTGTTCACACTGGCCACTGTGGGACACACGAGGGACTGTTCACACTGGGCACTGTTGGACACATGTGAGACTGTTCACACTGTGCACTGTGGGGCATACAGGGACTGTTCACACTGGGCACCGTGGGGCACACGAGGAACTGTTCACACTGGGCACAGTGGGGCACACGAGGGAATGTTCACAATGGGCACTGTGGGACACAAGTGGGTTTGTTCACACTGGGCACTGTGCGACACACGAGGGACTGTTCACAATGGGAATTGTGGGCACATGTGAGACTGTTCACACTGGGCTCTGTGGGACACAGGCAGGGCTGTTCGCACTGGACACTGTGGGGCACACGAGAGACAGTTCACACAAGGCACTGTGGGGCACACGAGGGACTGTACACATTGGGCACTGTGGGACACATGAGGGACTGTTCACACTGGGCACTGTGGGGCACCTGTGAGACTGTTCACTCTGGGCACTATGGGGCACCCGAGGGACTGTTCACACTGGGCACTGTGGGGCACAGGCAGGAATGTTCACACTGGGCACTGTGGGGCACACGAGGGACTGTTCACACTGGGCAAGGTGGGGCACACGAGGGACTCTTCACACTGGGCACTGTGGGGCACACGAGGGACTGTTCACACTGGGCACTGTGGGGCACTCGAGGGACTGTTTACAATGGGCACTGTGGGGCACAAAAGGGACTGTTCACACTGGGCACTGTGGGACACACGTGGGGCTGTTCACACTGGGCACTGTGGAACACACGAGGGACTGTTCACACTGGGCACTGTGGGGCACCTGTGAGACTGTTCACTCTGGGCACATTGGGGCATCCGAGGGACTGTTCACACTGGGCACTGTGGGGCACACGAAGGACTGTTCACACTTGGCACTGTGGGGCACACGAGGGATTGTTCACACTGGGCACCGTGGGGCACAGGCGGGACTGTTCACACTGGGCACTGTGGGGCACACGAGGGACTGTTCACATTGGGCACTGTGGGGCACACGAGGGACTGTTCACACTGGGCACTGTGGGGCACACGAGGGACTGTTCACACTGGGCACTGTTGGACACATGTGAGACTGTTCACACTGTGCACTGTGGGGCATACAGGGACTGTTCACACTGGGCACCGTGGGGCACACGAGGAACTGTTCACACTGGGCACAGTGGGGCACACGAGGGAATGTTCACAATGGGCACTGTGGGACACAAGTGGGTTTGTTCACACTGGGCACTGTGCGACACACGAGGGACTGTTCACAATGGGAATTGTGGGCACATGTGAGACTGTTCACACTGGGCTCTGTGGGACACAGGCAGGGCTGTTCGCACTGGACACTGTGGGGCACACGAGAGACAGTTCACACAAGGCACTGTGGGGCACACGAGGGACTGTACACATTGGGCACTGTGGGACACATGAGGGACTGTTCACACTGGGCACTGTGGGGCACCTGTGAGACTGTTCACTCTGGGCACTATGGGGCACCCGAGGGACTGTTCACACTGGGCACTGTGGGGCACAGGCAGGAATGTTCACACTGGGCACTGTGGGGCACACGAGGGACTGTTCACACTGGGCAAGGTGGGGCACACGAGGGACTCTTCACACTGGGCACTGTGGGGCACACGAGGGACTGTTCACACTGGGCACTGTGGGACACTCGAGGGACTGTTTACAATGGGCACTGTGGGGCACAAAAGGGACTGTTCACACTGGGCACTGTGGTACACAGGCAGGGCTGTTCACACTGGACACTGTGGGACGCACGAGGGACTGTACACACTGGACACTGTGGGACACAGGCTGGGCTGTTCACACTGGGCACTGTGGGGCACACGAGAGACTGTTCACACTGGGCACTGTAGGGCGCACGAGAGTCAGTTCACACTGGGCACTGTGGGACACACGAGGGACTGTTCACAATGGGCACTGTTGGGCACATGTGAGACTGTTCACACTGTGCACTGTGGGGCATACAGGGACTGTTCACACTGGGCACTGTGGGGCACACGAGGGACTGTTCACAATGGGCACAGTGGGGCACACGAGGGACTGTTCACACTGGGCACTGTCGGACACATGAGGGACTGTTCACACTGGGCACTGTGGGGCACACAAGGATCTGTTCACACTGGGCACTGTGGGGCACACGAGGGACTGTTCACACTGGGCACTGTGGGACACACGAGGGACTGTTCACACTGGGCAATGTGGGGCACATGAGGCACTGTTCACACTGGGCACTGTTGGGCACCTCTGAGACTGTTCACTCTGGGCACTATGGGGCACCCGAGGGACTGATCACACTGGGCACTGTGGGACACACGAGGGACTGTTCAGACCGGGCAATGTGGGGCACAGGTGGGACTGTTCACACTGGGCACTGTGGGGCACACGAGGGACTGTTCACATTGGGCACTGTGGGGCACACGAGGGACTGTTCACACTGGGCACTGTGGGGCACAAAAGGGACTGTTCACACTGGTCATTGTGGGATGCACGAGGGACTGTACACACTGGGAACTGTGGGACACAGGCAGGGCTGTTCGCACTGGGCACTGTGGGGCACACGAGATACTGTTCACACTGGGCACTGTGGGGCACATGAGGGTCTGTTCACACTGGGCACTGTGGGGACACACGAGTGACTGTTCACACTGGGCACTGTGGGGCACACGAGGGACTGTTCACACTGGGCACTGTGGGGCACCTGTGAGACTGTTCACTCTGGGCAGTGTGGGGCACCCGAGGGACAGTTCACACTGGGCACTGTGGGGCACACGAGGGACTGTTCACACTGGGCACTGTGGGGTACACGAGGGACTGCACACTGGGCACTGTGGGGCAAATGAGGGACTGTTCACACTGGGCACACAAGGGACTGTTCACACTGGTCACGGAGGGACACACGTGGGGCTGTTCACACTGGCCACTGTGGGACACACGAGGGACTGTTCACACTGGGCACTGTTGGACACATGTGAGACTGTTCACACTGTGCACTGTGGGGCATACAGGGACTGTTCACACTGGGCACCGTGGGGCACACGAGGAACTGTTCACACTGGGCACAATGGGGCACACGAGGGAATGTTCACAATGGGCACTGTGGGACACAAGTGGGTTTGTTCACACTGGGCACTGTGCGACACACGAGGGACTGTTCACAATGGGAATTGTGGGCACATGTGAGACTGTTCACACTGGGCTCTGTGGGACACAGGCAGGGCTGTTCGCACTGGACACTGTGGGGCACACGAGAGACAGTTCACACAAGGCACTGTGGGGCACACGAGGGACTGTACACATTGGGCACTGTGGGACACATGAGGGACTGTTCACACTGGGCACTGTGGGGCACCTGTGAGACTGTTCACTCTGGGCACTATGGGGCACCCGAGGGACTGTTCACACTGGGCACTGTGGGGCACAGGCAGGAATGTTCACACTGGGCACTGTGGGGCACACGAGGGACTGTTCACACTGGGCAAGGTGGGGCACACGAGGGACTCTTCACACTGGGCACTGTGGGGCACACGAGGGACTGTTCACACTGGGCACTGTGGGGCACTCGAGGGACTGTTTACAATGGGCACTGTGGGGCACAAAAGGGACTGTTCACACTGGGCACTGTGGGACACACGTGGGGCTGTTCACACTGGGCACTGTGGAACACACGAGGGACTGTTCACACTGGGCACTGTGGGGCACCTGTGAGACTGTTCACTCTGGGCACATTGGGGCATCCGAGGGACTGTTCACACTGGGCACTGTGGGGCACACGAAGGACTGTTCACACTTGGCACTGTGGGGCACACGAGGGATTGTTCACACTGGGCACTGTGGGGCACAGGCGGGACTGTTCACACTGGGCACTGTGGGGCACACGAGGGACTGTTCACACTGGGCGCTGTGGGTCACACGAGCAACTGTTCACACTGGGCCCTGTGGGGCACACAAGGGACTGTTGAAATTGGTCACTGTGGGACACACGTGGGGCTGTTCACACTGTGCACTGTGGGACGCACGAGGGAATGTACACACTGGACACTGTGGGACTCAGGATGGGCTGTTCGCACTGGGCACTGTGGGGCACACGAGGGACTGTTCACACTGGGCATTGTGGGGCACACGAGGGACTGTTCACACTGGGCACTGTTGGGCACATGTTAGACTGTTCACACTGTGCACTGTGGGGCATACAGGGACTGTTCACACTGGGCACTGTGGGACACACGAGAGACTGTTCACACTGGGCACTGTGGGGCACACGAGGGACTGTTCACACTGGGCACTGTGGGGCACCTGTGAGACTGTTCACTCTGGGCAGTGTGGGGCACCCGAGGGACAGTTCACACTGGGCACTGTGGGGCACACGAGGGACTGTTCACACTGGGCACTGTGGGGTACACGAGGGACTGCACACTGGGCACTGTGGGGCAAATGAGGGACTGTTCACACTGGGCACACAAGGGACTGTTCACACTGGTCACGGAGGGACACACGTGGGGCTGTTCACACTGGACACTGTGGGGCACACGAGGGTCTGTTCACACTGGCCACTGTGGGACACACGAGGGACTGTTCACACTGGGCACTGTTGGACACATGTGAGACTGTTCACACTGTGCACTGTGGGGCATACAGGGACTGTTCACACTGGGCACCGTGGGGCACACGAGGAACTGTTCACACTGGGCACAGTGGGGCACACGAGGGAATGTTCACAATGGGCACTGTGGGACACAAGTGGGTTTGTTCACACTGGGCACTGTGCGACACACGAGGGACTGTTCACAATGGGAATTGTGGGCACATGTGAGACTGTTCACACTGGGCTCTGTGGGACACAGGCAGGGCTGTTCGCACTGGACACTGTGGGGCACACGAGAGACAGTTCACACAAGGCACTGTGGGGCACACGAGGGACTGTACACATTGGGCACTGTGGGACACATGAGGGACTGTTCACACTGGGCACTGTGGGGCACCTGTGAGACTGTTCACTCTGGGCACTATGGGGCACCCGAGGGACTGTTCACACTGGGCACTGTGGGGCACAGGCAGGAATGTTCACACTGGGCACTGTGGGGCACACGAGGGACTGTTCACACTGGGCAAGGTGGGGCACACGAGGGACTCTTCACACTGGGCACTGTGGGGCACACGAGGGACTGTTCACACTGGGCACTGTGGGGCACTCGAGGGACTGTTTACAATGGGCACTGTGGGGCACAAAAGGGACTGTTCACACTGGGCACTGTGGGACACACGTGGGGCTGTTCACACTGGGCACTGTGGAACACACGAGGGACTGTTCACACTGGGCACTGTGGGGCACCTGTGAGACTGTTCACTCTGGGCACATTGGGGCATCCGAGGGACTGTTCACACTGGGCACTGTGGGGCACACGAAGGACTGTTCACACTTGGCACTGTGGGGCACACGAGGGATTGTTCACACTGGGCACCGTGGGGCACAGGCGGGACTGTTCACACTGGGCACTGTGGGGCACACGAGGGACTGTTCACATTGGGCACTGTGGGGCACACGAGGGACTGTTCACACTGGGCACTGTGGGGCACACGAGGGACTGTTCACACTGGGCACTGTTGGACACATGTGAGACTGTTCACACTGTGCACTGTGGGGCATACAGGGACTGTTCACACTGGGCACCGTGGGGCACACGAGGAACTGTTCACACTGGGCACAGTGGGGCACACGAGGGAATGTTCACAATGGGCACTGTGGGACACAAGTGGGTTTGTTCACACTGGGCACTGTGCGACACACGAGGGACTGTTCACAATGGGAATTGTGGGCACATGTGAGACTGTTCACACTGGGCTCTGTGGGACACAGGCAGGGCTGTTCGCACTGGACACTGTGGGGCACACGAGAGACAGTTCACACAAGGCACTGTGGGGCACACGAGGGACTGTACACATTGGGCACTGTGGGACACATGAGGGACTGTTCACACTGGGCACTGTGGGGCACCTGTGAGACTGTTCACTCTGGGCACTATGGGGCACCCGAGGGACTGTTCACACTGGGCACTGTGGGGCACAGGCAGGAATGTTCACACTGGGCACTGTGGGGCACACGAGGGACTGTTCACACTGGGCAAGGTGGGGCACACGAGGGACTCTTCACACTGGGCACTGTGGGGCACACGAGGGACTGTTCACACTGGGCACTGTGGGACACTCGAGGGACTGTTTACAATGGGCACTGTGGGGCACAAAAGGGACTGTTCACACTGGGCACTGTGGTACACAGGCAGGGCTGTTCACACTGGACACTGTGGGACGCACGAGGGACTGTACACACTGGACACTGTGGGACACAGGCTGGGCTGTTCACACTGGGCACTGTGGGGCACACGAGAGACTGTTCACACTGGGCACTGTGGGGCGCACGAGAGTCAGTTCACACTGGGCACTGTGGGACACACGAGGGACTGTTCACAATGGGCACTGTTGGGCACATGTGAGACTGTTCACACTGTGCACTGTGGGGCATACAGGGACTGTTCACACTGGGCACTGTGGGGCACACGAGGGACTGTTCACAATGGGCACAGTGGGGCACACGAGGGACTGTTCACACTGGGCACTGTCGGACACATGAGGGACTGTTCACACTGGGCACTGTGGGGCACACAAGGATCTGTTCACACTGGGCACTGTGGGGCACACGAGGGACTGTTCACACTGGGCACTGTGGGACACACGAGGGACTGTTCACACTGGGCAATGTGGGGCACATGAGGCACTGTTCACACTGGGCACTGTTGGGCACCTCTGAGACTGTTCACTCTGGGCACTATGGGGCACCCGAGGGACTGATCACACTGGGCACTGTGGGACACACGAGGGACTGTTCAGACCGGGCAATGTGGGGCACAGGTGGGACTGTTCACACTGGGCACTGTGGGGCACACGAGGGACTGTTCACATTGGGCACTGTGGGGCACACGAGGGACTGTTCACACTGGGCACTGTGGGGCACAAAAGGGACTGTTCACACTGGTCATTGTGGGATGCACGAGGGACTGTACACACTGGGAACTGTGGGACACAGGCAGGGCTGTTCGCACTGGGCACTGTGGGGCACACGAGATACTGTTCACACTGGGCACTGTGGGGCACATGAGGGTCTGTTCACACTGGGCACTGTGGGACACACGAGTGACTGTTCACACTGGGCACTGTGGGGCACACGAGGGACTGTTCACACTGGGCACTGTGGGGCACCTGTGAGACTGTTCACTCTGGGCAGTGTGGGGCACCCGAGGGACAGTTCACACTGGGCACTGTGGGGCACACGAGGGACTGTTCACACTGGGCACTGTGGGGTACACGAGGGACTGCACACTGGGCACTGTGGGGCAAATGAGGGACTGTTCACACTGGGCACACAAGGGACTGTTCACACTGGTCACGGAGGGACACACGTGGGGCTGTTCACACTGGACACTGTGGGGCACACGAGGGTCTGTTCACACTGGCCACTGTGGGACACACGAGGGACTGTTCACACTGGGCACTGTTGGACACATGTGAGACTGTTCACACTGTGCACTGTGGGGCATACAGGGACTGTTCACACTGGGCACCGTGGGGCACACGAGGAACTGTTCACACTGGGCACAATGGGGCACACGAGGGAATGTTCACAATGGGCACTGTGGGACACAAGTGGGTTTGTTCACACTGGGCACTGTGCGACACACGAGGGACTGTTCACAATGGGAATTGTGGGCACATGTGAGACTGTTCACACTGGGCTCTGTGGGACACAGGCAGGGCTGTTCGCACTGGACACTGTGGGGCACACGAGAGACAGTTCACACAAGGCACTGTGGGGCACACGAGGGACTGTACACATTGGGCACTGTGGGACACATGAGGGACTGTTCACACTGGGCACTGTGGGGCACCTGTGAGACTGTTCACTCTGGGCACTATGGGGCACCCGAGGGACTGTTCACACTGGGCACTGTGGGGCACAGGCAGGAATGTTCACACTGGGCACTGTGGGGCACACGAGGGACTGTTCACACTGGGCAAGGTGGGGCACACGAGGGACTCTTCACACTGGGCACTGTGGGGCACACGAGGGACTGTTCACACTGGGCACTGTGGGGCACTCGAGGGACTGTTTACAATGGGCACTGTGGGGCACAAAAGGGACTGTTCACACTGGGCACTGTGGGACACACGTGGGGCTGTTCACACTGGGCACTGTGGAACACACGAGGGACTGTTCACACTGGGCACTGTGGGGCACCTGTGAGACTGTTCACTCTGGGCACATTGGGGCATCCGAGGGACTGTTCACACTGGGCACTGTGGGGCACACGAAGGACTGTTCACACTTGGCACTGTGGGGCACACGAGGGATTGTTCACACTGGGCACTGTGGGGCACAGGCGGGACTGTTCACACTGGGCACTGTGGGGCACACGAGGGACTGTTCACACTGGGCGCTGTGGGTCACACGAGCAACTGTTCACACTGGGCCCTGTGGGGCACACAAGGGACTGTTGAAATTGGTCACTGTGGGACACACGTGGGGCTGTTCACACTGTGCACTGTGGGACGCACGAGGGAATGTACACACTGGACACTGTGGGACTCAGGATGGGCTGTTCGCACTGGGCACTGTGGGGCACACGAGGGACTGTTCACACTGGGCATTGTGGGGCACACGAGGGACTGTTCACACTGGGCACTGTTGGGCACATGTTAGACTGTTCACACTGTGCACTGTGGGGCATACAGGGACTGTTCACACTGGGCACTGTGGGGCACACGAGGGACTGTTCACACTGGGCACAGTGGTGCACATGAGGGTCAGTTCACACGGGGCACTGTGGGGCACAGGCAGGACTGCTCACACTGGGCACTGTGGGGCACACATGGACTGTTCACACTGGGCACTGTGGGACACACGAGTGACTGTTCACACTGGGCACCGTGGGACACATGAGGGACTATTCACACTGGGCATGGTGGGGCACACGTGGGACTGCTCACACTGGGCCCTGTGGTGCACACGAGGGACTGTACACACTGGGCACTGTGGGGCACACGAGGGACTGTTCACACTGAGCATTTTGGGGCACACGAGGGACTGTTCACACTGGGCACCGTGGGACACATGAGGGACTATTCACACTGGGCATTGTGGGGCACACGTGGGACTGTTCACACTGGGCTCTGTGGTACACAGGCAGGGCTGTTCACACTGGGCACTGTGGGGCACAGGCAGGACTGCTCACACTGGGCACTGTGGGGCACACGAGGGACTGTTCACACTGGGCACTGTGGGACACACGAGGGACTGTACACACTTGGCACTGTGGGGCACACGAGGGACTGTTCACACTGGGCATTTTGGGGCACACGAGGCACTGTTCACAGTGGACATTTTGGGGCACAGGCAGCGCTGTTCACACGGCACTGTGGGGCATACAGAGACTTTTCACACTGGGTACTGTGGGGCACACGAGGGACTGTTCACACTGGGCACTGTGGGACACACGAGGGACTGTTCACTCTGGAACCGTGGGACACATGAGGGACTGTTCACACTGGGCACTGTGGCACACACGTGGGGCTGTTCACACTGGGCACTGTGGGACACACGAGGGACTGCTCACTCTGGCACTGTGGGACACATGAGGGACTGTTCACACTGGGCACTGTGTGGCACACAGGGACTGTTCACACTGGGCACTGTGGGGCACACAGGGACTGTTCACACTGGGCACTGTGGGACACACAAGAGACTGTTCACACTGGGCACTGTGGGACACACGAGGGACTGTTCACACTGGGCACTGTGGGACACATGAGGGACTGTTCACACTGAGCACTGTGGGGCACACAAGGATCTGTTCACACTGGGCACTGTGGGACACACGAGGGACTGTTCACACTGAGCACCTTGGGACACACGAGGAACTGTACACGCTGGGCACTGTGGGACACAGGCAGGGCTGTTCACACTGGGCTCAGTGGGACACACGAGGGACTGTTCACACTGGGCACTGTGGGGCACACGAGGGACTGTTCACACTGGGCACTGTGGTCACATGTGAGACTGTTCACACTGGGCTCTGTGGTACACAGGCAGGGCTGTTCGCACTGGACACTGTGGGGCACACGAGAGACTGTTCACACTGGGCACTGTGGGGCACACGAGGGACTGTACACACTGGGCACTGTGGGACACAGGCAGGGCTGTTCGCACTGGACACTGTGGGGCAAACGAGAGACTGTTCACACTGGGAACTGTGGGGCACACGAGGGACAGTTCACACTGGGCACTGTGGGACAGACGAGGGACTGTTCACACTGGGCAATGTGGGACACATGAGGGACTCTTCACAGTGGGCACTGTTGGGCACCTGTGAGACTGTTCACTCTGGGCACTATGGGGCACCCGAGGGACTGTTCACACTGGGCACTGTGGGGCACACGAGGAACTGTTCACAGTGGGCACAGTGGGGCACAAAAGGGACTGTTCACACTGGTCACTGTGGGACACACGTGGTGCTGTTCACACTGGGCACTGTGGGACACACGAGGGATTGTACACACTGGGCACTGTGGGACACAGGCAGCGGTGTTCACTCTGGGCACTGTGGGGCACACGAGAGACTGTACACACTGGGCACTGTGGGGCACACGAGGGTCTGTTCACACTGGGCACTGTGGGACACACGAGAGACTCTTCACACTGGGCACTGTGGGGCACACGAGGGACTGTTCACAGTGGGCACTGTGGGAAACACGAGGGACTGTTCACACTGGGCACTGTGGGACACATGAGGGACTGTTCACACTGGGCACTGTGGGGCACCTGTGAGACTGTTCACTCTGGGCACTGTGGGGCACCCGAGGGACTGTTCACACTGGGCACTGTGGGGCATTGGCGGGACTATTCACACTGGGCACTGTGAGGCACACGAGGGACTGTTCACACTGGGCACTGTGGGGCACATGAGGGACTGTTCACACTGGGCACTGTGGGGCACACAAGGGACTGTTCACACTGGTCACTGTGGGACACACGTGGGGATGTTCACACTGGGCACTGTGAGACGCACGAGGGACTGTGCACACTGGACACTGTGGGACACAGGCTGGGCTGTTCGCACTGGGCACTGTGGGGCACACGAGAGACTGTTCACACTGGGCACTGTGGGGCGCACGAGAGTCAGTTCACACTGGGCACTGTGGGACACACGAGGGACTGTTCACAATGGGCACTGTTGGGCACATGTGAGACTGTTCACACTGTGCACTGTGGGGCATACAGGGACTGTTCACACTGGGCACTGTGGGGCACACGAGGGACTGTTCACAATGGGCACAGTGGGGCACACGAGGGACTGTTCACACTGGGCACTGTGGGCCACAGGCAGGACTGTTCACACTGGGCACTGTGGGGCACACAGGGACTGTTCACACTGGGCACTGTGGGACACACGAGTGACTGTTCACACTGGGCACCATGGGACACATGAGGGACTATTCACACTGGGCATTGTGGGGCACAAAAGGGACTGTTCACACTGGGCTCTGTGGTACACAGGCAGGGCTCTTCACACTGGGCACTGTGGGGCACACGATGGACTGTACACACTGGGCACTGTGGGGCACACGAGGGACTGTTCACACTGGACACTGTGGGGCACAGGCAGCGCTGTTCACATGGCACTGTGGGGCATACAGGGACTGTTCACACTGGGTACTGTGGGGCACACGAGGGACTGTTCACACTGGGCACTGTGGGACACACGAGGGACTGTTCACTCTGGAACTGTGGGACACATTCAGGACTGTTCACACTGGGCACTGTGTGGCACACAGGGACTGTTCACACTGGGCACTGTGGGGCACAGGCAGGGACTGTTCACACTGGGCACTGTCGGACACATGAGGGACTGTTCACACTGGGCACTGTGGGGCACACAAGGATCTGTTCACACTGGGCACTGTGGGGCACACGAGGGACTGTTCACACTGGGCACTGTGGGACACACGAGGGACTGTTCACACTGGGCACTGTGGGGCACTCGAGGGACTGTTCACACTGGGCACTGTGGGACACACGAGGGACAGTTCAGACCGGGCAATGTGGGGCACAGGTGGGACTGTTCACACTGGGCACTGTGGGTCACACGAGGGACTGTTCACACTGGGCACTGTGGGGCACACGAGGGACTGTTCACACTGGGCGCTGTGGGGCACAAAATGGACTGTTCACACTGGTCATTGTGGGATGCACGAGGGACTGTACACACTGGGAACTGTGGGACACAGGCAGGGCTGTTCGCACTGGGCACTGTGGGGCACACGAGAGACTGTTCACACTGGGCAATGTGGGGCACATGAGGGTCTGTTCACACTGGGCACTGTGGGACACACGAGAGACTGTTCACACTGGGCACTGTGGGGCACACGAGGGACTGTTCACACTGGGCACTGTGGGGCACCTGTGAGACTGTTCACTCTGGGCAGTGTGGGGCACCCGAGGGACAGTTCACACTGGGCACTGTGGGGCACACGAGGGACTGTTCACACTGGGCACTGTGGGGAACACGAGGGACTGCACACTGGGCACTGTGGGGCAAATGAGGGACTGTTCACACTGGACACACAAGGGAATGTTCACACTGGTCACTGAGGGACACACGTGGGGCTGTTCACACTGGACACTCTGTGGGACACAGGCTGGGCTGTACGCACTGGGCAAAGTGGGGCACACGAGAGACTGTTCACACTGGACACTGTGGGGCACACGAGGGTCTGTTCACACTGGCCACTGTGGGACACACGAGGGACTGTTCACACTGGGCACTGTTGGACACATGTGAGACTGTTCACACTGTGCACTGTGGGGCATACAGGGACTGTTCACACTGGGCACCGTGGGGCACACGAGGAACTGTTCACACTGGGCACAGTGGGGCACACGAGGGAATGTTCACAATGGGCACTGTGGGACACAAGTGGGTTTGTTCACACTGGGTACTGTGCGACACTCGAGGGACTGTTCACAATGGGAATTGTGGGCACATGTGAGACTGTTCACACTGGGCTCTGTGGGACACAGGCAGGGCTGTTCGCACTGGACACTGTGGGGCACACGAGAGACAGTTCACACAAGGCACTGTGGGGCACACGAGGGACTGTACACATTGGGCACTGTGGGACACATGAGGGACTGTTCACACTGGGCACTGTGGGGCACCTGTGAGACTGTTCACTCTGGGCACTATGGGGCACCCGAGGGACTGTTCACACTGGGCACTGTGGGGCACAGGCAGGAATGTTCACACTGGGCACTGTGGGGCACACGAGGGACTGTTCACACTGGGCAAGGTGGGGCACACGAGGGACTCTTCACACTGGGCACTGTGGGGCACACGATGGACTGTTCACACTGGGCACTGTGGGGCACTCGAGGGACTGTTTACAATGGGCACTGTGGGGCACAAAAGGGACTGTTCACACTGGGCACTGTGGGACACACGTGGGGCTGTTCACACTGGGCACTGTGGAACACACGAGGGACTGTTCACACTGGGCACTGTGGGGCACCTGTGAGACTTTTCACTCTGGGCACATTGGGGCATCCGAGGGACTGTTCACACTGGGCACTGTGGGGCACACGAAGGACTGTTCACACTTGGCACTGTGGGGCACACGAGGGACTGTTCACACTGGGCACTGTGGGGCACAGGCGGGACTGTTCACACTGGGCACTGTGGGGCACACGAGGGACTGTTCACACTGGGCGCTGTGGGTCACACGAGCGACTGTTCACACTGGGCCCTGTGGGACACACAAGGGACTGTTCAAATTGGTCACTGTGGGACACACGTGGGGCTGTTCACACTGTGCACTGTGGGACGCACGAGGGACTGTACACACTGGGCACTGTGGGACACACGAGGGACTGTTCACACTGGGCACTGTTGGGCACATGTTAGACTGTTCACACTGTGCACTGTGGGGCATACAGGGACTGTTCACACTGGGCACTGTGGGGCACACGAGGGACTGTTCACACTGGGCACAGTGGTGCACATGAGGGTCAGTTCACACGGGGCACTGTGGGGCACAGGCAGGACTGCTCACACTGGGCACTGTGGGGCACACATGGACTGTTCACACTGGGCACTGTGGGACACACGAGTGACTGTTCACACTGGGCACCGTGGGACACATGAGGGACTATTCACACTGGGCATGGTGGGGCACACGTGGGACTGCTCACACTGGGCCCTGTGGTGCACACGAGGGACTGTACACACTGGGCACTGTGGGGCACACGAGGGACTGTTCACACTGAGCATTTTGGGGCACACGAGGGACTGTTCACACTGGGCACCGTGGGACACATGAGGGACTATTCACACTGGGCATTGTGGGGCACACGTGGGACTGTTCACACTGGGCTCTGTGGTACACAGGCAGGGCTGTTCACACTGGGCACTGTGGGGCACAGGCAGGACTGCTCACACTGGGCACTGTGGGGCACACGAGGGACTGTTCACACTGGGCACTGTGGGACACACGAGGGACTGTACACACTTGGCACTGTGGGGCACACGAGGGACTGTTCACACTGGGCATTTTGGGGCACACGAGGCACTGTTCACACTGGACATTGTGGGGCTCAGGCAGCGCTGTTCACACGGCACTGTGGGGCATACAGAGACTTTTCACACTGGGTACTGTGGGGCACACGAGGGACTGTTCACACTGGGCACTGTGGGACACACGAGGGACTGTTCACTCTGGAACCGTGGGACACATGAGGGACTGTTCACACTGGGCACTGTGGCACACACGTGGGGCTGTTCACACTGGGCACTGTGGGACACACGAGGGACTGCTCACTCTGGCACTGTGGGACACATGAGGGACTGTTCACACTGGGCACTGTGTGGCACACAGGGACTGTTCACACTGGGCACTGTGGGGCACACAGGGACTGTTCACACTGGGCACTGTGGGACACACAAGAGACTGTTCACACTGGGCACTGTGGGACACAAGAGGGACTGTTGGGCAGTGTGGGGCACACAAGGATCTGTTCACACTGGGCACTGTGGGACACACGAGGGACTGTTCACACTGAGCACCTTGGGACATACGAGGAACTGTACACGCTGGGCACTGTGGGACACAGGCAGGCCTGTTCACACTGGGCTCTGTGGGACACACGAGGGACTGTTCACACTGGGCACTGTGGTCACATGTGAGACTGTTCACACTGGGCTCTGTGGTACACAGGCAGGGCTGTTCGCACTGGACACTGTGGGGCACACGAGAGACTGTTCACACTGGGCACTGTGGGGCACACGAGGGACTGTACACACTGGGCACTGTGGGACACAGTCAGGGCTGTTCGCACTGGACACTGTGGGGCAAACGAGAGACTGTTCACACTGGGCACTGTGGGGCACACGAGGGACAGTTCACACTGGGCACTGTGGGACAGACGAGGGACTGTTCACACTGGGCAATGTGGGACACATGAGGGACTGTTCACACTGGGCACTGTTGGGCACCTGTGAGACTGTTCACTCTGGGCACTATGGGGCACCCGAGGGACTGTTCACACTGGGCACTGTGGGGCACATGAGGAACTGTTCACAGTGGGCACAGTGGGGCACAAAAGGGACTGTTCACACTGGTCACTGTGGGACACACGTGGTGCTGTTCACACTGGGCACTGTGGGACACACGAGGGATTGTACACACTGGGCACTGTGGGACACAGGCAGCGGTGTTCACACTGGGCACTGTGGGGCACACGAGAGACTGTACACACTGGGCACTGTGGGGCACACGAGGGTCTGTTCACACTGGGCACTGTGGGGCACACGAGAGACTGTACACACTGGGCACTGTGGGGCACACGAGGGACTGTTCACAGTGGGCACTGTGGGAAACACGAGGGACTGTTCACACTGGGCACTGTGGGACACATGAGGGACTGTTCACACTGGGCACTGTGGGGCACCTGTGAGACTGTTCACTCTGGGCACTGTGGGGCACCCGAGGGACTGTTCACACTGGGCACTGTGGGGCATTGGCGGGACTATTCACACTGGGCACTGTGAGGCACACGAGGGACTGTTCACACTGGGCACTGTGGGGCACATGAGGGACTGTTCACACTGGGCACTGTGGGGCACACAAGGGACTGTTCACACTGGTCACTGTGGGACACACGTGGGGATGTTCACACTGGGCACTGTGAGACGCACGAGGGACTGTGCACACTGGACACTGTGGGACACAGGCTGGGCTGTTCGCACTGGGCACTGTGGGGCACACGAGAGACTGTTCACACTGGGCACTGTGGGGCACACGAGGGTCTGTTCATACTGGGCACTGTGGGACACACGAGGGACTGTTCACACTGGGCACTGTTGGGCATACAGGGACTGTTCACACAGTGCACTGTGGGGCACACGAGGGACTGTTCACACTGGGCACTGTGGGAAACAAGTGGGGCTGCTCACACTGGGCACTGTGGGACACACGAGGGACTGTTCACACTGGGCACTGTGGGCACATGTGAGACTGTTCACACTGGGCTCTGTGGGGCACAGGCAGGGCTGTTCGCACTGGACACTCTGGGGCACACGAGAGACTGTTCACACTGGGCACTGTGGGGCACACGAGGCACTGTTCACACTGGGCACTGTGGGGCACAGGTGGGACTGTTCACACTGGGCACTGTGGGGCACACGAGGGACTGTTCACACTGGGCACTGTTGGGCACACGAGGGACTGTTTACACTGGACACTGTGGGGCACAAAAGGGTCTGTTCACACTGGGCACTGTGGGACACACGTGGGGCTGTTCACAATGGGCACTGTGGGACGCACGAGGGACTGTACACACTGGGCACTGTGGAGCACACGCAGGGCTGTTCGCACTGGGCACTGTGGGGCACACGAGAGACTGTTCACACTGGGCACTGTGGGGCACACGAAGGTCTGTTCACACTGGGCACTGTGGGACACACGAGAGACTCTTCACACTGGGCACTGTGGGGCACACGAGGGACTGTTCACACTGGGCACTGTGGGACACACGAGGGACTGTTCACACTGGGCACTGTGGGACACATGAGGGACTGTTCACACTGGGAACTGTGGGGCACCTGTGAGACTGTTCACTCTGGGCACTGTGGGGCACCCGAGGGACTGTTCACACTGGGCACTGTGGGGCACACGAAGGACTGTTCACAATGGGCACTGTGGGGCACAGGCGGGACTATTCTCACTGGGCACTGTGGGGCACACGAGGGACTGTTCACACTGGGCACTGTGGGGCACACGAGGGACTGTTCACACTGGGCACTGTGGGGCACACAAGGGACTGTTCACACTGGTCAGTGTGGGACACACGTGGGGCTGTTCACACTGGGCACTGTGTGACGCCGGAGGAACTGTACACACTGGACACTGTGGGACACAGGCTGGGCTGTTCGCACTGGGCACTGTGGGGCACACAAGAGACTGTTCACACTGGGCACTGTGGGGCACACGAGGGTCTGTTCACACTGGGCACTGTGGGACACACGAGGGACTGTTCACACTGGGCACTGTTGGGCACATATGAGACTGCTCACACTGTGCACTGTGGGGCATACAGGGACTGTTCACACAGGGGAATGTGGGGCACACGAGGGACTGTTCACACTGGGCACAGTGGGGCACACGAGGGACTGTTCACACTGGGCACTGTGGGACACAGTCAGGACTGCTCACACTGGGCACTGTGAGGCACACAGGGACTCTTCACACTGGGCACTGTGCGACACACGAGTGACTGTTCACACGGGGCACCGTGGGACACATGAGGGACTATTCACACTGGGCATTGTGGGGCACACGATGTACTGCTCACACTGGGCACTGTGGGACACACGAGGGACTGTTCACACTGGGCACTGTGGGACACATGAGGGACTGTTCACACTGGGCACTGTGGGGCACCTGTGAGACTGTTCACTCTGAGCACTGTGGGGCAACCGAGGGACAGTTCACACTGGGCACTGTGGGGCACACGAAGGACTGTTCACACTGGGCACTGTGGGTCACACGAGCGACTGTTCATACTGGGCACTGTGGGGCACACGAGGGACTGTTCACACTGGGCACTGTGGGGCACACAAGGGACTGTTCACACTGGGCACTGTGGTGCACACAAGGGACTGTTCACACTGGTCACTGTGGGACACACGTGCCGCTGTTCACACTCGGCACTGTGGGACGCATGAGGGACTGTACACACTGGACACTGTGGGACACAGGCTGGGCTGTTCGCACTGGGCACTGTGGGGCACACGAGGGTCTGTTCACACTGTGCACTGTGGGGCATACAGGGACTGTTCACACTGGGCACTGTGGGGCACACGAGGGACTGTTCACACTGGGCACAGTGGGGCACACAGGGACTGTTCACACTGGGCACAGTGGTGCACATGAGGGTCAGTTCACACTGGGCACTGTGGGGCACAGGCAGGACTGCTCACACTGGGCACTGTGGGGCACACATGGACTGTTCACACTGGGCACTGTGGGACACACGAGTGACTGTTCACACTGGGCACCGTGGGACACATGAGGGACTATTCACACTGGGCATGGTGGGGCACACGTGGGACTGCTCACACTGGGCCCTGTGGTGCACACGAGGGACTGTACACACTGGGCACTGTGGGGCACACGAGGGACTGTTCACACTGAGCATTTTGGGGCACACGAGGGACTGTTCACACTGGGCACCGTGGGACACATGAGGGACTATTCACACTGGGCATTGTGGGGCACACGTGGGACTGTTCACACTGGGCTCTGTGGTACACAGGCAGGGCTGTTCACACTGGGCACTGTGGGGCACAGGCAGGACTGCTCACACTGGGCACTGTGGGGCACACGAGGGACTGTTCACACTGGGCACTGTGGGACACACGAGGGACTGTACACACTTGGCACTGTGGGGCAAACGAGGGACTGTTCACACTGGGCATTTTGGGGCACACGAGGCACTGTTCACACTGGACATTGTGGGGCACAGGCAGCGCTGTTCACACGGCACTGTGGGGCATACAGAGACTTTTCACACTGGGTACTGTGGGGCACACGAGGGACTGTTCACACTGGGCACTGTGGGACACACGAGGGACTGCTCACTCTGGCACTGTGGGACACCTGAGGGACTGTTCACACTGGGCACTGTGTGGCACACAGGGACTGTTCACACTGGGCACTGTGGGGCACACAGGGACTGTTCACACTGGGCACTGTGGGACACACAAGAGACTGTTCACACTGGGCACTGTGGGACACACGAGGGACTGTTCACACTGGGCACTGTGGGACACATGAGGGACTGTTCACACTGGGCACTGTGGGGCACACAAGGATCTGTTCACACTGGGCACTGTGGGACACACGAGGGACTGTTCACACTGAGCACCTTGGGACATACGAGGAACTGTACACGCTGGGCACTGTGGGACACAGGCAGGGCTGTTCACACTGGGCTCTGTGGGACACACGAGGGACTGTTCACACTGGGCACTGTGGGGCACACGAGGGACTGTTCACACTGGGCACTGTGGTCACATGTGAGACTGTTCACACTGGGCTCTGTGGTACACAGGCAGGGCTGTTCGCACTGGACACTGTGGGGCACACGAGAGACTGTTCACACTGGGCACTGTGGGGCACACGAGGGACTGTACACACTGGGCACTGTGGGACACAGGCAGGGCTGTTCGCACTGGACACTGTGGGGCAAACGACAGACTGTTCACACTGGGAACTGTGGGGCACACGAGGGACAGTTCACACTGGGCACTGTGGGACAGACGAGGGACTGTTCACACTGGGCAATGTGGGACACATGAGGGACTGTTCACACTGGGCACTGTTGGGCACCTGTGAGACTGTTCACTCTGGGCACTATGGGGCACCCGAGGGACTGTTCACACTGGGCACTGTGGGGCACACGAGGAACTGTTCACAGTGGGCACAGTGGGGCACAAAAGGGACTGTTCACACTGGTCACTGTGGGACACACGAGCGACTGTTCATACTGGGCACTGTGGGGCACACGAGGGACTGTTCACACTGGGCACTGTGGGGCACACAAGGGACTGTTCACACTGGGCACTGTGGTGCACACAAGGGTCTGTTCACACTGGTCACTGTGGGACACACGTGCCGCTGTTCACACTCGGCACTGTGGGACGCACGAGGGACTGTACACACTGGACACTGTGGGACACAGGCTGGGCTGTTCGCACTGGGCACTGTGGGGCACACGAGGTTCTGTTCACAATGGGCACTGTGGGACACACAAGGGTCTGTTCACACTGGGCACTGTTGGGCACATGTGAGACTGTTCACACTGTGCACTGTGGGGCATACAGGGACTGTTCACACTGGGCACTGTGGGGCACACGAGGGACTGTTCACACTGGGCACAGTGGGGCACACAGGGACTGTTCACACTGGGCACAGTGGTGCACGAGGGTCAGTTCACACTGGGCACTGTGGGGCACAGGCAGGACTGCTCACACTGGGCACTGTGGGGAACACATGGACTGTTCACACTGGGCACTGTGGGACACACGAGTGACTGTTCACACTGGGCACCGTGGGACACATGAGGGACTATTCACACTGGGCATGGTGGGGCACACGTGGGACTGCTCACACTGGGCCCTGTGGTGCACACGAGGGACTGTACACACTGGGCACTGTGGGGCACACGAGGGACTGTTCACACTGAGCATTTTGGGGCACACGAGGGACTGTTCACACTGGGCACCGTGGGACACATGAGGGACTATTCACACTGGGCATTGTGGGGCACACGTGGGACTGTTCACACTGGGCTCTGTGGTACACAGGCAGGGCTGTTCACACTGGGCACTGTGGGGCACAGGCAGGACTGCTCACACTGGGCACTGTGGGGCACACGAGGGACTGTTCACACTGGGCACTGTGGGACACACGAGGGACTGTACACACTTGGCACTGTGGGGCAAACGAGGGACTGTTCACACTGGGCATTTTGGGGCACACGAGGCACTGTTCACACTGGACATTGTGGGGCACAGGCAGCGCTGTTCACACGGCACTGTGGGGCATACAGAGACTTTTCACACTGGGTACTGTGGGGCACACGAGGGACTGTTCACACTGGGCACTGTGGGACACACGAGGGACTGCTCACTCTGGCACTGTGGGACACATGAGGGACTGTTCACACTGGGCACTGTGTGGCACACAGGGACTGTTCACACTGGGCACTGTGGGGCACACAGGGACTGTTCACACTGGGCACTGTGGGACACACAAGAGACTGTTCACACTGGGCACTGTGGGACACACGAGGGACTGTTCACACTGGGCACTGTGGGACACATGAGGGACTGTTCACACTGGGCACTGTGGGGCACACAAGGATCTGTTCACACTGGGCACTGTGGGACACACGAGGGACTGTTCACACTGAGCACCTTGGGACATACGAGGAACTGTACACGCTGGGCACTGTGGGACACAGGCAGGGCTGTTCACACTGGGCTCTGTGGGACACACGAGGGACTGTTCACACTGGGCACTGTGGGGCACACGAGGGACTGTTCACACTGGGCACTGTGGTCACATGTGAGACTGTTCACACTGGGCTCTGTGGTACACAGGCAGGGCTGTTCGCAATGGACACTGTGGGGCACACGAGAGACTGTTCACACTGGGCACTGTGGGGCACACGAGGGACTGTACACACTGGGCACTGTGGGACACAGGAAGGGCTGTTCGCACTGGACACTGTGGGGCAAACGAGAGACTGTTCACACTGGGAACTGTGGGGCACACGAGGGACAGTTCACACTGGGCACTGTGGGACAGACGAGGGACTGTTCACACTGGGCAATGTGGGACACATGAGGGACTGTTCACACTGGGCACTGTTGGGCACCTGTGAGACTGTTCACTCTGGGCACTATGGGGCACCCGAGGGACTGTTCACACTGGGCACTGTGGGGCACACGAGGAACTGTTCACAGTGGGCACAGTGGGGCACAAAAGGGACTGTTCACACTGGTCACTGTGGGACACACGAGCGACTGTTCATACTGGGCACTGTGGGGCACACGAGGGACTGTTCACACTGGGCACTGTGGGGCACACAAGGGACTGTTCACACTGGGCACTGTGGTGCACACAAGGGTCTGTTCACACTGGGAACTTTGGGACACACGTGCCGCTGTTCACACTCGGCACTGTGGGACGCACGAGGGACTGTACACACTGGACACTGTGGGACACAGGCTGGGCTGTTCGCACTGGGCACTGTGGGGCACACGAGGGTCTGTTCACACTGGGCACTGTGGGACACACAAGGGTCTGTTCACACTGGGCACTGTTGGGCACATGTGAGACTGTTCACACTGTGCACTGTGGGGCATACAGGGACTGTTCACACTGGGCACTGTGGGGCACACGAGGGACTGTTCACACTGGGCACAGTGGTGCACGAGGGTCAGTTCACACTGGGCACTGTGGGGCACAGGCAGGACTGCTCACACTGGGCACTGTGGGGCACACATGGACTGTTCACACTGGGCACTGTGGGACACACGAGTGACTGTTCACACTGGGCACCGTGGGACACATGAGGGACTATTCACACTGGGCATGGTGGGGCACACGTGGGACTGCTCACACTGGGCCCTGTGGTGCACACGAGGGACTGTACACACTGGGCACTGTGGGGCACACGAGGGACTGTTCACACTGAGCATTTTGGGGCACACGAGGGACTGTTCACACTGGGCACCGTGGGACACATGAGGGACTATTCACACTGGGCATTGTGGGGCACACGTGGGACTGTTCACACTGGGCTCTGTGGTACACAGGCAGGGCTGTTCACACTGGGCACTGTGGGGCACAGGCAGGACTGCTCACACTGGGCACTGTGGGGCACACGAGGGACTGTTCACACTGGGCACTGTGGGACACACGAGGGACTGTACACACTTGGCACTGTAGGGCAAACGAGGGACTGTTCACACTGGGCATTTTGGGGCACACGAGGCACTGTTCACACTGGACATTGTGGGGCACAGGCAGCGCTGTTCACACGGCACTGTGGGGCATACAGAGACTTTTCACACTGGGTACTGTGGGGCACACGAGGGACTGTTCACACTGGGCACTGTGGGACACACGAGGGACTGCTCACTCTGGCACTGTGGGACACATGAGGGACTGTTCACACTGGGCACTGTGTGGCACACAGGGACTGTTCACACTGGGCACTGTGGGGCACACAGGGACTGTTCACACTGGGCACTGTGGGACACACAAGAGACTGTTCACACTGGGCACTGTGGGACACACGAGGGACTGTTCACACTGGGCACTGTGGGACACATGAGGGACTGTTCACACTGGGCACTGTGGGGCACACAAGGATCTGTTCACACTGGGCACTGTGGGACACACGAGGGACTGTTCACACTGAGCACCTTGGGACATACGAGGAACTGTACACGCTGGGCACTGTGGGACACAGGCAGGGCTGTTCACACTGGTATCTGTGGGACACACGAGGGACTGTTCACACTGGGCACTGTGGGGCACACGAGGGACTGTTCACACTGGGCACTGTGGTCACATGTGAGACTGTTCACACTGGGCTCTGTGGTACACAGGCAGGGCTGTTCGCACTGGAAACTGTGGGGCACACGAGAGACTGTTCACACTGGGCACTGTGGGGCACACGAGGGACTGTACACACTGGGCACTGTGGGACACAGGCAGGGCTGTTCGCACTGGACACTGTGGGGCAAACGAGAGACTGTTCACACTGGGAACTGTGGGGCACACGAGGGACAGTTCACCCTGGGCACTGTGGGACAGACGAGGGACTGTTCACACTGGGCAATGTGGGACACATGAGGGACTGTTCACACTGGGCACTGTTGGGCACCTGTGAGACTGTTCACTCTGGGCACTATGGGGCACCCGAGGGACTGTTCACACTGGGCACTGTGGGGCACACGAGGAACTGTTCACAGTGGGGCACAAAAGGGACTGTTCACACTGGTCACTGTGGGACACACGTGGTGCTGTTCACACTGGGCACTGTGGGACACACGAGGGATTGTACACACTGGGCACTGTGGGACACAGGCAGCGGTGTTCACACTGGGCACTGTGGGGCACACGAGAGACTGTACACACTGGGCACTGTGGGGCACACGAGGGTCTGTTCACACTGGGCACTGTGGGACACACGAGAGACTCTTCACACTGGGCACTGTGGGGCACACGAGGGACTGTTCACAGTGGGCACTGTGGGAAACACGAGGGACTGTTCACACTGGGCACTGTGGGACACATGAGGGACTGTTCACACTGGGCACTGTGGGGCACCTGTGAGACTGTTCACTCTGGGCACTGTGGGGCACCCGAGGGACTGTTCACACTGGGCACTGTGGGGCATTGGCGGGACTATTCACACTGGGCACTGTGAGGCACACGAGGGACTGTTCACACTGGGCACTGTGGGGCACATGAGGGACTGTTCACACTGGGCACTGTGGGGCACACAAGGGACTGTTCACACTGGGCACTGTGAGACGCACGAGGGACTGTGCACACTGGACACTGTGGGACACAGGCTGGGCTGTTCGCACTGGGCACTGTGGGGCACACGAGAGACTGTTCACACTGGGCACTGTGGGGCACACGAGGGTCTGTTCATACTGGGCACTGTGGGACACACGAGGGACTGTTCACACTTGGCACTGTTGGGCATACAGGGACTGTTCACACAGTGCACTGTGGGGCACACGAGGGACTGTTCACACTGGGCACTGTGGGAAACAAGTGGGGCTGCTCACACTGGGCACTGTGGGACACACGAGGGACTGTTCACACTGGGCACTGTGGGCACATGTGAGACTGTTCACACTGGGCTCTGTGGGGCACAGGCAGGGCTGTTCGCACTGGACACTCTGGGGCACACGAGAGACTGTTCACACTGGGCACTGTGGGGCACACGAGGGACTGTTCACACTGGGCACTGTGGGGCACAGGTGGGACTGTTCACACTGGGCACTGTGGGGCACACGAGGGACTGTTCACACTGGGCACTGTGGGGCACACGAGGGACTGTTTACACTGGCACTGTGGGGCACAAAAGGGACTGTTCACACTGGGCACTGTGGGACACACGTGGGGCTGTTCACAATGGGCACTGTGGGACGCACGAGGGACTGTACACACTGGGCACTGTGGAGCACACGCAGGGCTGTTCGCACTGGGCACTGTGGGGCACACGAGAGACTGTTCACACTGGGCACTGTGGGGCACACGAAGGTCTGTTCACACTGGGCACTGTGGGACACACGAGAGACTCTTCACACTAGGCACTGTGGGGCACACGAGGGACTGTTCACACTGGGCACTGTGGGACACACGAGGGACTGTTCACACTGGGCACTGTGGGACACATGAGGGACTGTTCACACTGGGCACTGTGGGGCACACAAGGATCTGTTCACACTGGGCACTGTGGGACACACGAGGGACTGTTCACACTGAGCACCTTGGGACATACGAGGAACTGTACACGCTGGGCACTGTGGGACACAGGCAGGGCTGTTCACACTGGGCTCTGTGGGACACACGAGGGACTGTTCACACTGGGCACTGTGGGGCACACGAGGGACTGTACACACTGGGCACTGTGGGACACACGAGCGACTGTTCATACTGGGCACTGTGGGGCACACGAGGGACTGTTCACACTGGGCACTGTGGGGCACACAAGGGACTGTTCACACTGGGCACTGTGGTCACATGTGAGACTGTTCACACTGGGCTCTGTGGTACACAGGCAGGGCTGTTCGCACTGGACACTGTGGGGCACACGAGAGACTGTTCACACTGGGCACTGTGGGGCACACGAGGGACTGTACACACTGGGCACTGTGGGACACACGAGCGACTGTTCATACTGGGCACTGTGGGGCACACGAGGGACTGTTCACACTGGGCACTGTGGGGCACACAAGGGACTGTTCACACTGGGCACTGTGGTGCACACAAGGGTCTGTTCACACTGGGAACTGTGGGACACACGTGCCGCTGTTCACACTCGGCACTGTGGGACGCACGAGGGACTGTACACACTGGACACTGTGGGACACAGGCTGGGCTGTTCGCACTGGGCACTGTGGGGCACACGAGGGTCTGTTCACACTGGGCACTGTGGGACACACAAGGGTCTGTTCACACTGGGCACTGTTGGGCACATGTGAGACTGTTCACACTGTGCACTGTGGGGCATACAGGGACTGTTCACACTGGGCACTGTGGGGCACACGAGGGACTGTTCACACTGGGCACAGTGGTGCACGAGGGTCAGTTCACACTGGGCACTGTGGGGCACAGGCAGGACTGCTCACACTGGGCACTGTGGGGCACACATGGACTGTTCACACTGGGCACTGTGGGACACACGAGTGACTGTTCACACTGGGCACCGTGGGACACATGAGGGACTATTCACACTGGGCATGGTGGGGCACACGTGGGACTGCTCACACTGGGCCCTGTGGTGCACACGAGGGACTGTACACACTGGGCACTGTGGGGCACACGAGGGACTGTTCACACTGAGCATTTTGGGGCACACGAGGGACTGTTCACACTGGGCACCGTGGGACACATGAGGGACTATTCACACTGGGCATTGTGGGGCACACGTGGGACTGTTCACACTGGGCTCTGTGGTACACAGGCAGGGCTGTTCACACTGGGCACTGTGGGGCACAGGCAGGACTGCTCACACTGGGCACTGTGGGGCACACGAGGGACTGTTCACTCTGGGCACTGTGGGACACACGAGGGACTGTACACACTTGGCACTGTGGGGCAAACGAGGGACTGTTCACACTGGGCATTTTGGGGCACACGAGGCACTGTTCACACTGGACATTGTGGGGCACAGGCAGCGCTGTTCACACGGCACTGTGGGGCATACAGAGACTTTTCACACTGGGTACTGTGGGGCACACGAGGGACTGTTCACACTGGGCACTGTGGGACACACGAGGGACTGCTCACTCTGGCACTGTGGGACACATGAGGGACTGTTCACACTGGGCACTGTGTGGCACACAGGGACTGTTCACACTGGGCACTGTGGGGCACACAGGGACTGTTCACACTGGGCACTGTGGGACACACAAGAGACTGTTCACACTGGGCACTGTGGGACACACGAGGGACTGTTCACACTGGGCACTGTGGGACACATGAGGGACTGTTCACACTGGGCACTGTGGGGCACACAAGGATCTGTTCACACTGGGCACTGTGGGACACACGAGGGACTGTTCACACTGAGCACCTTGGGACATACGAGGAACTGTACACGCTGGGCACTGTGGGACACAGGCAGTGCTGTTCACACTGGGCTCTGTGGGACACACGAGGGACTGTTCACACTGGGCACTGTGGGGCACACGAGGGGCTGTTCACACTGGGCACTGTGGTCACATGTGAGACTGTTCACACTGGGCTCTGTGGTACACAGGCAGGGCTGTTCGCACTGGAAACTGTGGGGCACACGAGAGACTGTTCACACTGGGCACTGTGGGGCACACGAGGGACTGTACACACTGGGCACTGTGGGACACAGGCAGGGCTGTTCGCACTGGACACTGTGGGGCAAACGAGAGACTGTTCACACTGGGAACTGTGGGGCACACGAGGGACAGTTCACACTGGGCACTGTGGGACAGACGAGGGACTGTTCACACTGGGCAATGTGGGACACATGAGGGACTGTTCACACTGGGCACTGTTGGGCACCTGTGAGACTGTTCACTCTGGGCACTATGGGGCACCCGAGGGACTGTTCACACTGGGCACTGTGGGGCACACGAGGAACTGTTCACAGTGGGCACAGTGGGGCACAAAAGGGACTGTTCACACTGGGCACTGTGGGGCATTGGCGGGACTATTCACACTGGGCACTGTGAGGCACACGAGGGACTGTTCACACTGGGCACTGTGGGGCACACAAGGGACTGTTCACACTGGTCACTGTGGGACACACGTGGGGATGTTCACACTGGGCACTGTGAGACGCACGAGGGACTGTGCACACTGGACACCGTGGGACACAGGCTGGGCTGTTCGCACTGGGCACTGTGGGGCACACGAGAGACTGTTCACACTGGGCACTGTGGGGCACACGAGGGTCTGTTCATACTGGGCACTGTGGGACACACGAGGGACTGTTCACACTGGGCACTGTTGGGCATACAGGGACTGTTCACACAGTGCACTGTGGGGCACACGAGGGACTGTTCACACTGGGCACTGTGGGAAACAAGTGGGGCTGCTCACACTGGGCACTGTGGGACACACGAGGGACTGTTCACACTGGGCACTGTGGGCACATGTGAGACTGTTCACACTGGGCTCTGTGGGGCACAGGCAGGGCTGTTCGCACTGGACACTCTGGGGCACACGAGAGACTGTTCACACTGGGCACTGTGGGGCACACGAGGGACTGTTCACACTGGGCACTGTGGGGCACAGGTGGGACTGTTCACACTGGGCACTGTGGGGCACACGAGGGACTGTTCACACTGGGCACTGTGGGGCACACGAGGGACTGTTTACACTGGGCACTGTGGGGCACAAAAGGGACTGTTCACACTGGGCACTGTGGGACACACGTGGGGCTGTTCACAATGGGCACTGTGGGACGCACGAGGGACTGTACACACTGGGCACTGTGGAGATCACGCAGGGCTGTTCGCACTGGGCACTGTGGGGCACACGAGAGACTGTTCACACTGGGCACTGTGGGGCACACGAAGGTCTGTTCACACTGGGCACTGTGGGACACACGAGAGACTCTTCACACTAGGCACTGTGGGGCACACGAGGGACTGTTCACACTGGGCACTGTGGGACACACGAGGGACTGTTCACACTGGGCACTGTGGGACACATGAGGGACTGTTCACACTGGGAACTGTGGGGCACCTGTGAGACTGTTCACTCTGGGCACTGTGGGGCACCCGAGGGACTGTTCACACTGGGCACTGTGGGGCACACGAAGGACCGTTCACAATGGGCACTGTGGGGCACAGGCGGGACTATTCTCACTGGGCACTGTGGGGCACACGAGAGACTGTTCACACTGGGCACTGTGGGGCACACGAGGGACTGTTCACACTGGGCACTGTGGGGCACACAAGGGACTGTTCACACTGGTCACTGTGGGACACACGTGGGGCTGTTCACACTGGGCACTGTGTGACGCAGGAGGAACTGTACACACTGGACACTGTGGGACGCAGGCTGGGCTGTTCGCACTGGGCACTGTGGGGCACACAAGAGACTGTTCACACTGGGCACTGTGGGGCACACGAGGGTCTGTTCACACTGGGCACTGTGGGACACACGAGGGACTGTTCACACTGGGCACTGTTGGGCACATATGAGACTGCTCACACTGTGCACTGTGGGGCATACAGGGACTGTTCACACAGGGGAATGTGGGGCACACGAGGGACTGTTCACACTGGGCACAGTGGGGCACACGAGGGACTGTTCACACTGGGCACTGTGGGACACAGTCAGGACTGCTCACACTGGGCACTGTGAGGCACACAGGGACTCTTCACACTGGGCACTGTGCGACACACGAGTGACTGTTCACACGGGGCACCGTGGGACACATGAGGGACTATTCACACTGGGCATTGTGGGGCACACGATGTACTGCTCACACTGGGCACTGTGGGACACACGAGGGACTGTTCACACTGGGCACTGTGGGACACATGAGGGACTGTTCACACTGGGCACTGTGGGGCACCTGTGAGACTGTTCACTCTGAGCACTGTGGGGCAACCGAGGGACTGTTCACACTGGGCACTGTGGGGCACACGAAGGACTGTTCACACTGGGCACTGTGGGTCACACGAGCGACTGTTCATACTGGGCACTGTGGGGCACACGAGGGACTGTTCACACTGGGCACTGTGGGGCACACAAGGGACTGTTCACACTGGGCACTGTGGTGCACACAAGGGTCTATTCACACTGGTCACTGTGGGACACACGTGCCGCTGTTCACACTCGGCACTGTGGGACGCACGAGGGACTGTACACACTGGACACTGTGGGACACAGGCTAGGCTGTTCGCACTGGGCACTGTGGGGCACACGATGGTCTGTTCACACTGGGCACTGTGGGACACACAAGGGTCTGTTCACACTGGGCACTGTTGGGCACATGTGAGACTGTTCACACTGTGCACTGTGGGGCATACAGGGACTGTTCACACTGGGCACTGTGGGGCACACGAGGGACTGTTCACACAGGGCACAGTGGGGCACACAGGGACTGTTCACACTGGGCACCGTGGGACACATGAGGGACTATTCACACTGGGCATTGTGGGGCACACGAGGGACTGTTCACACTGGGCTCTGTGGTACACAGGCAGGGCTGTGTCACACTGGGCACTGTGGGGCACACGAGGGACTGTTCACACTGGCACTGTGGGGCACACGAGGGACTGTACACAATGGGCACTGTGGGGCACACGAGGGACTGTTCACACTGGACACTGTGGGGCACAGGCAGCGCTGTTCACACTGGGCACTATGGGGCATAAATGGACTGTTCGCACTGGGTACTGTGGGGCACACGAGGGACGGTTCACACTGGGCATGTGGGAAACACGAGGGACTGTTCACTCTGGAACTGTGGGACACATGAGGGACTGTTCACACTGGGCACTGTGGGGCACACGAGGGACTGTTCACACTGGGCTCTGTGGGACACACGCGGGCCTGTTCACACTGGGCACTGTGGGACACAGGAGGGACTGTTCACCCTGGCTCTGTGGGACACATGAGGGACTGCTCACACTGGGCACTGTGGGAACACTAAGGTCTGTTCACAATGGGCACAGTGGGGCACACGATGGACTGTTCACACTGGGCATTGTGGTGCACAGGCAGGACTGTTCACACTGGGCACTGTGGGGCACACAGGGACTGTTCACACTGGGCACTGTGGGACACATGAGGGACTGTTCACACTGGGCACTTTGGGGCACTGAGGGACTGTTCACTCTGGGCACTGTGGGACACATGAGGGACTGTTCCCACTGGGCACTGTGCGGCACACGAGGGTCTGTTCACCCTGGGCACTGTGGGGCACAGGCAGGACTGTTCACTCTGGGCACTGTGTGGCACTTAGGGACTGTTCACACTGGGCACTGTGGGACACACGAGGGACTGTTCACACTGGGCACTGTGGGACACACGAGGGACTGTTCACACTGGGCACTGTGGGACACACGAGGGACTGTTCACACTGGGCATTGTGGGGCACACAAGGATCTGTTCACACTGGGCACTGTGGGGTACCTGTGGGACTATTCACTCTGGGAACTGTGGGGCACCCGAGGGACTGTTCACACTGGGCACTGAGGGGCACATGAAGGACTGTTCACAATGGGCACTGTGGGGCACAGGCGGGACTATTCACACTGGGCACTGTAGGGCACACGATGGACTGTTCACACTGGGCACTGTGGGGCACACGAGGGACTGTTCACACTGGGCACTGTGGGGCACCCAAGGGACTGTTCACACTGGTCACTGTGGGACACACGTGGGGCTGTTCACACTGGGCACTGTGGGACGCACGAGGGACTGTACACACTGGACACTGTGGGACACAGGCTGGGCTGTTCGCGCTCGGCACTGTGGGGCACACGAGACACTGTTCACACTGGGCACTGTGGGGCACACGAGGGTCTGTTCACACAGGGTACTGTGGGACACACGAGGGACTGTTCACACTGGGCACAGTTGGGCACATGTGAGACTGTTCACACTGTGCACTGTGGGGCATACAGGGACTGTTCACACTGGGCACTGTGGGGCACACGAGGGACTGTTCACACTGGGGAATGTGGGGCACACGAGGGACTGTTCACACTGGGCACAGTGGGGCACACGAGGGACTGTTCACACTGGGCACTGTGGGACACAGTCAGGACTGCTCACACTGGGCACTGTGAGGCACACAGGGACTGTTCACACTGGGCACTGTGCGACACACGAGTGACTGTTCACACGGGGCACCGTGGGACACATGAGGGACTATTCACACTGGGCATTGTGGGGCACACGATGTACTGCTCACACTGGGCACTGTGGGACACACGAGGGACTGTTCACACTGGGCACTGTGGGACACATGAGGGACTGTTCACACTGGGCACTGTGGGGCACCTGTGAGACTGTTCACTCTGAGCACTGTGGGGCAACCGAGGGACTGTTCACACTGGGCACTGTGGGGCACACGAAGGACTGTTCACACTGGGCACTGTGGGTCACACGAGCGACTGTTCATACTGGGCACTGTGGGGCACACGAGGGACTGTTCACACTGGGCACTGTGGGGCACACAAGGGACTGTTCACACTGGGCACTGTGGTGCACACAAGGGTCTATTCACACTGGTCACTGTGGGACACACGTGCCGCTGTTCACACTCGGCACTGTGGGACGCACGAGGGACTGTACACACTGGACACTGTGGGACACAGGCTAGGCTGTTCGCACTGGGCACTGTGGGGCACACGATGGTCTGTTCACACTGGGCACTGTGGGACACACAAGGGTCTGTTCACACTGGGCACTGTTGGGCACATGTGAGACTGTTCACACTGTGCACTGTGGGGCATACAGGGACTGTTCACACTGGGCACTGTGGGGCACACGAGGGACTGTTCACACAGGGCACAGTGGGGCACACAGGGACTGTTCACACTGGGCACCGTGGGACACATGAGGGACTATTCACACTGGGCATTGTGGGGCACACGAGGGACTGTTCACACTGGGCTCTGTGGTACACAGGCAGGGCTGTGTCACACTGGGCACTGTGGGGCACACGAGGGACTGTTCACACTGGCACTGTGGGGCACACGAGGGACTGTACACAATGGGCACTGTGGGGCACACGAGGGACTGTTCACACTGGACACTGTGGGGCACAGGCAGCGCTGTTCACACTGGGCACTATGGGGCATAAATGGACTGTTCGCACTGGGTACTGTGGGGCACACGAGGGACGGTTCACACTGGGCATGTGGGAAACACGAGGGACTGTTCACTCTGGAACTGTGGGACACATGAGGGACTGTTCACACTGGGCACTGTGGGGCACACGAGGGACTGTTCACACTGGGCTCTGTGGGACACACGCGGGCCTGTTCACACTGGGCACTGTGGGACACAGGAGGGACTGTTCACCCTGGCTCTGTGGGACACATGAGGGACTGCTCACACTGGGCACTGTGGGAACACTAAGGTCTGTTCACAATGGGCACAGTGGGGCACACGATGGACTGTTCACACTGGGCACTGTGGTGCACAGGCAGGACTGTTCACACTGGGCACTGTGGGGCACACAGGGACTGTTCACACTGGGCACTGTGGGACACATGAGGGACTGTTCACACTGGGCACTTTGGGGCACTGAGGGACTGTTCACTCTGGGCACTGTGGGACACATGAGGGACTGTTCCCACTGGGCACTGTGCGGCACACGAGGGTCTGTTCACCCTGGGCACTGTGGGGCACAGGCAGGACTGTTCACTCTGGGCACTGTGTGGCACTTAGGGACTGTTCACACTGGGCACTGTGGGACACACGAGGGACTGTTCACTCTGGGCACTGTGGGACACACGAGGGACTGTTCACACTGGGCACTGTGGGACACACGAGGGACTGTTCACACTGGGCATTGTGGGGCACACAAGGATCTGTTCACACTGGGCACTGTGGGGTACCTGTGGGACTATTCACTCTGGGAACTGTGGGGCACCCGAGGGACTGTTCACACTGGGCACTGAGGGGCACATGAAGGACTGTTCACAATGGGCACTGTGGGGCACAGGCGGGACTATTCACACTGGGCACTGTAGGGCACACGATGGACTGTTCACACTGGGCACTGTGGGGCACACGAGGGACTGTTCACACTGGGCACTGTGGGGCACCCAAGGGACTGTTCACACTGGTCACTGTGGGACACACGTGGGGCTGTTCACACTGGGCACTGTGGGACGCACGAGGGACTGTACACACTGGACACTGTGGGACACAGGCTGGGCTGTTCGCGCTCGGCACTGTGGGGCACACGAGACACTGTTCACACTGGGCACTGTGGGGCACACGAGGGTCTGTTCACACAGGGTACTGTGGGACACACGAGGGACTGTTCACACTGGGCACAGTTGGGCACATGTGAGACTGTTCACACTGTGCACTGTGGGGCATACAGGGACTGTTCACACTGGGCACTGTGGGGCACACGAGGGACTGTTCACACTGGGCACAGTGGGGCACACGAGGGACTGTTCACACTGGGCACTGTGGGGCACAGGCCGGACTGCTCACACTGGGCACTGTGGGGCACACGAGGGACTGTTCACACTGGGCACTGTGGGACACACGAGGGACTGTTCACACTGGGCATTGTGGGGCACACAAGGATCTGTTCACACTGAGCACTGTGGGGTACCTGTGGGACTATTCACTCTGGGAACTGTGGGGCACCCGAGGGACTGTTCACACTGGGCACTGTGGGGCACACGAAGGACTGTTCACAATGGGCACTGTGGGGCACAGGTGGGTCTATTCACACTGGGCACTGTAGGGCACACGATGGACTGTTCACACTGGGCACTGTGGGGCACACGAGGGACTGTTCACACTGGGCACTGTGGGGCACCCAAGGGACTGTTCACACTGGTCACTGTGGGACACACGTGGGGCTGTTCACACTGGGCACTGTGGGACGCACGAGGGACTGTACACACTGGACACTGTGGGACACAGGCTGGGCTGTTCGCGCTCGGCACTGTGGGGCACACGAGACACTGTTCACACTGGGCACTGTAGGGCACACGAGGGTCTGTTCACACAGGGTACTGTGGGACACACGAGGGACTGTTCACACTGGGCACAGTTGGGCACATGTGAGACTGGTCACACTGTGCACTGTGGGGCATACAGGGACTGTTCACACTGGGCACTGTGGGGCACACGAGGGACTGTTCACACTGGGCACAGTGGGGCACACGAGGGACTGTTCACACTGGGCACAGTGGGGCACAGGCCGGACTGCTCACACTGGGCACTGTGGGGCACACAGGGACTTTTCACACTGGGCACTGTGCGACACACGAGTGACTGTTCACACTGGGCACCGTGGGACACATGTGGGACTATTCACACTGGGCATTGTGGGGCACACGAGGGACTGCTCACACTGGGCACTGTGGGACACACGAGGGACTGTTCACACTGGGCACTGTGGGACACATGAGGGACTGTTCACACTTGGCACTGTGGGGCACCTTTGAGACTGTTCACTCTGGGTACTGTGGGGCACCCGAGGGACTGTTCACAATGGGCACCGTGGGGCACACGAAGGACTGTTCACACTGGGCACTGTGGGGCACACGAGGGACTGTTCACACTGGGCATTGTGGGGCACACGTGGGACTGTTCACACTGGGCTCTGTGGTACACAGGCAGGGCTGTTCACACTGGGCACTGTGGGGCACATGAGGCACTGTTCACACTGGGCCCTGTGGTGCACACGAGGGACTGTACACACTGGGCACTGTGGGGCACACGAGGGACTGTTCACACTGGGCACTGTGGGGCACACGAGGGACTGTTCACACTGGGCACAGTGGGACACACGAGGGACTGCTCACACTGGGCACTGTGGGGCACACAGGGACTTTTCACACTGGGCACTGTGCGACACACGAGTGACTGTTCACACTGGGCACCGTGGGACACATGTGGGACTATTCACATTGGGCATTGTGGGGCACACGAGGGACTGCTCACACTGGGCACTGTGGGACACACGAGGGACTGTTCACACTGGGCACTGTGGGACACATGAGGGACTGTTCACACTTGGCACTGTGGGGCACCTTTGAGACTGTTCACTCTGGGTACTGTGGGGCACCCGAGGGACTGTTCACAATGGGCACCGTGGGGCACACGAAGGACTGTTCACACTGGGCACTGTGGGGCACACGAGGGACTGTTCACACTGGGCATTGTGGGGCACACGTGGGACTGTTCACACTGGGCTCTGCGGTACACAGGCAGGGCTGTTCACACTGGGCACTGTGGGGCACATGAGGCACTGTTCACACTGGGCCCTGTGGTGCACACGAGGGACTGTACACACTGGGCACTGTGGGGCACACGAGGGACTGTTCACACTGGGCATTTTGGGGCACACGAGGGACTGTTCACACTGGGCACTGTGGGACACACGAGGCACTGTTCACACTGGACATTGTGGGGCACAGGCAGCGCTGTTCACACGGCACTGTGGGGCATACAGGGACTTTTCACCCTGGGTACTGTGGGGCACACGAGGGACTGTTCACACTGGGCACTGTGGGACACACGAGGGACTGTTCACTCTGGAACCGTGGGACACATGAGGGACTGTTCACACTGGGCACTGTGGCACACACGTGGGGCTGTTCACACTGGGCACTGTGGGACACACGAGGGACTGTTCACACTGGGCACTGTGGGGCACACAGGGACTTTTCACACTGGGCACTGTGCGACACACGAGTCACATGTTCGCACTGGGCACCGTGGGACACATGTGGGACTATTCACACTGGGCATTGTGGGGCACACGAGGGACTGCTCACACTGGGCACTGTGGGACACACGAGGGACTGTTCACACTGGGCACTGTGGGACACATGAGGGACTGTTCACACTTGGCACTGTGGGGCACCTTTGAGACTGTTCACTCTGGGTACTGTGGGGCACCCGAGGGACTGTTCACAATGGGCACCGTGGGACACACGAAGGACTGTTCACACTTGGCACTGTGGGGAACACGAGGGACTGTTCACACTGGGCATTGTGGGGCACACGTGGGACTGTTCACACTGGGCTCTGTGGTACACAGGCAGGGCTGTTCACACTGGGCACTGTGGGGCACATGAGGCACTGTTCACACTGGGCCCTGTGGTGCACACGAGGGACTGTACACACTGGGCACTGTGGGGCACACGAGGGACTGTTCACACTGGGCATTTTGGGGCACACGAGGGACTGTTCACACTGGGCACTGTGGGACACACGAGGCACTGTTCACACTGGACATTGTGGGGCACAGGCAGCGCTGTTCACACGGCACTGTGGGGCATACAGGGACTTTTCACCCTGGGTACTGTGGGGCACACGAGGGACTGTTCACACTGGGCACTGTGGGACACACGAGGGACTGTTCACTCTGGAACCGTGGGACACATGAGGGACTGTTCACACTGGGCACTGTGGCACACACGTGGGGCTGTTAACACTGGGCACTGTGGGACACACGAGGGACTGTTCACACTGGGCACTGTGGGACACACGAGGGACTGCTCACTCTGGCACTGTGGGACACATGAGGGACTGTTCACACTGGGCACTGTGTGGCACACAGGGACTGTTCACACTGGGCACTGTGGGGCACACAGGGACTGTTCACACTGGGCACTGTGGGATACACGAGCGACTGTTCACACTGGGCACTGTGGGACACACAAGAGACTGTTCACACTGGGCACTGTGGGGCACACAGGGACTGTTCACACTGTGCACTGTGGGGCACACGAGGGACTGCTCACACTGGGCACTGTGGGAAACAAGTGGGGCTGCTCACACTGGGCACTGTGGGACACACGAGGGACTGTTCACACTGGGCACTGTGGGCACATGTGAGACTGTTCACACTGGGCTCTGTGGGGCACAGGCAGGGCTGGTCGCACTGGACACTCTGGGGTACACGAGAGTCTGTTCACACTGGGCACTGTGGGGCACACGAGGCACTGTTCACACTGGGCACTGTGGGGCACAGGTGGGACTGTTCACACTGGGCACTGTGGGGCACACGAGGGACTGTTCACACTGGCGACTGTGGGGCACACGAGGGACTGTTTACACTGGGCACTGTGGGGCACAAAAGGGACTGTTCACACTGGGCCCTGTGGTGCAAACGTGGGGCTGTTCACAATGGGCACTGTTGGACGCACGAGGGACTGTACACACTGGGCACTGTGGAGCACAGGCAGGGCTGTACGCCCTGGGCACTGTGGGGCACACGAGAGACTGTTCACACTGGGCACTGTGGGGCACACGAAGGTCTGTTCACACTGGGCACTGTGGGACACACGAGAGACTCTTCACACTGGGCACTGTGGGGCACACGAGGGACTGTTCACACTGGGCACTGTGGGACACACGAGGGACTGTTCACACTGGGCACTGTGGGACACATGAGGGACTGTTCACACTGGGAACTGTGGGGCACCTGTGAGACTGTTCACTCTGGGCACTGTGGGGCACCCGAGGGACTGTTCACACTGGGCACTGTGGGGCACACGAAGGACTGTTCACAATGGGCACGGTGGGGCACAGGCGGGACTATTCTCACTGGGCACTGTGGGGCACACGAGGGACTGTTCACACTGGGCACTGTGGGGCACACGAGGGACTGTTCACACTGGGCACTGTGGGGCACACAAGGGACTGGTCACACTGGTCACTGTGGGACACACGTGGGGCTGTTCACACTGGGCACTGTGTGACGCAGGAGGAACTGTACACACTGGACACTGTGGGACACAGGCTGGGCTGTTCACACTGGGCACTGTGGGGCACACGAGGGTCTGTTCACACTGGGCACTGTGGGACACACGAGGGACTGTTCACACTGGGCACTGTTGGGCACATATGAGACTGCTCACACTGTGCACTGTGGGGCATACAGGGACTGTTCACACAGGGGAATGTGGGGCACACGAGGGACTGTTCACACTGGGCACAGTGGGGCACACGAGGGACTGTTCACACTGGGCACTGTGGGACACAGTCAGGACTGCTCACACTGGGCACTGTGAGGCACACAGGGACTGTTCACACTGGGCACTGTGCGACACACGAGTGACTGTTCACACGGGGCACCGTGGGACACATGAGGGACTATTCACACTGGGCATTGTGGGGCACACGATGTACTGCTCACACTGGGCACTGTGGGACACACGAGGGACTGTTCACACTGGGCACTGTGGGACACATGAGGGACTGTTCACACTGGGCACTGTGGGGCACACGACGGACTGTTCACACTGGGCACTGTGGGACACACGAGGGACTGTTCACACTGGGCATTGTGGGGCACACAAGGATCTGTTCACCCTGGGCACTGTGGGGTACCTGTGGGACTATTCACTCTGGGAACTGTGGGGCACCCGAGGGACTGTTCACACTGGGCACTGTGGGGCACACGAAGGACTGTTCAACAATGGGCACTGTGGGGCACAGGCGGGACTATTTACACTGGGCACTGTAGGGCACACGATGGACTGTTCACACTGGGCACTGTGGGGCACACGAGGGACTGTTCACACTGGGCACTGTGGGGCACCCAAGGGACTGTTCACACTGGTCACTGTGGGACACACGTGGGGCTGTTCACACTGGGCACTGTGGGACGCACGAGGGACTGTACACACTGGGCACAGTTGGGCACATGTGAGACTGGTCACACTGTGCACTGTGGGGCATACAGGGACTGTTCACACTGGGCACTGTGGGGCACACGAGACACTGTTCACACTGGGCACTGTGGGGCACACGAGGGTCTGTTCACACAGGGTACTGTGGGACACACGAGGGACTGTCCACACTGGGCACAGTTGGGCACATGTGAGACTGGTCACACTGTGCACTGTGGGGCATACAGGGACTGTTCACACTGGGCACTGTGGGGCACACGAGGGACTGTTCACACTGGGCACAGTGGGGCACACGAGGGACTGTTCACACTGGGCACAGTGGGGCACAGGCCGGACGGCTCACACTGGGCACTGTGGGGCACACAGGGACTTTTCACACTGGGCACTGTGAGACACACGAGTGACTGTTCACACTGGGCACCGTGGGACACATGTGGGACTATTCACACTGGGCATTGTGGTGCACACGAGGGACTGCTCACACTGGGCACTGTGGGACACACGAGGGACTGTTCACACTGGGCACTGTGGGACACATGAGGGACTGTTCACACTTGGCACTGTGGGGCACCTTTGAGACTGTTCACTCTGGGTACTGTGGGGCACCCGAGGGACTGTTCACAATGGGCACCGTGGGGCACACGAAGGACTGTTCACACTGGGCACTGTGGGGCACACGAGGGACTGTTCACACTGGGCATTGTGGGGCACACGTGGGACTGTTCACACTGGGCTCTGTGGTACACAGGCAGGGCTGTTCACACTGGGCACTGTGGGGCACATGAGGCACTGTTCACACTGGGCCCTGTGGTGCACACGAGGGACTGTACACACTGGGCACTGTGGGGCACACGAGGGACTGTTCACACTGGGCATTTTGGGGCACACGAGGGACTGTTCACACTGGGCACTGTGGGACACACGAGGCACTGTTCACACTGGACATTGTGGGGCACAGGCAGCGCTGTTCACACGGCACTGTGGGGCATACAGGGACTTTTCACCCTGGGTACTGTGGGGCACACGAGGGACTGTTCACACTGGGCACTGTGGGACACACGAGGGACTGTTCACTCTGGAGCCGTGGGACACATGAGGGACTGTTCACACTGGGCACTGTGGCACACACGTGGGGCTGTTCACACTGGGCACTGTGGGACACACGAGGGACTGTTCACACTGGGCACTGTGGGACACACGAGGGACTGCTCACTCTGGCACTGTGGGACACATGAGGGACTGTTCACACTGGGCACTGTGTGGCACACAGGGACTGTTCACACTGGGCACTGTGGGGCACACAGGGACTTTTCACACTGGGCACTGTGGGATACACGAGCGACTGTTCACACTGGGCACTGTGGGACACACAAGAGACTGTTCACACTGGGCACTGTTGGGCATACAGGGACTGTTCACACTGTGCACTGTGGGGCACACGAGGGACTGTTCACACTGGGCACTGTGGGAAACAAGTGGGGCTGCTCACACTGGGCACTGTGGGACACACGAGGGACTGTTCACACTGGGCACTGTGGGCACATGTGAGACTGTTCACACTGGGCTCTGTGGGGCACAGGCAGGGCTGTTCGCACTGGACACTCTAGGGCACACGAGAGTCTGTTCACACTGGGCACTGTGGGGCACACGAGGCACTGTTCACACTGGGCACTGTGGGGCACAGGTGGGACTGTTCACACTGGGCACTGTGGGGCACACGAGGGACTGTTCACACTGGGCACTGTGGGGCACACGAGGGACTGTTTACACTGGGCACTGTGGGGCACAAAAGGGACTGTTCACACTGGGCACTGTGGGACACACGTGGGGCTGTTCACAATGGGCACTGTGGGACGCACGAGGGACTGTACACACTGGGCACTGTGGAGCACAGGCAGGGCTGTACGCACTGGGCACTGTGGGGCACACGAGAGACTGTTCACACTGGGCACTGTGGGGCACACGAAGGTCTGTTCACACTGGGCACTGTGGGACACACGAGAGACTCTTCACACTGGGCACTGTGGGGCACACGAGGGACTGTTCACACTGGGCACTGTGGGACACACGAGGGACTGTTCACACTGGGCACTGTGGGACACATGAGGGACTGTTCACACTGGGAACTGTGGGGCACCTGTGAGACTGTTCACTCTGGGCACTGTGGGGCACCCGAGGGACTGTTCACACTGGGCACTGTGGGGCACACGAAGGACTGTTCACAATGGGCACTGTGGGGCACAGGCGGGACTATTCTCACTGGGCACTGTGGGGCACACGAGGGACTGTTCACACTGGGCACTGTGGGGCACACGAGGGACTGTTCACATTGGGCACTGTGGGGCACACAAGGGACTGGTCACACTGGTCACAGTGGGACACACGTGGGACTGTTCACACTGGGCACTGTGTGACGCAGGAGGAACTGTACACACTGGACACTGTGGGACACAGGCTGGGCTGTTCGCACTGGGCACTGTGGGGCACACAAGAGACTGTTCACACTGGGCACTGTGCGGCACACGAGGGTCTGTTCACACTGGGCACTGTGGGACACACGAGGGACTGTTCACACTGGGCACCGTTGGGCACATATGAGACTGCTCACACTGTGCACTGTGGGGCATACAGGGACTGTTCACACAGGGGAATGTGGGGCACACGAGGGACTGTTCACACTGGGCACAGTGGGGCACACGAGGGACTGTTCACACTGGGCACTGTGGGGCACACGAGGGACTGTTCACACTGGGCACTGTGGGACACAAGTGGGGCTGTTCACACTGGGCACTTTGGGACACACGCGGGACTGTTCACACTGGGCTCTGTGGTACACAGGCAGGGCTGTTCGCACTGGACACTGTGGGGCACACGAGGGACTGTACACACTGGGCACTGTGGGACACAGGCAGGGCTGTTCGCACTGGACACTGTGGGGCAAACGAGAGACTGTTCACACTGGGAACTGTGGGGCACACAAGGGACAGTTCACACTGGGCACTGTGGGACAGACGAGGGACTGTTCACACTGGGCACTGTGGGATACATGAGGGACTGTTCACACTGGGCACTGTTGGGCACCTGTGAGACTGTTCACTCTGGGCACTATGGGGAACCCGAGGGACTGTTCACACTGGGTACTGTGGGGCACACGAGGAACTGTTCACAGTGGGCACTGTGGGGCACAAAAGGGACTGTTCACACTGGTCACTGTGGGACACACGTGGTGCTGTTCACACTGGGCACTGTGGGACACACGAGGGATTGTACACACTGGGCACTGTGGGACACAGGCAGCGGTGTTCACACTGGGCACTGTGGGACACACGAGGGACTGTTCACTCTGGATCCGTGGGGCACATGAGGGACTGTTCACACTGGGCACTGTGGCACACACGTGGGGCTGTTCACACTGGGCACTGTGGGACACACGAGGGACTGCTCACTCTGGCACTGTGGGACACATGAGAGACTGTTCACACTGGGCACTGTGTGGCACAAAGGGACTGTTCACACTGGGCACTGTGGGGCACACAGGGACTGTTCACACTGGGCACTGTGGGACACACAAGAGACTGTTCACACTGGGCACTGTGGGACACACGAGGGACTGTTCACACTGGGCACTGTGGGACACATGAGGGACTGTTCACACTGGGCACTGTAGGGCACAAAAGGATCTGTTCACACTGGGCACTGTGGGACACACGAGGGACTGTTCACACTGGGCACGTTGGGACACAGGAGGAACTGTACACGCTGGGCACTGTGGGACACAGGCAGGGCTGTTCACACTGGGCTCTGTGGGACACACGAGGGACTGTTCACTCTGGATCCGTGGGGCACATGAGGGACTGTTCACACTGGGCACTGTGGCACACACGTGGGGCTGTTCACACTGGGCACTGTGGGACACACGAGGGACTGCTCACTCTGGCACTGTGGGACACATGAGGGACTGTTCACACTGGGCACTGTGTGGCACAAAGGGACTGTTCACACTGGGCACTGTGGGGCACACAGGGACTGTTCACACTGGGCACTGTGGGACACACAAGAGACTGTTCACACTGGGCACTGTGGGACACACGAGGGACTGTTCACACTGGGCACTGTGGGACACATGAGGGACTGTTCACACTGGGCACTGTAGGGCACAAAAGGATCTGTTCACACTGGGCACTGTGGGACACACGAGGGACTGTTCACACTGGGCACGTTGGGACACAGGAGGAACTGTACACGCTGGGCACTGTGGGACACAGGCTGGGCTGTTCGCACTGGGCACTGTGGGGCACACAAGAGACTGTTCACACTGGGCACAGTGGGGCACACGAGGGACTGTTCACACTGGGCACTGTGGGGCACACGAGGGACTGTTCACACTGGGCACTGTGGGACACAAGTGGGGCTGTTCACACTGGGCACTTTGGGACACACGCGGGACTGTTCACACTGGGCTCTGTGGTACACAGGCAGGGCTGTTCGCACTGGACACTGTGGGGCACACGAGGGACTGTACACACTGGGCACTGTGGGACACAGGCAGGGCTGTTCGCACTGGACACTGTGGGGCAAACGAGAGACTGTTCACACTGGGATCTGTGGGGCACACAAGGGACAGTTCACACTAGGCACTGTGGGACAGACGAGGGACTGTTCACACTGGGCACTGTGGGATACATGAGGGACTGTTCACACTGGGCACTGTTGGGCACCTGTGAGACTGTTCACTCTGGGCACTATGGGGCACCCGAGGGACTGTTCACACTGGGTACTGTGGGGCACACGAGGAACTGTTCACAGTGGGCACTGTGGGGCACACGTGGTGCTGTTCACACTGGGCACTGTGGGACACACGAGGGATTGTACACACTGGGCACTGTGGGACACAGGCAGCGGTGTTCACACTGGGCACTGTGGGACACACGAGGGACTGTTCACTCTGGATCCGTGGGGCACATGAGGGACTGTTCACACTGGGCACTGTGGCACACACGTGGGGCTGTTCACACTGGGCACTGTGGGACACACGAGGGACTGCTCACTCTGGCACTGTGGGACACATGAGGGACTGTTCACACTGGGCACTGTGTGGCACAAAGGGACTGTTCACACTGGGCACTGTGGGGCACACAGGGACTGTTCACACTGGGCACTGTGGGACACACAAGAGACTGTTCACACTGGGCACTGTGGGACACACGAGGGACTGTTCACACTGGGCACTGTGGGACACATGAGGGACTGTTCACACTGGGCACTGTAGGGCACAAAAGGATCTGTTCACACTGGGCACTGTGGGACACACGAGGGACTGTTCACACTGGGCACGTTGGGACACAGGAGGAACTGTACACGCTGGGCACTGTTGGACACAGGCAGGGCTGTTCACACTGGGCTCTGTGGGACACACGAGGGACTGTTCACACTGGGCACTGAGGGGCACACGAGGGACTGTTCACACTGGGCACTGTGGGACACAAGTGGGGCTGTTCACACTGGGCACTTTGGGACACACGAAGGACTGTTCACACTGGGCACTGTGGTCACATGTGAGACTGTTCACACTGGGCTCTGTGGTACACAGGCAGGGCTGTTCGCACTCGACACTGTGGGGCACACGAGAGACTGTTCACACTGGGCACTGTGGGGCACACGAGGGACTGTACACACTGGGCACTGTGGGACACAGTCAGGGCTGTTCGCACTGGACACTGTGGGGCAAACGAGAGACTGTTCACATTGGGAACTGTGGGGAACACGAGGGACAGTTCACACTGGGCACTGTGGGACAGACGAGGGACTGTTCACACTGGGCAATGTGGGACACACGAGGGACTGTTCACACTGGGCACTGTGGGACAGACGAGGGACTGTTCACACTGGGCAATGTGGGACACACGAGGGACTGTTCACACTGGGCACTGTTGGGCACCTGTGAGACTGTTCACTCTGGGCACTATGGGGCACCCGAGGGACTGTTCACACTGGGCACTGTGGGGCACACGAGGAACTGTTCACAGTGGGCACTGTGGGGCAAAAAAGGGACTGTTCACAATGGTCACTGTGGGACACAAGTGGTGCTGTTCACATTGGGCACTGTGGGACACACGAGGGATTGTACACACTGGGCACTGTGGGACACAGGCAGCGGTGTTCACACTGGGCACTGTGGGGCACACGAGAGACTGTACACACTGGGCAGTGTGGGGCACACGAGGGTCTGTTCACACTGGGCACTGTGGGACACACGAGAGACTCTTCACACTGGGCACTGTGGGAAACACGAGGGACTGTTCACACTGGGCACTTTGGGACACATGAGGGACTGTTCACACTGGGCACTGTGGGGCACCTGTGAGACTGTTCACTCTGGGCACTGTGGGGCACCCGAGGGACTGTTCACACTGGGCACTGTGGGGCACACGAGGAACTGTTCACAGTGGGCACTGTGGGGCAAAAAAGGGACTGTTCACACTGGTCACTGTCGGACACAAGTGGTGCTGTTCACATTGGGCACTGTGGGACACACGAGGGATTGTACACACTGGGCACTGTGGGACACAGGCAGCGGTGTTCACACTGGGCACTGTGGGGCACACGAGAGACTGTACACACTGCGCAGTGTGGGGCACACGAGGGTCTGTTCACACTGGGCACTGTGGGACACACGAGAGACTCTTCACACTGGGCACTGTGGGGCACACGAGGGACTGCTCACAGAGGGCACTGTGGGAAACACGAGGGACTGTTCACACTGGGCACTGTGGGACACATGAGGGACTGTTCACACTGGGCACTGTGGGGCACCTGTGAGAAAGTTCACTCTGGGCACTGTGGGGCACCCGAGGGACTGTTCACACTGGGCACTGTGGGGCATTGGCGGGACTATTCACACTGGGCAATGTGGGGCACACGAGGGACTGTTCACACTGGGCACTGTGGGGCACATGAGGGACTGTTCACACTGGGCACTGTGGGGCACACAAGGGACTGTTCACACTGGTCACTGTGGGACACACGTGGGGCTGTTCACACTGGGCAATGTGGGACACAGGCTGGGCTGTTCGCACAGGGCACTGTGGGGCACATGCTGGGCTGTTCGCACTGGGTACTGTGGGGCACACGAGAGACTGTTCACACTGGGCACTGTGGGACACACGAGGGTCTGTTCACACTGGGCACTGTGGGACACACGAGGGACTGTTCACACTGGGCACTGTTGGGCACATGCGAGACTGTTCACACTGTGCACTGTTGGGCATACAGGGACAGTTCACACTGTGCACTGTGGGGCACACGAGGGACTGTTCACACTGGGCACTGTGGAAAACAAGTGGGGCTGCTCACAGTGGGCACTGCGGGACACACGAGGGACTGTTCACACTGGGCTCTGTGGGGCACAGGCAGGGCTGTTCGCATTGGACACTCTGGGGCACACGTGACACTGTTCACACTGGGCACTGTGGGGCACACGAGGCACTGTTCACACTGGGCACTGTGGGGCACAGGTGGGACTGTTCACACTGGGCACTGTGGGGCACACGAGGGACTGTTCACACTGGGCACTGTGGGGCACACGAGGGACTGTTTACACTGGGCATGTGGGGCACAAAAGGGACTGTTCACACTGGGCACTGTGGGACGCACGAGGGACTGTACACACTGGGCACTGTGGAGCACAGGCAGGGCTGTTCGCACTGGGCACTGTGGGGCACACGAGAGACTGTTCACACTGGGCACTGTGGGGCACACGAAGGTCTGTTCACACTAAGCACTGTGGGTCACACGAGAGACTCTTCACACTGCGCACTGTGGGGCACACGAGGGACTGTTCACACTGGGCACTGTGGGACACACGAGGGACTGTTCACACTGGGCACTGTGGGAGACATGAGGGACTGTTCACACTGGGAACTGTGGGTCACCTGTGAGACTGTTCACTCTGGGCACTGTGGGGCACCCGAGGGACTGTTCACACTGGGCACTGTGGGGCACACGAAGGACTGTTCACAATGGGCACTGTGGGGCACAGGCGGGACTATTCTCACTGGGCACTGTGGGACGCAGGAGGGACTGTACACAATGGACACTGTGGGACACAGGCTGGGCTGTTCGCACTGGGCACTGTGGGGCACACAAGAGACTGTTCACACTGGGCACTGTGGGGCACACGAGGGTCTTTTTACACTGGGCACTGTGGGACACACGAGGGACTGTTCACACTGGGCACTGTTGGGCACATGTGAGACTGCTCACACTGTGCACTGTGGGGCATACAGGGACTGTTCACACTGTGCACTGTGGGGCACACGAGGGACTGTTCACACTGGGCACAGTGGGGCACACGAGGGACTGTTCACACTGGGCACTGTGGGGCACAGTCAGGACTGCTCACACTGGGCACTGTGAGGCACACAGGGACTGTTCACACTGGGCACTGTGCGACACACGAGTGACTGTTCACACGGGGCACCGTGGGACACATGAGGGACTATTCACACTGGGCATTGTGGGGCACACGAGGGACTGCTCACACTGGGCACTGTGGGACACACGAGGGACTGTTCACACTGGGCACTGTGGGACACATGAGGGACTGTTCACACTGGGCACTGTGGGGCACCTGTGAGACTGTTCACTCTGAGCACTGTGGGGCAACTGAGGGACTGTTCACACTGGGCACTGTGGGGCACACGAAGGACTGTTCACACTGGGCACCGTGGGTCACACGAGCGACTGTTCATACTGGGCACTGTGGGGCACACGAGGGACTGTTCACACTGGGCACTGTGGGGCACACAAGGGACTGTTCACACTGGGCACTGTGGTGCACACAAGGGTCTGTTCACACTGGTCACTGTGGGACACACGTGCCGCTGTTCACATTCGGCACTGTGGGACGCACGAGGGACTGTACACACTGGACAATGTGGGACACAGGCTGGGCTGTTCGCACTGGGCACTGTGGGGCACACGAGGGTCTGTTCACACTGGGCACTGTGGGACACACGAGGGTCTGTTCACACTGGGCACTGTTGGGCACATGTGAGACTGTTCACACTGTGCACTGTGGGGCATACAGGGACTGTTCACACTGGGCACTGTGGGGCACACGAGGGACTGTTCACACTGGGCACAGTGGGGCACAGTGGGGCATACAGGGACTGTTCACACTGGGCATTGTGGGGTACACGAGGGACTGTTCACACTGGGCTCTGTGGTACACAGGCAGGGCTGTTCACACTGGGCACTGTGGGGCACACGAGGGACTGTTCACACTGGGCACTGTGGGGCACACGAGGGACTGTACACACTGGGCACTGTGGGGCACACGAGGGACTGTTCACACTGGGCACTGTGGGGCACACGAGGCACTGTTCACACTGGGCACTGTGGGGCACAGGTGGGACTGTTCACACTGGGCACTGTGGGGCACACGAGGGACTGTTCACACTGGGCACTGTGGGGGATACGAGGGACTGTTTACACTGGGCACTGTGGGGCACAAAAGGGACTGTTCACACTGGGCACTGTGGGACACACGTGGGGCTGTTCACAATGGGCACTGTGGGACGCACGAGGGACTGTACACACTGGGCACTGTGGAGCACAGGCAGGGCTGTTTGCACTGGGCACTGTGGGACACACGAGAGACTGTTCACACTGGGCACTGTGGGGCACACGAAGGTCTGTTCACACTGGGCACTGTGGGACACACGAGAGACTCTTCACACTGCGCACTGTAGGGCACACGACGGACTGTTCACACTGAGCACTGTGGGACACACGAGGGACTGTTCACACTGGGCACTGTGGGACACATGAGGGACTGTTCACACTGGGAACTGTGGGGCACCTGTGAGACTGTTCACTCTGGGCACTGTGGGGCACCCGAGGGACTGTTCACACTGGGCACTGTGGGGCACACGAAGGACTGTTCACAGTGGGCACTGTGGGGCACAGGCGGGACTATTCTAACTGGGCACTGTGGGGCACACGAGGGACTGTTCACACTGGGCACTGTGGGGCACACGAGGGACTGTTCACACTGGGCACTGTGGGGCACACAAGGGACTGTTCACACTGGTCACTGTGGGACACACGTGGGGCTGTTCACACTGGGCACTGTGGGACGCAGGAGGGACTGTACACACTGGACACTGTGGGACACAGGCTGGGCTGTTCGCACTGGGCACTGTGGGGCACACAAGAGAATGTTCACACTGGGCACTGTGGGGCACACGAGGGTCTGTTCACACTGGGCACTGTGGGACACACGAGGGACTGTTCACACTGGGCACTGTTGGGCACATGTGAGACTGCTCACACTGTGCACTGTGGGGGCATACAGGGACTGTTCACACAGGGGAATGTGGGGCACACGAGGGACTGTTCACACTGGGCACAGTGGGGCACACGAGGGACTGTTCACACTGGGCACTGTGGGGCACAGTCAGGACTGCTCACACTGGGCACTGTGAGGCACACAGGGACTGTTCACACTGGGCACTGTGCGACACACGAGTGACTGTTCACACGGGGCACCGTGGGACACATGAGGGACTATTCACACTGGGCATTGTGGGGCACACGAGGGACTGCTCACACTGGGCACTGTGGGACACACGAGGGACTGTTCACACTGGGCACTGTGGGACACATGAGGGACTGTTCACACTGGGCACTGTGGGGCACCTGTGAGACTGTTCACTCTGAGCACTGTGGGGCAACCGAGGGACAGTTCACACTGGGCACTGTGGGGCACACGAAGGACTGTTCACACTGGGCACTGTTGGTCACAAGAGCGACTGTTCATACTGGGCACTGTGGGGCACACGAGGGACTGTTCACACTGGGCACTGTGGGGCACACAAGGGACTGTTCACACTGGGCACTGTGGTGCACACAAGGGTCTGTTCACACTGGTCACTGTGGGACACACGTGCCGCTGTTCACACTCGGCACTGTGGGACGCACGAGGGACTGTACACACTGGACACTGTGGGACACAGGCTGGGCTGTTCGCACTGGGCACTGTGGGGCACACGAGGGTCTGTTCACACTGGGCACTGTTGGGCACATGTGAGATGTTCACACTGTGCACTGTGGGGCATACAGATACTGTTCACACTGGGCACTGTGGGGCACACGAGGGACTGTTCACACTGGGCACAGTGGGGCACAGTGGCGCAACGAGGGACTGTTCACACTGGGCACCGTGGGACACATGAGGGACTATTCACACTGGGCATTGTGGGGCACACGAGGGACTGTTCACACTGGGCTCTGTGTTACACAGGCAGGGCTCTTCACACTGGGCACTGTGGGGCACACGAGGGACTGTTCACACTGGGCACTGTGGGGCACACGAGGGACTGTACACACTGGGCACTGTGGGGCACACGAGGGACTGTTCACACTGGGCACTTTGGGGCACACGAGGGACTGTTCACACTGGGCACTGTGGGACACACGAGGGACTGTTCACACTGGGCACTGTGGGGCACACGAGGGACTGTTCACACTGGGCACTGTGGGACACACGTGGGGCTGTTCACACTACGCACTGTGGGACACACGAGGGACTGTTCACTCTGGCACTGTGTGACACATGAGGGACTGCTCACACTGGGCACTGTGGGAACACGAAGGTCTGTTCACACTGGGCACAGTGGGGCACACGATGGACTGTTCACACTGGGCACTGTGGGGCACAGGCAGGACTGTTCACACTGGGCACTGTGGGGCACACAGGGACTGTTCACACTGGGCATTGTGGGGTACACGAGGGACTGTTCACACTGGGCTCTGTGGTACACAGGCAGGGCTGTTCACACTGGGCACTGTGGGGCACACGAGGGACTGTTCACACTGGGCACTGTGGGGCACACGAGGGACTGTACACACTGGGCACTGTGGGGCACACGAGGGACTGTTCACACTGGGCACTGTGGGGCACACGAGGCACTGTTCACACTGGGCACTGTGGGGCACAGGTGGGACTGTTCACACTGGGCACTGTGGGGCACACGAGGGACTGTTCACACTGGGCACTGTGGGGGATACGAGGGACTGTTTACACTGGGCACTGTGGGGCACAAAAGGGACTGTTCACACTGGGCACTGTGGGACACACGTGGGGCTGTTCACAATGGGCACTGTGGGACGCACGAGGGACTGTACACACTGGGCACTGTGGAGCACAGGCAGGGCTGTTTGCACTGGGCACTGTGGGACACACGAGAGACTGTTCACACTGGGCACTGTGGGGCACACGAAGGTCTGTTCACACTGGGCACTGTGGGACACACGAGAGACTCTTCACACTGCGCACTGTAGGGCACACGACGGACTGTTCACACTGAGCACTGTGGGACACACGAGGGACTGTTCACACTGGGCACTGTGGGACACATGAGGGACTGTTCACACTGGGAACTGTGGGGCACCTGTGAGACTGTTCACTCTGGGCACTGTGGGGCACCCGAGGGACTGTTCACACTGGGCACTGTGGGGCACACGAAGGACTGTTCACAGTGGGCACTGTGGGGCACAGGCGGGACTATTCTAACTGGGCACTGTGGGGCACACGAGGGACTGTTCACACTGGGCACTGTGGGGCACACGAGGGACTGTTCACACTGGGCACTGTGGGGCACACAAGGGACTGTTCACACTGGTCACTGTGGGACACACGTGGGGCTGTTCACACTGGGCACTGTGGGACGCAGGAGGGACTGTACACACTGGACACTGTGGGACACAGGCTGGGCTGTTCGCACTGGGCACTGTGGGGCACACAAGAGAATGTTCACACTGGGCACTGTGGGGCACACGAGGGTCTGTTCACACTGGGCACTGTGGGACACACGAGGGACTGTTCACACTGGGCACTGTTGGGCACATGTGAGACTGCTCACACTGTGCACTGTGGGGGCATACAGGGACTGTTCACACAGGGGAATGTGGGGCACACGAGGGACTGTTCACACTGGGCACAGTGGGGCACACGAGGGACTGTTCACACTGGGCACTGTGGGGCACAGTCAGGACTGCTCACACTGGGCACTGTGAGGCACACAGGGACTGTTCACACTGGGCACTGTGCGACACACGAGTGACTGTTCACACGGGGCACCGTGGGACACATGAGGGACTATTCACACTGGGCATTGTGGGGCACACGAGGGACTGCTCACACTGGGCACTGTGGGACACACGAGGGACTGTTCACACTGGGCACTGTGGGACACATGAGGGACTGTTCACACTGGGCACTGTGGGGCACCTGTGAGACTGTTCACTCTGAGCACTGTGGGGCAACCGAGGGACAGTTCACACTGGGCACTGTGGGGCACACGAAGGACTGTTCACACTGGGCACTGTTGGTCACAAGAGCGACTGTTCATACTGGGCACTGTGGGGCACACGAGGGACTGTTCACACTGGGCACTGTGGGGCACACAAGGGACTGTTCACACTGGGCACTGTGGTGCACACAAGGGTCTGTTCACACTGGTCACTGTGGGACACACGTGCCGCTGTTCACACTCGGCACTGTGGGACGCACGAGGGACTGTACACACTGGACACTGTGGGACACAGGCTGGGCTGTTCGCACTGGGCACTGTGGGGCACACGAGGGTCTGTTCACACTGGGCACTGTTGGGCACATGTGAGATGTTCACACTGTGCACTGTGGGGCATACAGATACTGTTCACACTGGGCACTGTGGGGCACACGAGGGACTGTTCACACTGGGCACAGTGGGGCACAGTGGCGCAACGAGGGACTGTTCACACTGGGCACCGTGGGACACATGAGGGACTATTCACACTGGGCATTGTGGGGCACACGAGGGACTGTTCACACTGGGCTCTGTGTTACACAGGCAGGGCTCTTCACACTGGGCACTGTGGGGCACACGAGGGACTGTTCACACTGGGCACTGTGGGGCACACGAGGGACTGTACACACTGGGCACTGTGGGGCACACGAGGGACTGTTCACACTGGGCACTTTGGGGCACACGAGGGACTGTTCACACTGGGCACTGTGGGACACACGAGGGACTGTTCACACTGGGCACTGTGGGGCACACGAGGGACTGTTCACACTGGGCACTGTGGGACACACGTGGGGCTGTTCACACTACGCACTGTGGGACACACGAGGGACTGTTCACTCTGGCACTGTGTGACACATGAGGGACTGCTCACACTGGGCACTGTGGGAACACGAAGGTCTGTTCACACTGGGCACAGTGGGGCACACGATGGACTGTTCACACTGGGCACTGTGGGGCACAGGCAGGACTGTTCACACTGGGCACTGTGGGGCACACAGGGACTGTTCACACTGGGCACTGTGGGACACATGAGGGACTGTTCACACTGCGCACTTTGGGGCACTGAGGGACTGTTCACTCTGGGCACTGTGGGACACATGAGGGACTGTTCCCACTGGGCACTGTGGGGCACACGAGGGTCTGGTCACACTGGGCACTGTGGGGCACAGGCAGGACTGTTCACACTGGGCACTGTGCGGCACACAGGGACTGTTCACACTGGGCACTGTGGGGCACTTAGGGACTGTTCACACTGGGCACTGTGGGACACACGAGGGACTGTTCACACTGGGCACTGTGGGACACACGAGGGACTGTTCACACTGGGCACTGTGGGACACACGAGGGACTGTTCACACTGGGCACTGTGGGACACATGAGGGACTGTTCACACTGGGCACTGTGGGGCACCTGTGAGACTGTTCACTCTGGGCACTGTGGGGCAACCGAGGGACTGTTCACACTGGGCACTGTGGGGCACACGAAGGACTGTTCACACTGGGCACTGTGGTGCACACGAGGGACTGTTCACACTGGGCACTGTGGGGCACACGAGGGACTGTTCACACTGGGCACTGTGGGGCACACAAGGGACGGTTCACACTGGGCACTGTGGTGCACACAAGGGTCTGTTCACACTGGTCACTGTGGGACACACGTGCCGCTGTTCACACTCGGCACTGTGGGACGCACGAGGGACTGTACACATTGGACACTGTGGGACACTGGCTGGGCTGTTCGCACTGGGCACTGTGGGGCACACGAGGGACTGTTCACACTGGGCACTGTTGGGCACATGTGAGACTGTTCACACTGTGCACTGTGGGGCATACAGGGATTGTTCACACTGGGCACTGTGGGGCACACGAGGGACTGTTCACACTGGGCACAGTGGGGCACAGTGGGGCACACGAGGGACTGTTCACACTGGGCACTGTGGAACACAAGTGGGGCTGCTCACACTGGGCACTGTGGGGCACACGAGGGACTGTTCACACTGGGCACTGTGGGCACATGTGAAACTGTTCACACTGGGCTCTGTGGGGCACAGGCAGGGCTGTTCGCACTGGACACTCTGGGGCACACGAGAGACTGTTCACACTGGGCACTGTGGGACACACGAGGCACTGTTCACACTGGGCACTGTGGGGCACAGGTGGGACTGTTCACACTGGGCACTGTGGGGCACACGAGGCACTGTTCACACTGGGCACTGTGGGGCACAGGTGGGACTGTTCACACTGGGCACTGTGGGGCACACGAGGGTCTGTTCACACTGGGCACTGTGGGACACACGAGGGACTGTTCACACTGGGCACTGTTGGGCACATGTGAGACTGCTCACACTGTGCACTGTGGGGCATACAGGGACTGTTCACACAGGGGAATGTGCGGCACACGAGGGACTGTTCACACTGGGCACAGTGGGGCAAACGAGGGACTGTTCACACTGGGCACTGTGGTACACAGGCAGGACTGCTCACACTGGGCACTGTGAGGCACACAGGGACTGTTCAAACTGGGCACTGTGGGACACAAGAGGGACTGTTCACACTGGGCACTGTTGGGCACATGTGAGACTGTTCAAACTGTGCACTGTGGGGCATACAGGGACTGTTCACACTGGGCACTGTGGGGCACACGAGGGACTGTTCACACTGGGCACTGTGGGGCATACGAGGGACTGTTCACACTGGGCACTGTCGGACACACGAGGGACTGTTCACACTGGACACTGTGGGACACACGAGGGACTGTTCACACTGGGCACAGTGGGGCTCACGAGGGACTGTTCACACTGGGCACTGTGGGACACAGGCAGGACTGCTCACACTGGGCACTGTGAGGCACACAGGGACTGTTCACACTGGGCACTGTGCGACACTCAAGTGACTGTTCACACGGGGCACCATGGGACACATGAGGGACTATTCACACTGGGCATTGTGGGGCACACGATGTACTGCTCACACTGGGCACTGTGGGACACACGAGGGACTGTTCACACTGGGCACTGTGGGACACATGAGGGACTGTTCACACTGGGCACTGTGGGGCACCTGTGAGACTGTTCACTCTGGGCACTGTGGGGCAACCGAGGGACTGTACACACTGGGCACTGTGGGGCACACGAAGGACTGTTCACACTGGGCACTGTGGTGCACACGAGGGACTGTTCACACTGGGCACTGTGGGGCACACGAGGGACTGTTCACACTGGGCACTGTGGGGCACACAAGGGACTGTTCACACTGGGCACTGTGGTGCACACAAGGGTCTGTTCACACTGGTCACTGTGGGACACACGTGCCGCTGTTCACACCCGGCACTGTGGGACGCACGAGGGACTGTACACACTGGACACTGTGGGACACTGGCTGGGCTGTTCGCACTGGGCACTGTGGGGCACACGAGGGACTGTTCACACTGGGCACTGTTGGGCACATGTGAGACTGTTCACACTGTGCACTGTGGGGCATACAGGGATTGTTCACACTGGGCACTGTGGGGCACACGAGGGACTGTTCACACTGGGCACAGTGGGGCACAGTGGGGCACACGAGGGACTGTTCACACTGGGCACTGTGGAACACAAGTGGGGCTGCTCACACTGGGCACTGTGGGGCACACGAGGGACTGTTCACACTGGGCACTGTGGGCACATGTGAAACTGTTCACACTGGGCTCTGTGGGGCACAGGCAGGGCTGTTCGCACTGGACACTCTGGGGCACACGAGAGACTGTTCACACTGGGCACTGTGGGGCACACGAGGCACTGTTCACACTGGGCACTGTGGGGCACAGGTGGGACTGTTCACACTGGGCACTGTGGGGCACACGAGGGACTGTTCACACTGGGCACTGTGGGGCATACGAGGGACTGTTTACACTGGGCACTGTGGGGCACAAAAGGGACTGTTCACACTGGGGACAGTGGGACACACGTGGGGCTGTTCACAATGGGCACTGTGGGACGCACGAGGGACTGTACACACTGGGCACTGTGGAGCACAGGCAGGGCTGTTCGCACTGGGCACTGTGGGGCACACGAGAGACTGTTCACACTGGGCACTGTGGGGCACACGAAGGTCTGTTCACACTGGGCACTGTGGGACACACGAGTGACTCTTCACACTGGGCACTGTGGGGCACACGAGGGACTGTTCACACTGGGTACTGTGGGACACACGAGGGACTGTTCACACTGGGCACTGTGGGGTACATGAGGGACTGTTCACACTGGGCACTGTGGGGCACCTGTGAGACTGTTCACTCTGTGCACTGTGGGGCACCCGAGGGACTGTTCACACTGGGCACTGTGGGGCACACGAAGGACTGTTCACAATGGGCACTGTGGGGCACAGGCGGGACTATTCTCACTGGGCACTGTGGGGCACACGAGGGACTGTTCACACTGGGCACTGTGGGGCACACGAGGGACTGTTCACACTGGGCACTGTGGGGCACACAAGGGACTGTTCACACTGGTCACTGTGGGACACACATGGGGCTGTTCACACTGGGCACTGTGGGACGCAGGAGGGACTGTACACACTGGACACTGTGGGACACAGGCTGGGCTGTTCGCACTGGGCACTGTGGGGCACACAAGAGACTGTTCACACTGGGCACTGTGGGGCACACGAGGGTCTGTTCACACTGGGCACTGTGGGACACACGAGGGACTGTTCACACTGGGCACTGTGGGACACACGAGGGACTGTTCACACTGGGCACTGTGGGACACATGAGGGACTGTTCACACTGGGCACTGTGGGGCACCTGTGAGACTGTTCACTCTGGGCACTGTGGGGCAACCGAGGGACAGTTCACACTGGGCACTGTGGGGCACACGAAGGACTGTTCACACTGGGCACTGTGGTGCACACGAGGGACTGTTCACACTGGGCACTGTGGGGCACACGAGGGACTGTTCACACTGGGCACTGTGGGGCACACAAGGGACGGTTCACACTGGGCACTGTGGTGCACACAAGGGTCTGTTCACACTGGTCACTGTGGGACACACGTGCCGCTGTTCACACTCGGCACTGTGGGACGCACGAGGGACTGTACACATTGGACACTGTGGGACACTGGCTGGGCTGTTCGCACTGGGCACTGTGGGGCACACGAGGGACTGTTCACACTGGGCACTGTTGGGCACATGTGAGACTGTTCACACTGTGCACTGTGGGGCATACAGGGATTGTTCACACTGGGCACTGTGGGGCACACGAGGGACTGTTCACACTGGGCACAGTGGGGCACAGTGGGGCACACGAGGGACTGTTCACACTGGGCACTGTGGAACACAAGTGGGGCTGCTAACACTGGGCACTGTGGGGCACACGAGGGACTGTTCACACTGGGCACTGTGGGCACATGTGAAACTGTTCACACTGGGCTCTGTGGGGCACAGGCAGGGCTGTTCGCACTGGACACTCTGGGGCACACGAGAGACTGTTCACACTGGGCACTGTGGGGCACACGAGGCACTGTTCACACTGGGCACTGTGGGGCACAGGTGGGACTGTTCACACTGGGCACTGTGGGGCACACGAGGCACTGTTCACACTGGGCACTGTGGGGCACAGGTGGGACTGTTCACACTGGGCACTGTGGGGCACACGAGGGTCTGTTCACACTGGGCACTGTGGGACACACGAGGGACTGTTCACACTGGGCACTGTTGGGCACATGTGAGACTGCTCACACTGTGCACTGTGGGGCATACAGGGACTGTTCACACAGGGGAATGTGGGGCACACGAGGGACTGTTCACACTGGGCACAGTGGGGCAAACGAGGGACTGTTCACACTGGGCACTGTGGTACACAGGCAGGACTGCTCACACTGGGCACTGTGAGGCACACAGGGACTGTTCAAACTGGGCACTGTGGGACACAAGAGGGACTGTTCACACTGGGCACTGTTGGGCACATGTGAGACTGTTCAAACTGTGCACTGTGGGGCATACAGGGACTGTTCACACTGGGCACTGTGGGGCACACGAGGGACTGTTCACACTGGGCACTGTGGGGCATACGAGGGACTGTTCACACTGGGCACTGTCGGACACACGAGGGACTGTTCACACTGGACACTGTGGGACACACGAGGGACTGTTCACACTGGGCACAGTGGGGCTCACGAGGGACTGTTCACACTGGGCACTGTGGGACACAGGCAGGACTGCTCACACTGGGCACTGTGAGGCACACAGGGACTGTTCACACTGGGCACTGTGCGACACTCGAGTGACTGTTCACACGGGGCACCGTGGGACACATGAGGGACTATTCACACTGGGCATTGTGGGGCACACGATGTACTGCTCACACTGGGCACTGTGGGACACACGAGGGACTGTTCACACTGGGCACTGTGGGACACATGAGGGACTGTTCACACTTGGCACTGTGGGGCACCTGTGAGACTGTTCACTCTGGGCACTGTGGGGCAACCGAGGGACTGTTCACACTGGGCACTGTGGGGCACACAAAGGACTGTTCACACTGGGCACTGTGGTGCACACGAGGGACTGTTCACACTGGGCACTGTGGGGCACACGAGGGACTGTTCACACTGGGCACTGTGGGGCACACAAGGGACTGTTCACACTGGGCACTGTGGTGCACACAAGGGTCTGTTCACACTGGTCACTGTGGGACACACGTGCCGCTGTTCACACTCGGCACTGTGGGACGCACGAGGGACTGTACACACTGGAAACTGTGGGACACTGGCTGGGCTGTTCGCACTGGGCACTGTGGGGCACACGAGGGACTGTTCACACTGGGCACTGTTGGGCACATGTGAGACTGTTCACACTGTGCACTGTGGGGCATACAGGGATTGTTCACACTGGGCACTGTGGGGCACACGAGGGACTGTTCACACTGGGCACAGTGGGGCACAGTGGGGCACACGAGGGACTGTTCACACTGGGCACTGTGGAACACAAGTGGGGCTGCTCACACTGGGCACTGTGGGGCACACGAGGGACTGTTCACACTGGGCACTGTGGGCACATGTGAAACTGTTCACACTGGGCTCTGTGGGGCACAGGCAGGGCTGTTCGCACTGGACACTCTGGGGCACACGAGAGACTGTTCACACTGGGCACTGTGGGGCACACGAGGCACTGTTCACACTGGGCACTGTGGGGCACAGGTGGGACTGTTCACACTGGGCACTGTGGGGCACACGATGGACTGTTCACACTGGGCACTGTGGGGCATACGAGGGACTGTTTACACTGGGCACTGTGGGGCACAAAAGGGACTGTTCACACTGGGGACTGTGGGACACACGTGGGGCTGTTCACAATGGGCACTGTGGGACGCACGAGGGACTGTACACACTGGGCACTGTGGAGCACAGGCAGGGCTGTTCGCACTGGGCACTGTGGGGCACACGAGAGACTGTTCACACTGGGCACTGTGGGGCACACGAAGGTCTGTTCACACTGGGCACTGTGGGACACACGAGTGACTCTTCACACTGGGCACTGTGGGGCACACGAGGGACTGTTCACACTGGGTACTGTGGGACACACGAGGGACTGTTCACACTGGGCACTGTGGGGCACATGAGGGACTGTTCACACTGGGCACTGTGGGGCACCTGTGAGACTGTTCACTCTGGGCACTGTGGGGCACCCGAGGGACTGTTCACACTGGGCACTGTGGGGCACACGAAGGACTGTTCACAATGGGCACTGTGGGGCACAGGCGGGACTATTCTCACTGGGCACTGTGGGGCACACGAGGGACTGTTCACACTGGGCACTGTGGGGCACACGAGGGACTGTTCACACTGGGCACTGTGGGGCACACAAGGGACTGTTCACACTGGTCACTGTGGGACACACATGGGGCTGTTCACACTGGGCACTGTGGGACGCAGTAGGGACTGTACACACTGGACACTGTGGGACACAGGCTGGGCTGTTCGCACTGGGCACTGTGGGGCACACAAGAGACTGTTCACACTGGGCACTGTGGGGCACACGAGGGTCTGTTCACACTGGGCACTGTGGGACACACGAGGGACTGTTCACACTGGGCACTGTTGGGCACATGTGAGACTGCTCACACTGTGCACTGTGGGGCATACAGGGACTGTTCACACAGGGGAATGTGGGGCACACGAGGGACTGTTCACACTGGGCACAGTGGGGCACACGAGGGACTGTTCACACTGGGCACTGTGGGACACAGGCAGGACTGCTCACACTGGGCACTGTGAGGCACACAGGGACTATTCACACTGGGCATTGTGGGGCACACGATGTACTGCTCACACTGGGCACTGTGGGACACACGAGGGACTGTTCACACTGGGCACTGTGGGGCACACGAGGGACTGTTCACACTGGGCACTGTGGGGCACACAAGGGACTGTTCACACTGGGCACTGTGGTGCACACAAGGGTCTGTTCACACTGGTCACTGTGAGACACACGTGCCGCTGTTCACACTCGGCACTGTGGGACGCACGAGGGACTGTACACACTGGTCACTGTGGGACACAGGCTGGGCTGTTCGCACTGGGCACTGTGGGGCACACGAGGGTCTGTTCACACTGGGCACTGTGGGACACACGAGGGACTGTTCACACTGGGCACTGTTGGGCACATGTGAGACTGTTCACACTGTGCACTGTGGGGCATACAGGGACTGTTCACACTGGGCACTGTGGGGCACACGAGTGACTGTTCACACTGGGCACAGTGGGACACATGAGGGACTATTCACACTGGGCATTGTGGGGCACACGAGGGACTGTTCACACTGGGCTCTGTGGTACACAGGCAGGGCTGTTCACACTGGGCACTGTGGGGCACACGAGGGACTGTTCACACTGGGCACTGTGGGGCACACGAGGGACTGTACACACTGGGCACTGTGGGGCACACGAGGGACTGTTCACACTGGGCACTTTGTGGCACACGAGGGACTGTTCACACTGGGCACTGTGGGACACACGAGGGACTGCTCACACTGGACACTGTGGGGCACAGGCAGCGCTGTTCACACGGCACTGTGGGGCATACAGGGACTGTTCACAGTGGGTACTGAGGGGCACACGAGGGACTGTTCACACTGGGCATGTGGGAAACACGAGGGACTGTTCACTCTGGAACTGTGGGACACATGAGGGACTGTTCACACTGGGCACTGTGGGGCACACAAGGGACTGTTCACACTGGGCACTGTGGTGCACACAAGGGTCTGTTCACACTGGTCACTGTGGGACACACGTGCCGCTGTTCACACTCGGCACTGTGGGACGCACGAGGGACTGTACACACTGGACACTGTGGGACACAGGCTGGGCTGTTCGCACTGGGCACTGTGGGGCACACGAGGGACTGTTCACACTGGGCACTGTTGGGCACATGTGAGACTGTTCACACTGTGCACTATGGGGCATACAGGGACTGTTCACACTGGGCACAGTGGGGCACACGAGGGACTGTTCACACTGGGCACTGTGGAACACAAGTGTGGCTGCTCACACTGGGCACTGTGGGAACACGAAGGTCTGTTCACACTGGGCACTGTGGGGCACAGGCAGGACTGTTCACACTGGGCACTGTGGGGCACACAGGGACTGTTCACACTGGGCACTGTGGGACACATGAGGGACTGTTCACACTGGGCACTTTGGGCCACTGAGGGACTGTTCACTCTGGGCACTGTGGGACACATGAGGGACTGTTCACACTGGGCACTGTGGGGCACACGAGGGTCTGTTCACACTGGGCACTGTGGGGCACAGGCAGGACTGTTCACACTGGGCACTGTGTGGCACACAGGGACTGTTCACACTGGGCACTGTGGGGCACTTAGGGACTGTTCACACTGGGCACTGTGGGACACACGAGGGACTGTTCACACTTGGCACTGTGGGACACACGAGGGACTGTTCACACTGGGCACTGTGGGACACACGAGGGACTGTTCACACTGGGCACTGTGGGGCACACAATAATCTGTTCACACTGGGCACTGTGGGGCACCTGTTGGACTATTCACTCTGGGAACTGTGGGGCACACGAGGGACTGTTCACACTGGGCACTGTGGGGCACACGAAGGACTGTTCACAATGGGCACTGTGGGGCACAGGCGGGACTGTTCACACTGGGCACTGTGGGGCACACGATGGACTGTTCACACTGGGCACTGTGGGGCACACAAGGGACTGTTCACACTGGGCACTGTGGGGCACACAAGGGACTGTTCACACTGGTCACTGTGGGACACACGTGGGGCTGTTCACACTGGGCACTGTGAGACGCACGAGGGACTGTACACACTGGACACTGTGGGACACAGGCTGGGCTGTTAGCACTCTGCACTGTGGGACACACGAGACACTGTTCACACTGGGTACTGTGGGGCACACTAGGGTCTGTTCACACTGGGCACTGTGGGACACACGAGGGACTGTTCACACTGGGCACTGTTGGGCACATGTGAGACTGTTCACACTGTGCACTGTTGGGCATACAGGGACTGTTCACACTGTGCACTGTGGGGCACACGAGGGACTGTTCACACTGGGCACTGTGGAACACAAGTGGGGCTGCTCACACTGGGCACTGTGGGACACACGAGGGACTGTTCACACTGGCACTGTGGGCACATGTGAGACTGTTCACACTGGGCTCTGTGGGGCACAGGCAGGGCTGTTCGCACTGGACACTCTGGGGCACACGAGAGACTGTTCACACTGGGCACTGTGGGGCACACGAGGCACTGTTCACACTGGGCACTGTGGGGCACAGGTGGGACTGTTCACACTGGGCACTGTGGGGCACACGAGGGACTGTTCACACTGGGCACTGTGGGGCATACGAGGGACTGTTTACACTGGGCACTGTGGGGCACAGAAGGGACTGTTCACACTGGGGACTGTGGGACACACGTGGGGCTGTTCACAATGGGCACTGTGGGACGCACGAGGGACTGTACACACTGGGCACTGTGGAGCACAGGCAGGGCTGTTCACACTGGGCACTGTGGGGCACACGAAGGTCTGTTCACACTGGGCACTGTGGGACACACGAGTGACTCTTCACACTGGGCACTGTGGGGCACACGAGGGACTGTTCACACTGGGCACTGTGGGACACACGAGGGACTGTTCACACTGGGCACTGTGGGACACATGAGGGACTGTTCACACTGGGCACTGTGGGGCATTTGTGAGACTGTTCACACTGGGCACTGTGGGGCACCCGAGGGACTGTTCACACTGGGCACTGTGGGGCACACGAAGGACTGTTCACAATGGGCACTGTGGGGCACAGGCTGGACTATTCTCACTGGGCACTGTGGGGCACACGAGGGACTGTTCACACTGGGCACTGTGGGGCACACGAGGGACTGTTCACACTGGGCACTGTGGGGCACACAAGGGACTGTTCACACTGGTCACTGTGGGACACACGTGGGGCTGTTCACACTGGGCACTGTGGGACGCAGGAGGGACTGTACACACTGGACACTGTGGGACACAGGCTGGGCTGTTCACACTGGGCACTGTGGGGCACACGAGGGACTGTTCACAGTGGGCACTGTGGGGCACACGAGGGACTGTACACATTGGGCACTGTGGGGCACAGGAGGGACTGTTCACACTGGGCACTTTGGGGCACACGAGGGACTGTTCACACTGGGCATTGTGGGACACACGAGGGACTGTTCACACTGGACACTGTGGGGCACAGGCAGCGCTGTTCACACGGCACTGTGGGGCATACAGGGACTGTTCACACTGGGCACTGTGGGGCACACGAGGGACTGTTCCCACTGGGCATGTGGGACACACGAGGGACTGTTCACTCTGGAACTGTGGGACACATGAGGGACTGTTCACACTGGGCACTGTGGGGCACACGAGGGACTGTTCACACTGGGCACTGTGGGACACACGTGGGGCTGTTCACACTGGGCACTGTGGGACACACGTGGGTCTGTTCACACTGGGCACTGTGGGACACACGAGGGACTGTTCACTCTGGCACTGTGGGACACATGAGGGACTGTTCACACTGGGCACTGTGGGAACATGAAGGTCTGTTCACACTGGACACAGTGGGGCACACGATGGACTGTTCACACTGGGCACTGTGGGGCACAGGCAGGACTGTTCACACTGGGCACTGTGTGGCACACAGGAACTGTTCACACTGGGCACTGTGGGGCACTTAGGGACTGTTCACACTGGGCACTGTGGGACACAAGAGGGACTGTTCACACTGGGCACTGTGGGACACACGAGGGACTGTTCACACTGGGCACTGTGGGACACACGAGGGACTGTTCTCACTGGGCACTGTGAGACACACGAGGGACTGTTCTCACTGGGCACTGTGGGGCACACTAGGATCTGTTCACACTGGGCACTGTGGGACACGCGAGGGCCTGTTCACACTGGGCACCTTGGGACACACGAGGAACTGTACACACTGGGCACTGTGGGGCACAGGCAGAGCTGTTCACACTCGGCACTGTGGGACACACAAGGGACTGTTCACACTGGGCACTGTGGGGCACACGAGGGACTGTTCACACTGGGCACAGTGGGGCACACGAGGGACTGTTCACACTGGGCACTGTGGGGCACACAGGGACTGTTCACACTGGGCACTGTGGGACACACGAGTGACTGTTCACACTGGGCACCGTGGGACACATGAGGGACTATTCACACTGGGCATTGTGGGGCACACGAGGGACTGTTCACACTGGGCTCTGTGGTACACAGGCAGGGCTCTTCACACTGGGCACTGTGGGGCACACGAGGGACTGTTCACACTGGGCACTGTGGGGCACATGAGGGACTGTACACACTGGGCACTGTGGGGCACATGAGGGACTGTTCACACTGGGCACTTTGGGGCACACGAGGGACTGTTCACACTGGGCACTGTGGGACACACGAGGGACTGTTCACACTGGACACTGTGGGGCACAGGCAGCGCTGTTCACACGGCACTGTGGGGCATACAGGGACTGTTCACATTGGGCACTGTGGGGCACACGAGGGACTGTTCACACTGGGCATGTGGGACACACGAGGGACTGTTCACTCTGGAACTGTGGGACACATGAGGGACTGTTCACACTGGGCACTGTGGGGCACACGAGGGACTGTTCACACTGGGCACTGTGGGGCGCACAGGGACTGTTCACACTGGGCACTGTGGGACACACGAGGGACTGTTCACACTGGGCACTGTGGGACACATGAGGGACTGTTCACACTGGGCACTGTGTGGCACACAGGGACTGTTCACACTGGGCACTGTGGGGCACACAGGGACTGTTCACACTGGGCACTGTGGGACACACGAGGGACTGTTCACACTGGGCACTGTGGGACACACGAGGGACTGTTCACACTAGGCACTGTGAGACACACGAGGGACTGTTCACACTGGGCACTGTGGGGCACACAAGGATCTGTTCACACTGGGCACTGTGGGACACGCGAGGGACTGTTCACACTGGGCACCTTGGGACACACGAGGAACTGTACACACTGGGCACTGTGGGGCACAGGCAGAGCTGTTCACACTGGGCACTGTGGGACACATGTGGGACAGTTCACACTGGGCACTGTGGGGCACTGGCAGGCCTGTTCACACTGGGCACTGTGGGGCACAGGCAGGGCTTTTCACACTGGGCACTGTGGGACACAAAAGCGACTCGTCATGCGAATGCCTCTTGTATGTGAATCTACGTGCCCTCTTATTGCGAGGGTGACCGAGCTCTCACTCTGTGATTGCTTCCCTTTGTGAGCCTCCGATTCATATGAAGTTTAGCAGATTCATGTTAGTTCCCCCCCCCTTTGTGTCTGTGTCATGTAAGGGAGATGTGTCAAGCCGTAATCTGAATGTGACTGCACATTGGGATTTGAACCTTTTAGTCTTGCAACGCACCATTAAACTATATGTGCTCATGTGTCTTGCAGGGTTAAATGTAATGTTGTATCTTCAGCCATTACAGTCTCTACCACCATGTGTATATCTCCGTAGCCGCTGAATGTGGCTCCTTCAGGTGGCAATGAATCCACAATGTGTAGTTTGTGCAGGGTGCACGCTGGTGTGCTGCCTTTCACCTCACACATTGGCTTTACACAGTGTTGTCTGCTGACCTTTCCAAGGAGGAGGGCTTTGTAACCCTTGAAGGATACAGGGCCTAGGCGGAATGCTCACCTTGCTTGCAACGTCACTGCTTGGAAAGGCCTTTCCAATCACTGGCATGGCGCTAAGGAATAGGAGAAATGAGCCCGTGTCCCCTTGCCTGGACCTTATTCCTGCTGGATCCTTGCGGCTATCAGTGTGTCACAGGCATGTCTTCCACATCGTGGCGCTGTGATGACACTCCCACAGTGAAGCTGACCATCATTGCCCTCATCAGGCTACTGCCATTTCCAGTCCTCCCTATCTGAGCAAATCTCTGCCTCCTCCATGTCTCCCTGTGACAAGTGATCCCCCCTTTGAAGCGCAAGGTTGTGCAGGATGAATCAAACCACGATGACACAATTTACTTTACAGCCAATTAAATACTGTTGAGTTGTCGTGACTGGTATAATATAGGCAATGTTATCAAATGGTGGAGCAGTCTTGAGGGCCCAGATGATTTACTCCTGCTCCTAATACATATGTTCATATGTCATTCTGGATGGATGAGATGAGCTGGGCTAGATGACCTTTGTCATCCATAATTATCTTGCAAACACAGGGTGAAATCATGGCTGAAGTTCTGTTTATTTTGTTGCTAATGAAAGCTCACTACGAATGGGCTTTGTGGGGTGAGATTGCCAGGACAGGAGTGTGTAATGGGCGCACAGTGAATCAGTAACCTGTTTTACACTGCACATGGTTCTCAAGAGTCTTTTCTATTGACTTCAATCTTGTCCTTTTGTATACTTAGCTATTATCCCATTATATATTGTTATTTTAATGAGCTTTTTTAAGGAATTAAATATTATGATAAAGTTGTGTTGCATAGTAGATACTGAAAACATATTGGAGTGAGGAATAGCAATCAGCAGAGTCTTCAGACTTGCTGATCAAGAAAGCACAGATACAATTGTGAACCATTCAGTCTGACATCTAGCCTCTTAAAAGTTGTGTCACACAAAGACACCTGAGGGCTCTAACACTTCTCACTGACAGTGAAGACCTATGTTGTTCAGTCATTCCACTTTGTTGCTTTGGAATCATTTGGTCTTTCTACCCTGTGGGATTACTGATAAAATAGAATCAAATTACGCCGCTTGTATTAAATAATGATATCGACTAATATCATGCACCCAGGCGGGAGAAAGTCTTCAAATTCTTCTAGAGAATGGAAAAGATCTTGTGCAGTTGATCTGGGTTGCAAGTATTGGACCTTTCACCCAAATATGAATTTACTGTCACCATGTTCATATGGTGCAATGTGTAGAACACGTAAATGAGAACACCGAAATCGGTGTTACAGTCTGCACAGTGTTATCAATAATTAATAGGTATCTTCCTGTCAGATTAACAATATTGCACAATGCTGTTGAAGTAAAATTTGTACTCCCTGGTTTGTTTAATAGTCATGGTGGAATCACCTATAGGGGACACACAAACCCACACTGCATTATATCATTGCTGGTCTTAATATTAATGGTCCATGCTGCATATATATTGGACAATATTTGTGACCATATGCCAAGAATGGGTGTTATCATTTCACTGGGACCTTTCTGTGATTGGTAAATTGATTGGTGAATCAAGAAAGGGGGAAAAATATCATGTGCGTTTGAGGGGGAGATTTAAGTGGAGGGGGTGGGGGAGGGGAATAAGGGGCCTGGAAAGAGGAGAAGCACCAGGGCCAATGATTTCTCTCCCTGTCCCTGCCGATCTTGTCTTCGCAACAGGAACTGTCCCTATCCTCCCCTGCCAACTCGGCTGCCTCCTCCTCGAGGGGAGTGAGCTCCTGGATGTCCGCTATCCCTCCTCCTGTCTGGGATCTCTCCCTCCTGTTGTGGGCCAGCTTGGCCTGCATGAAGACAAATGGATAGAATGTGATGAGGAGGGTTGGAGGAGATGTTGGGAAGCATGCACGCCTGCTGTGTGAGCTGAGCCCTCCCCGGTAAGGGCTGAAGATGCTGTCTGTGCAGGATGATAGATGAGACGGCGGTGATGTTAAGATATGCGTGAGACATTGAGTGCTGATGCCTCCTCCACTAATAGTGTGTGAGATCCCTGAGCAGTGTAACCCTTTGAGTGCATGGTGCCATTATGAGAATGTGAGTTTGGAGTGAGCAGAAGGTTGACTTACCCTGACGGAGCGGATTAGATCATTCATCCTCTTCCTGCATTGCAAGGCACTTCCTTTTAGGATCCCAGCGGCACAGGCCTACACTGCAACCCCCTCCCAGGCCAGCGCGGTGATGTTGGTGGGCCTCCCGGTTCCCTCTCTCGGGAAGAGGACATCACGGCATTTGCTGACGGCGTTAACGAAAGCCACCAGGGTGACGTGGTTGAACTTGGGATGAAAGGCTTCTTTCTCCTGGGGGTCATCTCAGGAGGTGCAGGCCACACAGCTGGGCCGCCCAGAGTGGATATGCGTGTTCGGGTGGCGTGTAAATATGGCACTAGGACCTTTGACCCCACAGGGTTCGACGGTGAGACGGACAAATCAGTGTCCACCCCACCATGTGACTTGGTGAGCAGCTGGCCAATGAACGAAGTTCCAAGCGTACAATCGGGCACGAGAACCCGCCCAGCGGGAAACAGGCCTCTCACCCCACCTGCCCTTAGTCTTCAAAATAGACAATTTCAGCCAAAGCGACTGGTAGAGGGATTAGAGGGGAGTTGAGGAGGAAATCTTTTCACCAAAGTATGTTTGGGGTCTGGAACTCTGTCTGAAAGGGTGGGAGAGGCAGAAACCCTCATCACACTTAAAAAAACCACTTGGGTATGCACATAAAGTCCCATGACCTAAATGGCTATGTGCCGAGAGTTGGATAGCAGGATTAGGCTAGCTAGCCCTTGCTTTTGACTGGCACAGGCACAATGGGCTGAACAGTCTCCTTCCGTGCTGTAAATTCCTATGATTCTCAATCTCTTTGATTCTACGACATGGTAAATGAGACAAGTAAAAAAGCAATGGATGGATTGAAGTGAACTGGAATTGGGAAAGGCAGAATCATCATCACCAATGACTTTTCCAAAGCAAAACAAAGTTAAAAATGGGAACGGAAGTTCATTAAAAAAAAATCGAGCCTTCACCTATCTGCTTCTCATTGTAAACGCTTACCGACAAATTGCCCAAAAGCCAGTGCATGACAACCCTGTACAGCTCCGATAGATCACCCGCCAGTCAAAAACTGGGCGGCTCTCATGACTTTTAAAACCATTATGAACAAGTTGCATTTCTATAGCGCCTTCCACAACCAATAGATGTCCCTAAGAGCTTTACAACCAATAAAGTGCATTTGAAGTTGTTCCTGCTGTAATGCAGGGAACACTGCAGTCAATTTGCACACAGCAAGTTTCCACAAACTGCAATGTGATAAAAACAGATAATCTGTTCTTGTGCTGTTGATTGAGGGGTAAATGTTGGCTATGACACCAGGAATAACTCCGCTGGTCCTCTTTGAAGTAGCACCTTGTGATCTTTTATGTCCGCAGGGCTTCAGTTAGGCATCAGATCAAAAAGGCAGCAGCTCTGATAGCACAGCGCTGAAGTGCCATCCTTGATTTTGTACTCAATGTCCAGAGGCAAGAATACTACCAGCTGAGCCAGAGCTGACGACTCACTCTGGTTATGTCTTCATATTAGTATTACTGCCCTGATCATTCCTGGGTCAGTCTATCCACACACCATGTACTGCAGCTGGACAAAGATTTCAAGAGAGTTGTTAAAAGTAGGCAGTCACAAATTTAATTTCAAAACAAGTATCAGCTGAAGCATCATAAGGCACTGAGCACTTTCTGGTATCAGTGAATGTTAATGATGAGGTCAAATCAGCTCATAGCTATATATTCATCCCCAGGGTCTTATCTCAAGAGTCAATATGTTAGCATTGGAATACACAATGAGTACAAGGTAATGTAACTGATTAAATAAGATCTGTGTCTCTGGGTGGAATCGTCCCACAATTTCGCTAAGTGCTGTAGAAGGCGTGAAAAACAACTTTTTACCCGCCAGCTGCAATGGCGGCTTTTTGTGCTGTAGCGTCCCCTTCCCGTCCTCATACATTATGCAGTCACAGGAAACACGCCGTCTCGCTGGCAGGTAGCATTCGATTTACCCGCCATGCCATTACCTTGCTGCTTCCTCGTTCCAGTCACCATACTTAAACTGCAGCCACGTGCACAGTTCTCAAAGCTGCTCCAGTGAAGACATGATCCCAAAACCCAAGAAGCATGGAGACCCTCGATTCAGTGATGCATCCCTGGGACACCTTTTGGATGCCATGGAGGCCCATCACAATGTCCTCTTCCCCCCCACTCTGGCCGCAGGAGGCCCATCAGTCTCACCACTCTGGCTTGGGAGGCGCTGCCAGTGGTGGCCGGTGCCAATGCTGCACTTAAGAGGTCGGCCATCCAGTGTAGAAAAAGGATGAATGATCTCATCCGTGCCGCAGGGTAAAGCAACCATCTCATCATTCTCAACTCACCTACTCACAAGCCCATCACACATTTACTGGCATCTCACTCACCACCAGCTCAAGGGACATCACCACTCACTCTCTCACACACACCCTCACATCTCCATCTGGCCTCATCTCCCCTAGAGACTGCCTCCTTATCCTGTCATGGCCCCAACTCAGCACACACGCAGATCTGGCATCTTCCTCGTTTGCCCTGGCATGTGCCTTGCTCACATTCTCTCCGTCTGTCTTTATGCAGGACAAGATCGCACACAATCGACAGGAGAGATCCCAAACGAGGCTGGAGTGCCGGACATCAAGGCTCTCACTCCGTTTGAGAGTCGCGAATTGGACCTGGCCGCAGGGGGTGTGGACCATTCCTATGGCAATGGTGAGGTCAGCGGCAAATGCCCACGTGAGGATCCTGCACCACATCATCCCTCTGTCAGCGTTACTCTGAGCCCACTGTTCTGTGTGTAACATGGCTGCCAAGCACTAATAATCTCCATTTTCTGTCCTAGGCACATCTGCCATGGCACCCTCAGGCAACCTTGGCCCCAACTCCAACGCCAAGAGCACCTCAGATGAGGTCCTTGAGAGCAGCACCATTGAAGACCCATCATGGCGCTCACTCACACTCTCCACCAGCGCAGAGACACACACACCTCGGTGGGACCTATATGAAGGGATCACAATTTGGTGAGCACCGCACACAATCTGCTCTGCAGCAGGTGGAGGTAGGGACATCCGGGGTCACCGGCGCTCGGAGGACTGCTCCGAGAAATCTGCTGAGTCTGAGTCAGATGATGAGCCTCTGGACTCGGTCCTCAATACAGTTGTTGCAAAGACAATCACGGGAACATCAGGAAGGGATGTCTGGTATACTCCTCAGGTTGCAAGGGACGATGAAGGAGCCATCTGCCTTCAGTTTGAGGTGATAGCGCCGGCATGCCAACACACCAAAGTCAACACTGGCAGGACAATGGCTGCCATGGAGGCCTTGTTCCAGGACATCGGTCCTGCACTGCTGTGTGGGCTGAACTTTGTCGCTGACGCCATAGTTAGCCTCCAACGGTATCAATGCGAGAGGGGTGTTGGGAAGCTCAATCTCACTCCAGCTTCCCCTTCTCCTCAAGGAGTCAGCCAGAGGCCATCGGGCATCCTTAGGGAGGAGGATCAGCACCTTACCCCGGGGCCATCCACCCAGCCAAATCCAGGAATGTCCGGCCAATCCAAATCTCCTCTTCCTATGATCCCATCACCTCCAGCTCCGCAGGCCAAGGAGGATGCACCTGGCCCACAGCAGGATACCCAAAGCTGTCCAGGGCCCTCCAAGTCTCAGCCCTCCAGAGGACACCTACCAAGGTCATCACAGACAACATAGCATTGCAGTCAGCAGGCTGTCTCACCTCCACTGTGGATGTCTGGGGAGCACCAAGCCACAGCGGCAGGGTTAGGATAATTGAGGAGATGTAACTCTTTCGAGTAATTAAGGAGATGTAACTCTTTCGAGTACAAACACGTTTCCATCTGTTCCTATTCAGATGAAGTTACATTGTTTCATAGTTTTGCCATTGTGAGATTTGATTGAGGAGATGTAGTTGCAACGCGTGGGCACAGGTGTTAATCACTTGTACTTAATGTTCACTATTGTAAATAAATTCTTAAGAATATCTCCCTGCCTATGGCTCCTTGTTATGATGAGCAGTGTTCATGTCATTCAGATGTGAAACCTTGGTTCCTGCACAAGATAAAGGCAGGTGTCTCAGTCCAGGGCCTCTTCCCTATGCTTTATGCAACCTTCAAACCAAAGTGATGGTCCAGATTCACTGGACACATTACTGATACCTGCCCCTCGATAGTGTTGTCATTGCTGTCAGAATTCTGTCATTCTCTCTGTGTGCTCTCCGTACCTTTGACGTGGGGTTGGACCCCATCTCTTCAGCATCTGTGACCAGTGATGCTGTGTTCCTGAAGAGGTCAGGTGATGAAGGCTGACAAAGGATCAGGTGCATTTAAAGTTTTACAGCTACGTCTCCATGATATGACCCTGACCACAGAGCGCAAGCGAGCTATCCTCAGCCAGACAGGAGTCAGATGTTTACAGAGGCAATGCGAAGATCTATGGAGTATCTCCACTGCAGGTCGTCATCACCCTCCTGAAATCTAGCGACTATTAGGGCCTCGGCTGCATCTCCATAACATGAGCCTGAGCACTAAGAGTATGTGCGCTGCCCTCAGCCACACGTGGGTCAAATGTTCACAGATGCAAAGTGAGGATGTCTGTACTGGTAATCCAGAGACCCAGGGTAATGCTCTGGGAACCCGGGTTCAAATCCCATCACAGCAGATGGTGGAATTTAAATTCAATAAAAATCTGGAAACCATGAAACCACTGCCAATTCTCATAAAAACCCATCTGGTTCACCAATGTTCTTTAGGGAAGGAAGTCTGCCGCTCTTACCTGGTCTGGCCTACATGTGACTCCAGACCCACAGCAATGTGGTTGACTCTTGAATGGTCTAGCAAGCAACTCAGTTGTATCAAAACACTAAAAAGCCAGTAAAAAGGAATTAAATCAGACAGACTGCCCGGCATCTAGATAGGCACCGGAAACGACAACAGCAAACCCAGCCCTGCTGACCCTGCAAAGTCCTCCTTGCTAGGGGTTTGTGCCAAAATTGGGAGAGCTGTCTCACAGACTAGTCGAGCACCAGCCTGACATAGTCATACTCACGGAATCATATCTTAAAGAAAATGCCCCAAACACCACCATCGCCATCCCTGGGTATGTCCTGTCCCACCAGCAGGACAGGCCCAGCAGAGGTGGTGGCACAGTGATATACAGTCGGGAGGGAGTTGCCCTGGGAGTCCTCAACATTGACTCCAGGCCCCATGAAGTCTCATGGCATCAGGTCAAACATGGGCAAGGAAACTTCCTGCTGATTACCGTGTACCGCCCTCCCTGAGCTGATGAATCAGTGCTCCTCCATGTTGAGCACTACTTGGAGGAAGCAGTGAGGGTGACAAGGGTGCAGAATGTTCTCTGGGTGGGGGACTTCAATGCCCATCACCAAGAGTGGCTCGATAGCACCACTACTGACCGAGCTGGCCGAGTCCTAAAGGGCATTGCCGCTAGACTGGGTCTGCGGCAGGTGGTGAGGGAACCAACAAGAGGAACAAACATATTTGACCTCATCCTTACCAACCTGCCTGCCACAGGTGTAACTGTCCATGATGGTATCGGTAGGAGTGACCTCCGCACAGCCGTTGTGGAGACAAACATTGAGGATACCATCCATTGTGTTGTGTGGCACTACCACCGTGTTAAATGGAATTGATTTCAAACAGATCTAGCAACTCAAGACTGGGCAGCTATGAGGTGCTGTGGGCCATCAGCAGCAGCAGAATTGTATTCAAATGCAACCTGTAACCTCATAGCCCAGCATATCCCCCACTCTACCATTATCGCCAAGCTAGGAGATCAACCCTGGTTCAATAAATAGTGCAGGAGGGCATACCAGGAGCAGCACCAGGCATATCTAAAAAAATGAGGTATCAGCCTGGTGAAACTATAACACAGGACTACTTGTGTGCCAAACAGCAAGTGATAGACAGAGCTAAGCGATCCCACAACTAACGAATCAGGTCTAAGCTCTGCAGTCCTGCCACATCCATGAATGGTGGTGGACAATTAAACAACTCCCTGGAGGAGGAGGCTCCACAAATATCCCCATCCTCAATGATGGGTGGGCCCAGCACGTCAGTGCAAAAGATAAGGCTGCAAAATTTGCAACAATCTTCAGCCAGAAGTGCCGAGTGGATGATCCAACTCAGCCTCCTCCAGAGGTCCGCAGCATCACAGATGCCATTTTTCAGCCATTTTGATTCACTCCACATCATATCAAGAAACAGCTGAAGGCACTGGATACTGCAAAGGCTATGGGCCCTGACAATATTCCAGCAATAGCACTGAAGACTTGTGCTCTAGAACTTGCCGTGCCCCTGGCCAAGCTGTTCCAGTATAGCTTTCAGCACTGGCATCTACCTGGCTATGTGGAAAATTGCCCAGGTATGTCCTGTATACAAAAAGCAAGACAAATCCAACCCGGCCAATTACCGTCCCATCAGTCTACTCTCAATCATTGGTTAAGTGATGAAAGGAGTCATCAACAGTGCTAGCAAGTGGCACTTGCATAGCAATAACCTGCTCATTGATGCTCAGTTTGGGTTCCACCAGGGTCACTCAGCACCTGACCTCGTTGCAGCCTTGGTTCAAACATGGACAAAAGAGCTGGAGTCCCGAGGTGAGGTGAGAGTCACTGACCTTGACATCAAGGCAGCAATTGATCGAGTGTGGCGTCAAGGAGCCCTAGCAAAATTGGAGTCAATGGGAATCAGGGGAAAACTCTCCATTGGTTGGAGTCATACCTAGCACAAAGCAAGATGGTTGTGGTTGTTGGAGGTCAGTCATCTCAACTCCAGAACATCACTGCAGGAGTTCCTCAGGGTAGTGTCCTAGGCCCAACCATCTTCAGCTGCTTCATCAATGACCTTCCTTCCATCATAAGGTCAGAAGTGGGGATGTTCACTGATGATTGCACAATGTTCAGCATCATTCATGACTGCTCGGATACTGAAGCAGTCCATGTCCAAATGCAGCAAGACCTGGACAATGTCTAGGCTTGGGGTGACAAGTGGGAAGTAACATTCGTGCCACACAAATGCCAGGCAATGATCATCTCCAGCAAGAACCTAACCATTGCTCCTTCACATTCAATGGCATTACCATAGCTGAATTCCCCATCATCAGCATCCTGGGGGTTACCATTGATCAGAAGCTGAACTGGACTAACCATGTAAACACGGTGGCTACAAGAGCAGGTCAGAGGCTAGGAATCCTGCGATGAGTAACTCACCTCCTGACTCCCCAAAGCCTGTCCATCATCTTCAAATCACAAGTCAGGGGTGTGATGGAATACTCCCCACTTGCCTGGATGAGTGCAGCTCCAACAACACTCAAGAAGCTCGACACCTTCCAGGATAAAGCAGCCCGCTTGATTGGCACCACATCCACAAATATTCACTCTCTCCATCACCGACGCACAGTAGCAACAGTGTGTACCATCTACAAGATGCACTGCAGGAACTCACCAAGGATCCTTAGGCAGCACCTTCCAAACCCACGACCGCTACCATCTAGAAGGACAAGGGCAGCAGATAGATGGGAACACCACCACCTGGAAGTTCCGCTCCAAGTCACTCACCATCCTGACTTGGAGATACATTGCTGTTCCTTCACTGTCACTGGGTCAAAATCCTGGAACTCCCTCCCTAACAGCAATGTGGGTGTACCTACACCATATGGACTGCAGCGGTTTAAGGAGGCAGCTCACAACCACCTTCTCAGGGGCAATTAGGGATGGGCAATAAATCCTGGCATAGCCAGCGATGTACACATCCCATTAATGAATTTAAAAGAAATCTTGTCATCATCCTCTACAAATCTCGTGACTATGAAGCCCTCCCGAGCGTCATCACAGCATCTGGCCAATGCGATGGCCCCATCACCGGCACCCTCATCTTCGAGAGCCTCATCACCCTCATCCCCTTCGAAATCCTCCTCATTGGAGGAGATGTGCGGCTCCTCTATCTCCTCCTCAGCCAGGTCCCCCCACCATTGCAGCGCCAGGTTGTGTAGCTCTCAGCAATCTACGCTGATGCGCGGCATTCTCTGGGGACTAGACCTGTCGAGGCACCAGGACCTCATTTTCAATATGCCCAATTGTTTGCTCCACCAAAGACTGGGTTGTGGCACGAGCCTCATTGTACCGTCTCTCTGCTGCAGTCTGAGGCTGCTGCGGAGGCCTCATCAGCCAGGTCCTCTGTGGATAGCTCTTGTCCCCAGGGATCCATCCCTGCAGCCTCTGTGGAACTGGAAGGTGTCAGGAACCTGAGGCTGCTGAGGATGTCACTCTCTGTGAATCATGCGCTGACCTGCAGGACGGTTTTGTGGTGGTCACAGATCAGCTGAACATTCAGTGAGTGGAAGCCCTTGCATGTTGATGTAGTTGACTGCTTGTTGCCATGGGGATCTAAGCACCGCGTGAGTGCATTCAATGACATCCTGCACCTGTGGAGAACCAGCAATCATCGTAAAACGCAGCGCTCTTGCTTCCTGGCTTTCCTGATCCCGGTTGAAATGCACAAAGTTCTGTGCCTTTATGAAGATGAGGTCCGTGACCTCCTGGATACACTTGTGTGTGGAGGCTTATGAGACCCTGCTCAGGTCAACTGTGGAGCCCTGGAAGGAGCCGCTGGCGTAAATATTGAGCACCGAGGCCACTTTCACAGCCATTGACAGTAGATGCCCTCTATGCCCCAGCGGTGCCAAATCCTGCAGCAGGTGGCATATGTGGCCGACCAGTTCCCTAGACATGCGCAGTCTTTGGTGGCACTGGTTCTCAGTCATCTGCAGGAATGACAAGCGCCATTTACAGACCCTGGGTCTAGCGAGGCACCCATGAGTGGCAGCTCGCTGTGGATCTTCAGCCATGTGCGCAAGAAGCCCTGCCACACCTTCACCTTGAGGGTGGTTCTCCTCCCATTGGAGAGCCAGGTGCCTCCATCACACTCTTCTTCTCTGCTTCTTGTAAGCCATAAGGTATACCGTTAAATCACCAACCTCCATGATCCTGATGTTCTCCTTTTTTTATTCATTAATGGGATTTGGGCAGCGCTGGCTAGACCAGCATTTATTGCCCATTCATAGTTGCCCTGGAGAAGGTGTTGATAAGCTGCCTTCTTAAACCGCTGCAGTCCCTGTGGTGTAGGTACACCCACAGTGCTGTTAGGGAGGGGGTTCCAGGATTTTGACCAATTGACAGTGAAGGAATGGTGATGGTCAGGAAGGTGATTGGCTTGGAGGGGAAATTCCAGGTGCTGGTGTTCCTGTGTGTCTGCTGGATCCTGCAGGATCGAAGAAAGAGATGTGTGGGTTAGCATGTGTGTCCTAAGGACCTCTCTCTTGGTTAAGTCTCTGGCTCTGGCTGCTTCTCAAGGCCCTTTCATGCATGCTGGAGAGTGCTGGCCACCACTTGGATGGCCAGTGTGTAGTATGCTGCATGGCCGTCCGAAACCCCTCCACCTCCACCCCACTCCACTTGACCGATTGGCGGCAGCTTCGGCCACTGGACTGCATGCTGTGGTCTCAGATCAGGCACAGGCATTCACCTAACCTGCATTGCAAGGCTGCGCTGTTAGCTGGAACCATGAGGGATACTGGTCCAAACCTCAGTAAAGGCATTGCAGGGAGCTGAGAATGCCTTCAGCAGTGACTGCTGTAGGGGTTCCCCTTTTCCCTCAGAGACCTCCCCACACTCAAGTTCGTGACACCAGATACACAAGTGTATGGCTTGAACAGAATGAACAGCGAGACCAGTTTCTTCTGATAATTCACAATTGCTTTATTGAATCACCCACAACCCCACAGTACAAAACGCAAAATTTAAAACAACCTATTCCCAGTACCCAACACAAAGTCAGTACGACTCGGTTAAAACTTACAAAAAGACAGGCAAAACACTACCTCTGTCCTGAAACCTTAAGAAAAAACCGTCAGACCAATATCACCAAGGTATGGCTGAAACAAGTTGCAAGGTACCGGCAAAAAAACATCAAGGTTTCACCCCAAACCTTCACAAGACCCTCAGACCAATATCACTGCAATTTGGCTGAAACTTACAACCCCCAACACTGCTGGTCTGTCCGGTGTTAACTGTGGGCCTGAGTCAAGGTGAGCAAACTCAACCCTTCTTCCCACAGCAGTCCCAGACCTTCAGGCCAGCATCACCACGATATCGCTGAAAACATTTACAATCCCCAACAAGGCTGGTCTGTCTGCTGTTGGCTATAGGCCTGATCCAGGGTGACCAAACTAGACCCTTCTTCCTACTGCAGCCCAGATCTCAGGTCTGCTCTTCTTTTATAATAATTTAACTCAGGTATGTGAAAACATATTTCCTGTTGTCCCAATGTCCATTTAGTTAACTCCACGCAAAGTCCAGACAAATGTCATCAGCTCCTGCTGGTTGAACCAATACAGGGTTTTCCATGGAAGACGTATCCAGATGAATATAATTAGTTCCCATTGTGTGAGCAATTCTCTGGCTATTTGAGATGGTACAGTAACAGCACAGTAACATCACCTGGCTCCAAAGTTGATGAGAGTTTGAATAACCCCATTCCAGTACTATCGGCTGTGGTGATTGAATAATTCCTTGAGTGTACTGTATTGACAATATGTCCTTTGTGACACTGTATTGGGTAATCAGACTTCTTGATCATGTTAGTGAATGTCCAAGCCCTTTTGATGAGGTTACTGTGTTTTCACTAAATGTCCAAATTAACTCCTTGCTGCCTAGCCCTGTACTGCTGACTGCAGCTTATCTTTTTGAAATTTATAGTTCCAATCATGAGGTCAAAACATGTCCATGGGCTTGAAATTATGTTCCATAGAATTCCCAATTGGAGGACATTTCGATCCTATACTGCACCATGGCCATCTTTCACAAGGGAATTCTACAACTTGCCTGGATGAGTGCAGCTCCAACAACACTCAAGAAGCTCGAGACCCTCCAGGGCAAAGCAGCCCACTTTATCGGCACCCTATCCACCACTCTAAACATTCATTACCTCCACCACTGATGGAGAATGGCAGCATTGTGTATCATCTACCAGATGCCCTGCAGCAACACACCAAGCCTCCTTCAACAACACCTTCCAAACCTGTGACCTCTGCCGCCTAGAGGGACAAGAGCAGCAGACACATGGGAATATCACCAGCTGCAAGTTCCCCTCCAAATCGCAGACCATTCTAACTTGGAACTTTAACACTGGTTCAAAATCCTGGAACTCTCTCCCTATCAGCACTGTGGGTGTTCCTACAAAACATGGACTGCAGCAGTTCAAGAAGGCAGCTCATCACCACCTTCTCAAGGGCGATTAGGGATGGGCAATAAGTGCCGGCCTAGCCAGCGATACCCACATCCCATGAACGAATAATAAAAAAACATTTTTTAAATCATAATCCTGCATTTCATGTGCCCAAACCAGTAGGCGAAATAGGGGAAAACAATCAAAATTCATCTCACTGCATAAATAGTTAAATAAACCTCAAAGAGTTAATATTACCTTCCTCAGGAGAACTGTCTTTGTCTAATTGTGAGAAATAAATCATAAACCAGTCGCATATTGCTTTCCTGATAATGTAAATGCTATTATAAACCATCTAGATAAAATTAAAGAGAATTATTGCAGGGGCTTGCTGTCCGATTTTGCATTTTAAGTAGAGCATTAAAAACCAGCGGGCTGCAATTGAGCCCGGACAAAATTGTTTAGGAGCAGAGACACTGGTTTGCGGAGATTAAATAAATCAAATTTGGTTTTTATTACTTGGGATTCCAGGATTTTTATCAGTGTTTTGGGAATCACATTCCACAGGCCTGTCTGCCTTTTTGTGAAAGCATAAGGACAGTACTTCTGTATATAATATTCAACGGGACTGCTATTGCCCAGAAACAGGGCCACCAGCTAACAGTGGCTCAATTGGTCAAGTCTGTGGTTATTAATGGGACTTTACGGTTTCTAACTGGCGTTTTAGGGAACAGACTATGTAATTCCAGATAAGCTTGCCTGATGATTTCCGACTGCACAACTATTTCCTTTTATCATTTTACACGTCTTTATGAAATACATCTGTCTGTGAAACAACCCCCTGTGCAGACCTATTCTGCCCGTAGATCTTAGAAGGTTAAATTATGACAACTTGTCCTGTATCTGCTCGAGTATAGAGGAACATTAGAACTTACAAAATTGAAGCCGGAAAGACCCTTCCCTGCCATTTTACAAGACCCTGGCTGATCTTTTACCTCAACTCTACCTTCTCGCACTACCACCATATCTCTTGACTCGCAACTCCTTTAAGCACCTAAAAATCAATCAATCTCCATCTTGAATACATGCAAAGACTGAGCGTCCACAGGTCTCTGGGGTCAAGAATTCCAAAGATTCGAAACCCTTTGAGTGAAGAAATTTCCCCTCATCTCAGTCCTAAATGATCGGCCCCTTATCCTGAGACTGTGGCGCCGTGTTCTTGATTCCCCAGCCAGGGGAAACATTTGTCAACATCGACCCTGTTAAGCCCCTTAAGAATTTTATATCTATCAATGAGGTCGCCTCTCATTCCTCTAAATTCCAGGGAATCCTAGGCCTAGTCTGCTCAGTATTTCCCCATAGGATAACACCCCTCACCCCAGGCATGAAAAATGTTAAAATGATTTGAAAGGTTAGATAAAGAGAAACTATTTCCTCATTGTATAACATCCATTCTTACAGCATATTTCTATAATAGGCATCCTTGCTCTAACATACTCAGGTTAGTGGACGTCACTCTCAGTAATCTGCACCCTAACATATAAATATGTGAAACAAACATCCCTGTACAAAACGCCTCCTCAGTACATCATGCATACATAAAGGATCCACAGGTAGGGATAGGGTTGTGACTTTGTGCAATAGTGTAGAATAAAAGAGAAACTTACATTTAGACGGCCCCTTCCGCAGCCTCATGACACCCCAGAGCACTTCACATCCAATGAAACACTTTGTGAAGCGTAGTCATTATTGGAAATATGGAATATGGAAATTTGTGCACAGCAAGCTCCCACAAATCAATATGCTAATGGCCAGATAATCTCTTTTAGCGTTGCTGTAAGTGAGCTGGCAGCCCATTTTACACCCCTTTCCATTTTTCTTCATTGAAGCTAACAGAGATCATAGAATCATAGAAATTTACAGCACGAAAGAAGGCCATTCAGCCCATTGTATCCACGGCACCTGACACTGAGCCTTCCTGCCTAATCCTGCTTTCCAGTCCTTGGTCTGTAGCCTTTTCGGTTATGGCACTTTTGGGTCTTACCCAAGGATTTTAAAAATGTGATGAGGGTTTCTGCCTCCCTTTCGGACAGCGAGTTCCAAATCCCCACCATCCTCTGAGTGAAAATATTTTTCCTTAATTCCTCCCAAACTTCCTATTTCTGACCTTAAATCAATGCCCCCTGGTTATGGATCCCTTAACCAAGGGGAAAGAGACCTTCCTATTCACTCTTTCAGGACCCCTCATCATTTTATATACTTCAATTACATCTCCCCTCAACCCCCCCAGATTATAATGTGATGGGAAATGTTTAAATCACTCAGAAACATCACAATACATTAACTTCCAATGTATTGCAATTTACTAAATTGATGCTAAACCATCACTAATCCTGAGTATTCTGTAGATTAGAGTTAGACAGACAAGGTCAGTAGATCTCGGGTCAAACTGTGTCACAAATAACCATTCATTTATGGTAAACTCACAGTGTATTTGGGTCAGAATTACAGTTTCTCACCAGGACGCCTGTATCTCATTAGAAAGTAGATGTCAACCCTGCTGTTGGTAATCACAGCGCCTCTCTGTTTGACAGATTAATGGATTCCTAGAACTCACAACAACATCTTTACCCTTTCTTCAACATTTTGCCTCTGGTTCCAGCCCATCCCACCTCACACCCAAACAAGACCTTATTTGGGTTGAAATCGTGTTATGAGACATTAATAACACAGTCATTCGGTAGTACAGAACTTGAGTATTGCTGAAAAAAGAGACATGTCAAAGCTTTTCATCTTGCACTATTCAGGACACTTCACAAGATTACCAATATAATGGGAAAACAACTTATACTGTACATGAAAAGGGAGTTGATTGGCTGGCAAGTGGACTACCAACCAGAGCCCACTGGCCAACCAATCAAACTGCACTCTTTTCATATAGTGTACATTGTTGTTTTCCCATTATATTGGTATTCTTGTAAAGTGCCCTGATGAGTGCAAGGTGAAAAACTTTGGCATGTCTCTTTTTTCAGAAACACTTAATAACATATGTTAAATTCTTTTGTTCTTTACTGAAAAAAAAACAGTATTAACCTATTCAGATTACTCCTTTTGTCAAAACATGGGATGGAGGCATCTCCTATATACAGGTTATTAATATCACACAGGACGATTTTAATCTGCTTCACTCCACAACGTCAACAACAGCAACAACAACTTGCATTTATATAGTGCCTTGTAAACATCCCAAGGCATTTCACTGGAGCATTATCAAACATAATTTGACATCGAGCCATATAGGAGTTGTTAGGGCAAAGTCAAAGTGGTAGGTTTTAGGTAGGGTTGTAAAGGAAGTGAGATGGGGGATGGGGGGGGTGGGTCTTATGGTGCGGTGGGTAGTGTCCCTGCCTCTAAGTCAGAAGCTCCGCATTCAAGTCTTACTCTAGGACTTGATGGTCATGGAAGGTGTGTTCATATGTGGCCAGACAGGTTGATTATCAAGCTGTAAGTCCTTCCAATATGCAGGTGGTGAGAGTGGGAGAGACTCCTGGTCATCCAAGTTTGATGTGAAGTTGTGTCCCTCGAGTTATAGCCTCTTGGCAACAGGCTAGCTTTGTCTACCTCATGCGTCAATAGACATGGGAAGCTTCTAAGTCTAAAGAAGATGAAGTATGAAGTGGAGAAGTTTAGAGAGGGAATTCCAGAGCTTAGGGCCTAGACAGCCATGGCCGCCAATGGAGTGATTTAAGTAATGGATTGTTTTAGAGGCCAGAACAGGGGTGCTGAGATCATGGAGGGTTGTAGGGCCAGAGGAGGCTACAGGGATAGGGAAGACAGAGATCATGAAGTGCTGTGAAAGCATAGATGAGAATTTTAAAATTCTTGGAGCAAGAGCCAGAGCGAGAGAGACAGATGTCAGTGCAGTGAGAAGCTGGTTATGAATGAAGGAAAGCTACCTGAATTAACTCAAAAGAAGCAAAATGTACAAAAAGTAGATGAAGCTCTTCTTCAAGAAAATGTTTGCATTGGAGCTGACCTGGAAGACTTGAAGCATAAGATTCAAGCTGAGTATATACCTCTGAAAACGTACGATAAACCAAAGTCTTCAATTAAACAAGCTGTTCGAAATCTGAACAAACAAAATTCAGAGATGAAATAAAGGTATCAAGAGGAAATAATGACCCTCAACTCCACAGTTGGCAAATCAGAGCGGGAGTTAGGAAAACTCAACCAGATGTGCAGCCAGGCAAAGCAACAGGCAGAAAAGGCTCGCAAAGAAGTTGCACCTTGAAAGAGCCCTTGAAGAATCAATATGTAGCCATGGACAAACATGAGGAGCTCAAAAATATGTTGAATATTACTTCAGAAAAAGTTGTGTTGGAATTATTAATAGCAACAAAACAATGCACTGAAGTCCAGAGTGAGTTGGCAAGAGGTGAACAAGAAAATAAACAGTTGAAAGAACAACTGATTGTCCTTCAAGATCAAATGCAAAAGGAATGTGTAACCATTTAGCAACATAAAGAAATTAAGACTGTCTTAAACAGCAGAATGGAAGCACAGCAGAGGAAACTTTAGGATACTATGCTGAATTACACAAAAACTCAAGATGACACAAGTGAGCTTTGCAAAGAAAAGGAAAATCTTTTGAAAGACCTTCATGTGTTACAAGAATCCCTTAGGTCAAAGTTTATTCTTCTGAAAAATTACAAAGAGAAGGAAAATGAATTTAATGTCACTCTGTACAAAATGACGAACCAGTTGGCAGAGAAGATTCAGCAACGTTCAATATCGAAGGAGGAAACCGAAAGCTATATAAGACACAGACTGAAGAGCTGGAGAAACAGCTGAATGAGAAAAGAGGAGGCGTTGAAAGGAAAAGCCATAGAGTTTTCCAAACTGCGAGCGGATAATGAAGCCATGAATTGCACAATTACCGAACTGAAACAGGTTCAGACTTCGCCAGAGACGGACCTGGCCAACAGTGAAACCAAAATGAAGGTTAAGGACAAAGTTCTGTTGCAGACAGAGAAATAAAAGACAGAAATGAGATCGGAAAATATAAATCCGATACTGAAGCGTGAGGATCTAGAAGGAGGAAAAGCGGAGCTGGTTGGAAAGATTCATAAGCTTGCAACCGGGTTTGAAAATAAAACAGCAAGCAAATTTTTAAAAATTCTTTCATGGGATGTGGCCATCGCTGACAAAGCCAGCATTTGTTGCCCTTCCCGAATTGACCTTGAACGGAGTGACTTACTCAGTCATTTCAGTGGGCAGTTAAGAGGCAACCACATGTAGACTAGACTGAGTAAAGATGGCAGATTTCCTTTCCTAAAGGGCATTAATGAATACCCCATAATGAATAGTGAACCAAGTGGGTTTTTACAACAATCGATTATATTTTCATGGTTAACATTACTGAGGCTATCATTCAATTTTATTGATTTAAATTCCACCAGCTGCCATGGTGGGATATGAACCTGTGTCCCCAGGGCATTAACCTGGGTTGCTGTGTTACTAGTCCAGTGGCATTACCACAATGACACCCTTAGTCAAATAAGGGTGATAAAAAGCTCCTGTGAAGTATGGACACCAGCATGGGCCAGTTGGATCAAATGGATTGTTTCTGACCTCTAAATTCTGTCTAATTCTATATGCAGGCTGTTGTAATATAGGAAACACGGCAGCCAATTTGCACACAGCAAGCTCCACAAGCAGCAATGAATTATAAGGTGTAGGTTGAAGGCTAAAAGTCGGCCAGTACTACTCCTGTGTACTTCTTCAAATGGTGCTGTGGGATCTTTTACACCCATCTGCTCTGTTGTACAATTGAGAGAGTCACTTTCATCTTCTGATACACAGCAACTGATGTCTCTCAATTCCCCTGCCTTTGGCTGCACTTGGAATCATAAAAGGGCTCACTCACCTGATTCAGATACACATTTTTCCTGTGGTTTTTTAGAAAATTTATTCATTCACGGGATATGGGCATTGCTGGCCAGGCCAACATTTATTGCCCATCCCCAATTGCCCTTGAGAAGGTGGTAGCGAGCCACCTTCTTGAACCGCTGCAGTCCATGTGTCATAGGCACACTCACAGTGCTGAACAGCGAACCACGGCCAGATTGGTGACTTCATTTGCAGCAGGCATATACCACCAGGTTTAACACCAAATGGGGCAACAGGACATCAGAGCGGGTTGCTCTGACACCGCTCCATCAATCCATCGAGGGAAGCCTTCTTATTATAAGTAGGCACCTTAAATACAGCCCTACGCAAAGTGATGGGAAAGTGTACAAGGCACACAAGAGTTTCATTTGGGCACTGAGGGAATTACGAGATATGGGGATAGAACGGGAAAGTGGATTTGAGGTAGAAGGTCAGCCATGATCCTACTGAATGGTGAAGTAGGCTCAAGGGGCTGAATGGCCTCCTCCCATTCCATTTGGTTAGAAACCAGGCCCAGAGATGAAACAAGTGTATCTAACCCACACCGCAAACCCCAGGCAACCTCATTCATCCTGTTGGGCATCTTGTAGTCAGCTAGCTTAACGCTTCCAAGGCTGTGGTAGCACTTTTATATTAAGAAGGAACAAAGACCTATAAAGTTAAATGTTATTTTGTTGAAAGTTTATCTTTGATGCTTTCTAATATCTTATCTTTAGAAATTAGTACCGTTCAATTCCAGAAAGCCAGGTGGTAAATCTTAGAACTGAGGTTTGGTCTTCATATATTTAATAAGCTTTTATTTACAGAGATCCATATTATAAGCATGCACCTCCAAACCCAACAACAACAGTTCCAGTCAGCTCCTGTGTAGGAGCACGAGTGAATCTCCAGTTAATGCCACCACTTGAATACAATTAAACACTCAATTAATCTACAATAAACAGATACTATCTGAAAGGAACTGTAAAAATAATTCTATACTCAAAGGGTTAACTAGGCCATGGTAGGCCTCGGTTACCATAGGAACACACAGCTGGCTCATTTCACAAATTACCTTACCCCGGAATTAAGCTGTCAAAAATATCAGCATTTTCAGCAGTTCATGCTCTTTGAGATCTGCAATTTTTCTCAATTTGCACATCTCAGGCACTAGATAACAGCACTACCTGAGTTAAATAAATGAACTGTGCTGCCTGAAAGGCCAGTGGAAGCAGATTCAACAGCAGCTTTCAAAGAATGGTCAGGTATCTGCTTTCAGATAAGACATCAATCAAGGCCCCCATCCCCCACTTTCTCAGGCAGAGGTAAAATATCCCATGGCACAATCTGGAAGAAGTGCAGGGGAGCTGTCCCCAGCATCCCGGCCAATATTTCTCCCTTGATCAACCTCACTATCGACAGATTGTCTGGCGCCATTGCTGTTCGTGGGGTCTTGCTGTGCACAAATTGGACGCCAAGGTTTGCTACATACGAACATACGGATTAGGAGCAGGAGTAGGCCACTCGGCCCCTCATGCCTGCTCTGCCATTCAATAAGATCGTGGCTGATCTGAATGTAGCCTCAGCTCCACATTCCTGCCTCCCCTCGAGAACCTTTCACCCCCTTGTTAATCAAGAATCTATCTAGCCCTGCCTTAAAAATATTCAAAGACTCTGCTTCATTACAGCAATGACAATACTCCAAAAGCAATTCATTTTCTGTAAATCACTTTGATGTTGCGAAAGGTGCTATATAAATGCAAGATCATTCTGCCGCCTTCTTGCTTGAAAAGGAAACTTTAAAGGGCCATGGGGGTGAACAAGGAGTGTGGATCTAATTGGATAGCTGCAGCAAGGAGCCGGCACGATGGGTCAAATGGCCTTCTTAAGTGCTGTATAATTCGCTCAAACTAAACACCATCTGTGAAATGGAGGCTACCTGGCATGACTGAGGCCAGTAAAATTAATCTCCCTTAAATATCTAACTAAAGGAGCCAAGCCCAGCTTGTAAGATCCAGTAAAAGGCTGCCTCACTGTCGTAGTGTTCCCAACTCTGATCGGATGTATTCCTGGCTGTTTCCTTACATAACCTCATGCCTATTGCCCTGTCCAGTCAAACTGCATTTTGCTCCATCTCCAACGTCTTTATCACTGATAAATGAAAGATTTTGATGAAAAACACGTAGGAGCATATGGAAACATAGCACTTAAGAGCAGGAGTGCGCAGCATATTTTAATGCATCTATAAATATTCCACTGAGCTGCTTGCTTCAATTCCTCCAGTCCTCAGGACAATCTTGGAGGGTTGGTAACCCTGCTTTGTCCCTATCTCTGGCCGATGACAATCAAGTCTTGCTTTGGCTGTAATTTTTAATTGTGAATATTCTATGGGGAAAAAAATTCCCGCCTGCTTTTATCAAGTGTTTTTTTTTCTCTCTCTGCGTGTATCTGAGGGTCCTCATAACATGTATGTGTGTAAGCTGAGAGTGAGTAGCGGACATGGGTGTTAAAAATGGGAAAGCAGCAACACTCTGAACCCAGTCTTCTCCTCACCCGAGTCCAAATGTGATCACTTTCCAAACAGGGGCGCAAGGAGAAGTCAGCCGAAACCAGTTGAGCACTGCAACTGGATCTAACAGGCCTCCGCTGGAAGTAACGGGTCCCAATTCTATCACAGTATTACAGTACCTTTACAGTGCAGATGGAGGCCATTTGGCCCATCGAGCCTCCACTGGCTCTCTGAACGAGCATTCCACCTAGTCCCACTCCCCTGTCTTATCTCCCTAACCTTGTACATTCTTTCTTTACAGGTAGCAATCAAACTCCTTCTTGAATGCCTCAATCGAACCTGCCTCCACCATCCTTTCAGAGTTTGTTCCAGATTCCAACCACCCTCTGGTTGAAAAAAATTTTCCTCACATCACATTTACCCCTTTTGCCAATCATTTTGAATCTGTGCCCTCTAGTTCTTGACGTTCTCTTGAGTGGAAACGGTTTCTCACTCTTTACCCTGTCCGTACCCCTCAGGATCTTGAATACATCTATGAAGTCTCCTCTCAGCCTTCTTTTCTCCAAGATAAACAGTCCCAACCTCTTTGATCTATCCTCATAGCTACAATTCTGCAACCCTGGCAGGCACTGGGAACAACTGAAATGACTGGTAAATCCAACAAAAAATCAATAAGGGTCCCCAATCACACAGCTGACACCAGGATTTGGTCAGCTGACTTAGGCTGTGGCCAGTTGTAATCAACTGGAAACAGTTGACTTGTGAACTGGGAACTGGCAGGTGAAGAATGCAGTCAGTTGTCAGACTGTACACACACAGTTCACCGTTCCTGTGTGTCAGTTATCAGACTGGACACACAGTTCACCACTCCTCTGTTTCAGTTATCAGACTGTGCACACACAGTTCACCATTCCTTTGAGTCAGTTATCAGGCTGTACACACACTTCTCCATTCCCGTGTATCACTTATGTATCACATCCTGTTCACTACCCCTCTGCGTCAGCTATCAGGCTGTATATACACGGTTCACTATTCCTGTGTGCCAGTTTTCAGACTGTGCACACACTGTTCATCATTCCTATGTGTCAGTTATCAGACTGTACACACACTGTTCACTATTCCTACATGTCAGTTATCCAACTGCACACACTGTTCAGCATTCTTGTGTGTCAGTTATCAGAATGTACACATACTGTTCACAATTCTTGCGTCAGTTATCAGATTGTACATCCACTGATCACCATTCCTGTGTCATTTATCTGACTGTACACACACTGTTCACCATTCCTTCATGTCAGTTATCAGACTGCACACACTGTTCACCATCCTTTCGTGTCAGTTATCAGACTGCACACACACTGTTGACCATTCCTGTGTGTCAGTTGTCAGGCTGTACACTGTCTGTTCGCCACTCTAGTGTGTTAATTATCAGACTGTACGCACACTGCTCATCATTCTTGTGTGTCAGTTATATAGTTAAAACAGAGAGACTTTGGGAGAGAGAGGTTAAAACAGCGAGACTTTGGGAGAGAGAGGTTAAAACAGAGAGACTTTGGGAGAGAGAGGTTAAAACAGAGAGACTTTGGGAGAGAGAGGTTAAAACAGAGAGACTTTGGGAGAGAGAGGTTAAAACAGAGAGACTTTGGGAGAGAGAGGTTAAAACAGCGAGACTTTGGGAGAGAGAGGTTAAAACAGAGAGACTTTGGGAGAGAGAGGTTAAAACAGAGAGACTTTGGGAGAGAGAGGTTAAAACAGCGAGACTTTGGGAGAGAGAGGTTAAAACAGAGAGACTTTGGGAGAGAGAGGTTAAAACAGAGAGACTTTGGGAGAGAGAGGTTAAAACAGAGAGACTTTGGGAGAGAGAAGTTAAAACAGAGAGACTTTGGGAGAGAGAAGTTAAAACAGAGAGACTTTGGGAGAGAGAAGTTAAAACAGAGAGACTTTGGGGGAGAGAGGTTAAAACAGCGAGACTTTGGGAGAGAGAGGTTAAAACAGAGAGACTTTGGGAAAGGGAGGTTAAAACAACGAGGCTCAAGTAGGAATATATTTAAGATAAAAGCAAGAGTCCATATTCTATTTAGCTATGTGGGAAATCCTAGACACTCTTGGTGGTCTGGATGCCCATGTTTGCAGGAAGTGCCTCCGATTGGAGCAACTTGTGTTCTGGGTTTTGGAGCTTGAGTGGCAGCTGGGGACACTATGGTGCATCCATGAGGCTGAGAGGTTCATGGATAGCATGTTTCAGGATGTGGTCACCTTGCAGCTTAAGGTAGTGCAAGCAGAGAGAGAATGGGTGACCACAAAACAGAAGAAGGGGACCAGGCAGGTAGTGAGGGAATCCCCCAAGTGCATCTTGTTCGTAAACCATTTTTCAGCCTTGGAAAACAGTGAGAGTGACGGTTTCTCTTTGGAGGCTCACCAGAGCCAAGGCCATGGCACTGTGGGTAATCCAGCTGCTCAGAGGGGGAGGAAGAAGTGTGGAAGGGCAATCGTGGTAGTGGATTCTTTCGTGAGGGGAGTAGGCAGGTGTGTCTGTGGCCGTAGACGTGACTCCAGGATGGTATGTTGCCTCCCGGGTGCCAGGGTCAAGGATGTCACGGAACAGCTGCAGGGCATTTTGAAGGGGGCGGGTGAACAGCCAGATGTCATGGTCTATGTAGGGACCAATAACATAGCAAGAAAGAGAAATGAGGTCTTGGAAGCAGACTTTAGGGACTTAGGTAGTAAGTTGAAAAGCAGGTCTTCAAAGGTAGAAATCTCCAGATTACTCCTGGTGCCACACAGTAGTGAGTAAAGGAACAGAAGGATATAGGGCAGATGAATGCGTGGCAGGAGAGATGGTCCAGGAGTGAGCGCTTTAGATTCCTGGGGCTTTGCAGAGTCCTTAGGAGGAGTATAAAAAGTGCAGGGGGGATCTTAAAAACGAAATTCGGAAAGCTAAGAGAGTGCATGAGAAAGCATTGGTGGATAGAATAAAAGAAAACCTAAAAGGGTTTTATAAATAAATAAAAAGCAAGAGAATAACTAGGGAAAGAGTAGGGTCAATTAGGGGCCATAAAGGAATCGAACTCATCTGTGTGTGGGCCCGGGAGACATGGGTACAATCCTCAATGAATACTAGCGTTGGTCTTCACAATGGGAAAGGACGGCGCAGGTATAAAACATCAGGGTGGAGAACTGTGAAATATTAGAGGAAATTAACATAGGGAGAGAGGAGGTACTTGTGGGTTTGACAGCCTTAAAAGTAGATAAATCCGCAGGCCCAGATGTGACGTACCCCAGGCTGTTGAGGGAGGCAAGGGAAGAGATATCAGGGGCCCTGGCAGTAATTTTTAAATCCACTCTGGCCACAGGTGAGGTGCCAGAGAACTGGAGGACTGCTAACGTTGTCTGATTGTTAAAAAAGAGGGGGAAGGGATAGACGAGGAAATTACAGGCCGGTCAGTCTAACCTCGGTGGTGGGGAAGTTACTAGAAAGAATTCTGAGGGACAGTATATATCTGCACTTGGAGAGACGCAGGTTATTCAGGGATAGTCAGCATGGATTTGTTAAGGGAAGGTCATGTTTGACAAATCTGATGGAATTTTTTTGAGGAGTTAACCAGGAGTATTGATGAGGGTCTACATGAGCTTTAGCAAGGCACTTGATAAGGTCCCTCATGGCAGACTGGTCAAGAAAGTAGGAGCCTATGGATCCAAGGCAAAGTGGTATGTTAGATCCAAAATTGGCTGAGAGGCAAGAAGCAGGGGGTGACGGTAGAGGGATGTTTCTATGACTGGAAGTTTCCAGTGGGGTTCTGCAGGGCTCGGTGCTGGGGCCCTTGCTGTTTGTGGTGTACAGAAATGATTTGGGCTTAAATGTAGTGGGTATGATCATGAAGTTCATGGATGACATGAAAGTTGGTAGGATGGTAAATAGTGAGGAGGATAGCCATAAACTGCAGGAGGGTGTCAATGGACTAGTCACATGGACAAAGCAGTGGCAAATGGAATTCAACCTGGAAAATGTGAGGTAATGCACTTGGGGAGGGCTAACAAGGCAAGGGATTACACTATGAATGGTAGGACCCTGGAAAGTACTGAAGATTACAGGAACCTTGGTATGAATATCCATAGATCCCTGAGGGTATTAGGACAGGTAGATAAGGTGGTTAAGATACTTGCCTTTATTAGCCAAGGCACAGAATACAAGAGCAGGGAGATTATGCTGGAACAGTATAAAACGCTGGTTAGGCTACAACTGGAGTACTGCGTGCAGTTCTGGTCACCACATTATAGGAAGGATATGATTGCACTGGAGAGAATACAGAGGAGATTTACCAGGATGCTGCCTGGGCTGGAGAGTCTGAGCTATGAGGAAAGATTGGATAGGCTGGGGTTGGTTTCCTTGGAGCAGCGAAGGTTGAGAATGAACCTGATAGAAGTGTATAAGATTATGAGGGACATAGATAGGATGGATTGGAAGGCACTTCTTCCATTAGTGGAGGGGTCAATAACCAGGAGACATAGATTTATGGTAAGAGGTAGAAGGCTAAGAGAGGAGTTGAGGAGAAATGTTTTTACCCAGAAGGTGGTGGGAGTTGAGAACAGTCTCTATCAACTTCAGAATTAGAATGGCAGAATTGTTACAGTGCAGAAGGATGCCATTTGGCCCATTTTGTCTGTACCTGCTCTCCAAATGAGCAACTCGCCTAGTTCCATTTTCCTGAAAGGGAGGTTGAGTCAGAAACTCTCGTAATATTTAAGAAATATTTAGATATCACTTGCGTTGCCATAGCCTCCTGAGCTACGGGCCAAGTGCTGAAAAATGGGATTAGTGTAATCAAATCTTTGTTGACCAACGTGGACACAATGGACTGAATGGTCCTTCTGTGATATAAACATCTGTGAGTCTATGAGTCCATATCGATCAGGATCAGAAACTTATTTCTGGATCTTTTTTCCATTCTCTAGCCAAGAGCTATAGGGTTAAATTATAAGGACAGTTTGTACATACTTGAGTAGAGAAGATTAAGGGGCAATATCAATTAGGCCTGTTTAAAATGATTAAAGAAGTTGATAGGGTAGCAGAGAAACTGCTTTCTCTGGTGATGGGGAACCCACAACAAAAGGCATCACCTTCAAATTACAGTTAAACTATTCAGGAATGATGTCAGGAAGCAGTTCTCCTTCCGAAAAGCTGTTGAGGCTGGGGATCAACTGAATATGCCAAACAGAGTGATAGAGTGACAAAGAGTGTTGGATTTTGTATAGTCGCTCGTTTGGCCTCAGCTGGAGCATTGTGTCCAGTTCTGGACACAGCACTTTAGGAAGGATGTGGAGTCCTAGGAGAGAGCACAGAAAAGATTCACGAGAATGGTTCCAGGGATGAGGGTCTTCAGTTATGAAGATAGATTGGAGAATTTCGGACTGGTTTCCTGAGAGAAAAGAAGGCTGAGAGGAGATTTGATGGAGGTATTCAAAGTCATCAGGGGTCTGGACAGAGCAGATAGGGAGAAATTGTTCCCATTTGTGAAAGAATCAGGAACAAGAAGGCACAAATTTAAAGCAATTTGTAAAAATAGCGAAAGAGATATGAGGAACAACTTTTATACGCAGTGAGTGGTTAAGTACTGGAATTCCCTGCCTATGAGTGTGGTGGGGACAGGTTCAATTGAAGGTTTCAGATGGGAATTCGCCTGCTATCAGAAAAGGAAGAATGTGCAGTTTGATGGGGAGAAGGCAGGAAAATGGAACTTGGTGAGTTGCTCATTTGGAGAGCAGGGGCAGACAAATGACATCCTTCTGCACCGTAACAATTCTGTCATTCTGATTCTGATGTTGATTGAGAGAGACTGTTCCCATTGGCGGAAGGCTTGAGAACCAGAGGAAAGAGACTAAAGGTGACACAAGGAAAACTTTCTTACACAGCAAGCGGTTATAATCTGGAATGTACTGCCTGAGAAAGAGCTGGAGGCAGAGTCAATCGTGCTTTCAAAAGGGCTGTACGAACATAAGAACATACAATTGAATAGTAACCTGAAGGGAAAATAATTGCAGGGTTATGGGAAAAGGGCAGAGGAATGGGACTAGCTAAATTGCTCTTGTAGAAAGCTGGCATGGATTTGGTGGGTCAGTTGGTTTCCTTCTGTGCTGTAAGGTTCTATGAATCTATTCTTTGATAGATTTTTGTTAGGCAAGTGTATCAAGGATTACGGAACCAAGGTGACAGGAATGTTCAATGGTTCAATTGTTCTGTATTTGTTTATGTGAGTCTGGTAACTGATCTATGCTCACTGTGTTGGTTTTTTAAAAATGCATTCATGGGATATAGTGGCTGGGCCAGTATTTACTGCACATCCCTAATTGCCCTTGAGAAGGTGGTGGTGAGCTGCCTTCTTGAACCGCTGCAGTCCATGTGGTGTAGGTACAGCCACAGTGCTCTAAGGGAGGGAGTTCCAGGATTTTGATCCAGTGACAGTGAAGGAACGGTGATATATTTCCAAGTCAGGATGGTGAGTGACTTGAAGTGGAACTTCCAGGTGGTGGTGTTCCCATCTATATGCTGTCCTTGTCCTTCTAGATGATAGTGGTCGTGGGTTTGGAAGGTGCTGCCTAAGGAGCCTTGGTGAGTTCCTGCAGTGCATCTTGTAGATGATAAATCACTGCTGCTACTGTGCGACGGTGGTGGAGAGAGTGAATGTTTACGGATGTGGTGCCAATTAAGCTGACTGCTTTGCCCTGGATGGTGTCGAGCTTCTTGAGTGTTGTTGGTTAAGTTTGGTTGTGGACTCACAGCAAAGTAAACAAACACCACAGAAGATGCTAGAACTAAGCTGTGAGCATGAGTGCAGACAATTGGTTGCTGCAGAGATATTTTGAAACTCTTGTATATAAACCTATTGCACACTTAGAAACTAGTGTCACCTTAGCATTGTTCTGAGATATTTAAAATAGAAAACAGAGACAATCTCCTTGATCTGGTGTTCAACATCCCCCCTCACCACCCTGACCCCCACCCACCACCCGTCCCCCCACCCTACCGCACTCCCCACCTCTCTCTCTCTCACACACACACACACACACACACACACACACACACACACACACACACACACACACACACACACACACACACACACACACACACACACACACTTCCAAAAGATTGAACCATTTTCTAGGAAGAAATTATTGCATTTCTCCACAATTTTTTGAGGCTGTGCACAGTCCTGGGCTGATCTAATCGCTTCTTATTGGTAGCATGGGTTGCCAACCCTCCAGGATTGACCTGGAGTCCCCAGGAATTGAAGATCAATCTCTAGGACATGGCTGTGTGCAACCCTGGAGAAAAATCACTGGGACATTAAAAAAAAGGGTTTTTTTTTTGCCATTTTCTTTAAACTTTACTGATATAAAATATTAAAAATGGGAAAAAATGGCTGTTTGGCTGACAGTCAAGCATTATCCATTTGGGTAATGAGTTTTTTTGTTTGCAGCTTAGGATGGATGTGTTGGTGACTCATGGCTTGAGCAGGGGGTGCAAGTCAGGCAATGAAACCGCCAGGAATGCATTTAATCACAGTTGGCAGCCGTAGTGATAGCGCTTGCATGTAAAGAGGCCATTCGGCCCATTGTATACCAATATTCATCCAATATTCTGTCCCCAAACCCACTGCAGTTTGGGCTCTATTGACTTTTATTCCCTCATTTTTAGAGATGATTAACTTAGCAGCGAATTGCAACACAGAGGCTTAGGTATAAAAACAGAAGATGCTGGAAATACTCCACAGCTCCGGCAGCATCTGCAGAGAGAGAAAAACCGAGTTACTGTTTCAGATTGATGACCTTACACCAGAGCTGGAAGAAGTTAAGAGATGTTTACAGTTTGCAAGCATGTCCAGAGGAAGGGAGAAAGAGGGAGGGAGGGAAGACCAAAAAGAAAGGCTTGTTTGAGGGTGAACGACAGATTAAAAGGGATGGTAATGACAATGAAAGAGGAACAAAAGATGTGCCCAGAGTAGAAACATAGAAACATAGAAAATAGCAGGAGTGGGTCATCCGGCCCTTTGAGCCTGCTCCGTCATTCAATATGATCATGGCTGAGCCTCTATCTCAACGCCGTAACCTCCATACACCTTGACACTTTTAGAGTCCAGAATATATTCTTAAATATATTCAGTGACTTGGCCTCCACAGCCCTCTGTGGTAGAGAATTCCACGTCCATCAACTCTGAGTGAAAAAGTTTCTCTACATCTCAGTGCTAAATGATCTACCCCGTATCCTGAGACTGTGACCCCATGCTCTAGACCCCCCACCCAAAGGAAACATCATCCTTGCAACCAGCCTGTCTGGCCCTGTCAGAATTTTATATGTTTCAATGAGATCCCCTCTCGTTCTTCTAAACTCCAGTGAATACAGGCCTAGTCGGCCCAATCTCTCCTCATACGACAACCCTGCCATCCCAGGGATCAGTCTGGTGAACATTCGCTGCACTCCCTCTATGGTAAGTATAACTTTACTTAGGTAAGGAGACCAAAACTGCGCATACTACTCCGGGTGTGGTCTCATCAAGGCCCCGCACAGCTGCAGTAAGACATCCTTGCTCCTACGCTCAAGTCCTCTCGCAACGAAGGCCAACATACCCTTTGCCTTCTGAACTGCTTGCTGCACCTGCATACGCAAATGGAAAGGGCAGATTCTTTACTTTGAGCTGCTGTCTGAAAAAAATTATGAATGGAACTGGTGAGTTCAAGGTTGAGGCCGTAAGGTTGTAAAGTGCCTGATTAAGAGGTTGCTGTTCACGCTTCCTCGAGCTTGGTTGAAATTCTGTGGAAGTGTAGGAGGCTGGGGACAGAGAGTTCAGAATAGGAAAGGATGGGAGAATTAAAATAACAAGCGATTGGAAACTTGGGGTCACACCTGCACACTGAACGAAGGCATTCAGCAATGTGACCACCCAAACTGTGTTTGGTCACCTCAGTGTAGAGGAGGCCATAACGTGAGCAACAAATACAGTACACTAAATTGAAGGAAGTATAACTCTTTCATCCGGAATGAGTGTTTGGAGTCCTGGGCAGTGGGGAAGGAGGAGGCCAAAGGGCAGATGTTGCATCTCCTGCCCTTGCATGGAAAGGGGAAGGGGAAGGAGCGTTGGTGGTGACTGAGGAGTGGGCCAGGGCCTCGTGGAGGGAACACTCCCTTTGGAATGCTGAAAAGGGAGGGGAAGGGAAGATGGTTTGGCCTGGCACCACACTGGAGGTGGCAGAAAGGAGGAAGATCCATTGAGTATGGAGGCTGGTGGGTTGGAGGGTGAGGACAAGGGGAACCCAATTGTGATTCTGGCAGGGAGGGGAAAGGGTGAGAGCAGATGTGCGTGGACACTGTCGAGGGGGTATCCTCTGCTGAGAAAGAGGGAGAACTTATCAGATTAGCTGTAATGTGGAAGGTGGCATCATCAGAACAGATGCGACGGAGACAGAGTCAGAGACATTACAGTTGGTTATATTCAAAATTAAGCTTTGTGATATTAGACTATGAAACTCTGGTTCACAATATCCCCAACACAATCTTAAGTAAAATCTGGTTACCTCAATGAGGAGAGAGATAATTGCCATTTCTTTAAAGAGCAAAGTGTCCCTTTGCCTTTTAATACTTTGAACTGATCATTCCTGGACGGGTTGTGCACTGGAATACAGCTGGACCTAAATTGAGCTTGCACTCTCAAAGCATTCTGTATGATTACCAGGCTGCGGGTGAAGTAAAGAGGCAATCATTTTCAAGGGTCTCTCTGAGATTGCGCTGCCAAATCAGTCAGGCTCCCTGACAATTTTACATAATAACGGTCTCAGTGTCAATTCCAAATGGAATTCAGCTCAACAGGCCCACACGACCATGCAGTTTAGATCACGGATGATCTCTATCTTAACTCCACCCACCCTCCTTGGTTCTGTAACCCTTAATGGCCTCGCCTGTCAAAAATCTATCAATCACAGTTTTGAAATTTTCAATTGATCCCCAACCCCAACATCTTTTTGGGGGAAGCAAGTTCCAGATTTCTACTCACCTTTGTGTGAAGAAGTGCTTCCTGACATCACCCCTGAATGAACCTGGCTCTAATTTTTGTACCCCTTCACCACAGGGAATAGGTTCTCTCTCTCTATACCCTCTCTAATTCTTTAGTCACCTTAAACACCTGACTACGGTTTGTGTGATAAGCCCACCTTCAGCTATGTTAAACAATACCAAGTTTCCACTCTGACATGCACCAAGGATTATTTCTGAAAGCAATTTTTTTTATTTAAAAGAGAGTTACCTCTTTGAAGATTGCGTTGCCAAGTCGCGCTAGCTCCTGCCAGATTTTGCATCTGGCGATGTGCAAGTGCCTTTTAGCAGACACATGAGAAAAATGAATATTCTTCAGCCAAGCACAGACTTGGGCTCAATTTGCAGCCAGGCTGCTCATTGTGCCCAAAGCACAGGTACATTTTGAATTCATGGCCGGAATCGTCCCAGATTTTGCACTAAGTGCAGTAACAGGTGGGTAAAAGAGCCGACAGCGATGGCAGGTTTTCACGCTGTATCATCCCAAAGCCGCCGCATTCCCGGGAAACACACCGTACCCGCGGTGCGCGGGCTCTCATTCGCCTGCCACGACATCGCCTCGCCGCTTCATCACACCGGACGCCATATTTTAACGTCCAGCCGTGCACACACATCTCAGTTCTTCCAGCCCACGACAGTCCGGTGGGCTGGCCTTATAAAGATACGCTGATGTATTAGAATGAGGTTCCCGAACTCCGGCGGTGGGAAACGTGTCCGGCTGTCAGCGGGCTGAGCGGACGATCGCAAACTGGTTTCACGCCTTCGTGAAACCGATCGCACCATATTGTCCGCTCATGCCACCAAATACGCCGACGCCGATGGGCACGAAAAATCCTGGCCTATGACCCTCCGTGCAGAGGTCGTGTCTTTGGGTCCTGCTGTTCTGGATGAGGAGAAACAATTTGACACGGTATTGTAGGATTGCTGTACGATGATTGCTTAAAGGAAGGCTTCCTGGTTAAAGGCTATGACACACAAGACGGTGGGTCAGATGATCCCCCCCGAATATTAATCAAGCTGAGATTCTTGCTTTCATTAAAGGACATGTGACTGACCTGTAGAGCTCTGGTGGTTACATGGATTTCATGTGTGACCCTGCACTCCAAGGAGCACTTCTGGTCACTGAAATGTGACGTATAAACTTCTGATGCACCTGAGTGTTCAATGTGCCACTCTCTACGCACGACTGAAATTGGCAGCATGTAAAAGCTATGTGTCCTGCCCAGCCAAAGCCACCTTCCACAGGGAGTGCGATGGAGGGGTTGTTCCATGCAGGCACAGCAGATGTTGCTTCTTCAATACAGATATGCACTGCAGACCACCTGGCATGGCATGGAAGAATGGGACAGTGTGGGAGCTTTATGCTCCATTTTCTGTTGCAGATGTTGCATGCTGGTCATTGGGCAACAGCTGGCCCAACTCTGCAAGTCTCTCCTGTGAAGCCAATGGAGGGAAACAGGCCCCTGACGTGTGGAGGTCCAGGTCACAGGGTGGGTGCGACCAGAATGCCTCAATCATTGTTGCGTCTGTATTTGTTGACTCCTTGTGGTACCTTCTTCGTCATTTCAATTAAGCACCACATTCTGAATGCCCATGTAAATAAATGTTTTCTTCTTTGTCAATTTAGATCCAGCAGAAACCAATAAGGAAGGAAAATACTGGGGGGAGGGGAATGCAAAAAGTGGGAGGGGCCTCTTCCTAACAAAACAACTCACGGAGCCAAATGCAAACAAATGTACTGAAAAATGCAAAACAAAACCGAAAATAGAATTCAAAAAGCACTCGCCATCCTTATGAAGGATGCAAGCCTTGTTGACTTTAACCTCAGTGCACCTAATCTTTATTATCAAACTTGCATCAAACGTGGGTGGAGTCTTCCCTGGCCTGATCTTTATCAACATTGGTTCAATAAAGAGTGCAGGAGGGCATGCTAGGAGAAGCACTCCCTGCAAAAGGTAAGACTGAAGCATTTGCAACAATCTTCACCCAGAAGTGCCAAGTTGATCATCTCAGCCTCCTCCAGAGGTCCCCAGCATCACAAATGCCAGTCTTCAGCCAATTCGATTCACTCCACGTGAGATCAAGAAATGGCTGAAGGCACTGGATACTACAAAGGCTAAGGGCCCTGACAATATTCAGGCAATAGTACTGAAGACTTGTGTTTCAGAACTTGCCACGCCCCTAGCCAAGCTGTCCCAGTACAGCTACAACACTGGCATCTACCCAGCTATGTGGAAAATTGCCCAGGTATGTCCTGTACACAAAAAGCAGGACAAATCCAACCCAACCAATTACCACCCCATCAGTCTACTCCCAATCATCAGTAAAGTAATGGAAGGGGTCATTAACAGTGCTATCAAGCGGCACTTGCTCAGCAATAACCTGCTCCCTGATGCCCAGTTTGGGTTCCGCCAAGGCCACTCAGCTCCTGACCTCATTACAGCCTTGGTTCAAATATGGACAAAAGGGCTGAACTCCCAAGGTGACATCAAGGCAGCACTTGACTGAGTGTGGCATCAAGGAGCCCAACATTGGGCTTGGGCTGACAAGTGGCAAGTAAAATTTACGCCACACAAGTGCCAGGCAATGACCATCTCCAACAAGAGAGAACTTAACCATCGCTCCTTGTTATTCAATGGCATTACCATCACTGAATCCCCCACCATCAACATCCTGGGGTTACCATTGACCAGAAATTGAACTGGACTAGCCATATAAATACTCTGGCTACAAGAGAACGTCAGAGGCTAGGAATCCTGTGAGGAGTAACTCAGCTCCATAAGACCATAAAACCATAAGCCATAGGAGCAGAAATTAGGCCATTTGGCCCATCGAGTCTGCTCCGCCATTCAATCATGGCTGATAAGTTTCTCAACCCCATTCTCCCACCTTCTCCCTGTAACCTTTGATCCCCTTACCAATCAAGACATGATGTCTCACACACACACAGGCATCAGAAGTAAGTAATATTAGGGTCCAAATAAAAGTCCCTTGCATCCAACCTTAAAGTCCTTTGCTTAGCTTTGAGGCATAGGTTGTTAAACATTGCTGCCATTTTATGTTAGTTGGTTCCTTTAAAATCCTTGAGGTCCATGTAGTTGCACTTGCTAGAGACAATTCCTTTTTTAATCCATAAATGATCTTTCCCAGAAATCAAAGAGCTGCTCCTGAGGTTCTTTCGGATAGAAATACACTATCTCTGGGAATGATTTTTAGTCTGTTAAGAGATAGGGTTTTGCTTAGCTTAAGAGAGAGTGAGAAAGATTCCTCACTGCTCCATTAGCAGCTTCTCCAGTATCCTCTAACTTGGCTTGGCAAACACAGTTCTTAAAGTCCTGCACACTGAATATTCCAAAGTAATTTGATTACCATATCTGCTTGGTCATGGTTGTCAAACAAGTAGTCACATTTTGATGTTTCATCTCAGAATCTTTTGGCACATTTCATGATAGTAGAAACCAACAGGAGATTGGATTCTTTCATCTTCGACAAGGGTTTGAGTGTCTGTTGGTTGTACACCCCCAGGTGTGACAATCCATGAGCAATCATGTCAGGGCCATGTTTGCAGTGCAACCCACATAATAACTTAGCGCTCAACTTACAATTCCAGACATCAGGTGGCTCGTGGCAGCCATCTTTAATCAGGGTCCTTTTTTGTCCTTAACGAAAAGGTCCCTTTTAAACTGCTCTGTATGTTTTTGGTTAGCGGGTGAAATTATCAGTTGATCACTCAATCACAGTTTCCCATCGTCACGGTAGAATCTGGAGCTCGCTATCACAGGGAGTGGTTGAAGAGAATGGTATAGATGTATTTTAGGGGAAATTATCCAAGCATATGACAGAGAAGGGAATAAAGAGTTATGACAGACTTAGGTGAGGTAAATGGGGAGAGGCTCAAGTGGGGCACAAACGCCAGTGTGGACTGGTTGGGCCAAATGGCCTGTTTCTGTACTGTATATCTTATGTATGTAGCCCTAATTGCCCTTGAGAAGGTGGTGGTGACCTACATATGTGGAAGTGGATTTTGAATAATATTGAAGAGAAGTGACTCCTTATAGGGATATATTTTACCTGAGTTGCTGGTAGGATCGGGTGCAGCATTGGGTTTTATCTGCTGACCAATTTTACTCCCTGTTGAACTCAGTGGAGAGCACTATGTAAAACCGATGTTCCACCTGATCCAGTGAGTTTCCTGCTGGGAGAGTTAGAAGTGTTTGTGTCTTTATTCAGCACCCCCCTACTAAAATGTTGCTATGCATACATTCCAACCAGGAGATAATGAAATAAAGTTACCATGAAGAGGCTCCCTCCCCTGGAAACATATGTAATTGCATAACACAGTTAACTGCTTGGCTGCGACACGGGATTTAACCATCATTATTATTGGTGCCGTGGTTTAACCTAGAAGTAGCTTCCACGATGTTAAAACATTGAGAGTGAGGAGCCATAGAGATTCCATCCGGGATTTTAAAATTCTCATCCTTGTTTTCAAATCCCTCCGTGGCCTCGTCCATCCTTAACTCTGTAACCTCTTCCTCCAGCCTTACAGCCATCTGAGATCTCTGCCCTCTTTCAACCTGGTTTCTTGAGCACCCACCGTTTTTATTGCTCTGTCAGAGGCAGCCATGCCTTCAGCTGTCTGAGCTCTCTCTCTCTCTCTCTCTTCAGGTAGCATGTCCTAATTAGGTGTGGGAGACCATGGGCCTCCATGTTAACCCTGATCTGGAGACATGGATCATCTTTGTTGGTGGTGCATTCGTTCAGTTTGCAAGACTCTTAAAAAAAAATCTGAGCTCTAGGCTCTTTAATTCCCTTCCAAAACCTCTCCATCTCTCTCTATCTCTCTCCTCCTCTAAGACGCTCCTCAAAACTCACCTCATTGACTGTCCTTATGCGAGTTGGTGTCAAATTCCATCTGAACATGCTCCTCTGAGGTTCCATGAGATGTTGTGCTACACTGAAGTTGCTATATAAACGCTAACTGCTGTTATTTACTTATTTTATTTACCAATTTTCACACATCTGAAAAAGTTGCAGGTGGAGGTTTTTCTGATGTTCTGGCCATTATTTATCCCTGAATATCCCTAAATACCAAATTACCTGGTTATTATCACATTTCTATTTGGGAGTAATCTTGATGTGTGCAAGTTTGCCATTGTGTTCCCTGCCTGTTACAACAGCGACTACGCTGTAAAGTGCTTTGGGATGTACCGAGGTCATGCAAGCTCTTTCCTTTAAATGCGGCCTTGCCAATATTATCCAACTCCAGTAAACAAAACTGAAAAGCTACGTTATTCGAGTATTGAATTAAACAAGCCGTGCCGTGTTGGGGTAGATTCAGTGTGGGACTGAAACGGTTAATTATGTTTTCTGCAGGTTGTGAGGCTCCAGTCAGAAGGTTAAACTGTCCGGCTGGTAAAAACACCTACACTGATAATACCTCACCTTAACCAAATGACTTCCAAATGGATGGATGGTTTCAATCTCATTCTGGCAAATGACCAGGGCCATGGATACAACTTCTTCAATCAATTCAATAAACTCCAGTAATGTCAGCCACTTCCGCCTTGGGGCAATAACATCCTTCATGTTCCTATGTTCTTCTGTGTCTAGTACTAGAAAAGGGTTTGTGTGTCTCTCATGTTTCATTGTCGCTAAATATTCATTGGAATTAATATAAAGATAACCAGGGGGCAAATGGACCTTCCTGATGTGCCTTTCAAGTATCCCTTGTGGTGTTTTCTTCAATGTAGAGCAATACTGGCTGTGCGCTGTTCTTATCCACTTGCCACATTCTGTTACCCAAACAAAGGAACTCTGTGCTATTGGCAATTACCTTCCTTAATGAGATCACGTGTTCTCCCGGACACATAGGTGGCCAAAAATTAGCACCTTTGCCCATATCCTTATGAAGATTTGTACAATAGATGTTCTGCAGGACCCTCAGGCACCATATAGTTTCAGGAAACAGCTGCTTCAGATTAACTCTATATGGTCCCTCGCCTTACTAAATCCAGGGCTGCGCTCTCTTAATTAGATTGATCACCCCAAGTCAAGTCAAGGAACTGAATTCTTTTTGTATTCCCCTGTAGGGTGTGGGCACAGTCAACTTTTGTTACCTGTCACCATTTGCTCTGGAGAAGGTGGTGGTGAGGTGTTATCTTGAACTGCCGCAGTCCATGTGGTGTAGGTGCACCCACAGTGCTGTTAGGAAGGGGGGTTCCAGGATTTTGACCCAGCGACAATGAAGGAATGGCTGATATATGCCCAAGTCGGGATGGTTCCTGACTTGGAGGGGACCCTTGATTTGGTGCTGTTCCCATGGAATTGCTGCCCTCGTACTTCTAGGTTGGGGAAATCATGGGATTGGGACGTAGCACATGCTACTATATCTAATACAAGAAAAAATCTCCTCTGATAACTAATCATCAACACCTTGCTTTCGGACAGCACATTTAAGGTAGAAAAGCAGAAAAGCGTCCCATATGGCAATTCACAGGCGCGTGACAGATACCCAGGCGAAGTAGATATTAGGAGGCCATAATCGAAAGCTCAGTCAAAGAGGTGAGTTTTACAGAAAACCTTAAAGGAATACAGGGATGTGAAGAGCCAGAGGTATTTAGCATGGGACTTACATGGCAGAAGGCATGGTCGTCCATGGTGAGGTGAAGGGATGGGGAAACATAGAAGAGGCTAGAGTTAGAGGAATACAGTTTGGGAGGTGACATTGTAAGGCTGGAGGAAATTATATTCGTCCCAGCAATAAAAATCCACAACAGAAGTGTCGAGTGTGAGAGTGGAGACATCCTTTAGGACCATAGCCTATCTGTAAACTATCAGAAGGTCATTCTCAATGTCACAGACATATCACAAGTAATATTTAGTTGTAAGGGGCTGTACAAATTAACTGAATATTGGCTGAGGTTTTTTTTTGATCAAGCCAGTTTTTTGCTCCTTTACCCTGTAATTAAGCGCCATAAAATTGAATAAATTTGCATAATGATCTTTAACGTTAATCTTATTCTGCTTTTAGCAGCACAGGTGATAAAAGGCCTTGTTCAGCCTTTGAGTGATGCCAAGTTTCTATGGCAACGCCAATTTAAATTAACTCCCTGAGGACAGCACGGCTAATACTCCATGATGTCATACACCACAAGGAACAGTGTTTAGTTTATTTAACAAATTAATTTCATGAAAAAAAAAATCCTTGAATCATTAGGTACCAATATGGTAATTAAGCAAAAGCACATTTTGGTTTTCGGATCCAAAGGGTCCCTTTAGGGGAAAGCTCCTTTAATGAGGTTTATTTTCTATGTTTTTTTAACTCTCCCGGTCACTGCTGATAGCAGCAGGGTTCTGGTGTGTTTATAACGGGCTCAGACACCTCTTGCTCCTTGGGCAGGATTCTGCCCTCGTCGGGCAGGCTCCGTGGGGGAGAACAGGAGCAATCGGGGGAGAACTGGAGCGATCGGGAAGCCCCCCTTCCGCTCCGTCCGTGCGATTTCATGCTGGGGGGCCGGCTAAAGCCCACCTGGTGTGAGACGTGCGCTGCAGCGCTGCCTGTGCGGGGGAGGGAGGGAGGGAGGAGGGAGGGAGGAGGGTGAGCGTGCAAGGTTGTGCGCGCAGGGAAAGCTCCCTGAGGCACGGAGCTGCTTCGGGGAGCCGAAGATGAAAAAATAAAATCAAAAGTAAAGAATTTTAAAACGTTAAAAAAAAACATGTCCCCTCATGTGACTCAGGGACATGTTATTAATGAAAAGTTGAAGACTTTATATTTTATTCTTATTTGCTGTTGGAAACCTCACCCAGCCCGTAGGGTGAGGCTTCCTAAAAACAAAATGCCAAGGCCGCTTGGCCTTTTCGCCTGCCCTCCCACCGTAACGTTGGGCAAGCAGCGAAAAATTACATTGAATTAGCACTTTAATGGCCTCAGTAGGGCCTGGTCATTGTCGGCGGGGCGCGCTGCCTACTCCCGCGCATGTCCGCTGACCGAAATATCGCGCGAGTGCGCGGTGACGTCGGGACACTCGCCCTTAGTCATCGCCCTTAGTCATTTTACCCTTGTTCGGGTTGGTCACGCCCCCTGCCCAAAGACATAAAAATTCTGGCCCTTGTGTTAACTGCTGCAATAAGCAGAATTTACATTTTACATAAGAGGAGTTATTTTGTTTTCCAATTATTTCCTCCTCCTCTCTTCCAATGCCTTGCCCATTCCTCATGTATGAGTCCAGACAGTGAGCTTTGACTTGGGCTATTTAACTACATTGTGCATGACAAGTGATACTTGACCCTGTTCTCGCCTGACATCCGTGCTAGCTCTCTGCTAATGGCAGTGGGGCGAGGGGATGCAGGTGCGTGGGTGGAGTGGGGGAGGGTGGGAAAAAAGCCACAGAATATCAGGACAGATGTGGAAATGTTACCTGATTTCCTTTTACCCCTTCCCAGCCCAAGGGAGATTCCGGTCAAGTCTAAAGTTCCCATTTCTGCCCATGGACAGCGTGTATCAAACCTGGGGCATTCCTTTATTCAATTCCTCCAACCCTACGACACTCTAAGATTTCTCCAATCCTCCAATTCTAGCCTCACCTGGATTCCCAATTTTAATCGCTCCACCTTTGGCATCTGTGCTTTCCACTGCCTGGGCCCTATAAACTCTGGAATCCCTACCACTTTATCTCTCTGTCTCCTTCTTTAAGAGGTTCCTTAAAATTTACTGCTTTTCAGTTTACTGCTGTCCAAGTATCTCCTTAAAATCTCAATGTCAAATTTTGTCTGATAATACCCCTGTGACGTGCAATAGTATGTCTACTACTGTAAAGATACCATTTAAATGCAAGTGGGCTGATTAGCTCAGTTGGCTAGATGGCTAGCTTGTGATTCAGAATAACACGGGTTTGATTCCCATTCTGGCTGAGGTTGACTTGAGGCCTGCCTCCTTGCCCTGCCCCTGAATGTGGAAGGCAATAGCAAACTAACACTGGCACAAACTACCAAGAACATGGCTCAGGGTGAAGTATCAGCAGATAATGTGTCAAGGGCCTGCCTTTGTGCAAAGTACACATGAATAAGTGTAAGTGGTTGTTGCTTCTGTTCTGTTCCAATCACATAGTTGTGGACAACTCTCATTGTTGGAATCTTGTGGAGGTAACAAGGGTCTCAGCTACAGAGCCAACAAGACCCCCTGTGTCACCCCTTTTAGGGGAGGCCCACTGCATCTTGTGTCACTCAGGCACTTGACCAGACAATGGGGCCTTCCTGGGGTCAAGGACCCCAGTGGCCAATCGGAGGCCAGCAGGTCTCCTGTACCTGCAGCCCCACTGGGATGATGGTGGCTGCTGCCGGTACTACACCTACCCAAGGCCTCAGATCGAGGAGAAAACAGGGATCGGTGAGTGATGGGGGGAAGGGGTTCATGGGGTGAGGGTTGCAGGGGAGGTGAGTTGGCAGCAAGGGGAAGGTGTGGTTTTCAGTGGGCACTCTCCATTCCCTATGCCAGGTCCTTCAATCAAGCACTGAACTGAATGCTTTGAACAAGGGACCCCCACCCCCACTCAAGGACCCCACAAGCAAACACGCCATTATTTGCTTGTCGTGCTTCTCACATGACTAGCACCTCCCCTCATCCTCCCTCACCCTCTGCTGGGTTGACACCAGCAGCAGCAGGATGAAGTCCATCTTTGGTATCCGTCTGTCTCGGGAGATGATGGACTGAGCGCGGGGCGCAGGTCACTTCTAGATTGAACATCGTCCATTGTGGCTGTAGAAGCTGATTTGTGAATGGCAGTCCCTTCTGCGACTGGCACAGCTGAATAATGTTGGCCAGAGGTCGGCTGAAGCTTTTTTCTTCTGGCGAGCTCTTTTTCCCGCCTTCTGCTCATTTCTTTTGCCCTCTGCTTTTTCCACACCCTTCCTGACTGCTTGTCTCCAGGGACTCTAGTCAGCAACGAGGACTTCCCAAGCATCGAGTCTGATCTCGGTCAACTTAAGGTCTCGTTTATAGACATCCTTGTATCGCAGACATGGGGGACCTGTTGGTCTCGTGCTGATTGCAAGCTGGCCATAGAGCATGTCTTCAGGGATGCAGTTGGCATCCATTCAGCTCACATGACCCAGCAGCGGAGTCACAGTAGTTGCCCACTTAAGGGCCTCAATTGGCTGTGTTCTGTCTCTCCAGCCTTGAACTTAAACGGGGTGGAGGTGGAAAGGTGGCGAGGTCACCACCCGGCACCAAATTCACCATTGGGAAGGGCACAAGGCTTTGCCTAAAGAGACTCGCTCAAATGGGACACCTATTGAGAAGATAACAAATGGAGAGTCTTGCACTGTGCACGCACAATTTCCTGACATGTTCTCCCAAGCTGCAAAGCTCCATTCAGGGAGCGCAGAGTGTGGGTGGAAAAATGTGGCCTCAAAGTCTCAGCCTGAAGACTAACATGCAAATTCATTCCACCCCAGTAATGGAAACAGACCACTCAACACCATCCAACCTCTTCCACCCATGCACTCAGGTCACGGCTGATCTGAAACTCAGCCCCCTATCTGCCGCCATTCTATATCCCTCAACACCTTTACTCAACAAAAAAAATCAATCAAGCTCATGATCTGAAACTTTCAATTGAACAGATTTTTTGTTTTATTCATTCATGGGACATGGCATTGCTGGCTAGGCCAGTATTTATTACCCATCCCCAATGTTCAGGGGGCATTTTTAAGAGTCAACCACATTGCTGTGGGTTTGGAGTCACATGTAGGCCAGACCAGGTAAGGACAGCAGATTTCCTTCCCTAAAAGGCATTAGTGAACCAGATGGGTTTTTACAACAATCATTGCATGGTTATCATTAGACTTTTAATTCCAGACATTTTATTAAATTCAAATTCTACCATCAGCCATGGTAGGATTTGAACCCAGAGCTCTCTGGGTCTCCAGTCCAGTGATAATACCACCATGCCACCACCTCCCATGATTTTTTGCAGGAGTGAGTTGCAGATTTTCACCATTCTTTGCGTAAAGAAATAATAAAGTTGAAAAGAATCCAAGGTATGAATTAATTCAACAACTGGCCTTTAATATTGCAAAACTTCCAAAGGTGCATCACAAGAGCAATAATGAAACAAATATTGACATGGACGCACTGAAGAAAAAATTAGGACAGGTAAGCAAAAGGTTGGTGAAAGAAGTTGGTTAGTAGTGGTTAAGACTGAGCAAAACTTGGTCTTAAAAGCCTGTTGGATGACGATGAAGAACAGCCAGAGGTTTCTGATGTCTTGTAAAATAGGTCTTGTGAGTAAGCAAGAGGTGGACCCTGAGAAAAGTAGTCATCAGCTCCTAGAGGAGTGGGTGAGAGACAGAACTCAAGATAGGCAGTCAGCAGCACCTGGAGGAGAGTGCAAAAGGAGGACCCTGGGGCAGGCAGTCAGCAGTGCCTAGAGGAGAGTGTGAGAAGTGGACCCTGGGACAGGTAGTCAGCAGCACCTAGAGAAGACTGCGAGAGGAGGACCCCAAGCCAGGCAGTCAGCAGTGCCTAGAGGACAGTGCAAGAGGGGGACCCTGGGGCAGGCAGTCAGCAGTGCCTAGAGGAGCAGGTGAGAGAAGGGCCCTGAGATAGGTAGAGTACAGGACATGGATGCTGAATATCCAACAGCTGACCCCAGAGAACAATGAGGAACTCAGGAGGGATTACAAAGGTTGGAGAACCATAAAGCCCCTCTTTGAATCCCTGACACACTGGTGGGAAGTGATTAAGGAGAACATCAAGAAGACTTTCATCCTCAAAGGTGTTCAGAAAGGTAGAAAGGAACAGAGGGAAATGTCCCGACTCCAGAAAAACATGCAGAACCTGGTCTGGCTGCAGTCAATGGGAGTCGTTGTCAAAAAGGACCTCCAAGAGGTGAAGAGCCAGCAAGCCTCGCTCTTTGCCTTGGAGGCCTCCAAGATTAAATTTTGGTTCAGAGTCTGCTTCGTAGAGCAGGATGAAACATGTTCACGTTTCTTCTTCCAAAAGGTACATTTAGAGAGCTCTGTGATCAGCAGCCTGAAGGAAGAATTCGGCTCAGTAAAGTCATCGCAGTCCGACATTTTGAGGATCAGCAAATCCTTTTATGCTGGATTATATGACATGAAGCCCACAGACAGCACGGCCTCCCAGTCCTTCCTGTCCTCTATCATGGAGGTCTTAAGACGACAGTACACGGGAGAGTCTGGACAAACCACTAACTCCCAATGAACTGATTAAGGCCCTTGAGTCCTTCAAGAAGAGTAAAACTCCCGGAAGCGATGGCTTGCCGACGGAATTGTATTCGGCTCTGTGGGACTGGATGGGCCCGGACCTGCTAGAAGTGTATGAGAGTATGCTCCTGGCCAGCAGCACGTCAGAATCCATGAAGAAAGGCATCATCACCCTCATCTACAAGCACAAGGGGGAAAGGGAGGAAATTAGAAATTGGCAACCCACCTCACTATTGAATGTGGACTATAAGGTTCTGTCCAAGGTCATCGCCAATTGGGTCAGGTCTGCTCTGGAGTTGGTGATCCACCCTGATCAGATCTGCGCTGTACCCAGCAGGAAGATCTCTGACAGCCTCGCGCTGCTCAGGGTTACGATTACCTTTGTACAGGACAGGGGTGTGGACACCTGCCTCATCACCAGGACCAGGAGAAGGCCTTTGACATTATATTGCACACCTACATGGTGGATGTGCTCTCCAAAATGAGGCTTGGAGAGGGAATCCGTAACTGGATCCAACTGCTCTACACTAACATCAGTAGTGCAGTTTCAATCAATGGGTGGTAATCAGATAGCTTTCCTATTAAACCTCCAGTCAGGCGGGGCTGCCTTCTGTTCCCTGTCCTATTTGTGTGTTGCATAGAACCTTTTGCTGAGTCCATCAGGAAGGATCCGGGCATAAGAGGAGTAACGATTCCAGGCAATGGAGGCACTCAGGTCAAAGCCTCCTTGTATACAGACGATGTCTCTGTCTTCTGCTCGGATCCGCTGTCGGTGCGCAGACTGATCCACATCTGCGACCAGATCAAACTGGCCCCGGGAGCCAAGGTAAATCGTGGGAAGAGCAAGGCCATGTTCTTTGGGAACTGGGCTGACCAATCCTTTGTCTCCTTCACCGTCAGATCAAACGGCCTGAAGGTGCTGGGGATCTGGTTTGGAGGGACCAAGGCATGTGTTAGAAACTGGAAGGAGCGAGTGACTATGGTGAAAAGAAAACTGGGAATGTGGGAGCGACGGTCCCTCTCCATTGCGGGTAAGAACCTGGTCATCAGGTGTGAGGCACTCTTGCTGTTGCAGGTCTGGCCCATTCCAGACTCCTACACGATGGTGATCACCCGAGCCATCTTTTGCTTTATTTTGAAGTCGAAAATGGATCGTGTCCGCAGGGACACGATGTACAAACCTCTGGATGAAGGGGAAAAAACGTGCTCAACATCGCCCTCATACTGATGGCCACCTTTGTGTGTGGCTGCATCAAGCTGTGCGTAGACCCTCGGTACGCAAACACCAAGTGTCACTACATGCTGAGGTTCTACCTGTCCCCGGTGTTGTGAAGGATGGGTCTGGCCACGCTGCCGCGGAACGCACCAAGTAGTTGGACCGTGCCGTACCACCTGTCCCTCGTGGGAAAATTTATGCAGAGAAACACCTTTGACCACAAGTCCATCAGACAGCGGTCAGCACGTAACGTCTTAGAGGCACTGAGGGGAAAGGAGAGGGTGGATCCTGTGGGATGGTTCCCCGAGCAGACTGTCACAGTCATTTGGCAGAATGCCTCATCGCCAGAGCTTTCCAACAAGCACCAAGATGTAGCTTGGCTGGTGGTGAGAAAGGCCCTCCCTGTCAGATCCTTCCTACACGCCAGGAATCTCACCTCCTCTGCACGTTGCCCTCGAGGTGGCTGTGGTGGGGACAAGACCGTTGTTCACCTCCTTGTAGATTGTGCCTTTGCAAAGAAGGTCTGGAGAGAGATGCAGTGGTTTCTGTCGAGGTTCATCCCGAGCAGTTCTGTGACACAGGACTCTGTGCTCTACGGGCTGTTCCCAGGGACACACACCGAGACAAACATCAACTGCAGCTGGAGGATCATCAACTCGGTGAAAGACGCTGTTTGGTCTGCCTGAAACTTGTTGGTCTTCCAGCGCAAAGAGTTGTCCCCAACCGAGTGTTGCAGACTGGCACATTCCAAGGTCCAGGACTATGTACTGAGGGACGCACTAAAGCTTGGGGCAGCTGCCGCCAAAGTGCAGTGGGGCAAGGTCACTGAATAAAACCTTTCAACCATAGGGCACCAAGGGGCTGGGAATCATATGGACCCCTTGGGCTGTATGACTCACATTGAATGTACACAGTGAATATTACAGGTACCACAATTGTATTGTAGCAACATGATGTATGTAGGCAACTTAAATACCATTGCACTGTCTGACTGCCTGTTATGACTATTTTGAAATGTCTGTAATGTTCCTTGCTTGTATTGAAGCCACTCAGGGTGCGATGTGATCTATGTGGAAAACTGGGATAGGATTGCACTTTTTGTGATGGCCATTTTGAAATGTTTTGTAATGTTCTTTCGGATATTTTATGAATAAAGTATATTTTTGCAAAAAATGGTCAGCAGCACCCAGAGTAGCAGGTGACAGTCGAATCCCGAGCTGAGAAGGAGAAGGAGCTGATTGGTGAGTAAGTCTACAGTCCAGTCTTACAGGGTCTTACACAAGGTGAGAAAGTAGAGGGGAGTCCAGCCTGAAACTCGCTCTCAGATACTAATCTGCTTTCTTTAATATGCTGAACAGCCCACTCAAATATCTCATGCTGATGCAATTGGTGAGCCACTAATGCACCTGCATAACCCACACAGGCATGAATTCTTGTGTATGGCCTCGCACATACATCCACAGGCACATTCACACACCTGTGTCTTCACACATTAGTGCACCTTACAGAGACTTGCATTGGATTTAATTTCTAAATTCACGTATTCTAAATATTTGAATTTAGAAGCATACAATTATGCTATGATTGCAAGGAAATAACACCTTTGGGTTCACAGTTGCCTGAAGTACATCACAGCTAATGACTGTATATTCCTTGAACTGGTGCACTTTATCGCTAGAAGCAGCTAATCAGCCTTACGAGTCTTAACTGTCTCATGAATATACATGAAATTACCCACACTCAAAGTGCAAGGGTGTTAAGTGAAACAGCTGCTGCCAAATCAGCACCTCTGACTTAATCTGGTGAGAAAACTTCAACACATCAGACAAAGATGTTAAGGTTAATAATCTGGGAGAGAGGAATGAAGGGAAATGTGTTGGCATTTTTATTCATCGGTCTCTGTCTGGCTAATTACAGAAACCTTGCCAATTTTGTCATTTGAACTTTAAGCAGCATGCAACCCTCCATTCCAATCCTATGTTAGCTCAGCTCCTTAAGGAGATGTTCTCTGCACAATACTCTTGTTTCAGGTAAGATTCATATATAAGGAATGACCTTTGGGACACCACCTTTCTCTGCACTCTGTTCATTTACTCCAACCCAATGAGGGACTCTTTTAGGGTAACTTTTCAACTTGACCAACAGGGCAGCAAATTGGTGGAGTGAATTATTAGCCCATTCCAGAATTTTCCACCATTTTACACCCCATTGATCTCACTAGAACTGAAGCTCTATAACAGGGGGTGATTTGCTGTGCCAGCCTATCCCTGATCTTGGTTACTGTCATCAAGACCTTCAGATTCTTGAGCTTGAAATAACCCAGGCCACAGGAATGCTGCACTGTCAGGGGTGCCGGGTGAGATGTTTAACCGAGGCCTTCTCTGCCCTCTCAGGTGAATGTAAAGGATCCCACGGCTACAATTGCTGAGCAAGAACAGGGAAGATCCCCAGTGTCCTGCTTCCTAAAATAAATTACCTGGTCAATTACAAAAACAAAAATACCTGGAAAAACTCAGCAGGTCTGACAGCATCTGCGGAGAGGAACACAGTCAATGTTTCGAGTCCACTACCACCTTCAGTCCTGAAGTCCCTCTTGCCCCCTGGCTCCCATTGCTGCCTCCATTCTCACCTTTAAAAGTTCTCAGATGCTGTCAGACCTGCTGAGTTTTTCCAGGTATTTTTGATTTTGTTTTGGATTTCCAGCATCCGCAGTTTTTTGCTCTTGTCTGGTCAATTAGTTCATTGCTGTTTGTGGGAGCTTGCTGTGAGCAAATTGACTGCAGACTATTATTTAAATTGAGAGAGGCTCCAAAAAAGTGCAGCACAGAGGGATCTGGGTGTTCTTGTGCATGAAACACAAAACGTTAGCATGCAGGTGCAGCAGGTAATTAAAGAGGCAAGTGCAATTTGGGCCTGTATTGCTAGGGGGTTGGAGTTTAAAAATAGCGAAGTCTTGTTACAACTGTACAGGGTGTTGGTGAGGCCTCACCTGGAGTACTGTGTACCGTTTTGGTCCCCGTATTTAAGAAAGGATATGCTGCCAAGGGAGGCAGTTCAAAAGAGATTCGCTAGGCTGATTCCTGAGATGAAGAGGTTGACTTATTAAGAACGGCTAAACAGGTTAGGCTTTTATTCATTAGAGCTTACAAGAATGTGGGTTGAAATGAATAAGATTCTGAGGGGGCTTGACAAGCTAGATGTTAAGAAGGTGATTCTACTAGTGGGGGAGTCTCGCACTAGGGGACATAGTTACAGAATAAGGAGACACTCATTTAAAACTGAGATGTGAAGGAATTTCTTCTCTCAGAGCTTAGTGAATGTCTTCCCCACAGATTTGTGGAGGCTAGATCACTGAAAGTATTTAAAGAGGAGGTAGATAGATTTTGGAAATATCGGGGAGTTGAGGGCTATGAGGAGCTGGCATGAAAGAGGAGTTGAGGCCTCGGGCAGATCAGCCATGACCTTTTGAATGGTGGGGCAGGCTTGAGGGGCTGAATGGCCTATTCCTGCTCCTAATTTTTATGTTCTTATGTTTTCTGAAGAAGAGAAAGAAAGAAAACCTTGCATTTATATAGCACTTTTCACATCTTTTGGATGTCATGAATGTGAACAGGATCCAAGCTGGTTGGTGAAGCCAAAACCAAAACACAAAGCTTTTCTTTATCGAGAAAGCTTATTGATTTGTTCAGCCTCACAATTCTCCTCCCACTCAACCCAGTGCCCCAGATATCCCCTATTTATATGCGCTCAAAGACAATTAATACCCATCACTTGTTTCTCTTAAGCTTATATTATGATATGGCAAATGGTAATCACCAGACTGATCAAATCCCAAAGGGAAACTTGGTCAAGCTATCACAACGATTTTGCAATTTGTGTTTATGACGAGAAGATATGTACACTGAAGTCAGAAGTAAAGGCCGGGATTTTCCCTGTCCGCCGGCGTCGGTCGTGTTCGGTGATGTCAGCAGACAAAATGGTGCAATTAGTTTCATGACGGCATGAAACCAGTTTGCCATCGTCCAATCAGCCCGTTGAGGGTGGGCCATGTTTCCTGCCATCAGACGTTGGGAAACTCATTGTCATACATCAACATATTATTATAAGGCCAGACAACCGGACTCATCCCTCCCCAACTGGATCACCTGGCCGGCTGCACTTCACTCAGGACTTCAAGGTTTGTTTGCCTCCCTTGCTTCGGGCAGCACTCACAGTCATCAGCACCAGGCCTCACAGGCAGCACCACAGCACTGTTAGGGAGGCTCACAGGCAGGTCTCTACCTACCAGACCAGCCACATGTGGGTGGCTTTTCAATGGTTGCAGGGCCAAGGCTTGCTTGGGGAAGGGGGAGTAGTGGCCTCAGGCAAGGGAAGGGGCTGCAGGATGAAAGCTGTACAGGGGAAGGGGGGTATCCCAGGGTGTGTGTGGGGGGCACATGTTGATCTGTGCAAGTGGCCTCAAGGTGGTGAGGGCTGAGGAGGCAGTGTCCAGAGGAGATCAGGCCAGATAGACATTTGAGGGTTTGTGTATGAGAATGGGTGGTGATGTCCCTTGAGTTGGCAGTGAGTGAGATGCCAGTGAATGTGTGACGGGCTTGAGTGTGTGAGCTTAGAGTGATGAGATGATTGCCATATCCTGGCTGCACGGATGAGATCATTTATCCTCTGTCTGCATTGGATGGCCAACCTCTTCTGTGCAACACTGGCACTGACCACCGCTGCCACCACCTGCCATGCTGGATTGGTAACACCGCTGCCCTCCCTGCAGCCAGAGTGAAGGTAGAGGACATCGCAGCAGGCCTCCACAGCATCCAAATGGCATTCCGACGATGCATCATTAAACCTGGGGGCTGCAGTCTTTTGCCTTTTGTGGACACCTTCCCTGCAGCAGTCACGGGCTGGAACCACTGAGATGTGTGCACGTGGCTGGACTTTAAATATGGCGTCTGGTGTGATGCAACGGCGAGGTGATAGCATGGCAGGCGAATGAGAATGCACTTGCCATGGAAATGGCGTGTTTTCCAGGAATGCGTAAGTAATGTGGCGGCTTTGGGATGACACGGCGTGAAAACCCACCACCACAGCTGGTGGGTAAAACATTGTTTTACCTGCCCACGACCGCCCTTGGTGCAAACCTGGGATGATTCCACCCAAAGTGTCCATTATCACCTTTGGAGATTTAAAATATTAAATTAAAACATTTATTTACGAAAGAAAGGAAGTTGAACATGCAAGCTTACAATTATACCGTTAAACTTAGTCATATAACAGTTCCCAAAAGACTTCTACTTAACTAGACTCCCAAATACAAACCCCTTTTCAGGCAACACTCTGAATAGATTCTTAATCTATAAAACATCCAGCAATATTACCACTGTTACCCACTGTTACTGTAAGGAAGGTATTTCACAGCTTCTCTCTCCCTCTCACTCAACTGTAGAACTTCAAGGATTTTAACAAAACCTTGCACGCTGGACCAAACCAGCACATCTCTGGGGTGGCTGGAGGCTGCTTTTTCACAGATCTGTTTCACACAGTCCACCTCTTGAGATGGCAGAGGGCCACGCCCCATACAACTTTCCATCTCCCTTTAAATATAGTTTCTCTCTTTTGGACTGTAAATTCTATCATTTCACCCTCGCTTTGGAAGTTACTTTTCCCAGAATATAAAAACCTTTCACATTGTCACTATGACCAGCACTTTCAGGGAAAATAAACTTAATAACTTTGCCTTATTTATCTTGCCTGTTGTAAAACATCTTATCACATCCCTTTGAAAATTAAACAACCTCTCAATTTATCTACAAATGCAAATTCCATTCACGCTGTGTCTGCTGAAGTTTCATTTTAGCTCACCCATCTCCATTTCAAAATGTCTGTTTTACGCTTAACCCCTTTGATGATTCAAACCTTGCAGTCTGACCATCCTTAGTTTAATTAATTTAGTCACACGCACACACACACACACACACACACACACACAAACATACACACACAGGCCTGCTTCAGCATCCCACAGTAATATTACGGGGGAAGAAAAGATATTTCTTTTGCACTTTAACAACATAATTGACATTAACAAACCTTAACAACATAATTGACATTAACAAACCTTAACAACATAATTGACATTAACAAACCTTAACAATGTAATTGACATTGGCACTAAAGCACTTTAGAGCCAATGGAATATGGTTGAAGTGTAGTTACAATCAAAGTGTAGGAAATGCAGCAGCCTACTTGCCCACAGCGAACTTCCCAAAACAGTAACATGATGACGACTAGATAACCTGCATTTGGTTCAAGCTGAACATCTACCCCATTGAATTTCAGAATTCCATCAGAGGCTGAGTGAAAAGGACCCCAGTTTGTATTCTAGAGCGAGGAGGTTCCCCAGGACACACTTCCCTTGACGCTATGCAAGTTGGTGGTGGGTGCATGGGGGTGGAGGGTGAAGGAAGCACCGCAAATGTGAGGGGTTCCTCGCAAACCTGTTTCTGGCGGGTGGAGTGAGTCGAGAATGACTCCCGTGGCTGAATAGCGAGATACTATCACCAAGCCCACTTGACCCATCTCCAAGTTAAGGTCATAACTAGTCGCACGATACAGCTCAGGTGAAGGAGAATATAACAGGGGAAAACTAGAGCGAAGATCAAATTCAAGACGCTTGAAGTGTAAACGAATCATTCAGCCACCAGGCACTTTGTACCTGCTGCTGGCTCTTAAGGATGTGGTTCTGGCCACAAGCCCTGCGAGGAAGAAAAGTTTCAACTTTGTGCTGTAGCCACAGAGATAAGAGCTGCGTAAACAGGAGTGCTCTCAGAGACAGATAAGCTCACCTTTCAGAAACAAGAATCTTTCTGTGACACAGCGTCTAACCAAGGCGAGGCTGTAAAAGGAAGGGCAGCCAGGTGTTCCTAACCACAGGTACAAGTGACATGCCCAAATGTAGCACAAACAAGCCTCAGCTCCTTTCAAGAATTGTGTTGCTAAAGATTATTAAGAAGTGTTCTGTTGCAATATGCCTACATTTCCAATGTATTAAATTTATTCATTACACCTTACACTTTTGTCGGGAGATGGTGGCATAGTATTAATGTCACTGGACTGGTAAGCCAGGGGGCACCAGGTTAATCTGCTGGGGACATGGGTTCAAATCCCCCCATAGCAGCTGGTGGGATTTAAATTCAATTCTTAAGCTGCCTATACTTCAAAAAGCTAGTCTCAGTATTGGTGACTGTGAAACTATAATTGATTGTATAGTTAAAAACCCATCTGATTCACTAATGTCCTTTAGGGAAGGAAACCTGCTGGTCTGGCCTATATGTAACTCCAAGCCCACACTGACTCTTCACTGCCCTCTGCAATGGCCTAGCAAGCCCCTCAAAGAGCAGGGCAACAAATGCTGGCCTTGCCAGCGACACCCACATCCTGTGAAAGAATAAAGACACCTTCTTGGTTTTCATTATCAAGGCCGTCTGGATTAAGACTGACACTTCCAGTGCAATACTGAAGGAGTGCTGCACTGCCAGAGGTGCTGTATTTCGGTCTGTTGTTGAACTGAAGCTCTGCCGTCTCTCTCGGGAGAACATAAATGACCCCGTGGCGCTATTTCAAAGAAGAGTCCTGTAAAAGGAAGGACAGCCGGGTATTTCCAACCACAGGAACAAATGCAGCACAAACAAGGCTCAGATCCAGAGCCCTGACCAATATTTATTCCTCAATCAGCATTTATATATTGCTATGCATGACCACCAGGTATTCCATCCCATTTTTCAGCTAATTAAGTACTTTTTGAAGTATAGTCATCATTTTCATGTAGGAAACAGAGCAGCCAATTTGAACACAGCAAGCTCCCATTTACAGACAGCAATGACCAGGTAATCTGTTTATTTTAGTGATGGTGGTTGAGGGATAACTATTGGCCAGGACACCAGGATAACCCCCTTACTCTTCAAAATAGTGCCATGGAGTCTTTTACATCAGCCTGAGAAGGTAGGCGGGGCCTCGATTTAATACCTCATCCAAAAGACAGCACCTCTGATGGTGCAGAATTGCGTTGGGAGTATCAACATAGATTTTTTTGCGTAAGCCTTAGGAGAGTGATTTGAACCCACAGCCTTTTGATTCAGAGTGAAAATGCTATCCAATGAACCACAGCTAACACCTACAACAGCAACGGCACTCCGAAAATACTTCAGTCATGAAAGGCACTTTCTCTTGGCTGCTTTAATCAGCAAATAACCTCAGAAAATCTTCCTGCCAGTCTACCAGGCTACAGATCAAATAGAAGGAAACTGCTGCGGAAACAGAATGCCTAGAGGGCAAAATCCCTCGATGAACAGCATTCCTAGAGTACAGGTGTCCCGATGGAAATGGGAATTCTTCCAGAATCTGGAAAGACCGGGACTCCGCTCAGATCCGCAGTATCTTGCCCAGGGAGTTGTGTCCTGCATCACATGTTATTGTATGTTGGAGAGGCCAGGCTGATCAGGAATCGCCAGCATCCTTATTACCCTGTGGAATGAATATAAGATTGAGCACCATGTACATATCATCAAGTTGGTGGATGTGAATCTTTCATCATGAAACCCTCCTCCATTGAAACACAAGAAGTAGCAGCAGGAGTAGACCACATCGAGTCTGCTCCTCCATTCAATACGATTATGGCTGACCCTGGGCTTCAACTCCCTTCCTGCCTGTTCCTCATATCCCTCGATTGCTTGAGAGATCAAATATCTGTCTATGCCAGCCTTAAATGTATTCAACAATGGATCATCCAGAGCCCTCTAGATGACTTACAATCCTTTGAGTGAAGAAATTCCTCCTCATCTCAGGTGTTCCCTTTCCCAAGTCTCTGCTAGACCCCCAAGAAAATTGCAGACAGAAAGCTCTTTCAGCCCTGTTATAAGGGACAAATGTTGGCTATGTTTATAAATACTCCCAGATGGCACCACCCACTTGCCAGTGAGCAGCTTGCCTGCACCACATCCCCGACCCCTCCCATACACCCGCATTGGCCAATCAGTGCCAGTTAAATTAAGTGACCTCACCCCGATCATGGATGCTTTGATGAGTTCAAGGGCAGAGGTCACTCTGCCAATGGGTTAGACCATTTGCCCCAAATCTTATAGTTGTATATTCCCAATATTGATGGACTCCTTAGAGTAGAGAAGGCTAAGGGAAGATTTTGTAGAGGTGTTTAAAACCATGAGGGCTTATATAGAGTAAATTACTAAATTATAATTATTAAATATGTTGGTTTCCAATGACTGAATGGCTGATAACCAGAGAGCACAGATTTAAGGTGATTGGTAAAAAGACCAGAGTCCACAAGAGGAAAATCTTTTCTATGCAGTGGTGGCAATCATGAAACTACCAGGTTGTTGTAAAACCCACCTAGTTCACTAATATTCCTTAATGAATGAAAACTGCCTACCTGGTCTGGCCTACATGTGACTCCAGACCCAAAACAATCTGTCTTCTTTTTTCAATACATCCACGGGGTGCTGGCCAGGCCAGCATTTATTGCCCATCCCTAATTGCCCTTCAGAAGGCGGTGGTGAGCTGCCTTCTTGAACCACTGCAGTCCATGTGGTGTAGGTACACCCACAGTGCAGTTAGGGAGGGAGTTCCAGGATTTTGACTCAGCAACAGTGAAGGAACGGCGATATGTTTCCAAGTCAGGATGGTGAGTGGCTTGGGAGGGGAACTTCCAGGTGGTGGTGTTCCCATCTATCTGCTGCCCTTGCCTTTCTAGATGGTAGCAGTCGCGGGTTTGGAATATGCTGTTGAAGGAGCCTTGAGGAGTTTCTGCAGTACATTTTGTAGATAGTACACACTGGTGCTACTGTGTGTCAGTGGTGGAGGGAATGAATGTTTATTGGTGGGATGCCAATTAACTGGGCTGCTTTGTCCTGGATGGTGTGAAGCTTCTTGAGTGTTGTTGGTGCTGCACTCACCCAGACAAGTGGAAAGTATTCCATCACATTCCTGACTTGTGCCTTGTAGATGGTGGACAGGCTTTAGGGAGTCAGGAGGTGAGTTTTTCACTGCAGAATTCCCAGCCTCTGACGTTCTCTTGTAGCCACAGTATTTATATGGCTAGCCCAGTTCAGTTTCTGCTCAATAGGCTTGAAATGGCCAAGCAAGCAACGCTGTTGTACCAAACCACTGCAACAAAGTATAAGCACCACACAATTGCATCAATGCAAGAAGATGGCTCACCACAATTTCTCAAGGGGAATGAGGGATGAACAATAAACGTGGGCCTCACCAGCAACGCTGTCATCCCTGATGAATAAAAATAACTGTTTAGGATTTGGAATGCAGTGCCTCCTAGAGTGATGGAAACTGATTCAATAGCAGTTTTCAAAAGGGATTTGGATAAAAACTTGAAAGACGAAACACCGAAGGGATAAAGGGGAAGAGCCGGGGAGGTGAAACTACAGGTTAGCTGATTGCATTTTGAAAGAACCAGTGCAGAGTTGATGGGCTGAATGGCCTCCTTTAATGTGGCACCGTTCTATGATTCTCTGACTCCTCTAAATGAATACAAACTGCTGATCATGGTTTTACTTCATTATATGAACCTCCTTAACTGGATAACTGCCTTAGAAATCCTTAAGAGCCAAAGTATAGATAAACTGTACAGACTTTTCTTTTGATTGCTGTCTTTAAACATGCCTAAAACTATATATTTCCTTTCTTATAAACCATTGGAATCTCTTAACTGGATTGCAGTGTTTTCATTTAAAGAGTCTGATTAGTGATTTGACCCACCTGAATCTTTGAGTTGGATTACATGTATCTTACAACTCACAGAGAGCCAGCCAATGTTTGACCAGCACATACTGTGTGAGAGGAAACCAACTGACACAAGAACCAAAAGCAGCAGTGGAGAAAGGAAGTGAGGCAGACAGCAGCAACTTGCATTTATGTAGCACCTTTAAGGCAGTAAAACACCCCAATGCTTTATCAGGAGGGTTATCAAACAAAATTTAACACCCAGCCACAAAGGGAGTTATTAAGACAGGTGACTAAAAACTTGGGTTGAAGAGTTTCAAGGAGAATTCTGGAGAGAGAGGCAGAGAGGTGTATGGCTGGAATTCCAGGGCTTACGGCCTAAATAGCTGAAGGCATGGCTGCCCCAACGGAGGGGTGCAGAAGTCTCGGATGGTTGTGCGGCTGGATGAAGTGGCAGAGAAAGAGAGACGAGGAAATGTTAAATTTTAAAGTTGAGGCGCTGACACGCCAGGATCCAATGTAGGTCAGTGAGGTGGTGATTGAATGGAACTTAGTGTGAGATAGGATATGGGCACTAGGGCTTTGAAGAGGGTGGAAAGCGGGAGGTTGCCAAGGGGGCACTGGAATTGAGGTAATAAAGTAGGCAAGTCTAGAGATAACAAAACTAGTCTATTAGTGACAAGTGGCAAGATAAAGATCAGAAGATGATGTAAGAAGAGCGTCGGGGCCTCAAAACAGCTGCGTTGATGTAGAAGGATGGAATATATGAGCGGATATTTAGTGTTATACTAAATGCTTAGCTCCAGAAAATCACATGTTGATCAAACATGGAAGTCTGATGGATCAAATCACTTCCGATTCACTTGTACTGCACAATTCCTGACACCAACATATTAAAATGTAAAGTCTCAATTAAAGCAGGACAGTGTTCAATATGCAATTCATTCTCAGGCACAACTTTCAACTTATCTCTTTCTATGGTGCTCTTTTTCATCTATGAGCTCCAATTCCCTTTTGCTCTCTTAGTCCAGGTGTGCAGAGGGACAATCCAGGTACTGCTGCAACTTCCCAGCTCTTTGCCAATGTGCCCATTCTGCAGTTGTTAGCCTAAGCCATCAGTGACCAATGGCTATTCGACAGAGGATTGCCAGACCACTGAGCCTGATTGTGTCCTCCCCAGAGGATGGCTCTTTCTGTGTATCAAGCTCATTTGCCAAGTTATAAGCAATGGTGTCAATTTTGTTATACACTGTGCACAGAGCAGATCATCCCTCATTGTGACTATGGGTGGAATCGTCCCAGATCTGTACTAAGCGCGGTAGTGGGTGGATAAGAACCCGCGATGGCAGGTTTTCACGCCGTATGATCCCAAACCCGCCGCATTACTTATGCATTCCTGGGAAACATGCCATTTCCATAGTGGGAGGGTTCTCATTCACCCGCCACGCAATCAGTCCACTGCTTCATCATGCCAGGCACCACCTTTATAGCACAGCTGCGCTCAGTGCTTCCAGCCCAGGTTTGCAGCAAAGAAAACATGGCCCCTAAAGGCAAGAAGATTGCAGCCTTTGAGTGGCTTTTGGAGCCATGGAGGCCCGCTGTGATGTCCTCTACCCCTGTTCAGCCACAGGAGGGGCAGCAACATTACCACTCCAGCTTAGTAGGCGATAGAAGTGGTGATCAGTGCCAATGCTGCACAGAAGAGGTTGGCCATCCAGTGCAGACAGAGGATGAATCCATGCAGCCAGGGTATGACAACCATCTCATCACTCTAAACTCACACACTCACAAGCCCATCACACATTCACTGGCATCTCACTCACAGCCAGATCAAGAGACATCACCAACCGTTCTCACACACATATCCTCACATGCTCATCAGCCTCATCTCCTCTGGAGACTGCGTCCTCAGCCCTCACCATCTTGAGGCCACTTGCACAGACCAACATGTGCCCTCCACACACACCCTGGGATACCCTCCGTCCCCAGTACAGTCCTCATCCTGCAGCCTCTTCCCCTGCCTGAGGGGCCACTTCTCCCTCTATCACCACTTGTTGTGAAAACCCATCTAGTTCACTAATGTCCTATAGAGAAGGGAACCTGTCATCCTTACCCAGTCTGCCCTACATATGACTCCCAAACCCACAGTCATCACTCTTAACTATTCCCAAGGGCAATTAAATTTTTTCCTTATTCTTTCACAGGACATTGGCATCACTGGCAAGGCCAGCACTTGTTGCCCATCCCTAATTGCCCTTGAAACTGAGTGGCTTGCTCAGCCATTTCTAATGGCATTTAAAGGTAAACCACATTGCTGTGAGGCTGGAGTCACATGTAGGCCAGACCAAGTAAGGATGGCAGATTTCCTTCCCTAAAGGACATTAGCCAACCAGGCGGGTTTTTAACTACAATCGATGATAGTTTCATGGTTACAATTACTGTGTCTAGCTTTATATTCCAGATTTATTCATTGAATTTAAATTCCACCAAATGCCATGGTGAGATGGGAACCCACGTCCCCAGTGGGTTAGCCTGGGACTCTGGATTATTACTTCAGTGACATTAGCACGATGTGGGCCATCTCCCTGGATGGGCAACAAATGCTGGCCTTGCAAGCGACACCCACAAACAATGAATGGGTAAATAAAAGAGGGGCTTGTGGAGGAGCAGTCAGGAATGCGGCCTCGCTTGATCTATCTTGTTCCAGGGCAAAAATGTGGTGGTAACCCTAGCAACCCTGACCAGTTTGAAAAGCTCCATTTCATACTTGGAACATAAGAACAGGAGTAGGTCAGTAAAATACTCGAGCGTGTTCCCATTCTGTAAGACCATCTGTTTCTTAATTCCTCTTGTGGGAGAATCTAGAACTAGGGGGTCACAGTTTAAAAATAAGGGTCGCTCATTTAAGACAGAGATGGGGAGAATGTTTTTGTCTCTCAGAGGGTAGTGAGTCTTTGGAACTCTCTTCCTCAAAAGGCAGTGCAAACAGAGCCTTTGAATATTTTTAAGGCAGAGCTAGATAGATTCTTGATTAACGGGGGTGGGGGGGGGGCTGAAAGGTTATCGAGGGTAGGCAGGAATGTGGGGTTGAGGTTACATTCAGATCAGCCGTGATCTTATTGAATGGCACAGCAGGCTCGAGGGGCTGAGTGGCCTACTCCTGCTCCTAATTTGTATGTTCAATTGTTAGCATCTACTCTCCCTGATTCTTTACAATGTAGTGCCCTTGCCTAACAAAAAACTAACAATCTCAGTTTTGAAATCTTCAACTGACCCTCCCCCCCCACCTCAACCCTTCCCCCAGCCCCAGCTGCATTTAGGGCAGGGACAAATTCAGATTTCCAGCTCTGATGGAGGGTGGTAATTGATCTGAAACATTAATTCCGTTCCTCATTCCACAGATGCTGTCTGACCTGCTGAGTATTTCCAGTCTTTCTGTTTTTATTTCAGATTTCCAATACCCTTTGTGTGAAGATGTGCTTCCCAAATGGCCTTGGTTCTAATTATAAGGTTATGCCCCCTTGTTGTGGACTCCTCCGCCAGAGGAAATAGTCTCCATCTACCCAATTCACTCCTTTAATCATCTTAAACACTTCGATTAGATCATCACTTAATCTTCTCTACTCAAGGGAATGCAGCCAGTATATACATTGTCCTTATAATTTAACCCTCTTAGCCCCGGTGTCATTCAATGAATATGCACCCCGATCCTAAGGAGAGTATATCCTTCCTGAGATGTGGTGTTTAGGACTGAACAAAATATATTTACCAAATGAGCTTTTAGGACAATGAGACTTGATTCTTTCAAAATCCTGCCGATTAGTTTTCTGCATACTCCGTCAGTCAACAAAAGAGAACTGTCTTTGCTCAGACAGCTTTTTGTTTTGGTATTCAAGAAAAAGGCATTTAATTATTTTGTTGCCTTCAGATTATGAGTACGCATCATTAGACATCCTGTCAATCTTCGAGTTGGGGGGGGGGGGGTGTGGGGGAGGGGGGGGGAGAGGGGGTGGTGGTGGGGGGGGGGGGGATGGGGAGGGGGAAGGGCAGGCTCCAGCTGCCTCGCTTTACACACTCCGAGGTGGGAGCAGGCAAACATTCCTTGCTGCAGCTTCCATCCTCGACCCCAGTGCGACGTTCAGATCCAATAACAATCTGTCCCAGCATGATACGCCAAGCAATTATGCAGCATCCTGTCCCAAACAGTTGTACCCATTTCCACACAGCTTTCAGGGCTCCCTGCCTCATGGTTGCGGCTTGGCTGATTTCTCCAGAGTGACAGAGATGTCAAAGAGAGAGAGAGAGAGAGAGCGGGAGGGAAAATGATAAAAACTTGCTCTTTATTTCCCTGCTCCCTTCTGGTGCCGGTTTTCGAGTTATCAGGAAAGCTCAGAGTGCTAATGTGTAGCCTGCCAGGAGCGACAGTCACTTCAGCTGAAGGGCCGGTGAGCTGATTCACTGAGGCAGCTTTGAGGCAATGGCTCCTCGCTAACCTTAACTCGGCACTGAGAAAGAAACAGAAACCAGACCCAGTAATTCAGATTTCTCAGCCCCTGTGTTTAAGGCTGGATAATCCAGTTAGTGAGGAGAACCATTCTGCTGGCAGAAAGTGCACATATACCACAACTGTGGCTCAGTGATGAGTATAGCACCCTCAGCTCTAAGGATATGGGTTCAAAACCCCATTTCATGGACTTGAACTCTAAATCGAGCTGACACACTCAGTGCAGCACTGAAGGAGGGCTGCACTGTTGCAGCGTAAGAAATGAGTACACTCAGCCCCTTGAGCCAGTTCCACCATTCAGTACAATTATGGCTGATCTTCTGCATCAACTCCACTTTCCTTCCTTCTTCCCTTATCCCTTGATTCCATGACCGACCAAACATCTGCCTGCATGGATGTGTGGTCTACATATTTTTTCATTCTTTCACGAAGTGTGGACATTGCAGACTCGCCCAGTGTTTATTGTCCAGTCTTAACTGCCCTTGAGAAAGTGGTGGTGAGCCGCCTTCTTGAAACGCTGCAGTCCATGTGGTGTAGGTACACCCGCAGAGCTGTTAGGGAGGGAGTTCCAGGATTTTGACCCAGTGACAGTGAAGGAACGCTGATATATTTGCAAGTCAGGATATTATGTGGCATGGAGGGGAACTTCCAGTTCCCATCTATCTGTTGCCTTTGTCCTTCTAGGTGGTAGAGGTAGCGGGTTTGGAAGGTGATGTCCAAGGAGCCTTGGTGAATTTTTGCAGTGCATCTTGTAGATGGTACACACTGCTGCTACTGTGTGTCGGAGGTGGAAGGATTTAATGTTTATGGATGGGCAGTCAATCAAGCGGGCTGCTTTGTCCTGGATGATGTCAAGTTTCTTGAGTATTGTTGGAGCTGCACTCATCCAGGCAAGTGGAGAATATTCCATCACACTCTTTCATTACTCTCCACAGAAGTCCCTGCCTCTGACCTGCTGTTGTAGCCACAGTACTAATATGACTGGTCCAGTTCAGTTTCTGGCAATGGTAAATCCCAGGATGTTGATAGAAGGGAATTCAGCGATGGTAATGCCATTGAATGTCAAGGGGCAATGGTTAGATTCTCTCTTGTTGAAGGAGGTCACTGTCTGGCACTTGTCAGCCCAAACCTGGATATTGTCCAGGTCTTGCTGCATTTGGACATGGACTGCTTCAGTATCTGAGGAGTTGTGAATGGTGCTGAACATTGTTCAATCATCAGTGAACATCCCCACTTCTGACCTTACGATGAAAGGAAGGTCATTGATGAAGCAGCTAATGATGGTTGGGTTGAGGACACTATGCTGAGGAACTCCTGCAGTGATGTCTTGGAGCTGAGATGATTGTCCTCCAACAAACACAGCCATCTTTCTTTGTACTAGATATGACTCCAACAGGTGGAGCGTTTTCCCCCTGATTCCCATTGACTCCAGTTTTGTTAGGGCTCTTTGATGCCACACTCAGTTAAATGCTGCCTTGATGTCAAGGGCAGTCACTCTCACCTTACCTCCTGAGCTGTCCATATTTGGGCTGTTGTTATGATCCCGGGCTAAGGTTACCAGTGGACAAGCCTGATCCCCAGCTTGATAGATCCTAACTTTTATTTGTTTGTTTAGATACATGGAGAGGGGCTACTGACCAGAGTCACCAGAGTCAGCTAATGAACTCTTAACAAAAGCATTAACCATTTATTAAACAAGAAAAGATGAGCTATATTACAATACTCCTTCACCCACAACTATACCTTTACAGATATATACAGATTTGTAAAGATAACACAAGTTACAAAAGCTGTCTTGCACTCTGATGTTCACAGCAAGTACAGTCCATGTAAACAAATTGGTGACCTGTGGTCAGAAACACCACACTCTGTAACCAAGTGACAGATGCCCCCCCAGATAGATGCTATGGATCTCTCCTCAACTCCTTCTAGACCCTTGTTATGCTGTGAGCCAACCAGTCTTACTGAACTCCATCTTTAACATGAGGATTTCCAATCTCTACTTTCCAAGACCTCACCTTAGAATCTTCTCCCAAACCAATGCTTTCTCTCAGGCACCTTGCGCAAGGGTTCACCTCCAAAGTTTTGAACTCTCCTTCTGATGTTTCTCTCTCCTGGGTCACCACGTGCATTCAAGCTGTCTTCCACACACTCACTCTCACCGACTCAACTGTCAACAGTACACCACTACTTCACATGCCTACAGCAAAGAGTTACAGACCTTCAGTTGCTTCTTTGAACCTTCTGACTTTTCACAAGCCTTTAAAACACTTTCACTCTGCTTCCCGCAGCTTGGAGCTTTAAGCTTGAAACTTGAAGCCTTTTTCTGTCCCTCACTCTTAACTTCACTTAACAGAACTTTTTCCAGGTTGCTGACTGTCCTTTGGCTAGAAGGTCTGCTTGGGATTTTCTCCTGTTTCACTCCCCTGGATTCTTGGGGACTTTCTTCATTAGCTTGAGACTGGATATCTGACCCCATTGTTCCAGTGTCTCCCTGGCAGCTACTTTCAACCAACTTTAGCTTGGGACTGGCTGTCTGAGCCTCCTCAGCTGCCTTTGCCTGGCAGCTGTCTTCAAAACTGAACTTAGAAACTGCCATTTTCTAATTTGTCCTGTGATGCTGTGGAACGGACTAGTAATCCAGACCTGCCTCTCTGGACCCATGTTGCTAGGCAACTGTCCAGTTTTCTACTCTTGTGTTTGCTTCATTTCTTGTAAACTCCCATTAGAAATACTTTTAAAGTGAAACCAAATTCAAATTTCACCACCAGCCATGGTGGGATTTGAACCCTGGTCTCCAGAGCATTACTAGCCCAGTGACAACACCACTGCCTCTTCCTGCTATAGGACATACCTGGGTAATTTTCCACATTGTCAGGTAGAAGCCAGTGTTGTAGCTGTACTAGGGGCGGGGCTAGTTTTGGAGCACAAATCTTCAGCACTATTGCTGGAATATTGTCAGGGCCCATAGCCTTTGGACTATCCAGTAACCTTCAGTTGTTTCTTGATATCACGTGGAGTGATTCAAATGGGCTGAAGACTGGCACCTGTGATGCTGGGGACCTCAGGAGGAGGCCGAGATGAATCACTTACTCGGAACTTCTGGATGAAGCCAGTTGCAAATGCTTCAGCCTTGTCTTTTGCATCAATGTGCTGGGCTCCCCCATCATTGAGGAAGGGGATATTTGTGCAGCCTCCTCCTCCAGTGAGTTGTTTCATTGTCCACCGCCAATCCCCGATTGGATGCATAGGTCAATGCCAGACAGTCCCTGCGTTTTCATTCCTTATTGACTTTCTTGTAGCGGTTTAATACAACTGAGTGGCTTGCTAGGCCACATCAGAGGGCATTTAAGAGTCAACCACATTGCTGTGGGTCTGGAGTCACATGTAGGCCAGACAAGGTAAGGACAGCAAGTTTACTTCCCTAAAGGACTTTACTGGATGAGATGTTAAATTGAGGCCCCAGCTGCCATCTCAAGTGGATTAAAAGATGCCACAGAACCAATGTTCCCTCTAACCTGTTGTTGTGCACAGCCTTGATATTACACTGCGTGGTGCAATCCCAATTACTGTACGACCATGCACCCGCGCAGCTTCGAGGGACACATGCGCAGCACTCTTACAGAGAGGAGCAAGGAAATTCTCCCCAGTATTCAAACCAACATTTATACACCTGAACTAACATTTCTAAAATAAATAATCTGGGCTTTGACTCATTAGCTATCACATTTTCCTACATCACCATAGTGACTACATTTACCTGATCAGCTTCAAAGTGCTTTTGGGACACCCTGAGGTCATGAAGGGTGCTATATAAATGTAAGATTTTCTTTTTATTTTAGACTAGCCAAATAGGCTTTTCTTACACAATGTTGATTTGTTCCTGCCCTGTTCTCCTTCTGTTAGAAGCTGCCTCTTGCGAGATATAATCTCAGGGGCACCAGTTAGACTTTGTTGCATTGCCCAAGTTGCCATTCCTCACCTCAGAGCTCCGCCTGTAAAAGTCAGTAAGCTATTTGATCATAGCTTCACTGAAGGAGACCATTCAGCCCATCGTCTCTACGCTGGCCAACAAGGAGCCATCCAGCCTAATGTCAATTTCCAGCTCTTGGTCCGTACCCTTGTAGATTACAGCATTTCAAGTTCATATCTGAGTACTTTTTAAATGTGATGAGGGTTTCTCATCACAGTTGATGATAAAAATATGATGCTTTATTCATTGCCTTTGAACTCTTAAGTTCATTAGCTATAAAACTATCGGAGATGTGGGGAACAGGGTTGAACTGATGATGAAGGACCATCCAGTCAGGAGTCAGTTCACTTTTTGGTAAGCTGGAGGAGCCTGACAATGGACATTTTGGGTGGCCAATGACAACAGTGTCGGGGGAAGGAATTGTTTGGAGGGAAGAGGTCATGAGTTGGCAACCCAAACCCTACCTCTTTGGTCTTGAATCTCCGAAAGTTAACCTCAGTTAAATCGGTTAATAAGCTAGGATTGAAGCAAGGACTTCTCACCTTTTATGGCTCAGTCGTGGACCGAGCCCTGAACTCTGCCTCTGAAGGCCGACAGTCTGAAAGGTGGAAACTAGGGCTGGGGTTGAGTGACTTTGGCAGGGGCAAAAAAGATCTCAGATTACGTGATAATTCAAACGCAAAGTCCCCTTTTCATTAAACCATGGAATAGTGCTGCAGCGCTGAACACTACATGATTGCTATAGATTTAAGCTCAGATGGGAATCAGCACTGAGGCCAGTAAACCATAATCAACAATATAGAAGATTAGTGAGCAGTTCAAGGCAGCGGTCTACTCCCTACCCCCAGCAACATTATCATAACAAATAAACTATAGTTATTTTTCAAAAAAAAACCCGAACCACACTCATTGACTCCCTTCCTGATGATAAAACATAATTAACCGGGTTTCATTACTTACTGCTCATCTGAAATAGATAAAAACGGAACTGGTGGAGGTAAGAGAAAAAAAAAAAGCTATAACCCATTTATCATGCCCTCCAGATTTGTGGAGAGAAGGCTTTAAATTTGACAAATACTGCATCTGAACACTAACTGTTTAATTATGATACTGTGTCAATGGCCTCTGTAAATTAAACCTTTCAATCAAGAGACAGATCACTGCTCTGAGATTTTCTGAGGAAAGTGATGCTTTCCTTCAGCACCTCTAGGACTGATTAATCACATCGGAGCATTCCATCAAGCTCCTATTTTTTGAATTTTCATTAGAACTGCGCACCCATTTTCTTTTTCTCTTATTGAGCTTTAAACTTTAACCTTTCGCACCTCCGCTGCTTGGGTCTCAACCAGAGTATCGCGCCCAGTTCTGGACACCACACTGCTAGGAAAGGTTGTCATATCTTTACTCGCAACAGGTTCCCGTTCACCCACCAAACCTGCGCTCGCTGACCTACACTGGCACCTGATCCGGCAATGCCTCATTTTATAATTCTCATCCTTGTTTTCCTTGCCCCTCTCTACCTCTGTAACTTGCTCCAGCTTCACAATCCTCCCAGATCGCTGCACTCCTCCACTGCTGGCCTCTTGCACTTCGATTGTCATTGCTCCACCTTCAGGTGCCTAGGTCCCAAGCTCTGGACTTCCCTCCCTAAACCTCTACCCCTCTCTACCTCTCTCTCCTCCTATAAAATTCTCCTTAAAACCTATTTAATTGACCAGTTCCCTGTCCTAATACATCCTAATATGTCTCGGTGTCAAATTCTGTTTGATAGTGCCCCTAGGAAGCTGTTTAGGACATGTTATACATTTCATTTTCCAGGTAACTGTCCTTGCTGGACACATTTAATTTTATTAACAAGACAGCAGCAACAACTACATGTGTGCATCAGACTCTATTACTAAAGTAGAACTCCCTCCTAGAGATTCCCCGCGCTGCTAACCCATTGGTTTACACAGATCATGTGATCTTACAGCACAGGATTATTCTTAAAGCTACAGTCCAATATTTATCAGAACAATAATTAATGCATTCCTCCCCTTTTAACTTTTCTGCACATTTTGTATTTACAAGGATATTTATCTCATGACATTACAATATTTACACAGGCCATGAAGTTACAAGTTCAATCTTTCAGGTGGTTTCTTGATCCGTGTGGAACATTGTAGCTCCACGACTTCCAATTCTTTTGCAGGAACCACATTCTCGGGGACCGCATTAACATCAGGTACTTCATTAGGCACAGGCACTTGTGTCTTCCATTTCAACAGAGACATCGGGCATGTCTGTCCTTGGTTGAGCAACTTCAACAGGAACCACAGGTTCAGCAATGGGTTACATTATTTTGTTGGGGTGTCTCCCTTCTTAAATGATCCACATGTTTACGGACAATCTGGCCTTCTACTTCCACATGGTACAACAATGGTCCGGTCGCAGAGCTTACTTTACCAGGTCCTCCATCGAAATTCCTTACATACACTGCTTCTCCAACAGCAAATTGTCGCTCACGAGTATGCAAATCATGAGTCGCTTTTTGGCTCCCTTGACTTTTCTCCACCTTCCCCTCCAAATTGGGAAGTATCAGGCTTAGTCTTGTTTGAAGACGGTGCCTCATCAGTAATTCTGCAGGTGTTACTCCCGTCGTTGCATTTTCTTTTGTGCTTTTAGCAGCTCTTGGTTGAGTGTGACAAAGGTTTTCTGCAGCTCCTTGGCAAATTCCAGATTATGAATTACTCCTGCATATTTGTCTCCAGCATCCAGGATCCTTTCCACATAAGGCCTTGGAAGTAACTTGTTCTTTTTGATTTTATCTTCAGCATCATCATCCAGCAACCCATTGTGAGGGACTGGAATACTATCAAAGTAGGCACAGTTGAATAACTTGCTTATTTCCTCCTTCAAGTGGTTATAGGTGCTACCAGCCACCATTTTATCAGCTCCTTCTAACAGGTCCCATATTTGATTTGACACCCAGTCTATTTGATCTTCAGGGGACATTCTTTAATTCCTTTCAGGGCAAACAAGTTTGCAGGATCCTTCAGGAGTCTGATTTCCTCCTGAGAAATAATAAATGCACCATTAATGCCTCCTGAAGTCATCCTGAACATGCTCCTGTTTGAAGTTCTCCAGTACATATTTAATACGTAACACTGTACGAAGAAGTCGTTTTTCCGTTTCTGTCCTCGTAAGTTGTTCATGTTGTATTGCGGGGGTTATTCTGCAGTGAAACAGGAAACGAGCAAGTTTAGTTTCCACCAATTCACCCGTTAACTTTTTCATTCCCACCTTTTATTGTCTTTTTGGAACCTTCTTCCTTTTTGTCTTCTTCCTTCTACCACAAAGTTTAGTCTCAGCCTCTTTTTAACTTCACTGTAGGCCAGACTTCTCTCAGGTGAAATCTCAACTTGTCTTAGTTCGGTAGTTGAGCCACCCATGATTTCATTATCCACTCGCATCTTAGAGAGTTCTATAACTTTTGCTTTCGAAGCCTCTTCAGCTTCATTCAGCTGATCCTTCAGCTCCTCTGTCTCCTTCTTATGTCTGTTCGCTTCCTCCCGGAACCTTGAACATTGCTGCATCTTCTCTGCCAACTGGTTCTTCAGTTTGTTCAGAGTGACATTAAATTCTTCCTGTTTCTTTTCGTAATTTCCCAGAGGTATAAACTTTGACCTGCTGGATCCTTGTAGTGCGTGAAAGTCTTTCAACAGGTTTCCTTTTCTTTGTGAAATTCACTCGCTTCAACTTGAACCCTGTCATTCAGCAGAGTCTCCTTGAGTTTCTTCTGCTGTTCTTCCATGTTTCAGATAGTCTTCGTTTCTTCAGGTTGCTGAATGACCACACACTCCTTTTTTATCCTATTGTGGTCCTTGGACTCTCCAGGCTCTTTCTGAAGTACCTTGCCTTGTCCCTTTTCCAACTCAGGAATTCTTCCTGCTTCCTATTGAAAGCTCACTGGCCAATCAAGGTTAATTTCCCTCAACTAATTTCGGTCTAGAAGTCTTGGTCCTCTGCCTTCTAATACCATCCCTGGTGGTTGTGCCAACTGATGTCTATAATGAACAGTTACTCTGGTGATACCTTTAACCTGGATTTCTTCGCCTGTGTACATTTTCAATTTAACAGATGTTTGTTCCAAATTTAATTGTTGATCACCTTTATTTAAATATCGGAAAGTGTGTTCTCCTATTACAGTGGTAGAAGCACCTGTGTCTACTTCCATTATTAAGGGTTTACCATTCACTTGCACTGTGACAATAATTGGCTCTGTTTTCCCAACTTTCATGTTGAATAAAGAGTAAATGTCAGAATTGATTGATTCCGGTTCTTCCACACCAGATACTTCATTGGGCTTCGATTGTTGCCTGGATGCCTGTTTAAATCTGACTTTGCAATGTTTTAATGTGTCCACTCCTGTGACAAAAATAACACTCTAGCTCTTTAAATTGCCAATCATTAGGAGTTTGATTGTTTCCACGTTGATAAAAATTAGTTTTCGGCTTTGCTGCTAAGCAATTTCTTCTAAATTTTCAGTTAGTCGGGGCTGTTTCCTGCTTCACTGCAGAGTCCTGGCTTTTTGTGCTACTTTAGGTTGACTGTTCACACCCAACTAGGAGAACGGCACCATTTTGCACCCCTTGAATCGCTTGTGAATCCTTTACAGTGCTTTGCATCACAAGCACTATTTCTAACACTTTCTTAATATCAAGATTCACTTCAGCCAACAATCTTCGCCAAATAGCATCCTGTTGCATGCCACAGACCAAACAATCCCGGAGCATGTCATTCAGGGTTTCACCAAAATCACAATGTTCCGTTAGCTGTTCTAATTTTGCCACGTAGGTAGCAATGGTCTCACTCGGGGCTCTACTTTATGAATTGAACTTGAACATCTGCATTATGAGTGAGGGCTTGGGTTGAAAATGTCCTTTAACATGGTCTACTAATTCACTGAAGATCTTCAAACCTGGGGCACAAGGCGGGTCCATCAAGCTTCATATTAAATTGTAGATCATGCTTCCACAAATACTCAGGAGAATCGCTCTCCTCTTTTCCTCCCCCGTGATTTTGTTGGCTTGAAAGTAGAACTCAAGACATTCTATATATTTTAAACCAGTCATCTGTGGCTGGTTCAGAAGGATTAATTCTGCCAAACTGTGGCATCTCGGATGAGTATATCTTCCTTTCTTTTAATTATCTTAGATATTCATAATCGCTGGGCAAGGGGTAGTACTGGATCTAATTAATCCTCGTTGCCGGTTTGTTATAGAGTTCATTTTCCAGGCAACTTTCCTTGGTGGAAACATTGAACTTTACTTACAAGACAGCAGCAGCAACTACATGTGTGCATCAAACTCTACAACTAAAGAAGAACTCCCTCCTACAAGTTCCCCGTGCTGCTAACCCATTGGTTCACATAGATCATGTGATCTTACAACACAGGATTATTCTTAAAGCTACTGTCTTACATTTATCAGAACCATAATTACTACAGGATATTTTACTGCATGAAAGCCACTATGAACCCCATCCCCCGCCCACTCACCATCGTAGCGGGGTCTGGGCTGGAAAATGTGGTGGGCCGTTCAAAAGCCCGTTGACTTTGGCGGGAACTGAAAATCCCGACGGTGGGAAGGGCCGTAAAATTCCGCCCCATATTAATGCAAGTTACTGTTATTATTATTCTCCTTCGAGCAGAGGAGGTTAAGGGAAGATTTAACAAAATTATTCAGAATTATAAGGGGTTTTGAGAGTAGATGAGGAGAAACTTTTTCTAGTGGCAAATGGGTCAATAAACTGGGGGGGGGGGGGTGTGGGGGCATAGATTTAAGAAGGTTGGCAAAAGAACCAGACGGGTAGACAAGGAGAATTTTTTTATGCAGTCGGTGATGATGTAGAATGCGCTGCCGGAAATGGTGGTGGGTGCAGACCTGATTGGGGCCAGGGAGCATCTGAGGAACCTTGTAAAAAAAACGTTAAAGGGATACCAGCCCCCTCGACAGGTCCGAGAACAGAAACGCGTGAAGCCTGCTGAAAGAGCATTTGAAAGACAAATAAGCTAATAAACACAATATGTTCTCTTGTGCTTTTGGAAGGTTTCAGATCCTCTACAGAAGAGGATGAGAAGATGGATAGCACCTCAGCTGCTTGAGCACACCAGGCACCCGATCCTGCAAACATCAAGGGGAAAATGTTTTAGCTGGGCAGGCGGGCGTGTGCCCCACCCGCTCGAGCGTCAAATGACTGGCGTTGTCGGCTGGGCCGCCCTGACGTCAATGCGCAGTCGTGTGATATCTCATTCGGCAGTGCGCGTGCCAACGATTAAAAGGCCCGCTGAGGCCATTAACGAGCTTACTAAATTCAATTTTTCGCTGCCCATTCAATCTTACGGTGGGCGGGCAGGTGAAAAGGCCAAGCGGCCTTCGCACTTTTTTAGGAAACCACGTCCACGGGCAGGGTGAGGTTTTCCTAAAGCAAATGAAAATAAAATTAAAAATTGACAATTTAATTAATAACGTGTCCCTGCTCATGTGACAAGAGTCACATGTTTTATTATATTATTTATTTCTTTATTTTTGCCTTGAAAATGCTTCATCTCTCTAAGGCAGCTCTGTGCCCCAGGGAGATTATCACGCGCGCACTCACCTGCATGCGTGAAGTTTGCTCTCACCCCACTCTCTCCCCCCCCCCTCCGCCGCACAGGCATGGGCTGAGTGCTCAGCGCTACCGTTCGCATTTCAGGCTGGGCGGGCCTTAATTGGCCCACTCTCAACCCCGCCGAGCCTGCCCAGCAAGGGACAAGATTCTGCCCCAAGTATGGAGGCCTGAGGCCTACCCCCTTGCCCAAGGCATTTACTGCACCCAATGTGCACAAAGTGAGAGATGGCATCCTGCATACCGACAGTATACAGACTTGCTAGATTCCTGGGGCCAGTTACAATTAGAGGTGTAGGCTTTCACTTAGTTTTTGGTTATAACAACAGGAACCTGCATTTATATATCATCTTTAAGACAGCAGAATATCCCAAGGTGTGTCACAGGAGGGTTATCAAACAAAATTTGACACCTTGAGCTGGATTTCACATTCCCCACTGGTGGGTTTGAAGGCAGTGGGGACAAGTAAAATCCAGTGGATCACCTTACTTCCAACTATACACACGTTCCTGACCTGTCTGAAATTTTGTGGGGGGCTGGACAGGTGTCGGGAGTCCCGCCCACACTTGGGCCTATTGTTAATGGCCAGTTAAGGGCATCATTCCACCACCTCCAGTTTTTCACCCATAGCAGAGGTAGGCCCACACCTTGCAGGAAGACCATAAGCGTTAGCTGAGCTGGCTAGTATCGGGTAACTGTCGGTGGTTGGGGGGGGTGGGAGGTGGGGGGGAACACCTTTGCGGGTCTTCTGGGCCCATCAGAGGCACCCAACACCCCTCAAGGTCATCTTTCCTTAGCCCTTTCCCTGACCCCTTGCACTCAGTTGCCCCTCCCCCCAGCCCCCTCACCACTTTGGTGAGGCCCCCTGACCCCAGACTTACCTGAACTCCTCAGCATGGTGGCATTGCCTGTAGTCCCAACGCTGGTCACCACTCCTGGCCGGCGTGCCTTGGGCTACAGAGCTGGCAGCCACCTGAGAAAGGGGCGGAAGTCTCGCCTTAAAGTAATTAATGCTGCTAATAGCGTTAAATCGCTGCGGGGCAGCCTTCAGGATCATGAGTGAGCCCCCCTCACCACCAAAACCACCCCCCCCCACCCCCCCAATCCCAACCACTTTTAGCTGGGAGGGGGTGAATTGCAGAACCATGGCTCTCCGTAAACCTTAGCTCCATATTATACAATCGGGACAGTTGGCCAAAAGCGTGGCCATAGAGGTCGATTTTAAGGAGGGTCTTAAAGGACGAGAGAGCGTTAGAGAGGCTCAGAGAGGAAACTCCAGGGCTTAGGGCCCAGGCAGCTGAAAACACAGCTGCTATTTGGAGGAGCGTGGACATCTCAGAGGGTTGTGGGGCTACAGGAGGTTACAGAGATAGGGAGGGGCAAGGTCATGGAGCGATTTCATAGCATGATGGAGAATTTTAAATTTGAGGCATTGCCCGACTGCGTTTTATTACGTTTAACGTAGGCCAGCGAATAATGAGTGACCAAGCGAAAAGGACTTAGTGAGAGGTAGGGCTAAACAGAGCTTCAGATGGTCCCTATTGATTAATAGTCTGGGTCAGCTATAGGCTGATCTTTATGCAAAGGGTTCATGTAGTTTACATAGAAATCACAGAGTATGCAGCAAAACTTCTTACCCTATCAACACGTTCTTAGGAATATTCCCAGGACAATGTTACCATTTACAGGTAGCCCACTGGAAGTGATGTTGTGTTTATGGCATTAGAATAGGACACTTATCATGTCTGTAGTTACTCATATACCATATCCTAAAATGTTATTTTCTGAATCAGATCTGTCTAGTTTGTATTTGAATGAATCACATTAACTGCTTCCATTGTTGCCCTAGTAGGCCTGTTCTATGCACTGCCCACGCCTTTACTGAAATACTGTTCCCACAGATTAGTTTTGAGTTTATTCCCCTTCAAGCACAAACTGTTACAATGGTTTCCCAATGCAAAATAGAATGAAAATCAACTCTGGCCTCCCCAGCACTCCCTCAGTACTGCACTGGAATGCCAGATAAACTGTATTCTCCAGGGTGAGGCCCAAACACACTATACTCCAACTCGGAGCCAAGGTTACAAGCCAAGCTTGTATTTATGTTGGAAGTTATAACTTTAGTGGCTTTTGTTTAAAGTATGTACTTAATGCTCATCCATGCATTTCCCCAAGCTCATTGATCTTAATTGGCTCCCGGTCTGGCAATGCTTCAAATTTAAAATTCTTGTTTTCAAATCCCTCCGTGGTTTCACCCCTCCCCATCTCTATAACCTCTTCCAGCCCTATAACCGTCCCACGATCTCTGCTGTCCTCCAGCTCAGGCCTCTTGTGCATTCCCCACTTAAGCAGCTGTGCCTTCAGCTGCTCTGGAATTCCCTCCCTGAGCCTCTCCAGTTCTCTCTGTCCCTTTAAGAGGCTCCTTAAAACCTACCTCTTTGACCAAGGTCAGGATTTTTAGGATGGCGAGGTTTCCTTTCCCGCCATCCAAGGAATATCGGCGGGAATACTGCCTGTCCCACAGCCATTTTAACGCTCCAACAAGTGGAGGCGGGACTTATGCTCTTCACTCAGAAGAAAGACCTGCCTCAGAGAGCTGCCAGCCAACCTGATTGGCCGTCAGCTCTCTGGACCCTACAGCGCCCAGAAGCTGCAGTGGACAGGACAGGGACTGCAATCAGTCCCCAGAATCTAAGGGCGAGATCGTCCCAGATTTTCACAAAGTGCAGTAGCGGGTGGGCAAAAAGTCATTTTACCCGCCGGCTGCAATGGTGGGTTTTCATGCCATAGTGTCCCATTCCTGCCTCGTCAATTATGCAGCCACAGGAAACACGCCGTCTCGCCTCCCATTTGCCCACCATACCGTTACCTCGCCGTTTCCTCATGCCGGGCACCATATTTAAACTGCGGCCCCCACGCACTCTTCTCAGTTCTTGCAAGCCAGGACTGCTCCAGTGAAGACATGGCCCCAAAAGCCAAGAAGAGGGCAGCACCGCCACCCCCACCCACCCCCGCCGCCGATTCAGTGACGCGTCCCTGGATGCCGTGGGGGCTCGCCGCGATGTCTTCTACCCCCACTCTGCCCAAAGGAAACCCATCAGTCTCACCACTCCGGCTTGGGAGGCGATGCCAGAGGTGGTCAGTGCCAAGGCTGCACACCAGAGGTCGGCCATCCAGTGCAGAAAACAGATGAATGATCTAATCCATGCTCCAGGGTAAGGCAGCCATCTCATCACTCTAAACTCATACACTCACAAAGTCATCACGCATTCACTGACCTAACTCACTGCCAGCTCAAGGGACATCACCACTCACTCTCTCTCACACACACCCTCACATCTCCATCTGGCCTCATCTCCTCTGGAGGCTGCCTCCTCAGCCCTTACCCTCTTGAGGCCACTTGCACAGATCAACATGTGCCCCCCACACGCACCCTGGGATACCCTCCTTCTCCAGTACAGCCCTCGCCCTGCAGCCTCTTCCTTTGCCTGAGGCCACTTCTCCCCCTTCCCCAAGCGAGCCCTAGCCCTGCAGCTGTTGAAAAGCCACACTTGCCTTACAGCTGGTCTGGTAGGTACAGACCTGCCCATGAGCCTCCCTAAAAGTGATGTGGTGCTGCCTGTGAAGCCTGGCGCTGATGTAATGAGAACTGCCAAAAGCAAAGTAGACAAACAAACCTCAAAGGGGAAGGGTGTGGGTGTGATTCTGGAGAGCAGGGCTTATAATGAGATGCTAAAGTATTGAAGTAAGGTTCCCACGTGCACCATTGACTGGTGGAGTTCACGATGGCAAACTGGTTTCACTATGGCATGAAGCTGATTTTTGGCCATCTTGTCATATTGTGCCCAGCTGCCCACCATGACGCCCAACGCCAATGGAGCCAGAAAATTCCAGCCTAAGACCCAGGAGACCAGGGCAAGATAAGCATGGGGCTACTGGTGAGAGTGAGGTGGGGAGGTGAGGTCCAAGGGGGTCGGCAAGAGAGGAATGAGGTGTTAGTTGAGCGGCTGGCAGTGGGGGGTATGGGGGTGGTGGGGCGGAGGTGGGGGGAGTGTGGGTGGGGGGCGCTCGATGTTAATAGGAGACTGCTGATGGAGGTGGCACCCTCTACCCTACCACCCGTGGCCTGAACAGAGTTACTTTTCAGGCTTCCCCACTTCCCTTGAGATCCTCACGCCAGCTTCGAAATTTTTTTTTTGTCATTGTTTTGCTCTTTTTATTGGCAGTTTTACACGGACAGATATTACGCATACAGCCTTATAAAGAAAGATGAGGCATTTGTCTTCACCGACTGGGGCCTCTTGTTCCACTGAACCAAGCAACGCAGACAACCTGAAGCACAAAAAATGAACTAAAAAAAACAAACTAAAATTTAAAAAAAGTAGGCAAGTATATTTGATTAAAACAAAAAAACTGCAGATGCTGGAAATCCAAAACAAAAACAGAATTACCTGGAAAAACTCAGCAGGTCTGGCAGCATCGGCGGAGAAGAAAAGAATTGACGTTTCGAGTCCTCATGACCCTTCGACAGAACTTCTGTCGAAGGGTCATGAGGACTCGAAACGTCAAGTATATTTGATTGTTTGCTTTGGATGTGTGGTTATTTGTTTCACTGCTTTGAGAGATCTTCTGGTCAGATGTTGAAGCTGACCAATCAGACAACTTCCCATTGTCTTCAACTGCCCAGCCTCAACACCAACTCTCAAGATGTGTCCCATCTACAAGATCATCTCTGACGTTTCCATTCCACGCACTAGTATCAAAGACACTAGTGTTTCCTGCCCCTGGAAGCAGGTCTATCTTTTCCGTAGAACTACAAAGGTTCACTACTGCCAGCAAGATCATCTGGGTCACCAACTGGCATCCCTCAGAAAGAGGGGAAAGAGGCGGGAATCATCCCCCCCCTTGAAGGGGAGATGCCCACAGTGGTGGGAAATGGCCTTTAAGTGGTCAATAATTGACCACTTAAGGGCCTCAATTGGGGAAAGGGCACATCCCAGCTTAAAATTGTGGAGAGGTCGGGGCAGGTAGGAACCCAGTGGGAAGGCCACCCAAGAAATTTTACGTCAATGTCCACCCCACACCCAAGCCCCCAGCCTTCAAACCCACTGATGTGGGAACTTAAAATTCTGCCCAAAGTACTTGGTCACCATCGTTACATCTCCTTCAGTGATAAACCTTGTTTGATAATGCACCTGTGATGCATCTCGGGAATGTTTTATGCGTTAAATGTGCTATGTTAAAGTCAGTTATTGCTGCTGTGGGAGAGAAGAGTAAGTTACTTCATTTTAAACCCCTGTTCGCTTGTGCGGACAATTTGAGTCAAATTGGCTGCCTAGCGCCGGATCGTCAAAGCTTCCCAGCATGCTTGAAACAGTGCCACAGGCTAGGTCTTCAATTCAGTCATGTGTAAACATTAATAAATGGTAGGGGGTATCTATTAAACACTGAGACATCAAGCGTGTTAACAGAGAGTGGAAATCAGTGTCTTTCATTTTCATCATCGACCCAGGGAAAATCCTGGGAGAGTTCCATGTTCCGTGTGGCCTTCAATTCAATTTCAGAAACATGCGAAAATCTGTCTCCACCCCTTCCCCTGCAAGTGCACTTTTCACAGGTCAACAACGACTGCAGAGGATTTGAAGAAAAAAATTGAGCTGCTATTGTGTTTTCGTGTCCAGTTCTGGAGTCTGTGTGGGGTTCAGTGCCTGAGGAAGCTGAGAGCCAGTGTATTGTCTTCCTCTAGATTAAGCAGATTGATTTCTGTTGTAATTTATTTTATAAGATTGACCTGTGATTATGAGTTTCCCCACTTGATATTGATGTAGTGCAGTACACAAAAGTACAAGAGCAGCCTAACCTCGCTGTGTTTGATGATGATCATTCATCTCACTAAAAAGTCATTTATCACGATTAGGTTTTCATATGACAGTCTCCCACCTCATAAATAAATGCATTCTGTTTGTTGGTTTGATTTCGAACAAAACTTATCTACCATTTTCAGAGACGGCACTGAATAATTCCTTATGTATAGTGTTAACAAGCATTTCTCCAGTGTGTGTGAAGATAAGGATGTGAAACAGCCCATTGGTCAGTTGTAGTACAGTTTGCGCAGTCTGGGTTTTCTTTGCTGAATTGGTGCAAAGTTGTATAAGTTTAAATGCAACACTCTAACGGCATCATTACTGACACTATCTTGATGGAGAAAGAGGCTTTGCACGAGGTGGGGTATTACTGAGCTGCAGGGATTCTGCTGTGTTCCCACATGGCAATGTATGATTTTCCATTCAGAATGAATGATGCATTGAGAATTTTTACACCGACATTGCCTGCAAACTTTCACACCTTTGCACCGTTACTAAAACCATCTACTTCCACCCTTTGCAGCATCACTTGACTGTCCCTGCGTCAGTTCATCCTGAATTCTACTGCCCATTCTGAATTCACGTCAAGTCCTGTTCACCCATCACCCCTGAGCTCGCTGAATTTCATTGACTCCTGGTTAACCAATGGCTCAGTTTTAAAATTCTCGTCCTTCTTTTCAAATCCTTCCATGGACTCACCCCTGCCTAACTCTGTAATCTCCTCCAGCCCGACAGCCCGATGAGATCTCCGTGTTCCTCCAATTCTGGCCTCTTGAGAATCCCCAAATATAAACTCTCCACCAATGGTGGTTGTGCCTTCAGTTGCCTAGGACTTGAGCTCTGGAATACCCTCTCAAAACCGTTCCACCTCATTTTCTGCCTTTAAGACAGTCCTTAAACCTACCTCTTTGACCAAGTTTTTGGTCATCTGACCTAATATCTCTTTATATGGCTCAGTGTCAAATGTTGTTTGATAACACTCCTGTGAAGTGCCTCGGAACACTTTACTGTGTTAAATGTACTGCATAAAAACAAGTTGTTAGTATTTTATTGTTAGACCAAGCTGGTCAAGTATGACTATACCTGTCAGGTTTAAGTCAACCTATTTGTCTCTTCTATCAAGTCTTGTCTTTTAAGTATGCCCCTAGTTATCAATAAAAGAAACATCAGTCTTTAATGAGGAACAGCTTCTTCTTTCCAACTAATTATGTCTTAAATCTATTTATACTGTCCACTTGGTAACATATTCCGCAACTTAATTTTCTTTTTCTTCCAGTTTTGTAACTTAAAATTTGTGGCCCCTGCTTGTCAAACATTTCTTCATGGTGACTAATTTACCTGGATTGGTTTTTGCAAATTATAGAATCATACAAGCAGAAGGAGGCCATTTGGCCCATCATGCCTGTGATGGGGTTATCCAGTTCGTCCCGCTCCCCTGCTCATTCCCTATATCCCTGCATATTTTTTCCCCCTTTTAAATCTATATATCCAAATCCTTTTCGAAGGCTCCTATTGTATCTGTTTCCACTGCCCTTCCAGGCTGGACTGTCCAGATCATCATAACTCACCAAGTAATCAAATTTCTCCTCATGTCTCCTCATCTCCACCTTGCCTTTCGTTGCCGATTACCATGAATCTGTGTTTCTTCCAATCTAATCTATCAAGACCCCTCATAATTGGAACCTCTCTTAAATCTCCCTTTAATTGCTCTGCTCTAAAGAGAACAATCCTAGTTTCTCCCCAAGTACAGGAAGCCCTTTCCTAATCTTGAAAACTTCAATTGGCTCGCCTCCTAATCATCTCTTTTACAAGAATAATAAAGCCTTAATCTTATTGCCAATACTTCCTATGTTCCTTGCCCCAATAGCCAGTGACCTGTTAAAATGAGCACCTACTGGAGACATGGGTGAACTTCTTCACCTATTCAATGAACAGCCAAACTTTACATCAGTTGCCTTGCTGACTCTTGCCAATGTTTCACTAAATAACTGTTCTTGACCAATAATCACAGAAAAGAAGAAATCATCGCTATTTGTTTTAATGAGGTGGTCGGTGAAGGGAGAGGAGGTTGGGGGTGCAGGGTGGGGTTGGTGGCATAAGTGTCACATTAGAGTTAGGTCAATTAGAAGGGAACACAGGAAGCATTTTTTCACACATCAGGTATTGGAAATCTGCAACTTGCTCTCCCAGAAGCTGATGGACATTAGGGGACAATTGAAGCTTTTGTGGTATAAGAGTATCTGGCATAGCAAAGGTTAATATGGGCCTGGGAAACAGTACCACCCACAGTGTGGTGTAAAGTGGCACATGACCTGAGACGAGGGTCAGTTGTGACTGGACAGGGGCCTGTGTAGGAGCAACATGGAGTTATCTCAAAGCTTGGACTATAACCTGTATATATGTAGATAGTTATGTGTTATCAAAAATCACTTAATGTTTTTTTTTATTTATTCATGGGATGTGGGTGTCGCCAACTAGGCAGGCATTTAGTGCCCATCCCAAATTTCCTGTGAGAAGGTGGTGGTGAGCTGTCTTCTTGAACCGCTGCAGTCCATGTGGTGTAGGTACACCCACAGTGCTGTTAGGGAAAGAGTTCCAAGATTTTGACCCAGCAATAGTGAAGGAACGGCGATATACTTCCAGGTGAGGATGGTGAGTGGCTTGGAGGGTAAGTTCCAGGTGGTGGTGTTCCCATGTGTCTGCTGTCCTTGTCCTTCTAGGTGGTAGCAGTTGTGCGTTTGGAATGTGCTGTCCAAGGAGCCTTGGTGAATTGCTGCAAACCGTCTTGTAGGTGGTACACACTGCTGCTACTGTGCGTTGGTGGTGGAGGGAGTGAATGTTTGTGGATGTGGTACCAATCAAGCGGGCTGCTTTGCCCTGGATGGTGTGAAGCTTCTTGAGTGTTGTGGGAGCTGCACTCATCCAGGCAAGTGGGGAGTATTCCATCACACTCCTGACTTGTGCCTTGTAGATGGCCGACAGGCTTTGGGGAGTCAGAAGGTGAGTTACTCGCTGCAGGATTTCTAGCCTCTGACCTGCTCTTGTAGCTAGAGTATTTATATGGCAAGTCCAGTTCAGTTTCTGGTCAATCGTAACCCTCATGATATTGATAGTGGGGGATTCAGTGATGGTAATGCCATTGAACGTCAAGGGGTGATGGTTAGATTCTCTCTTGTTGGAGATGGTCATTGCCTGGTACTTGTGTCGTGCGATAGTTATTTACCACTTGTCAGCCCAAGCCTGGGTATTGTCCAGGTCTTGCTGAATTTGGACATGGACTGCTTCAGTATCTGAGGAGTTGTGAATGGTGTTGAACATTGTGCAATCATCAGTGAACATCCCGACTTCTGACCTTATGATGGAAGGAAGGTCATTGATGAAGCAGCTGAAGATGGTTGAGCTGAGGACACTACCCTGAGGAACTCCTGCAGTGATGTCCTGGAGCTGAGATGATTGACCTCCAACAGTCACAACTATCTTCCTTTGTGTTAGGTATGACTCCAACCAGCGGACAGTTTTCCCCTGATTCCCATTGACTCCAGTTTTGCTGGGGCTCCTTAATGCCACACTCAGTCAAATGCTGCCTTGATGTCAAGGGCAGACACTCTCTGGAGTTCAGCTCTTTTGTCTATTTTGAACCAGACTTTAATGAGGTCAGGAGCTGAGTTGCCCTTGTGGAACCCAAGCTGGATATCAGTGAGCAGGTTATTGCTAAGCAAGTGCCACTTGATAGCACTGTTGATGACCCCTTCCGTCACTTTACTGATGATCGAGAGTAGACTGATGGGGCGGTAATTGGCCAGGTTGCATTTGTCCTGCTTTTTATTTACAGCACATACTTGAGCAATTTTCCACATTGCCAGGTAAATGCCAGTGTTGTAGCTGTACTGGAACAGCTTGGCTAGAGGTGTGGCAAGTTCTGGAGCTCAAGCCTTCAGTACTATTGCCAAAATACTATCAAGGCCCATACCCTTTGCAGTATCCAATGCCTTCAGCCATTTCTTGATATCACATGGAATGAATCGAATTGGCTGAAGACTGGTATCTGTGATGCTGGGGACCTCTGGAGGAGGCCGAGATGGATCATCCACTCAGCTCTTCTGGCTGAGGATTGCTGTGAATGCTTTAGCCTTATCTTTTGTACTGCTGTGCTGGGCTCCTCCATCATTGAGGATGGGGATATTTGTGGAACCTACTCCTCCAGCGAGTCATTTAATTGTCCACCACCATTCACGACTGAATGTGGCAGGACTGCGGAGCTTAGATCTGATCTGTTGGTTGTGGGATCGCTTATCTCTGCCTATCGCTTGCTGTTTATGCTGTTTGGCACTCAAGTAGTCCTGTGTTATAGCTTCACCAGGTTGACACTTCATTTTTAGGTATGCCTGGTGCTGCTCCTGGCATGCCCTCCTGCACTCTTCATTGAACCAAGGTTGATCCCCCAACTTGTTGGTAATGGTAGAGTGGGGGATATGCTGGGCCATGAGGTTACAGATTGTGTTCGAGTTCAATTCTGCTGCTGCTGATGGCCCACAGCGCCTCATGGATGCCCAGTCTTGAGTTGTTAGATCTGTTCAAAATCTATCCCATTTATCACGGTGGTAGTGCCGCATAACATGATATAGGGTATCCTCAATGTGAAGGCGGGACTTCATCTCCATAGGGACTGTGCGGTGGTCACTCCTACTGATACTGTCATGGACAGACGCATCTACGGCAGACAGGTTGGTGAGGATGAGCTGTCAAGTATGTTTTTCACTTACGTTAGTTCCCTCACCACCTGTCGCAGCCCCAGTCTAGCAACCACACTAGACTCAGAACCCCTTCACGAGACCTGCTGAACTGAACATACAACATGGTGACAGCAAATGGAAAAAGCCGGAGCCTCAGAGAAGCTGGAACAGAAATTCAAAAGCTGGGAAATTAAAGGAGCAGCATTCTGACCTGAGTGAAAACAGCTGACGTAAACACACAGGCGGAGATCGCCTGAAAAAAGCTCCATCGCAGAATTGGAAGCAGAAAAGCAGAATAAAAGAATTGTGGAGCTAAGGACTGTACACAGTCTCGTGGAGGTCCATTGTGAATGTCCACAAAGTGCAGAGTCAAAGGACCTAGCAAGGGTGAACAACAAAATTCAGCTTTAAGCCAGGAGCAATTTAAAACACTCCAGTGCTGTAAAAGCATCAGAGCAGCCTGTTCCTGACAGCACTGCGGCCAGCCCAGGTTCAGAATTGGCGCCAGCTCAGCACACGGCGACTGAGCTCGTTGTAAGAAAAGAAAAGAAGCGGTCGGCCGATTGAAGAGCCTCAGCCAGAGCTGGGAAACCAGCTCAGAAACACCTGAAAATCCTCCGATGCCACAGGGGAGACCCAGAACAGTTGACTGAGTAAAGCGGTGCACAAAACTTCAGACAAAGAGGTCGGGGCCACCGTCGCTGTGGGAGGCTGTCAAAACAGGAGCTCTTTGAAAACTGGCTATTGTGGAACCCTGTTTGAAACCCGCACAGCGTTTAAAGTCACTCACCTGACTTTTAAAGCCACCTTGGACAACAAATCAACATTACCAGATCAATTCGGACTGATCCAAGGACCAGGCCAAACACAAAATTAGGGGCCTCGGTGGAAAAGGTTTTTAAGATATGTGATGGCTTCAGGATTTGATAAAAAGACAGAAGCTGAACAAGTGAATACACTACTTTATTCAGTAGGTCCAAAAGCTGATGATATTTTTGCAAGGCAAGGAATAAATTAACCCCCAGATAAGTTTGATGCAGTTCCAAACCATTCAATACATATTTTAATCTAAGAAGCAACAACATTTTAGAGAGAGCAAAATTCAACAAATGTGCCCACCAGCCCGGAGAACCAGTTGACGCTTTTATGAACAAAATATACAGATTGGCTGAAGGCTGCAACTACAGTGACCTTAAGTCAGAGCTCATAACGGACAGAATTGTTGTCAGAGTGGCTGACGATGCCTTTTCAGACATATTACAGGCCAAGTAATATTTGACTCTAGAAAAGACCACCCAAATAGTCAGACAGTCTGGAATCGGCCAACAGCACCAATACATTTCACATGGTGAAAGCCAGCCATGGTACAGAGCAACCTCAACTGTCCAGCAAGTAAAACAACAACAGGGCAGAAAGACTCCAGGCTAAGGAAGGCAATACCCAAACCAACCACAAGAGGCTGGGCAACCATATTTGTGCTGCGGAGCCAAACAACCTCACAGGCAAGAGCACTGTCCAGTGCAGTGTTTCAGCTGCAACCACCCAGGACACTTCAGAAAGCTATGCAAAGTTAAGACACCCAGACGGGCAGAGGATCCCAAGACAATCTATGAAATTGAGATACCACAGCAGGGAGAGACCCAACTGTGCTTGTTGGGTGAAGTCAAGGTTCCTAAATTGTCTTTTTGGAATGTGCACATCTCAGTAAATGGTCACCTCATCAACTTCAAATTGGACACAGAATCACACAGTGCAGAAGAGGCCCTTTGGCCCATCGAATCTGCACCAACATGTGAGAAACACCTGACCTACCAATCTAATCCCATTTACCAGCACTTGGCCCATAGCCTTGAATGTTATGACGTGCCAAATGCTCATCCAGGTACTTTTTAAAGGATGTGAGGCAACCTACCTCCACCACCCTGCTAGGCAGTGCATTCCAGACCATCACCACCCTCTGGGTAAAAAAGTTTTTCCTCACATCCCCCCCCTAAACCTCCTGCCCCTCACCTTGAACTTATGTCCCCTTGTGACTGACCCTTCAACTAAGGGGAGCAGCTGCTCCCTATCCACCCTGTCCATGCCCCTCATAATCTTGTACATCTCAATCAGCTCGCCCCCTCAGTCTTCTCTGCTCCAATGAAAACAACCCAAGTCTATCCAACCTCTCTTCATAACTTAAATGTTTCATCCCAGGCAACATCCTGGTGAATCTCCTCTGCTCCCCCTCCACGGGAGTGAGTGTTACGTTCCTCTCGGGAAAGGGATCGTGACTGAGAGACCTTCAGTATGAGCGACAGACTCACCACTCTACACGCTTGGAGGAACCCGACTTCCGGTCATAGTCATGATCCAGGAACCACTAAGGTATGGTGACCAGCAGGTATTCAAAGTCATGTAAGCCATCCAAAACCAATCTCTTTTCTCTCTTGAGCAGAGATGCCTGTGTTGCCCTTAACCTTCCTAAAACAGCAGAAGATGTCAAGACAACCCTGTCATTAACGACACCGCACTGCAAGTTCCCAAGAGGCCGGCCAGTAAAAGAACCCTCGACTGGAACTTCATCTCTGAATAGTCTTCACTCTTCACAGAGCCGGTTTGTCCAATTTCTTCACAGGCGGCAGGAACTCCTCTTTGGTCAGAGCAGCCAAACATTCAGATGATCACCACTGCGCCTCAAGTGGAAGACGCACAGGAAAATGGCCAGCAACAAGAAGAACGAGCCCCGACCCCAGGCCCCGACGGTTGCTGACAACCTGTCAACACCACGGCACGGGCACTGCAACCGCCCAGCCAACAGGCAAAGCCGCAAGACGACCCTGGAGCGAGGAACTGGGGACCACGAGCTTGGCGCAGCACAGCTCAATGAGGCACGGAGACACATGGGGGAGAATTGTCTCCCCGTTGGGGGTGGGGTGTTGCTGGGCAGGAGTGAATGTGGGTGGGCACCCAGCTGATGCCCCCTCCCCCACCCCCCGCAATTGGCTGCAGTTTATGCGATGGGCCGATTAAGGCGGGCACCCGGGAGTGCTGAGCACTCCCTGTGCAGGCAGGGGGAGGAAGCTGAGTCAGGGCACAGAGCGGCCTCCAGGGAGATTAGTTTGGTTTTTAAAAATTTAAATTAAGAAATAAAAAGAATTTTAAAACACGTCCCCTCATGTGACGGCGTCACGTGAGCTGGGATATGTCTATGAATTATGTTAAAAATTTTTATTGAAGTTTAAAAACCTCCATGAAACCTCATCCCGCCCGTGGATGGGGTTTCATAAAAAATGCGAAGGCCGCCTGGGGTCTTCGTCTGCCCCCCCCCCTCTCCCGCCAACCTTAAAGTTGGACGGGCAGCTCAGTTACTGAGTTAAATTGATATTTAAGTGGCCTTAATAGGCCTTTGACAGTTCGGCTGTCACGTAGCCGACTCTGGTACCCGCCCACCGAACTGAAGATCTGAACGAAACGTGGTGATGTCAGGCCTGACATCACCGCGTGTCATTTTATGCGTCAGTGAGTGGGGCCCACCCCCACTCACCGACCCGAAGATTCTGGCCATGGATCAACACAGTGTCACGTTAAAAGCTAAAGTGCAAGAAAACTGATGAGGAACATCCAAATGACAGGGGGAGACACCTGCAACTCTCACAAACATCATGGCGGACCACATGGAAAAAGAAAAATTGGGGCTCGTACCATGACTGAGTGGAGGGAACACTCCCTCCAGAAAGGACGGGACAAGCCGGTGGTCCCTGAGCAGGGCAGATGAGGAGTTGACAAAGAGGAGTTCAACTCCAAAGAGTGGAAAAAGCATATCAGAAGAAAGCAAACAAGTACCAGAAACACAGACTACAACTCAAACTCCAAATCAACAAAGGCTGCCCAAATCAACAGGGCCTATCACCCCTCTGAAAGTGACCAGGACGAGATCAGGAAGAATTGTTAAGCTTCCAGAGGTCTTAACTTACAATGTCAGAGACTTGAGGAGGGGAGAAGGGGGTGGCATGATTGTAAAGTAAGTAAGTTGGGTTAAGACTTGAGGGAGGTGTAGTATAAGGGTATCTGGCATTGCAAGGGTCAATGTGGGACTGGGAAACAATACCACCCACAGTGTGATATAAAGAGACACATGATCTGAGACTAGGGTCAGTTGTGGACTGGACAGAGACCAGTATAGAAGCAAGCATGGAGTTAGCTCATAGTTTGGGCTATATCATGTATATATGTGTACACAGTTATATATTATCATTGAACACTTAGTGTTCAACTACACAAGACTCAGAACGTCTTCATGAGACCTACTGAACTGAACATACAACACACAACAGCTTTTAGGACTGTGATCAATAGATTTTTGATGGGTAAGAGCATCAAGGGGAAGGTCATGTTGTGCAGTGGCAGCATCTCTGCCTTTGAGCCAGATGTTCCTGGTCCAAGTCCCACTCCAGGACTCGATGACCATGGAAATAACTTGGCCAAACAGGCTGATTATCAACCTGTAAATCCTTCCAATACACCTACGCCAGGTGGTAAGGGTGGGACGGTCTTCTGGTCAGCCATGCTTGATGTGGAGTGGTGCCCTAGCCTCTGATGGTAGGTTAGTGACCTGTTCCAGGTAAACCTAGCTATGCAAGTGGGTGTATAAGCATGTGCTTTGTCTGCCTAATGTGCCACTCAGTGCAGAGAGAGAAAAGAGCAGCAAGGAATATAGAGCAAAGGCAGGAAAACTGAGTTGAGGTGCAGACCAGCCAATCTTTAACTAAATGGTTTAGCAAGCTTGAGGGACTGGCTAGCTTGCTCCTGTTCCTACATTCCTAATTTATGAAATTTCAAGGTAATTAACATTATATTAATGTTAATAGTGGTTGCTTAAAGCTCATCTTTGTTCATAAGGCACCAGTGATTTGCCTTGATTTTATTCTGCTCTCTCTATGTTTACTTCCAAGCCTCTAAAGAGAGGAATATAATTAAACAATCAGTTGTTGTCATGGGAACAAATAGCTATATTCAAACCCTAAAAGTAAATTCAATTATGCCCATAAAGACCCCTTAGTCTTCATATTGATTAGGTTTTATTGGAAAATAAATACTTTTTTAAAGGTGCAATAGATAGTGGAATACAACTGGGACAAAAAGGGTTAAATTATGGGGATAGGTTGCCTAGGCAAGACTTGTATTCCCTGAGCATAGAAGATTAAGGGATGATTAAAGGATTTGACAGGGTAGATGTAGAGAAACTATTTCCTCCAGTGGGGGGGTCCAGAACAACAGGGCAAATCCTTAATATTAGAAGCTAGGCTGCTCAAGGGTGATGTCAGGGAGCATTTCTTCACACAAAGTGTAGTGGAAATCTCGAACTTTCACATCCATACCCATTCCGTCCCCCCTCCCACCCCCACACACCACCCCCCACCACCGCACCACCCTCCACCCCCCCCACACCCCCACCACCCCCTCCGCTCCCCTGCCCCCAAAATGATGTTGAGGCTGTCGTTCAACTAAAAATTTCAAAACAGAGACTGGATTTCAAAACAGAGATTGGTAAATTTTGTTAGGCAAGGGTATTAAAGGTTATAGCACTAAGGCAGGTAGATGAAGTTAAGATACAGATCAGTCATCATTTAATTACATGGCAGAACAGAGTCGAGGGGCTGAATGGCCGATCCTATGTGCCAAGCACACAGCAGGTATCGCAAATTGATCCCCGACGCAATGGAGGCAAATGCTCGTGACATTAATAGTCAGTCATGGCGTAATAGATTGCAAACCCCAAATCGTCAGTCAGGAGCACCTGAGCTCAAAGCGTTCGGCTCCCCTCTGCCTGTTCCTATAAAGCAAAACCCAGAGCCAATTTTTTTTTTTTAATGATTGCAGTGTGTGACATCCCACCTGCTTCTGTGCTGCCACCTGATCTGGAACAGGAACAGATGTGACATTAAACCAGTTTCCGTCTTGTGCATGTCAAATGCATTGCAAAAACATTTCATAGCCACAAATTAGCAAGATTTGTCCAGGTTTGGATTCACAATGACAGAATGAGAGACACCCACTCTCAGGAGGCTACCGGTGCAGGGTTGGTGAGGTATTTGAAAGGGAGTCAGGTAGGTGTCTGGGAAGACAGGAAACAAGGCAGGGAATTGAGATTAAAATGATGTTAGCTTTGGTTTAGTGGGTGGAACTCTCACCACTGAATTAGAAGGTTGTGGGTTCAAGTCTCATTCTAGTGTCTTCACCTAGTCTAGACTGACACACCCACTGCAGCACATGACAATGTCACATGAGGGGACATGTCTGAATAATTTTATTTTTTTATTTTTCACATCTTTATGACTGAACTTAAATCTCCCTGAAGCAGCTTCGTGCCTCAGATTAAGGACCTGACCCTGCCTTTTCTCCCCGTCCACAGAGGTAGTGCTGAGCGCTTCCGGGTGCGCATCACGCTGGGTTGGCCTTAATTGGCCCGCCCATATAAAATGGTGGTGTGCAGCCGATTGTGGACGACGATCAGCTCTGTGCCCGCCCATGCCCGATCCTGACCAGCCCACCCGACGGGGAGAAAATTCTCCCCTAGGTTTCTCTGGAAGGTGATTTCTTGTAAGAAAACAACTTGCTTCCAGTATTTGATCATGTCACCAAGCTGCCTGGGAGAGAAACAAACAATAGTTTTTAAAAAGGGTAAACAAGAAGTTAATTGCAAGGGGGAGTAGATTATTATGTGTGGTTCTGCTTTCTAGCAGTTCAGTTCAGAACAAGCAGGAAACATTTCTTTCAGGCAGAATTCAAGTGAATCTGAGTGCTATCTAAAATGCTTTAAACCCTTTTATAACTTTAGGATTCTACTAACAATGAATTAGGCTTTTGGGATAGCCAAGCTGAGAAGAGAGGGGGGAGTTCTTTGATGTAAGACTCTAGAGTTAAAGAACATTGGAACCAGGAGAGTTCTGACCTGGGGTAGCTATGCTTAAGACTCTAGCAACACCTGTGTTGAACTGGGAGTAAATAACTGTGGAACGATTGGAGCAGATTTGAAGAGACAACCTTGCTGGTAATAAGCAGAAGGCTCAAGAAATCTCAACCCTTAAACAAATGTTTGAAAAAATATTCAGACCAAGTGGTTAATCTTTTAATAGGTTTCTGATTTGAGTATTTTAGGGGTGTAAGTCAAATGGGAGTAGAAGGAAATTTGAGTTAAGAGGTTTGGTTTAGATAATGAGTAACTGCGCTCATTGTACTTTTAATATCGTTAACATAAATAACTAGTTTAGATGTGATGTAATTATTAATATTCATGTTCTTTGATTTTTGTGCAGTAAATTCTTTTTGTCCTTTTATTAAGTACCTGGCTTTTCAGATTTCCAAAAAAAAAAATGTTACTAGTCTCTACCGAGACCATAACACTGGATAATGGAAAGCTGCACTGAAGTTCCTGCAAATAGTTTTGTAAGTGGCAACTTGATACCCATCTGTCATTCTGAATGCTAAAACCATTTCCCTTTTCCTTGGTGTCACTCAGGAGCTGTAGGCTTGAAGCAGCTTGGCTCACTCATAGTGGACGGGCTGTTCTGAATGAGACGATTTCTTGCCCTGGGCCCTGCCTAGCAGCCCTTCTGTAAAACTTTCAATAATTTCAGCTTCATAATTTGCATCAAGGAATCATTTCCCCTCTCCACGCACCACCAACCTCCCCCCAGCACTCCTCCCTCAGCCCTACCCACCCATTCCCACCGCTCCTCCAAACCTCCTCCCGCCCCTTGCCTCCTCGCCTCTCCCCAACCCTCCATCTCCACCGATCCCCCTCTCCTCTGCTTCCCTTCCTCATGCCTCCCTGCTCTCCTCCACAAACCTCACCACCATCACTTCAACACCTTTTCCTCTCCTAGCCCCTCCTCTTTCCTCCTTCCCTGTCTCACTTCCACTTCTCCCTCGCTAGGTCCGTCCCTAATGGCCCACTCCTCTGCTCCCACTTCATTGGCTGTAAAGCACTTTGGGATGTTTTGAGTGAAAGGTGCTATATAAATGCAAGCCTTTCAGTTTTTTTGTCCCTCAACTGAGCAGAAACTTTTCAAATTCATCGCAGCACCACAGATCCATGGCTCCAGGGAAAGAGATGAAGAAATTTAACACCTCGTTACTATTCCCAATATTTCAAGTTTGTTTTCATTTGTGAAACAGACAATGTTGGTCAGAATGGAGAATAAATCTGACTGCATTTGATAAAATCTGCATTGATACAAAGAGTGGGAGTTTGGTGAGAAATGTATTTACACAGCAAGTTGTTTTGACCTGGACTGCACTGCCTGAAAGGGCGGTGGAAGCAGATTCACAGTGGTAACTTTCCAAAGGGAATTTGGATAGGTATGGAAAAGGGGGAACAAAAACGTCTCAGCAATGGTGCAAATGGGAATCAAGAACAAAATTAAATTAAAGCAAAGCCAGCGAAGAGGATTGTTCAAAATGTCAAGCTGTAAGAGGAGAGTGAGGAAGAAAAATAGATCGGAAATTGTACACTTGAAGGGCTGAATTTTTCTGATTGGATGGAAAAGCAATTCGCTGGCACATGCGGACAATCAGCAGGAACCCACCGCCCCCCCCCCCCTTCAATTTTACGACTGGCAGCCAGTTAAGTGGCTGCTGCTGCCAGGGTCTGCCCCCAAGGAACTGCCGGTCCAAACAGAGGGCCAAGAGCCTTAGCAATGCTGTCTGGAATGGCAGCCACTGCTGCGGCAGGCTGGAGACCTGCTGAGTTTAACAGGTAAGAGAAGAAAAATTGCTGTAGGAAAACCCCACCAGAGAAATCACTGGAGCCGAGGGGTTGAGCGTTGGGTGTTGGGGGGTGGGGGAGGGGGGGGGGCGCGGTGGGGGGCTGCTTTCCTTGCCCGTGGCCGCCTTTTGATTGAAAGAAAATCTACGCACCGCCTCCCAACACCGTCACTAACCCCGGGAGGCTGCCTCCATTTAGCGGTGGGAGGTGGAGGGTGGGGGTTCGATTAGCCAAATACTGACGGCTTTGGTAAAACGGCCTTTGGCATATTCAAATCTTGAGGTGGCAGCCTGCCCGATCCTGTTCCCAATATCCGCAAAATTCCCTAACGGCAGGACATGTTCAGGGAGCCAATCCGATCCGACACGAAGAAGGGTCCTGGTTTTATTCATTCATGCAATGTGAGCTTCGCTGGCTAGGCCAGCATTCATTGCCCATCCTAACTGCCCTCGTTCAGAGGGCATTTAAGAGTCAATCACATTGCTGTGGGTCTGGAGTCACATGTAGGCCAGACCAAGGACAACGTATTTCCTTCCCTAAAGGGGATAGAAACCCAAATGGGCTTTTATAACAATCGGCAACAGTTTCATGGTCATCATTAGACATCTACTTCCTGGTTTTTATTGAATTCATGCCATGGTGGGATTTGAACCCGGGTCCCCAGAGCATTACCTTGGGGTCTCTGGGTTACCATGCCATCGCCTCCTCCATTTGGGCTCAAAACATTAACTCTGTTTCTCTCTCTGCAGATGCTGCCAGACCTGCTGAGTATTTCCAGCAGTTTCTGTTCTTGTTTCATTGCTCCCCCACAATTTTGCCACCACCCAACTTCCCTTCATGCCTTCTGGGAGCCAGTAAATCCTGCCCATTATGGCAGATAAATAAAGGTCCTCCTGCAATACTTTAGAATAACGCTGTATGTTTTATCTTATATGTTTTTCCTTCCTGTTTTTAAATTGTATATAAATCGTGTTTAAATGTATGCACATGGTGGACATTGACTGGGATTCATTTCTGTTCCTATAAACAGGTGGTTGGGTTAGGAGGTGCATGTTTGTGATGTATAACTCTGTAAATATATGGTGTTTACACTCTACATGAACCTCCTCCCACCACACTTCATCTAACTCTAACAAGCATATCCTTTGATTCCTATCTCTCACACCTTATTATAAAGGTGTGTAAAAATTGGCTCCAGTGCCATCCTTCCCCACCTGGCTTTCTGGAGTAAAGCACTGACCATTTACCAAAAGCCAATGAATGTTGGTCCCAGACCCAACCAGGTGATTGATCAACCTGTCCAGCCTCTGTGCCATACAGTCATGGATTTGTGTGCGAGGCTCCAGTTATTATTCAATATGGTATTACTACACATAGCTGATGTTCTGATCTGTGCTTTCGTGGTATTCGAGGACAATGTAATGACTCTGGATAGTTTGTTATTTGCTGAATGAATTCGAGTCAGTGATGGATTACCCCTTCTCTACATTGATTCAAATTGCAAGTTATTTTTGTCCATCTGTCCTAAATTACGTTACAAAGTATTTACAGCTCAGAAACAGGCCATTCAGCCCAACTGGACTATGGTGTTTACACTCTACATGAACCTCCTCCCACCACACTTCATCTAACTCTAACAGCATATCCTTTGATTCCTATCTCTATCCAGCTTCCCCTTAAATGTACCTATATTAATCACTCCCCCTTCCCTCTCTCCCCCCACCCTTCCGCCCACCCCCCACCCCCCCACCCCCTGCCATCTATTCCTTGAGATAGTGAGTTCCACATTCTAACCACTTTTCAGATAAAGAAGTTTCTCCTGAATTCCTTATTCAATTTATTAGTGACTATCTTATATTTATGGCCCCAGATTCTGGTCTCCCCAACAAGTGGAAGCATTTTCTTTGCATCTACCCTGTCAAACCCTTTCATAATCTTAAACACCACTATTAGGCCCCCTCCTCAGTCTTCTCTTTTCCAAAGGAAAGAGCCTCTTCCCTGATCTTAACTGCTTTCTCTCTTCTGAATATCGAGATTAAAGGAAAGGTGAAATCTGAAGCAAAAGCAAAAAAAAAACCACAGAGCCCTGCTGGAAATTCACAGCGTGTCAATTGGAAACTGGAAAGGTAAGGATTAGCAATAAACAGTGATAGACTGGAGCGCGAAGAATGTGTATATCTTCTCACTTCTGATCTTAGCACTGTTAACACTACTAGACCGTGTTGCTGCATTAGGAATAGACTGTAACTACTGTTGCTGACTGAAAGTATGCAAGAACAGCTACACACGTACACTTGACCCAAATTGTGGTGACATGGCACACATGTAACTGCTCCTAACGTCGGCTTCTGGGTGGAAGTTTTCTATATCAGAGTTACTATATAAAGTTCTGTTGAAGGGTCATGAGGACTCGAAACGTCAACTCTTTTCTTCTCCACCGATGCTGCCAGACCTGCTGAGTTTTTCCAGGTAATTCTGTTTTTGTTTTGGATTTCCAGCATCCGCAGTTTTTTTGTTTTTATTACTATATAAAATCAGGTTTCTAACCCACCATGCTCCTAACCCAGGACACTCCTAATCCAGGATACTCCTAATCCAGGACATTTACAGCACAGAAGGAGACCATTCGGCCCATCTTGTCCATGCCAGCCCGAGGACACCCAGATGCCCTTTCTAATCCCACCTTCCTACACCCGGCCCATAGCCCTGCAGCTTACAGCACTTAAGGTGCAGATCCAGGTACTTTTTAAAAGAGTTTAGAGTTTCTGCCTCTACCACCAACTTGGGCAGCGAATTCCAGACACCCACTACCCTCTGCATAAAAAGTTCTTCCTCATGTCCCCCCTACACCTTCTGCCACTTATCTTGAATCTATGTCCCCTGGTTCTAGAATTCTCCACCAAGGGAAACAATTTTATCCTGTCCACTCTATCTATTCCCCTCATAATTTTGTACAGTTCAATCAAGTCACCTCTCAGCCGCCTTTGTTCTAAGGAAAATAACCCCAACCCATCCAATCTCTCCTCGTAGCTACACTTTTCTAACCCTGGCAACATTCTTGTAAACCTCCTCTGCACTCTGTCCAGAGCTATTACATCCTTCCTGTAATGTGGTGACCAGAACTGCACACAATACTCCAGTTGTGGCCTCACCAGTGTTTTATACAATTTCAACATTATATTCTTACTTATATATTCTATATCTCTGCCAATGAAGGAGAGCATTCCATATGCCTTCTTTACAACCTTGTCTACTTGAACTGCTGCCTTCAGGGACCTGTGTACTTGTACGCCAAGATCCCTCACTTCATCTACCCCTTTTAGTATATTCCCATTTATTGTGTAATCCCTGTAACTGTTTGACTTCCCTAAATGTATGACCTCACATTTCTCTAAAATCCATCTGCTACTTTACTGCCCACTCCACCAACGCATCTATATCGTTTTGGAGATTATGGCTATCCTCTACACCATCCACTACTCGACCAATCTTTGTGTCATCTGCAAATTTCCCAATCATGCCCCCCACATTCAAGTCCAAATAGTTAATATATAACAGAAACATGGATCATGAGGTTCTTCAATACAATCAATGAATATTACAATCATTTCAATATGGTCATTACAGTCAGACAGTGCAATGGTATTGGAGTTATCAACATACATCATGTTGCACTCTGAGGTGCTTCAATACAATTATAATAAATTAGTATTCAATGCATACATTCATTGTGAGCTGTACAGCCTGAGGGGTCTATACAATTCCCAGCCCCTCGGTCCCCTATGGCAGAAAGGTCTTAGACAGCGACCTTTCCCCATTGCGCCTTTGTGGTGGCTGCCCCAAGCTTTAGTGCGTCCCTCAGCATGTAGTCCTGGACCTTGGAATGTGCCAGTCTGCAACACTCGGTCGGGGACAACTCTTTGCACTGGAAGACCAACAAGCTTCGGGCAGACCAAACCCATGATACTCCTCACCCAGGACACTCCTAACCCAAGACACTTCTAACTCAGGGCATTTCTAACATCGGATTCTCCTGCCAGAGGACACTTCAGTGATAGTGGACATCAGTTAAACTCTCTTGTACTGGGAAGAACATGGGAAGAGGAGGCCAGTTAGTACTTATATCCCGTTCTGCCATTCGGTTATATCAGTGCCTGCCTTGGTTCAATATCCCTTAATGTCTTTAAGGATGGCTAGAGAGAGTGTCAACTGCTTGCATTTGCATACTTGTGACTTTGGAAGCTTGGAATTCTGAAATCTGGGATACCATCTTATTCCTGAATGCGCAAACCCACATCAGTTTACTGAAAAATATTTATCCAAGGAGTCACAAAATAGTTACATTAAAAAAAATTGATTTCCATTCTAAAATCTTTCAAAAAAAACCACATACACAAAGAACATGGTAAGAATGTGGGGTATGATACCACATGGGTTGGTTGTGGCAATTGTGGCTTAGATGCTTTCAAGAGGAAAAAATAAGAAAAAAAGGAAAGACTTGTATTTATACGGAGCACCAAACATCTCAAAGCGCTTTACAGCCAATGAAGCACTTTTGAAGTGTAGACACTGTTGTAAAGTAGGAAATGTAGCAGCCGATTTTCACACAGCAAGCTCCCACAAACAGCGATGTGGTAAAGATCAGAAAACGCAGAGGCCAGAATTTCAGGTTGGGCGTGTGGGAGCGCAACCCCCCCACCCCCCCCCCCCCCCCCCCACCCCCCCACCATACGCACGAACATAACATGACGCACGATAATGACGGGCGTTCATCCCGAAGTCATCGCGCAGTCTCACGATATTTCGTTCGGCGGGCGCATGCCAGAGTCAGCTGCGCGCCCACTGATAATTGAAAGGCCTATCAAGACCATTAACAAGGTAAGTAACTGGAAATTTACGCTGCCCGTCCAACTTAACGGTTAGCGGGCAGGCGAAAAGGCCAAGCGGCCTTTACATTTTTTGGGAAACCTCAACCATGAGCGGGATAAGGTTTCCTAAAGCTGATACTGATTATATGAAAACTTCGTTTTGAATTTAAAAACATCTCATGTGGCGCAGTCACATGTGGGGACATGTTTCATTATATTTTTATTGTCTTTAGTAATATTTTCAAAAAGTGCTTCAATCTCCCTGAAGCGGCTCCGTGCCTCAGGGAGATTGAAGCCCTCTTCCGCGCGTATATGCGAACTGTGCGCCAGGACCACTCTCCCTCCCCCCTGCCACTCACCACCCCACCCCCCCCCCCGTGCCGCCCACACAGTCAGCGTTCGGCACTGCTGCTCATGATGCACGCAGGGGGGCCTTAACTGGCCTGCCCGCGTGAAATCGTGGTGCGCAGCTGATCGCGGGCGGCCAATGGCTCCCCGACCGACCCCCCCCCCCCCACCCCGGCTCCCACCGAGCCCGCCCAGCGCGGGAAAAGTTCAGGCCAGGTTACAGAATTTTTACAGTGCAGACAGAGGCCATTCAGCCCATCACGTCAGTGCCAGCTCTCTGAAAGAGCAATTCACCCAGAGCTATTCTCCCTCCTACTCCCTGTAACCCTGCAGATTGTTTTGTTTCAGATAACCATCCAATCGCCTTTTAAGTGCTTCAGCTGAACCTGCCTCCACCATGCTCTCAGGCAGTCCAAATCCAGAGTTCAATAGTTGTGTGAAAAACGTTTTCCCCATGTTGCTTTTGCCTCTTTTGCCAATTATTTTAATCCTGTGTCCTTTGATTTGCAATCCTTTCATGAGTGGGAACGATTTCTCCCTATCTACTTTGTACAGACCCCAAATGATTTTGAATACCTCTCTCAAATCTCCTCTCTACCCTTCTTATCAGCCTTCGAAACTTACGCAATATTCCAGTGGAGGCCAAACTAGTGATTTATACAAAATCAACATAATCTCCTTGTGTTTTATTTTGTGGTGTTGATGGATAAATATTGGCCAGAAAGCCGGAGGTAACCTCTTTTTCTTCGAAATAGTGTCACATTGATCTTTTATGCCCACCTAAGAGGGCAGAAGAGATTTTGGTTTAATGTCTTATCTGAATGATACTACCTCTGACAGGGCTGCACTCCCTCATTATTGCACTCAGCCTGGATTTTTGTGCTCACATCCTGGAGTGGGGCTTAAGCCAAGAACCTGGTGACTCAGAGGCAAGAGAGTGCTACCTACAGAGCCAGAGCTGACGGAAAACCTAAACATGTGGAAGAAAGGAATAGAAGGCTATGCTGATAGGGTGAAATGAAGAGGGATGGATGGGGGCACAAGCAGAGTATGGACCAATTGGGCCGAATGGCCTGTTTCTGTGCTGTACATTCTCTACCGAAACCTTGCTTGAATGTTAACAATTGGCCATAGCATGTTCAGAGTGTCGAAACTGTTTAGAGATGCGCTGTATGGCTGCACAAGGCTGTGGCAAGAAAAGCCTTATATGAGCTGTAAAGCGGTCTTTGGCAGGCAGGATGTTGCTCCATTTCGGAAGCATCTGGCAGTCAGAGACTGGAGTCCAGTCTCCACAGAGTGGGGTAGGCACAGCTCCAGCCAGAGCCAGTCCCTCAGGACCAGGCTGCCTTGACATTTATTCCTATGATTGATGACTTGAATGGCGCTCTCCCTCACTGTGGCACAGAGAGTTCTGCTGACTTTTACTCTGATGATTAATGTGTTAATTAGAGACCATCACAAGCTGTTCATTAACCCTCAAGCAATGATTTTCTCCTCATGAATTATGCTGCTTTGCAGAGGTCCCATGAGCATTGATGCCAACTGGAATTTGCATATATTCACCATGATCAGGATCATCTCAAGCAGCAACTCAAGTGGTTAAGAGACACATTTTGTGAATCGAGAGGGGGGGGGTTTGAATGAATTCTGATCCTCTGTTCACCTCTGTTGATGTTCTTCCTTCCTGAAAATTCATTAAATTTAATAATATTTCTTTTGCCCTCAGCAATTTATTTCCTATTTTCTCCCTTCTCCCCACACCCACCCCACCACCACCCACCCCCCCTCCCCACCCCACCACCCCAAGGTCTAACTCTGTCGTGTAGCAATGTCCTTAACCCTTTTTTTAATCCCAGTCCCCTGTTGAGTACAAAAGTGCCATGATTGGCTGGGGAGATGAGGGAAGGGGTAAAAGGTGCTGATTGTCCAACTGAACGTTCCCTCTCTCCCTGTGGAGAAATTCAGGATATCAAACTCTGACGCCTCTTGGAAATGCCAGCTGTTCATCTGCCTGATGTTAAATGTCACCTACATTATTTGTACCTCTTGTATGTTAGAATAATCTCGTTACTTGGTTACCAGTACATCCGCATGAAAAAGAATGAATTTATACCTGGCCTTTATACAGCACCTTTCATGACCTGAGAACATCCCAAAATGCTTTAAAACCAATGCATTTCTGTACTCAGTGCTGTAAAGTAGGGTATGCAGCAGCCAATCTGCATGCAGCAAGCTCTCACAAATAGCAATGTGATAATGACCAAATAATCAGGTTTTGATGCTGCTCAAGGGATAAATATTCACCAGGACACTAGGGAGAACCCCTCCCCCACCCCCCAAGCAAATATCCCCACTTTCCTTGGAAATAGTATCATGATATCTTTTAATTCCATTTGAAAGAACAGGCAGGGTCACAGCTTATCACCTCATCTGAATGACCGCATCTCCAACAGTGCAACAGACACTCAGATATGCACTCGGAGTGTCAGCCTGGATGATGTGCTCAAGTCTCCAGAGTGGGACTTGAACCCACAAGCTTCTGTCTTGAGGATACAAGAAGTGTTATCACTAAGTCACAGCTGACACCATCTATTCATCCCTAGCCCAGGAAAACTGAGGTTTCTTACTGCCCAACCAACCAGGGGCTGAATGGGGGCATTTCTGATCTGTAAGGCTTCACATCCACTCATTTACCAGTGAGCCATGTGATTGTTTCCCTCGTGAGTTTTCTCAAAGTGCTCCTGTGATGTAATATATTGATGCAACTGTTCAAAACCAGTTTTACAGAACCATCAACAGAACAAGATGCCAGTCAGCCCATTGGCCTGTGCTATCTCTTTGAAAAAAAACTCTCCAATTAGTCCCACATGCTTGCTCTTTCTATACAGGCCTGCAAATGTTGCTTTTTCACATATTTATCCAATTCTCTTTTGAAAGTTGCTATTGAACCTGCTTCCACTGCCCTTCCCTGGTGCGGTGCATCTCAGACCACAACAACTCACGGCTTAAAAACAATTCTCCTCATGTTTCCTCTGGCTCCTTTTCCAATTATCTTAAATTCATGTCGTTTGGGACTGACCCTCCTTCCCAGTAAAAACAGTAATCTCCTTATCTACTCTATCAAAACCCTTCAGAATTGTGAACGCCTCTATTAAATCTCCACTTAACCTTCTCTGTTATAAGGAGAACAATGCCAGGTCCTTTATTACAAAGTTTAGTTAAATGCCCTCAGTGATCTTGCTAAATTATACGCAAATTGGCTTTTTTTTATAGTTGTTGGTTTGACAGAGCAAAAAGAATAGTCTTTCAGGCAGATGGATATAACAGAATGATGAAATGGCATGGTACCATAATGGCAAGCATTACCTGGCCGTAAAATATACGATCGCAATCAACTGGCATGACTATCCCTGAGAAGAAAATGACAACTTTTTGGTACGTGTACAAATGAACAGATAAATTGGAGGATAAAGCAGCCACGAGGAAACTCCCATAATGTGTACAATTATGTCTCACACATTTCCAACTCTCTCTCCCAACACTCGAACCTTAACAGTTTGCATATGTTAGACGGTGGATCTTTACGGCTACTTAATCATTAATGATTTTATTTTAGGTGCCCAGTGATGGGTTTCCCAGCAGCAGGCACTGAGGATGTTCACACTGGGTTCGGAGCTGCTGCCGTATGAGAGGCTGTTCCATACGTCACATTCCTCATACAGTTTGTGACATAGCATTCTGTCAGATTCTCACATTTGCATATGTATCGTTCTACATCCTCGCACTGGAACATATTGACACACAAATTGGTGTTAATGAATTCTATGTAAAGTTGTTACGTGGGTCCACCCTGAATGTTGAACTACAACAGCAACTTTTGGCATTTATTTAGCAACTATTAACATAATAAAACAGTCCAGTGGGCACCTAATTCACAGGATTGTAATATAGCAAAATTTTGCACCAAGCCACAGAAAGCTACATTAGAGCAAATGGTCATAAAGCCTGGCCAAAGACACAGGTTTTAAGGGGCATCTTAAAAGTGGAAAGAGAGACGGCAAGGCGGAGAGGTGTAGGGGGCTGATCACAAAGCTCAGGGTCTAGGCAACTGAAGGTGCAGCCACCAATGGAGGAGCAATTACAATTGGGGATGCTCAAGAGGCTAGAATTAGATGAGTGCGGATATCTCAGAGGGTTGTGGGGCTGGAGGAGATTACAGAGATAGAGGGGGGATAAAGCTATGCAGGAATTTGAAAACAAGGATGAGGATTTTAAATTATCACTTTGATGCTTTTTTAAACAGCTGTACTTTCTGGCTGTAATATACATCTATTGTGCAGTGTGAACCAATAGTTAACCAACTATTTTCAAGAAAAAGAAGCCTTATAGCCCATTCCTGTTTGTTTTTATATTGACTCCGTTTCAGATTACATCTAAACATTAAGAGGCCTTTTCGGCCCCTTCAGCCTGCTCTGTAACTCATCAGTTAGTTCCACGGCAACACACTGATATTGCTCCAGCGACGGACGTAACAGATAGCAAGGCACATCTGCACACAAGAGGTAAACCACACAACAGGTAGACAAGATGCACTGCACAACCAAATCAAATTCATTTTCTTCTGCCTTTCAGTCTGCCTTGCTTTTATTGCATGAGAAAGTAATGGGGTAAAAATTCTGTTGGGCCCACACTTGGTTGATGTAAAACTTGTGCACTCCCAACCTTTAAGTTTCCACTCTAATGGAAGAGTTATTCTTATGAAAGAAACATAAGAAGAGGAATTGAGTGAGAAGATATTGAGAGTGCCAAGTGAAAGACAAGTGAGGGGCTTTCATCATTACCTAACATGACAACACAGAAACAGGCCACTTGGCCTGGCTGGTCAATACCACTCTTAATGTCCCACACATGCCTCCTCCCATCCAACCTCACCTAACGCTATCCACGTATGCTTCTATTCTTCTCACCCTCGTGTGCCTTATCTAGCTTCCCCTTGCATTGTTACAGAGGTAATTAGAAATCTGAGAAAGGGAAGCTCGGGTTCCCCATGAAGCCATGACGGAGGGTATGCTGCCTGCTCTACAGCTCCCTGCACAAAGGCCAGGATTGGATGTGAAAAATAATTGAAGTGATAACGGTCATGGCAAGAGTGGGGGCAGAGTGCGGGAGGTGGCCGGGGGCCAGTAGAGCAGAACTTACTCCTTGGCTGAACCCCTTACCCCACTTGCACTAAACCCAGCAAACAATCCCTAGAACTTTTCATGAAGATACAGAGTCACTATTAGCAAGGTGGGCCAGAGGAACAGTAAGCCTTCCCTCAGTTACAGCCTCCCTGGTGAGATAAATTACTTCAGCAAAGGCTTAGTTAACACAAAGCACTTTCCAGCCAATTAAGTAATTTTGAAGTGCAGTCATGTTGGGAATCTCAGCAGCCAATCTCTGCACAGCAAGCTCCCAAAAAACAGCAACTGCTGATAATTTGATTTTTTTTTAATGATGTTGCTTGAGAAATAAATATTTCCAAGCCACCTGGAATAACTCCCTTGCGCTTCTTCGAAATAGTGTCGTGGGGTTATTTACATCCACCTGAGAGGACAGATGGAGCTTCGGTTTAACATCTCATCCAAAAGACAGCAGCACCTCTAACTGTGCAGCACTTCCTCAGTACCGCACCAGAATATGTGTCAGCCAATGTTTTGTACTCAAGCCTCTGGAGTGGGACTTGAACCCACAACCTCTCGACTCAGAGGCAATAATGCGATGCCCACCCTTGAGCCATGGCTGTTTGTTGTTATCTACCCTCTATTATAAAGTCTCCATGGCAACTGCAGCCTTAGGCTAAGTTACAGCTTTTTGAATTATAGTATTCAATTTGGAAATATGTAAATGAGAAGTGGATGGCAGAGGCATGGCATTAGCTGAAGACAGATAGGGATACAAATATAACCCCAGGGTAAATATTCATAATGAGGGAAATGAGGTATTCGAGAAACCAAGAGACTGAAAATCAAATAACGAGCTGCTTGACACTAAAAATCTCAACATTTTTAGAAACAAATCTCTGAAGCTTAAAGGAAGGTGCAGAAAGAAAAGGAAGATGTAATGGGACTTAGCGCAGGCAAAGTTAAGTGCTGTGAGTGCCCACGATTTCTAAGCAGAGGTGCCTTAAGGGGCAACAACAACAACTTATATTTATATAGCACCTTCAATGAAATAAAACATCCCAAGCATTATACAAAAAGTATGATGCTAAGACACATAAGGAAATGTTAGGTTAGGTAACCAAAGGCTTTGTCAAAAAGTCTTGAGGGGTGTCTTAAAGGAGGAAAGCGGAGAGGTTTAGGGAGGGTATTTCGGAGCTTAGGGCCGAATCAACTGAAGGCCAAGCAATTAAAATCGGGAAGAGGCCAGAAATCGAGGATTGCCAATTGGCTGGAAGAGATTACAGAGATAGAGAGGTGCGAGGCAATGGAGGGATTTGAAAGCAAGGATGAGGATTTAAAAATCAAGTCGTTTCGTGATTGGGAACAAATGTAGGTCAGCGAGCACAAAGTGCAAGGCAAAATCGTCTAGAGGCCAATGTAAAGGACTAGGGGGATAATAATCAAAATAAATGGTGTAATCTGAGAGAAAGGGAGGCTGCATTTACTCAAGCAGGAAACTGCAAACCTGAAATCAATGAATTAATAGTCAAGAATCGTTGCAGTCAGGGTAAGAAGCCAGTTTATTTTTGGAGCTATTTGGAAGGGAGGGAGTAATAGCAGATGTTTTTAATGAGCCTCGAGGTTGGGTGAAATGATAGTTTGACCTTCCACAAGGGAAGAAGCATAATTCAATGAGCCTCTCAACAGAGCAGTGACCCAGCATTCAACATTGAGCCCAAGATCATGACACATTTGACAGTCATGAGCATCGACACAATGACCATAATATCACCTCACCTGCCTTTGATCATAGGCTTCAACCTGCAAGACTTCTTAGGACTACTGATTTTAAGACAAGAGGCAATGAAAAATAATATTAGCAATAAATTTAAGGCGACAATTTGTTCATATATTAAAGTAGCAAGACAGTATTGAAACCTAAAATTAAGGTATCTTCTGCCTCACAATCCTCACGAGCCCCTCGAATTTAGCCTCTTGTACGTCCTGGATTTCCATCAACCCACCATTCATTGCTTTGTCTTCAGATGCGTGGGCCCTAAACTCTGGAGTTCCCTCTTAAACATCTCCTCACAGTCTCTCTTCTCCCTTCAAGATGTGCCTTAAAACCCACCTCTTTGACCAGCTTTACGTCATCTGCTTTAATGTCTCCAAGTGTAGCTCGGTGCCACCCTTTTCAGCAAGATTCAAATAAGGAATTCAGAAGAAACTTCTTGACCAAGGGAGTAGTAAGAATGTGAAACTCACTGCCACAAAGTTAACGTGTAAAGTATAGATGTATTTTTGGAGAGTCTGGATAAGCACACGAGAGAGGAATGTGTCGAGGCTTATCCTTATAGTTAGAAGTGAAAGGCTGGGAGGAGGGTCAGGTGGAGCATGAGCGCCAGCATGGATGGTTGGATCAAATGTTTCCGTTTCTCGGCGTTATGTTAAAAATGATAAAACTCCCCTGGTGTTGGAATTGCACAGATATCCTTGAGTGAAATGCTGCTGTTGGGACTTAAACTAAAGTAACAGATCCGAGAGACATGTAGTCCCCACTGACTGGAAGCTCAGCAAAATGGCTGACTCATTTGAATGGTACAGAACCCTCTGAGGCCTAATACACACAAGCAGACTTTACTCAAGAGAAAGGACTGGAAATATAGGCAGATTCACTCGAGAGCTCATACCGTCAAGGGGCCAGATACACAGGCAGGTCCACATGAGGGACTCAGCACTGTATAGCAGGAAACAAATTAGGCAGACTCACTCCAGCTCCACAGGGCAGAATCCACTCAAGCAACACACCCAACTCAAAACTCCTGGCTTTCTGGCCAGAGAATAACCATCACTCGCACCATGAATCTGCTCACATTCTATGGTGAAGCAGGTTGATTATCCAAATCTTAGAGGAGGCCTTTTTCTTGTTGTTAACTGCTCTGCCTTACTAAAAATTACAGCTTTTTTACCCTCCAAATGAACCCTTAAATCGTCCTCAGGAAAGTGTTCATCTAATTCTAGCCCACCTAATTCAAATTATAGTTAGTGGCTTTTGACCAATCATGCTCTAGTTGGTAACCTTTGACCCCAGAGTGTGTGCATCACTTGCCAAGTTGATATATGAACAGTTGAATTTCTCAGCGGTGGTTCACATTTGGCATTGAATCGCAGTGCTTGCTGCCTGTGTCCAAGTTAACTTTTCACTTTACCAGTCATTGGAGCTTTGCTTAGAGATCTCCCTAGCCCCCCCCCCCCATCACCCCTCCCCCCTCAACTGCACCCTCCAACCCGACACCCCACCCTGCGTCCAACCTTTTTCTTTTCCTTTTTATTTCTTCAGGGAGCTTTCTCTTTGTTTTTCCATCCTGGCAACTGCCTAAAATCACAATGCAATTTACTTATCCCTGGGTAAATATCAAGGCTGCGAATGACATTGAATCTCGTTGTAAAAGATAATTCCCCACTGGATTGCATCCCGCTCATGCATGTCTGTTCCTGGCAGCCGACAATTTCTGGAAAGAAAGGTAATCTGAAAGATAAATGCCACCGTAATGCACAAGATGCGAACGGGCTCAGTCTCGGCCATCTGTAACCTGCCGGAGAGAGAGGATAAAAAAAACACCTGTCATATCCTCACACTTGAACGCAAAGGATTCCCTTCTTTGTCCCCCCGCACCCCCCAACACCAAACATTGCATTTACTTGTTAACATCAGGTCGGTTTCATAAACACCTCCTAAGCTCTCGTCCCTCCTTCCCACCAGCTCCTCCGCGGCCAAACCAACCATCCATCTGAGTCACTTTACCGACATGTAGATAAGTCAAGAACCCACTGCCTCCCCACTTGGAGCGGCACTATTTCTTCCCATCAGGCAGGCAACATCTATTTTTCTGGCCCCTCCAATTTCGATTCATTTCGTTCCACTCTCCGACTCTCAGAGGGGAAAAAAAAATAGAAAAAAAAACTGTAGCTGGACACTTCCTGCATTGACACGTTGTCATCCCAGTGTGACATGTTAAGCGCAGTTATCTCCAATGCAAAGAGGTGCTGTCATTGTGAGTCTTGGCACATTGATGTTAGAGCGCAGGTAGGAGAAGTTGCGGGGTCTTGTGTAGTCTGTTCCTGTAATATTCTGACTGGCCTAGGAATGCCTGTGAGTGATCACCCCTAAAGTCTCCATCTCTGGCTGAAAGGAATATTCGTGACCTTTTGGTACCTGACCTAAATTTACTTTCATTAGTTTATATGTTTGACCTCTTGTTATTTTACCTTATTTTAATGTTAGAATTGACCTTGTCAAACCTTAGCAGGGGTGAAATTAGGAAACACGTCAACACTCAAAAGATGGTAGATTTTTTTTCTGCCAATAGGAATTAATGCTAAATGTTTACCTCATCCTATCTCATTTTAAATCTAAGATTGATAGATTTATGATGACCAAATACGTTGAGATAGGGGGCAAATATGCAGTTAGTTCAGATTAGCCTTGATCTCATTGAATGGTGGAATAGGCTCAAGGAGCTAATTGGCTGGAGGATACGGGGAATAGGGTGTTGGGCCTAGGATTTCTCTTTGGATTCAGGCAAGGGGGCTCTCCCCTCCTACATTCCAGCAATCCAGAAGCTGCACTTCTGGCTCCCGGGTACATCTGGGGTCATCCTGAGGCCTTGTGTGGCTGAGGGTGGCCTCATTGATTAACCGGAGGCTGCATGTTTCTGGCCTGGTTTTTAGCACTGAGCGAGGGGCTGATCGGAGATAATTAGTGTCATGGTGAGGGGTCATTACTTTATTTTGGAGAGATTTTGCTGTGGTGAGGAGTTATTTTTGGGAGATTTAGCACAGGGAGGGTTTACCTTTGGGGGAATTGATTGCTGTGTTGAGAGGTTTACTATGGTAGGTTTTAGTGATGGGGCAGGGTTTATTTGGAGGGATTTAGTGCTGTGGTGTGGCAGGGGTCTTTTGGGGGGATTTAGAGCGGTGGTTAGAGGTTCATTGAGGGATTATTGGGGCATTTTTACTATGGTGAGGGGAGTTAGTGGGGGGACAGTTCTATGGTGAGGGGCTGTTGAGGGGGAAGTCAGACGGGGGCTCGCTGAGGTGGTTTAGTATTGAGGTGTGGGTTTTACCCAGGGGATTAAATTGTTGAGGTAGTGGGCTTGTAAGAGGGTTTAATTTAACTCTATTTAATTTGCTGCAGTTGGGACTGTATCGAGGGGGATTGGTGGCGAGGCTGGGTTTCACCGGTGGGGAAATGGCACATCTGGAGGACAAGATCACATTTACTGTTTATCTGGGCCCTGCTGGTCGGTGCCTTTCAACATTAACAACAACAGCATCAAGAGCTAATGGCTAAAGGAGTAAACCCAACACAAAATCTGGAGCGGCGTTCCATTAGGTGGTTGGTATTTCCCTCAAGTCAACACCAACTGGCAACTCCTGCAACCGAGTAGGCCCCAGACATACAGGCTTTCATCTTTCCTCTGAAAACCAGCATATGAGATCGAGGGGGGAGGGTGGTGGAGGGGTGGGGGGAGGAGGTGGTGGGAGGGGGAGGTGCGGGGCGGCACAAATGCTAGGCAATTTTGCTCCTCCTAAAAATATGTTGAGGCTACACAGCAAATAAAGAAAGATAACCTTTTGGCTTGGAAGCTGGACTATGTGCCCTGACATGAACAACACGCCATATTCCACATCATGTGTACGAAAGACAGGCTTGATTGACCGTGAGCTACACCACTTGGTATCGACATTGCTCCTCCACAAGAAACCAGATTAGCCAACTCAGGCTCGATCCGTAAGGCTATTTACACTTTCAGTTGGCATGGAAAGGGTGCTGAAGACCACAGTGAGCATAGTGTAGGCTTCGCAGTGAGCAATCGGCTAACACGGTCAATTGAGTCACCAGTAGCAACCTCGGCACAGTCAACTCCATGTGTGCCTACCCACAAACTCTGTATACCAGCATCACAGAGAAAGACATTTCTATAACTCCCTAGGTGACGTTCTGAGGAATGTTCCAAATGGCGAGAGGCTATCCATCCAGGGTGACTTCTACCCACGCGTTGGGGGCAGCAAATGATTCATGGCCAATATGCCTCAAAGATCATGGGTTAATAAGGTCAATGATAACGGACAGCACCTTATTGAGCTTTGTGTCCTGAGGCGTTGCCAACACCTTCTTTCAGGACAGGCGCTGCATCCTGGTCGGAGAACACTGATGATGCAGAGCTAGCAACTTTGTAGCAACTCAGCTACAAAGGCTCATGGACTGCCTCTCCCAGGCCTGTAACTTGTTCTCACGTCTATAAGTTTCAAGAAAACTGTGGTCATGGGACAAGATGTTGCATCTCCGTCCCTGATCACACTAAATAACACCCCCTAGGAAGTGGCAAGCAAATTCTGCGACCCCGGGTCCCAGGTAACAGGCAATCCGTCCCTTGATGCAGAACTTACATAGAAACTAGGAGCAGGAGTAGGCCATTCGGCCCTTCGAGCCTGCTCCACCATTCATTATGATCATGGCTGATCATCCAACTCAATAGCCTGCTCCTGCTTTCTCCCCATACCCTTTGATCCCTTTCACCCCAAGAGCCATATCTAACTTCTTGTTGAAAGCATACAATGTTTTGGTTTCAACTACTTTCTGTGGTAACGAATTCCACAGGCTCACCACTCTCTGGGTGAAGAAATTTCTCCTCATCTCAGTCCTAAATGATTTACCCCATATCCTCAGACTGTGACCCCTGGTTCTGGACTCCCCCACCATCGGGAACATCCTTCCTGCATCTACCCTGTCTAGTCCTGTTAGAATGTTATAAGTTTCTATGAGATCCCCCCCTCATTCTTCTGAACTCCAGCGAATATAATTCTAATCAACTCAATCTCTCCTCATATGTCAGTCCCGCCATCCCAGGAATCAGTCGGGTAAACCTTCCCTGCACTCCCTCTATAGCAAGTACATCCTTCCTCAGATAAGGAGACGAAAACTGCACACAATATTCCAGGTGTGGTCTCACCAAGGCCCTGTACAATTGCAGCAAGACATCCCTGTTCCTAGTACTCGAATCCTCTGGCTATGAAGGCCAACATACCATTTGCCTTCTTTACCGCCTGCTGCATCTGCATGCTTACCTTCAGCGACTGATGTACAAGGACACCCAGGTCTCGTTGCACATTCCCCTCAGTCAATTTATAGCCATTCAGATAATAATCTGCCTTCCTGTTTTTGCTACCAAAGTGGGTAACTTCACATTTATCCACATTATACTGCATCTGCCATGCATTTGCCCACTCACTCAGCTTATCCAAATCACACTGAAGCATCTCTGCATCCTCCTCACAGCTCACCCTCCCACCCAGCTTTCTGTCATCTGCAATTTTGGAGATATTACATTTAGTTCCCTTATCTAAATCATTAATATATATTGTGAATAACTGGGGTCCCAGCACCGATCCCTGCAGTACCCCACTAGTCACTGCCTGCCATTCGGAAAAAGACCCGTTTACTCTTACTCTTTGTTTCCTGTCTGCCAACCAGTTTTCTATCTATCTCTGTACACTACCCCCAATCTCATGCGCTTTAATTTTAGACGCTAATCTTTTATGTGGGACTTTGTCAAAAGCCTTCTGAAAGTCCAAATAAACTACATCCACTGGCTCCCCCTCATCAACTCTACTAGTTACATTCTCGAAAAATTCCAGTAGATTTGTCAAGCATGATTTCCCTTTTCTAAATCCATGCTGACACTGTCCGATTCTGCCAATGTTTTCCATGTGCTCAGCTATTAAATCTTTTATAATGGACTCTAGAATTTTCCCCACTACCGACGTTCAGGCTGACTGGTCTATAATTCCCTGTTTGCTCTCTACCACTCTTTTTAAATAGTGGGTTTACATTAGCTACCCTCCAATCTGTAGGAACTGTTACAGAGTCTATAGAATCTTGGGAGATGACCACCAATGCATCCACTATTTCTGGGGCCACTTCCTTAAGTACTCTGGGATGTAGATTATCAGGCTCCGGGGATTTACTGGCCTTCAATCCCATCAATTTCCCAACACCATTTCTCTACTAATGCTGATGTCTTTCAGTTCCTCCCTCTCACTAAACCCTGTGTTCCCCAACATTTCTGATATGTTATTTGCGTCCTCCTCTGTGAAGACAGAATCAAAGTATGTATTTAGTTGGTCAGACATTTCTTCGTTCCCCATTATAAATTCCCCTATTTCTGGTTGTATGGGACCTACATTTGTCTTCACCAATCTTTTTCTCTTCACATACCGATAGAAACTTTTACTGTCAGTTTTTATGTTCCCTGCAAGCGTACTCTCGTACTCCATTTTCCCCTTCTTAATCAATCCCTTGGTCCTTCTTTACTGAATTCTAAACTGCTCCCAATCCTCAGGTCTGTTGTTTTTTTCTGGCCAATTTGTATGCCTCTTCCTTGCATCTAATACTATCTCTAATTTCCCTTGTAGGCCATGGTTTGGCCACATTTCCTGTTTTACTTTTGCGCCAGACAGGAATAAACAATTGTTGCAGTTCACCCATGCACTCTTTGAATGTTTTCCATTGCCTATCCACTGTCATCCCTTTAAGTAATGTTTCCCAATTCATCATAACCAACTCGCGCTTCATACCATCGTAGTTTCCTTTATTAAGATTCAGGACCCTAGTCTCAGAATCAACTACATCACTCTCCATCTTGATGAAGAACTCTTTCATATTATGGTCGCTCATCCCCAAGGGCCCTCACACAACTGGATTGCCAATTACTCCTTTCTCATTACACAATACCCAGTCTAGGATGGCCTGTTCTCTAGTTGGTTCCTCAACGTATTGGTCCAGAAAACCATCCCGTATACACTCCAGGAATTCCTCCTCTACGGTATTGTTACTAATTTGATTTGCCCAATCTATATGCAGATTAAAGCCACCCATAATCACAGATGTTCCTTTATTATATGCATGCCTAATTTCCTGTTTAATGCCATTCCCAACATCACCACTACAGTTTGGGGGTCTATATATAACCCCCAATAATGTTTTTTGCCCCTTAGTGTTTCTCAGCTCTGCCCATACAGATTCCACATCGTCGGAGCTAATATCTTTCCTCACAATTGCATTAATTTCCTCTTTAACCAGCAATGCAACTCCACCGCCTTTTCCTTTTTGTCTGTCTTTCCTAAATACTGAATGCCCCTGGATGTTCAGTTCTCATCCCTGGTCACCGTGTAGCCATGTCTCCGTAATCCTGACTATATCATACCTGTTTAGATCTATTTAACATTACTTGTCCTGTTCTCACTATTTTTCACTGAGGCCCTGTTTGATTCTTGCCCTTGATTTCCCTGCCTATCACTTTTCTTAGTCCCCTTTCTGTCTTTTGCTCTTGTCCTTGATTCCCCTCCTCTGACTCCTTGCATAGGTTTCCATCCCCTGCCATTTTAGTTTAAACCCTCCCCAACCACTCTAGCAAATGTTTCCCCTAGGACATCAGTCCTGGTCCTGCCTAGGTGTAACCCATCCAATTTGTACCGGTCCCACCTCCACCAGAACCGGTCCCAATGTCCCAGGAAACTTAAACCCTCCCCCTCACACCATCTCTTCAGTCACGTATTCATCCAATATATCGTGCTATTTCTACTCTGACTAGCACGTGACACTGGTAGTAATCCTGAGATCACTACCTTTGAGGTCCAACTTTTCAACTTGCTTCCTAACTCCTTATATTCTGCTTTTAGGACCTCATCCCTTTTTTATCTACGTCGTTTGTACCAATGTGTACCACGACCACTGGCTGTTCACCCTCCCCCTTCAGAACGTCCTGTAGCCGCTCTGAGACATCCTTGACCCTAGCACCAGGGAAGCAACATACCATCCTGCAGTCTCGTTTGTGGCCACAGAAATGTCTATCTATTCCCCTTACAATTGAATCCTCTATAATTATTGCATTCCCACACTCTTTACTCCTTCCCTGTGCAGCAAAGCCAACCGCGGTGCAATGAATTTGGCTGTTGCTGCTTTCCCCGAGAGGCCATTCCCCCCAACAGTATCCATAGCCGTATATCTGTATCGCAGGGGAATAGCCACAGGAGATTCCTGTACTGCCTGCCTAATCCTCTTGCTTTGCGTGGTGGTCACCCATTCCCTTCCTGCCTGTGGACTCTTAGCCTGCGGTGTGACCACCTCTCTATACGTGCTATCCATGATACTCTCCGCCTCGCGGATGCTCCACAGTGTCCCCAGCCGCCGCTCCAGCTCCAAAACCCGGGCTTCCAGGAGCTGCAGCAGGAGACACTTCCAGCATACGTGCTGACCCTGGACACTGGAAATGTTCCTGGCTTCTCACATTGAAAAGGGGGAGCACACCATGGCTTTGAGCTCTCCTGCCATGACTTACCCGTTTAAGTTAAATTAAAAGTTTTGGAAGATACTTAATATCAAATAATATCAATTACTCTTGGGCCCTTCTTCCCTGCTCCTCATTGTTACAGAATATAACCCTTACAAATGCTGAACCACAAAATAAGGCCTTAAAAACTATAAGCAATAAAATGCTTACCTGGCCATACTCATGGTACTCAATGGATCACCTCATTCCCTCCTCACCAAACTCCCTCAGTCATCCCTGCTCTCCCAGCTTCTCTTCATTTCCTGACTCCTCTCATGCTTCTCTTTAACTCCCTTGCTACACACACAGGAAAAGCAGTTGCCATCTTTGGCTGACTCATGAAACGCACATGAAAGAACATCAAGTTGACCCTTAAGGCCAACTTGATGGTTTATGAGGCTGTGTTCTTAGCACCTTGCTGTGTGGCTGTGAAACATAGACAACTTACAACTACTAAGAAAAGAATCTCAATAATTTCTATCTTTTCTGTTATGGGATTGCAGGGCAACGTCAATAGTCCTTTCAACGAGAGAGGTCCCAAGTTCCAAGGCTAACACTCATGAAACAGGCAGCTTCATTGGCTCAGACATGTCTGCAGGGTGGGAGATGGTCACAAAAGGTATATGACATGGTAGCCAGAGCCAGACGAGCAGCGGGACGCCCAAAGTCCAACTTCAAGAATGCTGGCAAGCATGACATGAAGGCCCCAGACATTGATCCCCACACCTGGGAGTCACTGGCAGATGACAGAGGAAAATGGCAACATCTCCTGTCAGCCGGTGTACCCAACACCGCGATGCCCAGTGGCTTCTGCAGCTTGGCAACAGGCGCCAATACCAAAAGCAACAACCCACAACAACACCCGGTGGCTTCATGTTTGGCACTGGTGGCAGAACCTGACTCTCAAGGATTGACCTCTTCAGCAAAGGTGTACCATATGAAGACACCCCATCTGAAATGGATTGTTTGCTGCACGTGCTCCCTAGCTGGAAGGATGCCAGAACCATTCCTATGATCCTAAATAATTTAAACTGCAAAATCCCTTCTCCCTGAAATGCAAAAATAAAACTTTTTTTAAAAACTTTCTCATGTGGCACTGATCTTTGTTCCTAGGGTTCATTTGGCAAACTTCCAATTTTCTTGCCAAAGCTATTGTTTGCCTATCTTACAATCTCCTTACGTGACTTGATGTCGACTTTTGTTTGCTAATCACTCTTGTGAACGGTCTTGTTAAAGATGCTATCTAAATGCAATGTTGTTCTTGTTGAGGTTAATCAGGCAGCTGGGAGAAGACAATGGTTAAGAGTTCGTCAAGGAAGTGGTCATTATATTTAGATATTCATTTGGGACTAAAGATAATCTCAGCCACTATTTCCTGACATTTGGACATGCGAACCCCTGCTTTGTAAAACGGGTGAAGGAAGCTGGGGCTGGAACTGGTTTACACGGCCCAGATGAGTAACTTTAATTTTTAATATCTCAGTCATGACTGGGTCAGCTTTAGCCATTCATTTCCCTTCTTGTTGGCTCTCATGACTATAGCATTCAATGCTTCAGTTGTTCTGTGTTTGATTATGTGAGTCTGGTAATTGATCTATGCTTGATTGTTTAAGCCTGGGTGTTGACTCAGGGCAAAGTAAACAGACACTAAAGAAGTTATGAAAAGAAGAGCAGGGATAGGCATGGTGCAGAGATAAGCTGTTAACAAGACCTATCGCATACTTAGAAACTGGTGTCATCTCTGCATTGCTAGGGGACGTATAAAATATACAACAATGAGCCTCTGCAGAACTGTTCAGCTCCAAAAACATTGACCCCAGCAGCAGAATTAATGGGTTTCACAGTGGGAATTCCCCTATCTGAGATATTCAGACAAAGAGGAGGGCAACTTGCAGAGAATTGCCAAGCAGCTCAGGGGCGTCCTGTCCTCTTTGATTGGTACTCATACATGTTCGTCTACAGACAGAAGGTCGCAAGCTTGCCTGGCACACATGAAAGTGAATGCTCCTCTTCCCAATGAAACAGGATACTCCAGGGCCTGAAGTTTGTGTTTCAAGGTGGGGCACACGGCCAACCCGAACCCATGTAAAATTGTGTGACATGACGACCCTGATGTCATCACACACTTATCAATATTGAGGTCGGCAGGCATGCGCAGGACTTGGAGCCCCGCCCTCTGACGATTAATGAGCCAATTAAAGCCATTAAAAAGCCTATTGGTCGCAATTTTATGTTGCCACTGTGATTTTTACCTTTTCGCATGGGCAAAACCATTGGCGGGAAATCAGGTTTTAATCATTTCCTCACCCTGGGCAGGATAATAGGTCTCGGGAGCAGCAGCACTTTCTCTGTCATTGCCAGTCCGTTGCTGTGTCAGTCCAGAGTAGTCCCAGAGTTTCTTGGCATCTCATTTGATTGTCAAGCCTGCCCTTCAGCATCTCAGGTCCTCATCTTCTCTGGAAGGTTCCCCTGAGTGTCGCAGCACAGCGCTCCTTCATTTTCAAGGCACCGCTCCTCTGCATCCCATCTAATGGGGATAGTGTATTCTGCTGGTGGAACCTCCTCTGAAGAGGAAGAGAGGGGCGGGAAGGAAGGAGGGCAGATGGCCACGAGCAGCGTCCCAGGGTCAGGCCTTCATGAGGAGAGGCACGGGCTCAGTTGGTGCAGGGCAAGCAGAGAGGTCAAGACGGGAGGGCACGCTGAAGATGCCATTACCCAGCGGCAAGAGTGTTCAAGCAGCGCTCCAACTATCTCCAAATGTCCGAGAACCAGTGTCATAGGAGACTCCCCCTCTCCAGGGACACAGTGACAGCAATATGTCACATGATTTGTCAGGAAATCGCCTCCAACTGTGTGAGTGGACAGCCCACACTCTGAAGGTCACAGTGACCCTCATCTTCAGGGCTCAGTGAGGGATCTGTGCAGCTTTATTCAGTGGGGGATCTGTGCAGCATTTTTCAGTGAGGGATCTGTGCAGCATTTTTTAGTGGGGGATCTGTGCACAATTTCAGTGAGTGATCTGTATGGTGTTTCTCAGGGGGGACCTGTGCGGTATTTTTCAGTGAGCGATCCATGCAGCATTTTTCAGTGAGCGATCCGTGCAGCATTTTTCAGTGGGGGATCTGTGCAGCATTTTTCAGTGGGGGATCTGTGCGGCATTTTTCAGTGGGGGATCTGTGCAGCATTTTTCAGTGAGCGATCTGTGCGGCATTTTTCAGTGGGGGATCTGTGCGGCATTTTTCAGTGAGCGATCTGTGCGGCATTTTTCAGTGAGGGATCTGTGCGGCATTTTGCAGTGAAGGATCTGTGCAGCATTTTTCAGTGGGGGAGCTGTGCAGCATTTTTCATCGGGGAATCTGTGCAGCATTTTTCAGTGAGGGATCAGAGCATCATTTTTCAGTGGGGGATCTAAGCGGCATTTTTCAGTGAGGGATCTGTGCGGCATTTTGCAGCGAGGGATCTGTGCGGCATTTTGCAGTGAGGGATCTGTGCGGCATTTTTCAGTGAGAGATCTGTGCAGCAATTTCAGTGAGGGATCTGAGCAGCATTTTTCAGTGAATGATCTGTGCGGTGTTTTTCAGGGGGGTTTTGTGCAGCAGAATTTTTCAGTTGGCGATCTGTGCGGCATTTTTCAGTGAGGGATCTGTGCAGCAATTTCAGTGATGGATCTGATCAGCATTTTTCAGTGAGTGATCTGTGCAGTGTTTTTCAGGGAGGATCTGTGTGGGATTTTTAGTGAGGAATTTGAGCAGCACTTTTCAGGTGGAATCTGTTCGGCCTTTTTCAGTGGGGGATCTGAGCGGCATTTTTCAGTGAGGGATCTGAGCGGTATTTTTCAGTGGGGGATCTGTGCGGTGTTTTTCAATGATGGATCTGTGCAGCAATTTCAGTGAGGGATCTGTGCGGCATTTTTCAGTGGGGGATCTGTGCGGTGTTTTTCAGTGAGGGATCTGTGTGGCATTTTTCGCTGAGGGATCTGTGCGGTGTTTTTCTGTGGGGGATCTGTGCAGCATTTTTCATTGAGGGATCTGTGCAGCAATTTCAGTGATTGATCTGTGTGGTGATTTTCAGGGGGGATCTGTGCAGCATTGTTCAGTGAGGGATCTGAGTGGCATTTTTCAGTTGGCGACCTGTGCAGCATTTTTCAGTGAGGTATCTGTGTGGTGTTTTGCAGGGGGGATCTCTGCGGCATTTTTCAGTGGGGGATCTGTGTGACATTCTTCAATGAGGGATTTGTGTGGCATTTTTCAGTGAGTGATCTGTGCAACATTTTTCAGTGAGTGAACTGTGTTGCATTTTTCAGTGAGGAATCTGTACAGCATTTTTCAATGGGGGTTCTGTGCAGCATTTTTCAGTGGGGGATCTGTGCAGCATTGTTCAGTGGGGAATCTGAGCATTTTTCAGTGAGGGATCAGTGCAGCATTTTTCCGTTGGGGGATCTCTGCAGCATTTTTCATCGGGGGATCTGTGCGGCATTTTTCAGTGAGGGATCGGTGCAGCATTTTTCAGACAGGGATCTGTGCTGCATTTTTCAGTGGGGGATCTGAGCAGCATTTTTCATTGGGGGATCTGTGTGGCATTATTCAGTTGCGGATCTGAGCAGCATTTTTCAGTGGGTGATCTGAGCATTTTTCCGTGGGGGATCTATGAGGCTTTTTTCAGTGAGTGATCTGTGCAGCATTTTTCAGTGAGGGATCTGTGCAGCATTTTGCAGAGAGTGATCTGTGCAGCATTTTTCAATGAGGATATTTGCAGCATTTTTCATCGGAGGATCTGTGCGGCATTTTTCAGTGAGGTATCGGTGCAGCATTTGTCAGAGAGCGATCTGTGCATTAATTTTCAGTGAGGGATCAGTGCGGAGTTTTTCAGTGAGGAATCTGAGCAGCAATTTTCATCGGAGGATCTGTGCGGTATTTTTCAGTGAGGTAGCGATGCAGCATTTTTTAGAGAGGGATCTGTGCATCAGTTTTCAGTGTGGGATCAGTGCGGCATTTTTCAGTGAGGGATGTATGCGGCATTTTTCAGTGAGGGATCTGAGCATTTTCAGTGGGGGATTTGTGCAGCATTTTTCAGTGGAGGATCTGAGTGATATTTTTCAATGAGGGATCTGTGTGGCATTTTTCAGTGGGGGATCTGTGCAGCATTGTTCAGTAGGGGATCTGAGCAGCATTATTCAGTGGGGAATCTGAGCATTTTTCAGTGGGGGATCTGTGCGGCATTTTTCAGTGAGGGATCTGTGCAGCATTTTTCAGTGAGTGATTTGTGCGACGTTTTTCAGTGAGGTTCTGTGCGGTGTTTTTCAGGGGGGATCTGTGCATCAATTTCAGTGTGGGATCTATGAGGCATTTTTCAGTGGGGGATATGTACCGCATTTTTCAGTGAGGGATCGGTGCAGCATTTTTCAGTGGGTGATCTGTGCAGCATTTTTCAGTGAGGGATCGGTGCAGCATTTTTCAGACAGGGATCTGTGCGGCATTTTTCAGTGGGTGATCTGTGCAGCATTTTTAAGTGGGGTATCTATGAGGCATTTTTCAGTGGGGGATCTGTACGGCATTTTTCAGTGGGGGATCTGAGCAGCATTTTTCAGCGAGGCTCCGAGAATTTTTTCATTGGGGGTTCTGCGCAACATTTTTCAGTGAGGGATCTGCACGGCATTTGTCAGTTGCGGGTCTGTGCTGCATTTTTCAGTGAGGGATCTGTGTGACATTTTTAAGTTGGGGATCTGAGCGGCATTTTTCAGTGGGGGATCTGTGCAGCATTTTTCAGTGAGGTATCTGTGCAGCAATTTCAGTGAGGGACCTGTGTGGCATTTTTCAGCCCATGGATCTGTGCGGCATTTGTCAGTGAGGGATCCGTGCATCATTTTTCATCGGGGGATCTGTGCGGCATTTTTCAGAGAGGGATCTGTACGGCATTTGTCAGTGAGGGATCTGAGCAGCATTTTTCAGTGGGTGATCTGTGCAGCAATTTCAGTGAGGGATCTGTGCAGCAATTTCCAGTGAGGGATCTGCGCGGTGCTTTTCAGGGGAGATCTGTGCAGCATTTTTCAGTGAGGGATCTGTGCAGCAATTTCAGTGAGGGATCTGTGTGCCGTTTTTCAGTGAGAGATCTGTGCGGTGTTTTTAAGGGGGGATCTGTGCGGCATTTTTCCGTGATGGATCTGTGCAGCAATTTCAGTGGGTGATCTGTGCAGCATTTTTCAGTGACGGATTTGTGCGCTGTTTTCAGTGTGTTATCTGTGCTATGTTTTATGGGGGGATCCGTGCGGCATTTTTCAGTGGGGCATCTGTGTTGCATTTTTCAGTGAGGGATCTGTGCGGCATTTTTCAGTTGCGGATCTGAGCAGCATTTTGCAGTGGGAGATCTGAGGATTTTTTAGTGAGGGATCTGTGCAGCATTTTTCAGTGGGGGATATATGAGGCTTTTTTCAGTGCGGGATCTGGGCAGCAATTTCAGTGAGTGATCTGTGCAGCATTTTTCAGTGAGCGATCTGTGCAGCATTTTGCAAAGAGTGATCTGTGCAGGATTTTTCAATGAGGGATATTTGCAGCATTTTTCATCGGAGGATCTGTGCGGTATTTTACAGTGAGGTATCGGTGCAGCATTTTTCAGAGGGGGATCTGTGCATCAATTTTCAGTGAGGGATCAGTGCGGCATTTTTCAGTGAGGGACCTATGCTGCATTTTTCAGTGAGGGATCTGTGCAGCATTTTTCATCGGAGGATCTGTGCGGTATTTTTCAGTGAGGGATCTGAGCAGCATTTTTCAGTTGGGGACCTATGTGGCAATTTTCAGTGAGGGATCTGAGCAGCATTCTTCATCGGAGGATCTGTGCGGTATTTTTCAGTGAGGGATCTGAGCAGCATTTTTCATCGGAGGATCTGTGCGGTATTTTTCAGTGAGATATCGGTGCAGCATTTTTCAGAGAGGGATCTGTGCATCAATTTTCAGTGAGGGATCTGTGTGGCATTTTTCAGTGAGGGATCTGATCGTCATTTTTCAGTGAGGGATCTGTGCAGCATTTTTCAGTTGCGGATCTGTGTGGCATTTTTCAGTGAGGGATCTGTGCAGCATATTTCAGTGAGGGATCTGTGCAGCATTTTTCAGTGAGGGATCTGTGCGGCATTTTTCAGTGAGGGATCTGTGCAGCATTTTTCAGTTGGGGATCTGTGCCGCATTTTTCAGTTGGGGACCTATGCGGTATTTTTCAGTGAGGGATCTGAGCAGCATTTGTCTTTGGAGGATCTGTGCGGTATTTTTCAGTGAGGGATCTATTCATCAATTTTCAGTGAGGGATCTGTGCGGCATTTTTCAGCGAGGGATGTATGCGCCATTTTTCAGTGAGGGATCTGTGTAGCATTTTTCAGTGAGCGATCTGTGCAGCATTATTCAGTGAGGGATCTGAGCGGCATTTTTCAGTGAGGGATCTGGGCAGCATTTTTCAGTGAGGGATCTGTGCAGCAATTTCAGTGAGGGAATGTGCGGCATTTTTCAGCGAGGGATTTGTGCGGCATTTTTCAGTGAGGGATCCATGCATCATTTTTCATCGGGGGATCTGTGCGGCATTTTTCAGTGAGGGATCTGTGCATCATTTTTCAGTTTGGGATCTGAGCTGCATTTTTCAGAGAGGGATCTGTGCGGCATTTGTCAGTGAGGGAGCTGAGCGGCATTTTTCAGTGCGTGATCTGTGCGGAATTTTTCTGTGGGGGATCTGTGCAGCATTTTTCAGTGGGTGATCCGTGCAGCAATTTCAGTGAGGTATCTGTGCGGTGTTTTTCAGGGGAGATCTGTGCAGCATTTTTCAGTGAGGGATCTGTGCAGCAATTTCAGTGGGTGATCTGTGCAGCATTTTTCAGTGACGGATTTGTGCACCGTTTTCAGTGTGTTATCTGTGCTATGTTTTATGGGGGGATCAGTGCGGCATTATTCAGTGGGGCATCTGTGGGGGGTTTTTCACTGAGGGATCTGTGCGGCATTTTTCATTGAGGGATCTGTGTGGCATTATTCATTTGCAGATCTGAGCAGCATTTTTCAGTGGGGGATCTGAGCAGCATTTTTCAGTGGGGGATCTGAGCAGCATTTTTCAGTGGGGGATCTGTGCAGCATTTTTCAGTGGGGGATCTATGAGGCTTTTTTTCAGTGCGGGATCTGTGCAGCAATTTCAGTGAGCGATCTGTGCAGCAATTTCAGTGAGCGATCTGTGCAGCATTTTTCAGTGGGGGATCTGTGCAGCATATTTCAATGAGGGATATTTGCAGCATTTTTCATCGGAGGATCTGTGCGGTATTTTTCAGTGAGGTATCGGTGCAGCATTTTTCAGAGAGGGATCTGTGCATCAATTTTCAGTGAGGGATCAGTGCGACCTTTTTCTGTGAGGGATCTGAGCGTCATTTTTCAGTGAGGTATCTGTGCAGCATTTTTCAGTGAGGGATCTGTGCAGCATTTTTCAGTGGGGGATTTGGGCAGCATTTTTCAGTTGGGGATCTGAGTGGCATTTTTCAGTGGGGGATTTGGGCAGCATTTTTCAGTGAGATATCTGTGCAGCAATTTCAGTGAGGGAATGTGCGGCATTTTTCATCGGGGGATCTGTGCGGCATTTTTCAGTGAGGGATTTGTGCATCATTTTTCAGTGAGGGATTTGAGCTGCATTTTTCAGTGAGGGATCTGTGCGGCATTTGTCAGTGAGGGATCTGAGTGGCATTTTTCAGTGCGTGATGTGTGCGGAATTTTTCAGTGAGGGATCTGTGCAGCATTTTTCAGTGGGTGATCTGTGCAGCAATTTCAGTGCGGGATCTGTGCAGCAATTTCCAGTGAGGTATCTGCACGGTGTTTTTCAGGGGAGATCTGTGCTGCATTTTTCAGTGAGGGATCTTTGCAGCAATTTCAGTGATGGATCTTTGCAGCATTTTTCAGTGAGGGATTTGTGCGCCATTTTTCAGTGAGGGATCTGTGCGGTGTTTTTCAGGGGGGATCTGTGCGGCATTTTTCCGTGATGGATCTGTGCAGCAATTTCAGTGGGTGATCTGTGCAGCATTTTTCAGTGATGGATTTCTGCGCCGTTTTCAGTGTGTTATCTGTGCTATGTTTTATGGGGGGATCCATGCGCCATTTTTCAGTGGGGCATCTGTGGTGGGGTTTTCAGTGAGGGATCTGTGCAGCATTTTTCAGTGGGTGATATTTGTGTCGCATTTTTCAATGAGGGATTTGTGTGGCATTTTTCAGTGAGGGATCTGTGCGTATTTTTCAGTGAGGTATCTGTGTGGCATTTTTCAGTGAGGGATCTGAGCATTTTTCAGTGAGGGATCTGTGCAGCAATTTCAGTGGGTGATCTGTGCAGCATTTTTCAGTGACGGATTTGTGCGCCGTTTTCAGTGTGTTATCTGTGCTATGTTTTATGGGGGGATCCGTGCGGCATTTTTCAGTGGGGCTTCTGTGGTGCGGTTTTCAGTGAGGGATCTGTGCAGCATTTTTCAGTGAAGGATCTGTGCAGCATTTTTCAGTGGGTGATATTTGTGTCGCATTTTTCAATGAGGGATTTGTGTGGCATTTTTCAGTGAAGGATCTGTGCGGTATTTTTCAGTGAGGTATCTGTGTGGCATTTTTCAGTGAGGGATCTGTGCAGAGATTTTCCATTGGGGATCTGACCATTTTTCAGTGAGGGATCTGTGCAGCATTTTTCAGTGACGGATCTGTGCAGAGATTTTCCATTGGGGATCTGACCATTTTTCAGTGAGGGATCTGTGCAGCATTTTTCAGTGAGGGATCTGTGTGGCATTTTTCAGTGAAGGATCTGAGCATTTTTCAGTGAGGTATCAGTGCAGCATTTTTCAGTGAGGGTTCCGTGTGCCATCTTACAGTGGGGGATCTGTGCAGCACTTTTCTGTGGTTGGATCTGTGAAGTATTTTTCAGTGGGGGATCTGTGCAGCATTTTTCAGTGAGGGATCTGTGTGGCATTTTTCAGTGAGGGATCTGTGTGGCATTATTCAGTTGCGGATCTGAGCAGCATTTTTCAGTGGGGGATCTGAGCATTTTTCAGTGGGGGATCTGTGCAGCATTTTTCAAAGAGGGATCTGTGTGGCATTTTTCAGTGAGGGATCTGTGTGGCATTATTCAGTTGCGGGTCTGTGCGGCATTTTTCAGTGGGGGATCTGAGCATTTTTCAGTGGGGGATCTGTGCAGCATTTTTCAGTGGGGGATCTGTGCAGCATTTTTCAGTGGGGGATCTATGAGGCTTTTTTCAGTGCGGGATCTGTGCAGCAATTTCAGTGAATGATCTGTGCGGTATTTTTCAGTGAGCGATCTGTGCAGTATTTTTCAGTGGGGGATCTGAGCAGCATTTTTCAGTTGGTGATCTGTGCATCATTTTTCATTGCGGGATCTGTGCGGCTTTTTCAGTGAGGGATCTGTGCATCATTTTTCAGTGAGGGATCTGAGCTGCATTTTTCAGTGAGGGATCTGTGCGGCATTTGTCACTGAGGGATCAGAGCGGCATTTTTCAGTGCGTGGTCTGTGCGGAATTTTTCCGTGGGTGATCTGTGCAGCATTTTTCAGTGGGTGATCTGTGCAGCAATTTCAGGGGAGATCTGTGCAGCATTTTTCAGTGAGGGATCTGTGCAGCATTTTTCAGTGAGGGATCTGTGTAGCAATTTCAGTGGGGGATCTTTGCAGCATTTTTCAGTGAGGGATTTGTGCGCCGTTTTCAGTGTGTTATCTGTGCTATGTTTTATGGGGGGATCAGTGCGGCATTTTTCAGTGGGGCATCTGTGGGGGGTTTTTCAGTGAGGGATCTATGCGGCATTTTTCAGTGAAGGATCTGTGCAGCATTTTTCAGTGGGTGATTTTTGTGTCGCATTTTTCAATGAGGGATTTGAGTGGCATTTTTCAGTGAGGATCTGTGCGATGTTTTTCAGGGGGGATCTGTGCAGCATTTTTCTGCGATGGATCTGTGCAGCAATTTCAGTGGGTGATCTGTGCAGCATTTTTCAGTGACGGATTTGTGCGCCGTTTTCAGTGTGTTATCTGTGCTATGTTTTATGGGGGGATCCGTGCGGCATTTTTCAGTGGGGCTTCTGTGGTGCGGTTTTCAGTGAGGGATCTGTGCAGCATTTTTCAGTGAAGGATCTGTGCAGCATTTTTCAGTGGGTGATATTTGTGTCGCATTTTTCAATGAGGGATTTGTGTGGCATTTTTCAGTGAAGGATCTGTGCGGTATTTTTCAGTGAGGTATCTGTGTGGCATTTTTCAGTGAGGGATCTGTGCAGAGATTTTCCATTGGGTATCTGACCATTTTTCAGTGAGGGATCTGTGCAGCATTTTTCAGTGAGGGATCTGTGTGGCATTTTTCAGTGAAGGATCTGAGCATTTTTCAGTGAGGTATCAGTGCAGCATTTTTCAGTGAGGGTTCCGTGTGCCATCTTACAGTGGGGGATCTGTGCAGCACTTTTCTGTGGTTGGATCTGTGAAGTATTTTTCAGTGGGGGATCTGTGCAGCATTTTTCAGTGAGGGATCTGTGTGGCATTTTTCAGTGAGGGATCTGTGTGGCATTATTCAGTTGCGGATCTGAGCAGCATTTTTCAGTGGGGGATCTGAGCATTTTTCAGTGGGGGATCTGTGCAGCATTTTTCAAAGAGGGATCTGTGTGGCATTTTTCAGTGAGGGATCTGTGTGGCATTATTCAGTTGCGGGTCTGTGCGGCATTTTTCAGTGGGGGATCTGTGCAGCATTTTTCAGTGGGGGATCTGTGCAGCATTTTTCAGTGGGGGATCTATGAGGCTTTTTTCAGTGCGGGATCTGTGCAGCAATTTCAGTGAATGATCTGTGCGGTATTTTTCAGTGAGCGATCTGTGCAGCATTTTTCAGTGGGGGATCTGAGCAGCATTTTTCAGTTGGTGATCTGTGCATCATTTTTCATTGCGGGATCTGTGCGGCTTTTTCAGTGAGGGATCTGTGCATCATTTTTCAGTGAGGGATCTGAGCTGCATTTTTCAGTGAGGGATCTGTGCGGCATTTGTCAGTGAGGGATCAGAGCGGCATTTTTCAGTGCGTGATCTGTGCGGAATTTTTCTGTGGGTGATCTGTGCAGCATTTTTCAGTGGGTGATCTGTGCAGCAATTTCAGGGGAGATCTGTGCAGCATTTTTCAGTGAGGGATCTGTGCAGCATTTTTCAGTGAGGGATCTGTGTAGCAATTTCAGTGGGGGATCTTTGCAGCATTTTTCAGTGAGGGATTTGTGCGCCGTTTTCAGTGTGTTATCTGTGCTATGTTTTATGGGGGGATCAGTGCGGCATTTTTCAGTGGGGCATCTGTGGGGGGTTTTTCAGTGAGGGATCTATGCGGCATTTTTCAGTGAAGGATCTGTGCAGCATTTTTCAGTGGGTGATTTTTGTGTCGCATTTTTCAATGAGGGATTTGAGTGGCATTTTTCAGTGAGGATCTGTGCGGTATTTTTCAGGGGGGATCTGTGCAGCAATTTCAGTGTGGGATCTATGAGGCATTTTTCAGTGGGGGATCTGTGCAGCATTTTGCAGAGTGATCTGTGCAGCATTTTTCAAGAGGGATATTTGCAGCATTTTTCATCGGAGGATCTGAGCGATATTTTTCAGTGAGGTATCGGTGCAGCATTTTTCAGAGAGGGATCTGTGCATAAATATTCAGTGAGGGATCAGTGCCGCATTTTTCAGAAAGGGATCTGGGCAGCATTTTTCAGTGAGCGATCTGTGCAGCATTTTCCAGTTGCAGATCTGTGTGGCATTTTTCAGTGAGGGATCTGTGTGACATTTTTCAGTGAGGGATCTGTGCAGCATTTTTCAGTTGGGGACCTATGCGGCATTTTTCAGTGAGGGATCTGAGCGGCATTTTTCATCGGAGGATCTGTGCGGTATTTTTCAGTGAGGTATCGGTGCAGCATTTTTTAGAAAGGGATCTGTGCATCAATTTTCAGTGAGGGATCCGTGCGGCATTTTTCAGTGAGGGTTGTATGCGGCATTTTTCAGTGAGGGATCTGAGCGTCATTTTTCAGTGAGGGATCTGTGCAGCATTTTTCAGTGAGGGATCTGAGCAGCATTTTTCATCGGAGGATCTGTGCAGTATTTTTCAGTGCGGTATCGGTGCTGCATTTTTCAGTGAGGGATCTGTGCGGCATTTTTCAGTGAGGGATCTGTGCAGCATTTTTCAGTTGGGGACCTATGCGGCATTCTTCAGTGAGGCATCTGTGCCGCATTTTTCAGTGAGTGATCTGTACGGTGTTTTTCATTTGGGGATCAGTGCAGCATTTTTCAGTGAGGGTTCTGAGCGGCATTTTTCAGTTGCGGGTTGTGCTGCATTTTTCAGTGAGGGATCTGTGTGGCATTTTTCAGTGAGTGATGTGTGCGGCACTTTACAGTGAGGGAATCTGAGCGGCATTTTTCAGTGGGGGATCTGTGCATCATCTTTCAGTGGGGGATCTGTGCAGCATTTTTCAGTGGGGGATCTGTGCATCATCTTTCAGTGGGGGATCTGTGCAGCATTTTTCAGTGGGGGATCTATGAGCCATTTTTTAGTGGGGGATCTTTACGGTATTTTTCAGTGAGGGATCTGTGCAGTATTTTTCAGTGAGGATCCAAGCATTTTCAGTGGGGGATCTGTGCAGCATTTTTCAGTGCAGGATCTGTGCAGCATTTTTCAGTGGGGGATCTGTGTGACATTTTTCAATGAGGGATCTGTGCAGCATTTTTCAGTGAGGATCTGAGCAGCATTTTTCAGTGAGGGATCTGTGCACGTTTTTTGCGTTGGGGGATCTCTGCAGCATTTTTCATTGGGGGAACTCTGTGGTATTTTTCAGTGACGGATCGGTACAGCATTTTTCAGTGGGGGATCTATGAGTCATTTTTCAGTGGGTGATCTGTATGGCATTTTTCAGTGGGGGATAAGAGCAGCATTTTTCATTGGGGGTTCTGCGCAGCATTTTTCAGTGAGGGATCCGTGTGACATTTTTCAGTGAGGGATCTGTGTGGCATTTTTCGGTGAGGGATCTGCACGGCATTTTTCAGTTGCGGGTCTGTGCTGCATTTTTCAGTGGGGGATCTGTGTGGCATTTTTCAGTGAGGGATCTGTGCGGCATTTTTAAGTTGGGGATCTGAGCGGCATTATTCAGTGAGGGATCTTTGCAGCATTTTTCAGTGAGGGATCTGTGCAGCAATTTCAGTGGGTGATCTGTGCAGCATTTTTCAGTGACGGTTTTGTGCGCCGTTTTCAGTGTGTTATCTGTGCTATGTTTTATGGGGGGATCAGTGCGGCATTTTTCAGTGGGTGATTTTTGTGTCGCATTTTTGAATGAGGGATTTGTGTGGCATTTTTCAGTGAAGGATCTGTGCGCTATATTTCAGTGAGGTATCTGTGTGGCATTTCTCAGTGAGGGAACTGTGCAAAATTTTTCCATTGGTGATCTGACCATTTTTCAGTGAGGGATCCGTGTGAGATTTTTCAGTGAGGGATCTGTGTGGCATTTTTCAGTGAGGGATCTGTGTGGCATTGTTCAGTTGCGGAACTGAGCAGCATTTTTCAGTGGGTGATCTGAGCAGCATTTTTCAGTGGGGGATCTGTGCAGCATTTTTCAGTGGGGGATCTATGAGGCTTTTTTTCAGTGCGGGATCTGTGCAGCAATTTCAGTGAGCGATCTGTGCAGCATTTTTCAGTGGGGGATCTGTGCATCATTTGCAGAGAGTGATCTGTGCAGCATTTTTCAATGAGGGATATTTGCAGCATTTTTCATCGGAGGATCTGTGCGGTATTTTTCAGTGAGGTATCTGTGCAGCATTTTTCAGAGAGGGATCTGTGCATCAATTTTCAGTGAGGCATCAGTGCGACCTTTTTCAGTGAGGGATTTAAGCGTCATTTTTCAGTGAGGTATCTGTGCAGCATTTTTCAGTGAGGGATCTGTGCAGCATTTTTCAGTGGGGGATCTGTGCGGCATTTTTCAGTGAGGGATTTAAGCGTCATTTTTCAGTGAGGTATCTGTGCAGCATTTTTCAGTGAGGGATCTGTGCAGCATTTTTCAGTGGGGGACCTGTGCGGCATTTTTCAGTGGGGGATTTGGGCAGCATTTTTCAGTGAGGGATCTGTGCAGCAATTTCAGTGAGGGAATGTGCGGCATTTTTCAGCGAGGGATCTGTGCGGCATTTTTCAGTGAGGGATCCGTGCATCATTTTTCATCGGGGGATCTGTGCGGCATTTTTCAGTGAGGGATCTGTGCATCGTTTTTCAGTGAGGGATCTGAGCTGCATTTTTCAGTGAGGGATCTGTGCGGCATTTGTCAGTGAGGGATCTGAGTGGCATTTTTCAGTGCGTGATCTGTGCGGAATTTTTCTGTGGGGGCTCTGTGCAGCATTTTTCAGTGGGTGATCTGTGCAGCAATTTCAGTGAGGGATCTGTGCAGCAATTTCCAGTGAGGTATCTGCGCGGTGTTTTTCAGGGGAGATCTGTGCAGCATTTTTCAGTGAGGGATCTGTGCAGCAATTTCAGTGAGGGATCTTTGCAGCATTTTTCAGTGAGGGATCTGTGCGCCGTTTTTCAGTGAGGGATCTGTGCGGTGTTTTTCAGGGGGGATCTGTGCGGCATTTTTCTGCGATGGATCTGTGCAGCAATTTCAGTGGGTGATCTGTGCAGCATTTGTCAGTGACGGATTTGTGCGCCGTTTTCAGTGTGTTATCTGTGCTATGTTTTATGGGGGGATCCATGCGGCATTTTTCAGTGGGTCATCTGTAGTGGGGTTTTCAGTGAGGGATCTGTGCAGCATTTTTCAATGAAGGATCTGTGCAGCATTTTTCAGTGGGTGATATTTGTGTCGCATTTTTCAATGAGGGATTTGTGTGGCATTTTTCAGTGAAGGATCTGTGCGGTATTTTTCAGTGAGGTATCTGTGTGGCATTTTTCAGTGAGGGATCTGTGCTGAGTTTTTCCATTGGGGATCTGACCATTTTTCAGTGAGGGATCTGTGTGGCATTTTTCAGTGAGGGATCTGAGCATTTTTCAGTGAGGGATCTGTGCAGCATTTTTCAGTGAGGGTTCCGTGTGCCATCTTACAGTGGGGGATCTGTGCGGCACTTTTCTGTGGTTGGATCTGTGAAGTATTTTTCAGTGAGGGATCTGTGCAGCATTTTTCAGTGAGGGATCTGTGTTGCATTTTTCAGTGAGGGATCTGTGTGGCATTATTCAGTTGCGGATCTGAGCAGCATTTTTCAGTGGGGGATCTGAGCATTTTTCAGTAGGGGATCTGTGCAGCATTTTTCAGTGAGGGATCTGTGCGGCATTTTTCAGTGAGGGATCTGTGTGGCATTATTCAGTTGCGGGTCTGTGTGGCATTTTTCAGTGGGGGATCTGAGCATTTTTCAGTGGGGGATCTGTGCAGCATTTTTCAGTGGGGGATCAGTGCAGCATTTTTCAGTGGGGGATCTGTGAGGCTTTTTTCAGTGCGGGATCTGTGCAGCAATTTCAGTGAGTGATCTGTGCGGTATTTTTCAGTGAGCAATCTGTGCAGCAGATTTTTTGCAGAGAGTGATCTGTGCAGCATTTTTCAATGAGGGATATTTGCAGCATTTTTCAGTGCCGGATCTGTGCAGCATTGTTCAGTGGGGGATCTGAGCAGCATTTTTCAGTGGAGAATCTGAGCATTTTTCAGTGAGGGATCGGTGCAGCATTTTTCAGTGAGGGATCTATGAGGCATTTTTTAGTGGGGGATCTGTACGGCATTTTTCAGTGGGGGATCTGAGCAGCATTTTTCAGTGGGGGATCTGTGTGATATTTTTCAATGAGGGATCTGTGTGGCATTTTTCAGTGACGGATCTGTGCGGCATTGTTCAGTGGGGGATCTGAGCAGCATTTTTCAGTGGAGAATCTGAGCATTTTTCATCGGGGGATCTGTGCGGCATTTTTCAATGAGGGATCGGTGCAGCATTTTTCAGTGAGGGATCTATGAGGCATTTTTTAGTGGGGGATCTGTACGGCATTTTTCAGTGGGGTATCTGAGCAGCATTTTGCAGTCAGGGATCTGTGCAGCAATTTCATTGAGGGATCTGTGCAGCTTTTTTCAGTGTGATTTGTGCGACGTTTTTCAGTGAGGATCTGTGCGGTGTTTTTCAGGGGGGATCAGTGCAGCAATTTCAGTGTGGGATCTATGAGGCATTTTTCAGTGGGGGATATGTACGGCATTTTTCAGTGGGGGATCTGTGCAGCATTTTTCAGTGAGGGATCTGTGCAGCATTTTTCAGTGGGTGATCTGTGCAGCATTTTGCAGAGAGTGATCTGTGCAGCATTTTTCAATGAGGGATATTTGCAGCATTTTTCATCAGAGGATCTGTGCGGTATTTTTCAGTGAGGTATCGGTGCAGCATTTTTCAGAGAGGGATCTGTGCATCAATTTTCAGTGAGGGATCAGTACGGCATTTTTCAGAGAGGGTTCCGTGTGCCATTTTTCAGTGTGGGATCTGTGCGGCATTTTTCAGTGAGGGCTCTGAGCGGCATTTTTCAGTTGCGGGTCTATGCTGCATTTTCCAGTGAGGGATGTGTGTGGCATTTTTCAGTGAGGGATCTGTCTGGCATTTTTCTGTGGGGGATCTGAGTGGCATTTTTCAGTGGGGGATCTGTGCAGCAATTTCAGTGGGGGATCTGTGCAGCATTTTTCAGTGTGGGATCTGAGCAGCATTTTTCAGTTGGGGATCTGTGCAGAATTTTTCAGTTGGGGATCTGTGCAGCATTTTTCAGTGGGGGATCTATGAGGCAATTTTTAGTGGGGGATCTTTACGGTATTTTTCAGTCAGGATCTGAGCAGCATTTTTCAGTCAGGATCTGAGCATTTTCAGTGGAGGAGCTGTGTGACATTTTTCAATGAGGGATCTGTGTGGCATTTTTCAGTGACGGATCAGTGCAGCATTGTTCAGTGGGGGATCTGAGCAGCATTTTTCAGTGGGGAATCTGAGCATTTTTCAGTGGGGGATCTGTGCAGCATTTTTCAGTGAGGGATCGGTGCAGCATTTTTCAGTGGGGGATCTATGAGGCATTTTTTAGTGGGGGATCTGTACGGCATTTTTCAGTGGGGGATCTGTGCAGCAATTTCAGTGAGGGATCTGTGCTGCTTTTTTCAGTGAGTGATTTGTGCGACGTTTTTCAGTGAGGATCTGTGCGTTGTTTTTCAGGGGGATCTGTGCAGCAATTTCAGTGTGGGATCTATGAGGCATTTTTCAGTGGGGGATATGTACGGTGTTTTTCAGTGGGGGATCTGAGCAGCATTTTTCAGTTGGGGATCCGTGCAGCATTTTGCAGTGAGGAATCTGTGCATCATTTTTCCATTGGGGGATCTCTGCAGCATTTGTCATCAGAGGATCTGTGTGGCATTTTTCAGTGAGGGATCGGTGCAGCATTTTTCAGACAGGGATCTGTGCATCATTTTTCAGTGGGGGATCTGTGCAGCATTTGTCAGTGGGGTATCTATGAAGCATTTTTCAGTGGGGGATCTGTACGGCATTTTTCAGTGGGGGATCTGTGCAGCATTTTTCATTGGGGGTTCTGTGCAGCATTTTTCAGTGAGGGATCCGTGTGGAATTTTTCGGTGAGGGATCTGTGTGGCATTTTTCAGTTGCGGGTCCGTGCTGCATTTTTCAGTGAGGGATCTGTGTGGCATTTTTCAGTGAGGGATCTGTGCGGCATTTTTAAGTTGGGGATCTGAGCGGCATTTTTCAGTGAGGGATCTGTGCAGCATTTTTCAGTGAGGGATCTGTGCAACAATTTCAGTGAGGGACATGTGCGGCATTTTTCAGCGAGGGATCTGTGCGGCATTTTTCAGTGAGGGATCTGTGCATCATTTTTCAGTGAGGGATATGAGCTGCATTTTTCAGTGCGTGATCTGTGCGGAATTTTTCAGTGGGGGATCTGTGCAGCATTTTTCAGTGGGTGATCTGTGCAGCAATTTCAGTGAGGGATCTGTGCAGCAATTTCCAGTGAGGTATCTGCGCGCTGTTTTTCAGGGGAGATCTGTGCAGCATTTTTCAGTGAGGGATCTGTGCAGCAATTTCAGTGAGGGATCTGTGCAGCAATTTCCAGTGAGGGATCTGCGCGGTGTTTTTCAGTTGGAGATCTGTGCAGCATTTTTCAGTTGGGAATCGGTGCAGTATTTTTCAGTTGGGGATCTGGGCAGCATTTTTCAGTGGGGGATTTGTGTGACAGTTTTCAAGGAGGGGTCTGTGCAGTGTTTTCCAGTCGGGGATCTGTGCAGAATTTTTCAGTTGGGAATCAGTGCAGCATTTGTCATTGGGGTATCTATGAAGCATTTTTCAGTGGGGCATGAGTGCGGCATTTTCAGTGAGGAAATTGTGCAGCATTTTTCAGTTGGGGATCTGTGCGGCAATTTTCAGTGAGGGATCTGTGCAGCATTTTTCAGTTGGGGACCTATGCGGCATTTTTCAGTGAGGGATCTGAGCAGCATTTTTCATTGGAGGATCTGTGCGGTATTTTTCAGTGAGGGATCGGTGCAGCATTTTTCAGAGAGGGATCTGTGCATCAATTTTCAGTGAGGGATCAGTACGGCATTTTTCAGAGAGGGTTCCGTGTGCCATTTTTCAGTGTGGGATCTGTGCGGCATTTTTCAGTGAGGGCTCTGAGCGGCATTTTTCAGTTGCGGGTCTATGCTGCATTTTCCAGTGAGGGATGTGTGTGGCATTTTTCAGTGAGGGATCTGTCTGGCATTTTTCAGTGTGGGATCTGAGCAGCATTTTTCAGTTGGGGATCTGTGCAGAATTTTTCAGTTGGGGATCTGTGCAGCATTTTTCAGTGGGGGATCTATGAGGCAATTTTTAGTGGGTGATCTTTACGGTATTTTTCAGTGACGGATCTGAGCAGCATTTTTCAGTGAGGATCTGAGCATTTTCAGTGGAGGAGCTGTGTGACATTTTTCAATGAGGGATCTGTGTGGCATTTTTCAGTGACGGATCAGTGCAGCATTGTTCAGTGGGGGATCTGTGCATCATTTTTCAGTGAGGGATATGAGCTGCATTTTTCAGTGCGTGATCTGTGCGGAATTTTTCAGTGGGGGATCTGTGCAGCATTTTTCAGTGGGTGATCTGTGCAGCAATTTCAGTGAGATATCTGCGCGCTGTTTTTCAGGGGAGATCTGTGCAGCATTTTTCAGTGAGGGATCTGTGCAGCAATTTCAGTGAGGGATCTGTGCAGCAATTTCCAGTGAGGGATCTGCGCGGTGTTTTTCAGTTGGGGATCTGTGCAGCATTTTTCAGTTGGGAATCGGTGCAGTATTTTTCAGTTGGGGATCTGGGCAGCATTTTTCAGTGGGGGATTTGTGTGACAGTTTTCAAGGAGGGGTCTGTGCAGTGTTTTCCAGTCGGGGATCTGTGCAGAATTTTTCAGTTGGGAATCAGTGCAGCATTTGTCATTGGGGTATCTATGAAGCATTTTTCAGTGGGGCATGAGTGCGGCATTTTCAGTGAGGAAATTGTGCAGCATTTTTCAGTTGGGGATCTGTGCGGCAATTTTCAGTGAGGGATCTGTGCAGCATTTTTCAGTTGGGGACCTATGCGGCATTTTTCAGTGAGGGATCTGAGCAGCATTTTTCATTGGAGGATCTGTGCGGTATTTTTCAGTGAGGGATCGGTGCAGCATTTTTCAGAGAGGGATCTGTGCATCAATTTTCAGTGAGGGATCAGTACGGCATTTTTCAGAGAGGGTTCCGTGTGCCATTTTTCAGTGTGGGATCTGTGCGGCATTTTTCAGTGAGGGCTCTGAGCGGCATTTTTCAGTTGCGGGTCTATGCTGCATTTTCCAGAGAGGGATGTGTGTGGCATTTTTCAGTGAGGGATCTGTCTGGCATTTTTCTGTGGGGGATCTGAGTGGCATTTTTCAGTGGGGGATCTGTGCAGCAATTTCAGTGGGGGATCTGTGCAGCATTTTTCAGTGTGGGATCTGAGCAGCATTTTTCAGTTGGGGATCTGTGCAGAATTTTTCAGTTGGGGATCTGTGCAGCATTTTTCAGTGGGGGATCTATGAGGCAATTTTTAGTGGGGGATCTTTACGGTATTTTTCAGTGACGGATCTGAGCAGCATTTTTCAGTGAGGATCTGAGCATTTTCAGTGGAGGAGCTGTGTGACATTTTTCAATGAGGGATCTTTGTGGCATTTTTCAGTGACGAATCAGTGCAGCATTGTTCAGTGGGGGATCTGAGCAGCATTTTTCAGTGAGGGAATCTGAGCATTTTTCAGTGGGGGATCTGTGCAGCATTTTTCAGTTGGGGGATCTCTGCAGCATTTGTCATCGGGGGAATCTGTGCGGCATTTTTCAGTGAGGGATCGGTGCAGCATTTTTCAGTGGGGGATCTATGAGGCATTTTTTAGTGGGGGATCTGTACGGCATTTTTCAGTGGGGGACCTGTGCAGCAATTTCAGTGGGGGATCTGTGCAGCAATTTCAGTGAGGGATCTGTGCAGCTTTTTTCAGTCAGTGATTTGTGCAACATTTTTCAGTGAGGATCTGTGCGGTGTTTTTCAGGGGGGATCTGTGCAGCATTTTTCAGTGGGGTATCTATGAGTCATTTTTCAGTGGGGGATATGTACCGCATTTTTCAGTGGGGGCTGAGCAGCATTTTTCAGTTGGGGATCTGTGCAGCATTTTTCAGTGGGGGATCTGTGCAGCATTTTGCAGTGAGGAATCTGTGCATCATTTTTCCATTGGGGGATCTCTGCAGCATTTGTCATCGTAGGATCTGTGTGGCATTTTTCAGTGAGGGATCGGTGCAGCATTTTTCAGACAGGGATCTGTGCATCATTTTTCAGTGGGGGATCTGTGCAGCATTTGTCAGTGGGGTATCTATGAAGCATTTTTCAGTGGGGGATCTGTACGGCATTTTTCAGTGGGGGATCTGTGCAGCATTTTTCATTGGGGGTTCTGTGCTGCATTTTTCAGTGAGGGATCCGTGTGGAATTTTTCAGTTGAGGGATCTGTGTGGCATTTTTCAGTGAGGGATCTGTGCGGCATTTTTAAGTTGGGGATCTGAGCGGTATTTTTCAGTGAGGGATCTGTGCAGCATTTTTCAGTGAGGGATCTGTGCATCATTTTTCAGTGAGGGATCTGAGCTGCATTTTTCAGTGAGGGATCTGTGTGGCATTTTTCAGTGCGTGATCTGTGCGGAATTTTTCAGTGAGGATCTGTGCGGTGTTTTTCAGGGGGGATCTGTGCAGCATTTTTCAGTGGGGTATCTATGAGTCATTTTTCAGTGGGGGATATGTACCGCATTTTTCAGTGGGGGCTGAGCAGCATTTTTCAGTTGGGGATCTGTGCAGCATTTTTCAGTGGGGGGATCTGTGCAGCATTTTGCAGTGAGGAATCTGTGCATCATTTTTCCATTGGGGGATCTCTGCAGCATTTGTCATCGGAGGATCGGTGCAGCATTTTTCAGACAGGGATCTGTGCATCATTTTTCAGTGGGGGATCTGTGCAGCATTTGTCAGTGGGGTATCTATGAAGCATTTTTCAGTGGGGGATCTGTACGGCATTTTTCAGTGGGGGATCTGTGCAGCATTTTTCATTGGGGGTTCTGTGCTGCATTTTTCAGTGAGGGATCCGTGCTGCATTTTTCAGTGAGGGATCTGTGTGGCATTTTTCAGTGAGGGATCTGTGCGGCATTTTTAAGTTGGGGATCTGAGCGGCATTTTTCAGTGAGGGATCTGTGCAGCATTTTTCAGTGAGGGATCTGTGCAGCAATTTCAGTGAGGTACCTGTGCGGCATTTTTCAGCGAGGGATCCGTGCATCATTTTTCATCGGGGGATCTGTGCGGCATTTTTCAGTGAGGGATCTGTGCATCATTTTTCAGTGAGGGATCTGAGCTGCATTTTTCAGTGAGGGATCTGTGTGGCATTTTTCAGTGCGTGATCTGTGCGGAATTTTTCAGTGAGGGATCTGTGCAGCAATTTCAGTGAGGGATCTGTGCAGCAATTTCCAGTGAGGGATCTGCGCGCTGTTTTTCAGGGGTGATCTGTGCAGCATTTTTCAGTGAGGGATCTGTGCAGCAATTTCCAGTGAGGGATCTTTGCAGCTTTTTTCATTGAGGGGTCTGTGTGGCATTTTTCAGTGGGTGATTTTTGTATCGCATTTTTCAGTGAGGGATCGGTGCAGCATTTTTCAGACAGGGATCTGTGCATCATTTTTCAGTGGGGGATCTGTGCAGCATTTGTCAGTGGGGTATCTATGAAGCATTTTTCAGTGGGGGATCTGTACGGCATTTTTCAGTGGGGGATCTGTGCAGCATTTTTCATTGGGGGTTCTGTGCTGCATTTTTCAGTGAGGGATCCGTGTGGAATTTTTCAGTTGAGGGATCTGTGTGGCATTTTTCAGTTGCCAGTCCATGCTGCATTTTTCAGTGAGGGATCTGTGTGGCATTTTTCAGTGAGGGATCTGTGCGGCATTTTTAAGTTGGGGATCTGAGCGGTATTTTTCAGTGAGGGATCTGTGCAGCATTTTTCAGTGAGGGATCTGTGCAGCAATTTCAGTGAGGTACCTGTGCGGCATTTTTCAGCGAGGGATCCGTGCATCATTTTTCATCGGGGGATCTGTGCGGCATTTTTCAGTGAGGGATCTGTGCATCATTTTTCAGTGAGGGATCTGAGCTGCATTTTTCAGTGAGGGATCTGTGTGGCATTTTTCAGTGCGTGATCTGTGCGGAATTTTTCAGTGAGGATCTGTGCGGTGTTTTTCAGGGGGGATCTGTGCAGCATTTTTCAGTGGGGTATCTATGAGTCATTTTTCAGTGGGGGATATGTACCGCATTTTTCAGTGGGGGCTGAGCAGCATTTTTCAGTTGGGGATCTGTGCAGCATTTTTCAGTGGGGGGATCTGTGCAGCATTTTGCAGTGAGGAATCTGTGCATCATTTTTCCATTGGGGGATCTCTGCAGCATTTGTCATCAGAGGATCTGTGTGGCATTTTTCAGTGAGGGATCGGTGCAGCATTTTTCAGACAGGGATCTGTGCATCATTTTTCAGTGGGGGATCTGTGCAGCATTTGTCAGTGGGGTATCTATGAAGCATTTTTCAGTGGGGGATCTGTACGGCATTTTTCAGTGGGGGATCTGTGCAGCATTTTTCATTGGGGGTTCTGTGCTGCATTTTTCAGTGAGGGATCCGTGCTGCATTTTTCAGTGAGGGATCTGTGTGGCATTTTTCAGTGAGGGATCTGTGCGGCATTTTTAAGTTGGGGATCTGAGCGGTATTTTTCAGTGAGGGATCTGTGCAGCATTTTTCAGTGAGGGATCTGTGCAGCAATTTCAGTGAGGTACCTGTGCGGCATTTTTCAGCGAGGGATCCGTGCATCATTTTTCAGTGAGGGATCTGAGCTGCATTTTTCAGTGAGGGATCTGTGTGGCATTTTTCAGTGCGTGATCTGTGCGGAATTTTTCAGTGAGGATCTGTGCGGTGTTTTTCAGGGGGGATCAGTGCTGCATTTTTCAGTGAGGGATCTGTGCAGCAATTTCAGTGAGGTACCTGTGCGGCATTTTTCAGCGAGGGATCCGTGCATCATTTTTCATCGGGGGATCTGTGCGGCATTTTTCAGTGAGGGATCTGTGCATCATTTTTCAGTGAGGGATCTGAGCTGCATTTTGCAGTGAGGGATCTGTGTGGCATTTTTCAGTGCGTGATCTGTGCGGAATTTTTCAGTGAGGGATCTGTGCAGCAATTTCAGTGAGGGATCTGTGCAGCAATTTCCAGTGAGGGATCTGCGCGCTGTTTTTCAGGGGTGATCTGTGCAGCATTTTTCAGTGAGGGATCTGTGCAGCAATTTCCAGTGAGGGATCTTTGCAGCTTTTTTCATTGAGGGGTCTGTGTGGCATTTTTCAGTGGGTGATTTTTGTATCGCATTTTTCAGTGAGGGATCGGTGCAGCATTTTTCAGACAGGGATCTGTGCATCATTTTTCAGTGGGGGATCTGTGCAGCATTTGTCAGTGGGGTATCTATGAAGCATTTTTCAGTGGGGGATCTGTACGGCATTTTTCAGTGGGGGATCTGTGCAGCATTTTTCATTGGGGGTTCTGTGCTGCATTTTTCAGTGAGGGATCCGTGTGGAATTTTTCAGTTGAGGGATCTGTGTGGCATTTTTCAGTTGCCAGTCCATGCTGCATTTTTCAGTGAGGGATCTGTGTGGCATTTTTCAGTGAGGGATCTGTGCGGCATTTTTAAGTTGGGGATCTGAGCGGTATTTTTCAGTGAGGGATCTGTGCAGCATTTTTCAGTGAGGGATCTGTGCAGCAATTTCAGTGAGGTACCTGTGCGGCATTTTTCAGCGAGGGATCCGTGCATCATTTTTCATCGGGGGATCTGTGCGGCATTTTTCAGTGAGGGATCTGTGCATCATTTTTCAGTGAGGGATCTGAGCTGCATTTTTCAGTGAGGGATCTGTGCGGCATTTTTCAATGAGGGATTTGTGTGGCATTTTTCAGTGAAGGATCTGTGCGGTATTTTTCAGTGAGGTATCTGTGTGACATTTTTCAGTGAGGGAACTGTGCAGAATTTTTCCATTGGGGATCTGACCATTTTTCAGTGGGGGATCAGTGCTGCATTTTTCAGTGAGGGATCTGTGCAGCAATTTCAGTGAGGTACCTGTGCGGCATTTTTCAGCGAGGGATCCGTGCATCATTTTTCATCGGGGGATCTGTGCGGCATTTTTCAGTGAGGGATCTGTGCATCATTTTTCAGTGGGGGATCTGTGCAGCATTTGTCATTGGGGTATCTATGAAGCATTTTTCAGTGGGGCATGAGTGCGGCATTTTCAGTGAGGAAATTGTGCAGCATTTTTCAGTTGGGGATCTGTGTGGCATTTTTCAGTGAGGGATCGGTGCAGCATTTTTCAGACAGGGATCTGTGCATCATTTTTCAGTGGGGGATCTGTGCAGCATTTGTCAGTGGGGTATCTATGAAGCATTTTTCAGTGGGGGATCTGTATGGCATTTTTCAGTGGGGGATCTGTGCAGCATTTTTCATTGGGGGTTCTGTGCTGCATTTTTCAGTGAGGGATCCGTGTGGAATTTTTCAGTTGAGGGATCTGTGAGGCATTTTTCAGTTGCCAGTCCATGCTGCATTTTTCAGTGAGGGATCTGTGTGGCATTTTTCAGTGAGGGATCTGTGCGGCATTTTTAAGTTGGGGATCTGAGCGGCATTTTTCAGTGAGGGATCTGTGCAGCATTTTTCAGTGAGGGATCTGTGCAGCAATTTCAGTGAGGTACCTGTGCGGCATTTTTCAGCAAGGGATCCGTGCATCATTTTTCAGTGGGGGATCTGTGCAGCAATTTCAGTGAGGGATCTAGAAGGCATTTTTCAGTGCGGGATCTGAGCAGCATTTTTCAGTTGGGGATCTGTGCAGCATTTTTCAGTTGCGGGTCTGTGCAGCGTTTTTCAGTGGGGGATCAATGAGGCATTTTTTAGTGGGGGATCTTTACGGTATTTTTCAGTGGGGGATCTGAGCAGCATTTTTCATCGGAGGATCTGTGCGGTATTTTTCAGTGAGGTATGGGTGCAGCATTTTTTAGAGAGGGATCTGTGCATCAATTTTCAGTGAGGGATCAGTGCGTCATTTCTCAGAGACGGATGTATGCGGCATTTTTCAGTGAGGGATCTGTGCAGCATTTTTCAGTGAGTTACCTATGCGGCATTTTTCAGTGAAGCATCTGAGCAGCTTTTTTCAGTGAGTGATCTGTACGGTGTTTTTCAGTTGGGGATCTGAGCAGCATTTTTCAGTGGGGGATCTGAGCATTTTTCAGTGAGGGATTTGTGCAGCATTTTTCAGTGAGGGTTCCGTGTGCCATTTTTCAGTTGTGGGTTCTGTACGGCATTTTACAGTGAGGGATCTGAGCGGCATTTTTCAGTTGCGGGTCTGTGCTGCATTTTTCAGTGAGGGATTTGTGTGGTATTTTTCAGTGAGGGATGTGTGCGGCACATTTCTGTGGGGGATCTGAGCGGCATTTTTCAGTGGGGTATCTGTGCAGCATTTTTCAGTGTGGGATCTGTGCAGCATTTTTCAGTGGGGGATCTATGAGGCATTTTTTAGTGGGGGATCTTTACGGTATTTTTCAGTGACGGATCTGAGCAGCATTTTTCAGTGAGGATCTGAGCATTTTCAGTGGGGGATCTGTGCAGCATTTTCAGTGGGGGAGCTGTGTGACATTTTTCAATGAGGGATCTGTGTGGCATTTTTCAGTGACGGATCTGTGCAGCATTGTTCAGTGGGGGATCTGAGCAGCATTTTTCAGTGGGGAATCTGAGCATTTTTCAGTGAGGGATCTGTGCAGCATTTTTCAGTGAAGGATCTGTGCAGCATTTTTCCGTTGGAGGATCTCTGCAGCATTTTTCATCGGGGGATCTGTGCAGAATTTTTCAGTGAGGGATCAGTGCAGCATTTTTCAGTGGGGGATCTATGAGGCATTTTTTAGTGGGGGATCTGTACGGCATTTTTCAGTGAGGGATCTGTGCAGCTTTTTTCAGTGAGTGATTTCTGCAATATTTTTCAGTGAGGATCTGTGCGGTGTTTTTCAGGTTGAATCTGTGCAGCAATTTTCAGTGAGGGTTCCGTGTGCCATTTTTCAGTGTGGGATCTGTGCAGCATTTTTCAGTTGCCGGTCTGTGCTGCATTTTTCAGTGAGGGATCTGTGTGGCATTTTTCAGTGAGGGATCTGTGCAGCAATTTCAGTGGGGGATCTGTGCAGCATTTTTCAGTCAGGGATCTGTGCAGCAATTTCAGTGAGGGATCTGTGCAGCTTTTTTCAGTGAGTGATTTGTGCGACGTTTTTCAGTGAGGATCTGTGCGGTGTTTTTCAGGGGGGATCTGTGCAGCAATTTCAGTGTGGGATCTATGAGGCATTTTTCAGTGGGGGATATGTACGGCATTTTTCAGTGGGGGATCTGAGCAGCATTTTTCAGTTGGGGATCTGTGCAGCATTTTTCAGTGGGGGGATCTGTGCAGCATTTTTCAGTGGAGGATCTGTGCAGCATTTTTCAGTGGGGGGATCTCTGCAGCATTTGTCATCGGAGGATCTGTGTGGCATTTTTCAGTGAGGGATCGTTGCAGCATTTTTCAGACAGGGATCTGTGCATCATTTTTCAGTGGGGGATCTGTGCAGCATTTTTCAGTGGGGTATCTATGAGGCATTTTTCAGTGGGGGATCTGTACAGCATTTTTCAGTTGCGGGTCTGTGCTGCATTTTACATTGGGGGTTCTGTGCAGCATTTTTCAGTGAGGGATCCGTGTGGCATTTTTCAGTTGCGGGTCTGTGCTGCATTTTTCGGTGAGGGATCTGTGTGGCATTTTTCAGTGAGGGATCTGTGCGGCATTTTTAAGTTGGGGATCTGAGTGGCATTTTTCAGCGAGGGATCTGTGCGGCATTTTTCAGTGAGGGATCCGTGCATCATTCTTCATCGGGGGATCAGTGCAGCAGTTTTCAGTGTGGGATCTGTGCATCATTTTTCAGTGAGGGATCTGAGCTGCATTTTTCAATGAGGGATCTGTGTGGCATTTTTCAGTGCGTGATGTGTGTGGAATTTTTCTGTGGGGTATCTGTGCAGCATTTTTCAGTGGGTGATCTGTTCAGCACTTTCAGTGAGGGATCTGTGCATCAATTTCCAGTGAGGGATCTGTACACTGTTTTTAAGGGGAGATCTGTGCAGCATTTTTCAGTGAGGGATCTGTGCAGCAATTTCAGTGAGGGACCTAAGCGGCATTTTTCGGTGAGGGATCTGTGCAGCAATTTCAGTGGGTGAACTGTGCAGCATTTTTCAGTGATGGATTTGTGCGCCGTTTTCAGTGTGTTATCTGTGCTATGTTTTATGGGGGGATCGGTGCAGCATTTTTCAGTGGGGCATCTGTGGGGAGTATTTCAGTGAGGGATCTGTGTGGCATTATTCAGTTGCGGATCTGAGGAGCATTTTTCTGTGAGGGATCTGTGCAGCATTTTTCAGTGAGCGAGATGTTCGGCATTTTTCAGTGAGGGATCTGTGTGGCATTTTTCAGTGAGGGATCTGTGTGGCATTTTTCAGTGAGGGATCTGTGTGGCATTTTTCAGTGAGGGATCTGTGTGGCATTTTTCAGTGGTGATCTGTGCGGCATTTTTCCGTGAGGGATCTGTGTGGCATTTTTCAGTGAGGGATCTGTGTGGCATTTTTCAGTGAGGGATCTGTGCGGCATTTTTCAGTGAGGGATCTGTTCATCATTTTTCAGTGAGGGACCTATGCAGCATTTTTCAGTGAGACATCTGAGCAGCATTTTTCAGTGAGTGATCTATACGGTGTTTTTCAGTTGGGGATCTGTGCAGCATTTTTCAGTTGGGAATCGGTGCATATTTTTCAGTGAGGGATCTGGGCAGCATTTTTCAGTGGGGGATCTGTGCAACAGTTTTCAAGGAGAGATCTGTGCAGTGTTTTTCAGTCGGGGATCTGTGCAGAATTATTCAGTTGGGAATCAATGCAGCATTTGTCAGTGGGGTATCTATGAAGCATTTTACAGTGGGGCATGAGTGCGGCATTTTTCAGTGAGGAATTTGTGCAGCATGTTTCAGTGAGGGATCTGTGCGGCAATTTTCAGTGAGGGATCTGTGCAGCATTTTTCATCGGAGGATCTGTGCGGTATTTTTCAGCGAGGTATCGGTGCAGCATTTTTCAGAGAGGGATCTGTGCATCAATTTTCAGTGAGGGATCAGTGCGGCATTTTTCAGCGAGGGATGTATGCGGCATTTTTCAGTGAGTGATCTGAGCGTCATTTTTCAGTGAGGGATCTGTGCAGCATTTTTCAGTTGCGGATCTGTGTGGCATTTTTCAGTGAGAGATCTGTGCGGCATTTTTCAGTGAGGGATCTGTTCAGCATTTTTCAGTGAGGGACCTAAGCGGCATTTTTCGGTGAGGGATCTGTGCAGCATTTTGCCGTTGGGGACCTATGCGGCATTTTTCAAAGAGGCATCTGTGCGGCATTTTTCAGTGAGTGATCTGTACGGTGTTTTTCAGTTGCGGATCTGTGCAGCAGTTTTCAGTGGGAATCGGTGCAGTATTTTTCAGTGAGGGATCTGGGCAGCATTTTTCAGTTGGGGACCCATGCGGCAGTTTTCAGAGGTGGATCTGAGCAGCATTTTTCATCGGAGGATCTGTGCGGTATTTTTCAGTGAGGTATCGGTGCAGCATTTTTCAGAGAGGGATCTTTGCATTAATTTTCAGTGAGGGATCAGTGCGGCATTTTTCAATGAGGGATGTATGTGGCATTTTTCAGTGAGGGATCTGAGCATCATTTTTCAGTGAGGGATCTGTGCAGCATTTTTCAGTTGAGGATCTGTGTGGCATTTTTCAGTGAGGGATCTGTGCGGCATTTTTCAGTGAGGGATCTGTGCAGCATTTTTCAGTGAGGGATCTGTGCAGCATTTTTCAGTTGCGGATCTGTGTGGCATTTTTCAGTGAGGGATCTGTGCGGCATTTTTCAGTGAGGGATCTGTGCAGCATTTTTCAGTGAACGATCTGTGCCACATTTTTCAGTGAGGGATCTGTGCAGCATTTTTCAGTGAGGGATCTGTGCAGCATTTTTCAGTTGGGGACCTATGCGGCATTTTTCAGTGAGGGATCTGTGCCGCATTTTTCAGTGCGTGATCTGTGCAGCATTTTTCAGTGAGGGATCTGTGCAGCATTTTTCAGTTGGGGACCTATGCGGCATTTTTCAGTGAGGGATCTGTGCAGCATTTTTCATCGGAGGATCTGTGCGGTATTTTTCAGTGAGGTATCGGTGCAGCATTTTTCCGAGAGGGATCTATGCATCAATTTTCAGTGAGGGTTCTGTGTGGCATTTTTCAATGAGGGATGTATGTGGCATTTTTCAGTGAGGGATCTGAGCGTCATTTTTCAGTTGTGGATCTGTGTGGCATTTTTCAGTTGGGGACCTATGCGGCATTTTTCAGTGAGGGATGTATGTGGCATTTTTCAGTGAGGCATCTGACCAGCATTTTTCAGTGAGTGATCTGAACGTTGTTTTTCAGTGGGGGATCTGGGCAGCATTTTTCAGTGGGGGATCTGTGCAGCATTTTTCAGTGAGGGATCCGTGTGGCATTTTTCAGTGAGGGATCTGTGTGGCATTTTTCAGTGAGGGATCCGTGTGGCATTTTTCAGTGATGGATCTGTGCGGCAGTTTTCGGTGAGGGATCTGTGTGGCATTTTTCAGTTGCGGGTCTGTGTGGCATTTTTCAGTGGGGGATCTGTGCAGCATTTTTCAGTGGGTGATCTGTGCAGCAATTTCAGTGAGGGATCTGTGCAGCAATTTCAGTGGGTGATCTGTGCAGCATTTTTCAGTGAGGGATCTGTGTGGCATTATTCAGTGAGAGATCTGTGTGGCATTATTCAGTGAGGGATCTGTGCAGCATTTTTCAGTGAGGGATCCGTGTGGCATTTTTCAGTGAGGGATCTGTGCGGCAGTTTTCGGTGAGGGATCTGTGTGGCATTTTTCAGTTGCGGGTCTGTGTGGCATTTTTCAGTGAGGGATCTGTGTGGCATTTTTCAGTGGGTGATCTGTGCAGCATTTTTCAGTGGGTGATCTGTGCAGCAATTTCAGTGTGGGATCTGTGCAGCAATTTCCAGTGAGGGATCTACGCACTGTTTTTCAGGGGAGTTCTGTGCGGAATTTTTCTGTGGGGGATCTGTGCAGCATTTTTCAGTGAGGGATCTGTGTAGCAATTTCAGTGAGGGATCTTTGCAGCATTTTTCAGTGAGGGATTTGTGCGCCGTTTTTCAGTGAGGGATCTGTGCGGTGTTTTTCAGGGTGGATCTGTGCGGCATTTTTCCGTGATGGATCTGTGCAGCAATTTCAGTGGGTGATCTGTGCAGCATTTTTCAGTGAGGGATCTGTGTGGCATTATTCAGTGAGGGATCTGTGTGGCATTATTCAGTTGCGGATCTGAGCAGCATTTTTCTGTGAGGGATCTGTGCGACATTTTTCAGTGAGGGACCTATGCGGCATTTTTCAGTGAGGGATCTGTTCAGCGTTTTTCAGTGAGGGACCTGAGCGGCATTTTTCAGTGAGGCATCTGAGCAGCATTTTTCAGTGAGTGATCTGTGCGGTGTTTTTCAGTTGGGGATCTGTGCAGCATTTTTCAGTTGGGATTCGGTGCAATATTTTTCAGTGAGGGATCTGGGCGGCATTTTTCAGGGGGGGATCTGTGTGACAGTTTTCAAGGAGGGATCTGTGCAGTGTTTTTCAGTGAGGGATCTGTGCAGAATTTTTCAGATGGGGATCTGTGCGGCATTGTTCAGTGAGGGATCGGTATAGCATTTTTCAGTGGGGCATGAGTGTGGCATTTTTCAGTGAGGAATTTGTGCAGCATGTTTCAGTGAGGGATCTGTGCGGCAATTTTCAGTAAGGGATCTGTGCAGCATTTTTCAGTTGGGGACCTATGCAGCATTTTTCAGTGGGGGATCTGAGCAGAATTTTTCATAGGAGGTTCTGTGCGATATTTTTCAGTGAGGTATCAGTGCAGCATTTTTCAGAGGGGGATCTGTGCATCAATTTTCAGTGAGGGATCAGTGCAGCATTTTTCAGTGAGGGACCTATGCGGCATTTTTCAGTGAGGGATCTGTGCAGCATTTTTCATCGGAGGATCTGTGCGGTATTTTTCAGTGAGGGATTTGTGCAGCATTTTTCAGAGAGGGATCTCTGCATCAATTTTCATTGTGGGATCAGTGCCGCATTTTTCAGCGAGGGATGTATGAGGCATTTTTCAGTGAGGGCACTGAGCGTCATTTTTCGGTGAGCGATCTGTGCAGCATTATTCAATTGCGGATCTGTGTGGCATTTTTCAGTGAGAGATCTGTGCGGCATTTTTCAGTGGGGCATCTGAGCAGCATTTTTCAGTGAGTGATCTGTACGTGTTTTTCAATTGGGGATCTGTGCAGCATTTTTCTGTTGGGAATCGGTGCAGTATTTTTCAGTGAGGGATCTGGGCAGCATTTTTCAGTGGGGGATCTGTGTGACATTTTTCAAGGAGAGATCTGTGCAGCGTTTTTCAGTGGGGGATCTGTGCAGAATTTTTCAGTTGGGGATCAGTGCAGCATTTGTCAGTGGGGTATCTATGAAGCATTTTTCAGTGGGGCATGAGTGCGGCATTTTTCAGTGAGGAATTTGTGCAGCATGTTTCAGTGTGGGATCTGTGCGGCAATTTTAAGTTGGGGATCTGTGCAGCATTTTTCCGAGGGGGATCTGTGCGGCAGTTTTCATTGAGGGATCCGTGGAGCTTTTTTCAGTGGGGGATCTGTGTGGCATTTTTCAGTGGGGGATCTGAGCAGGAATTTTCAATTTGGGATCTGCGCAGCATTTTTCAGTTGGGTATCTGTGCAGCATTTTTCAGTGAGGCATCGTTGCAGAATTTTTCAGTGAGGGATACGTGCGGCCTTTTACCGTGGGGGATCTGCGAAGTATTTTTCAGTTGGGGATCTGTGCAGCATTTTTCAGTTGGGGATCTGTGCAGCATTTTTCAGTGGGGGATCTGTGCAGCATTTTTCAGTTGGGGATCTGTGCAGCATTTTTCATTGGGGGTTCTGTGCAGCATTTTTCAGTGGGGGATCTGTGCAGCATTTTTCAGTGGTGGATCTGTGCCGCATTTTTCAATGAGGGATCTGAGCAGCATTTTTCATTGCGGGATGATGGCTGCATTTTTCAGTGTGTGATCTGTGCGGCCTGTTTCAATGGGGGATGTGTGCCGCATCTTTCAGTTGGTGATCTGTACAGCATTTTTCAGTGGGGGATCTGTGCAGCATTTTTCAGTGGTGGATCTGTGCAGCATTTTCAGTGAGGGATCTGTGCAGCATTCTTCAGTGGGGAATATATGCAGCATCTTTCAGTGGGGGATCTGTGCGGCATTTTTCAGTGAGGAATCTGTGCAGCATTTTTCAGTGGGCGAACTGTGCAGCATTTTTCAGTGGGGGATCTGTGCGGCAGTTTTCGGTGGGGGATCTGAGCAGCATTTTTCAGTTGGATATCTGTGCAGCATTTTTCAGTGGGCGATCTGTGCGGCATTTTTCAGTGGGGGATCTGTGCAGCAGTTTTCAGTGGGGGATCTGTGCAGCATTTTTCAGTGGGGGATCTGTGCGGCATTTTTCAGTGGGCGATCTGTGCGGCATTTTTCAGTGGGGGATCTGAGCAGCATTTTTCAGTTGGATATCTGTGCAGCATTTTTCAATGGGGGATCTGTGCAGCATTTTTCAGTGGGAGATGTTTGCAGCATTTTTCAGTGGGGGATCTGTGCAGCATTTTTCGGTGTGAGATCTGTGCAGCATTTTTCATTGCGGGATGATGGCTGCATTTTTTAGTGTGTGATCTGTGAGGCCTCTTTCAATGGGGGATGTGTGCCGCATCTTTCAGTTGGTGATCTGTGCAGCATTTTTCAGTGGGGGATCTGTGCAGCATTTTTCAGTGAGAGATCTGTGCAGCATTTTTCAGTGAGGGATTGTGCAGCATTTTTCAGTGAGGGATCTGTGCGGCATTTTTCAGTGGGGCATGAGTGCGGCATTTTTCAGTGAGGAATTTGTGCAGCATGTTTCAGTGTGGGATGTGTGCGGCAATTTTCAGTGGGTGATCTGTGCGGCATTTTTCAGTGAGGGATCTGTGCAGCATTTTTCAGTGGTGGATCTGTGCAGCATTTTTCAGTGGGTGATCTGTGCGGCATTTTTTAGGGGGCTTATATGTGCTGCATTTCAGTGAGAGATCGGTGCAGCATTTCTCAGTGAGGGATCAGTGCTGCCTTTTTCAGTGGGTGAACTGTGCGGCAATTTTCAGTTGTGTATCTGTGCAACATTTTTCAGTTGGGGATCTAAGCGGGATTTTTCAGTGGGGGATCTGAGCAGCAATTTTCAGTGGGGGATCTGTGCAGCAGTTTTCAGTTGGGTATCTGTGCTTCATTTTTCAGTGAGGGATCTGTGCAGTATTTTTCATTGTGGGATGATGGCTGCTTTAATCAGTGGGGGATCTGTGCGGCCTGTTTCAGTGGGGGTTGTGTACAGCATCTTCCTATGGAGGATCTATGCATCAAATTTCAATGTGGGATCTGTGCAGCATTTTTCAGTGAGGGATCTGTGCAGCATTTTTCAGTGGGGGATCTGTGCGGCAATTTTCAGTGGGGGATTTGTGCAGCATTTTTCATTGGTGGATGTCGGCTGTATTTTTGAGTGGGTGATCTGTGCGGCCTATTTCAGTGGGTTTTCTGTGCAGCATTTTTCAGTGGGGGATCTGTGCAGATTGTTTCAGTTGGGGATCTGTGCAGCCTTTTACAGTGGGGGATCTGTACAGCATTTTTCAGTGGGGGGTCTGTGTGGCATTTTTCAGTGGGTGATCTGTGCAGCATTTTTCAGTGGGGGATCTTTGCGGCATTTTTCAGTGGGGGATCTGTGCAGCACTTGTCAGTGGAGGATCTGTGCAGCATTTTTCAGTGGGGGATCTGTGCAGCATTTTTCAGTGGGGGATCTTTGCGGCATTTTTCAGTGGGGGATCTGTGCAGCACTTTTCAGTGGAGGATCTGTGCAGCACTTTTCAGTGGAGGATCTGTGCAGCAGTTTGCAGTGGGGGATCTGTGCCGCATTTTTTAGTGAGGGATTTGTGCAGCATTTTTCAGTTAGCGATTTGTGCAGCATTTTTCAGTCGGGAATCTGTGTAGCATTTTTCAGTGGGGAATCTGTGCAGCATTTATCAGTGGGCGATCTATTCGGCATTTTTCTGTGCTGGTCGGTGTGGCATTTTTCATTCAGGGATCTGTGCAACATTTCTCAGTGCGGTATTTGTGCAGCATTTCTCAGTGGGGGATATGTGCTGCATTTTTCAATGCGGTATGTGTGCAGCATTTTTCGGTTGGGGATTTGTGTGGCAATTTTCAGTGGGGGAGCTGTGCGGCATTTTTCAGGTGGCTATCTGTGCTTCATTTTTCAGTGAGGGATCTGTGCAGTATTTTTCATTGTGGGATGACGGCTGCTTTAATCAGTGGGGGATCTGTGCGGCCTGTTTCAGTGGGGGTTGTGTACAGCATCTTCCTGTTGGGGATCTATGCATCAAATTTCAATGCGGGATCTGTGCGGCAGTTTTAAGTGGGGGATTTGTGCAGCATTTTTCAGTGGGGGATCTATGCGGGATTTTTCAGTGGGGGGTCTGAGCAGCAATTTTCAGTGGGGGATCTGTGTGGCATTTTTCAGTGGGGCATGAGTGCGGCATTTTTCAGTGAGGAATTTGTGCAGCATGTTTCAGTGTGGGATGTGTGAGGCAATTTTCAGTGGGGAATCTGTGCAGCATTTTTCAGTGGTGGATCTGTGCAGCATTTTTCAGTGGGTGATCTGTGCGTCATTTTTTCGGGGGCTTATATGTGCTGCATTTCAGTGAGAGTTCGGTGCAGCATTTCTCAGTGAGGGATCAGTGCAGCCTTTTTCAGTGGGTGAACTGTGCGGCAATTTTCAGTTGTGTATCTGTGCAACGTTTTTCAGTTGGTGATCTATGCGGGATTTTTCAGTGGGGGATCTGAGCAGCAATTTTCAGTGGGGGATCTGTGCAGCATTTTTCAGTTGGGTATCTGTGCTTCAATTTTCAGTGAGGGATCTGTGCAGTATTTTTCATTGTGGGATGGTGGCTGCTTTAATCAGTGGGGGATCTGTGCGGCCTGTTTCAGTGGGGGTTGTGTACAGCATCTTCCTATTGGGGATCTATGCATCAAATTTCTATGCGGGATCTGTGCAGCATTTTTCAGTGAGGGATCTGTGCAGCATTTTTCAGTGGGGGATCTGTGCGGCAGTTTTCAGTGAGGGATCTGTGTGGTGGTTTTCAGTGAGGGATCTGTGCAGCTTTTTCAGTGGGGGATCTGTGCGGCAGTTTTAAGTGGGGGATCTGTGCAGCATTTTTCAGTGGGGGATCTGTGCAGCAATTTTAAGTGGAGGATCTGTGCAGCATTTTTCAGTTGGGGATCTGTGCGGCAGTTTTCAGTTGGGGATCTGTGTGGCGGTTTTCAGTGAGGGATCTGTGCAGCTTTTTCAGTGAGGGATCCGTGCGGCCTTTTACCGTGGTGGATCTGAGAAGCATTTTTCAGTGGGGATCTGTGCAGCATTTTTCAGTGGGGATCTGTGCAGCACTTTTCAGTGGAGGATCTGTGCAGCACTTTTCAGTGGAGGATCTGTGCAGCAGTTTGCAGTGGGGGATCTGTGCCGCATTTTTTAGTGAGGGATTTGTGCAGCATTTTTCAGTTAGCGATTTGTGCAGCATTTTTCAGTCGGGAATCTGTGTAGCATTTTTCAGTGGGGAATCTGTGCAGCATTTATCAGTGGGCGATCTATTCGGCATTTTTCTGTGCTGGTCGGTGTGGCATTTTTCATTCAGGGATCTGTGCAACATTTCTCAGTGCGGCATTTGTGCAGCATTTCTCAGTGGGGGATATGTGCTGCATTTTTCAATGCGGTATGTGTGCAGCATTTTTCGGTTGGGGATTTGTGTGGCAATTTTCAGTGGGGGAGCTGTGCGGCATTTTTCAGGTGGCTATCTGTGCTTCATTTTTCAGTGAGGGATCTGTGCAGTATTTTTCATTGTGGGATGACGGCTGCTTTAATCAGTGGGGGATCTGTGCGGCCTGTTTCAGTGGGGGTTGTGTACAGCATCTTCCTGTTGGGGATCTATGCATCAAATTTCAATGCGGGATCTGTGCGGCAGTTTTAAGTGGGGGATTTGTGCAGCATTTTTCAGTGGGGGATCTGTGCGGGATTTTTCAGTGGGGGATCTGAGCAGCAATTTTCAGTGGAGGATCTGTGTGGCATTTTTCAGTGGGGCATGAGTGCGGCATTTTTCAGTGAGGAATTTGTGCAGCATGTTTCAGTGTGGGATGTGTGAGGCAATTTTCAGTGGGGAATCTGTGCAGCATTTTTCAGTGGTGGATCTGTGCAGCATTTTTCAGTGGGTGATCTGTGCGTCATTTTTTCGGGGGCTTATATGTGCTGCATTTCAGTGAGAGATCGGTGCAGCATTTCTCAGTGAGGGATCAGTGCAGCCTTTTTCAGTGGGTGAACTGTGCGGCAATTTTCAGTTGTGTATCTGTGCAACGTTTTTCAGTTGGGGATCTATGCGGGATTTTTCAGTGGGGGATCTGAGCAGCAATTTTCAGTGGGGGATCTGTGCAGCATTTTTCAGTTGGGTATCTGTGCTTCAATTTTCAGTGAGGGATCTGTGCAGTATTTTTCATTGTGGGATGGTGGCTGCTTTAATCAGTGGGGGATCTGTGCGGCCTGTTTCAGTGGGGGTTGTGTACAGCATCTTCCTATTGGGGATCTATGCATCAAATTTCTATGCGGGATCTGTGCAGCATTTTTCAGTGAGGGATCTGTGCAGCATTTTTCAGTGGGGGATCTGTGCGGCAGTTTTCAGTGAGGGATCTGTGTGGTGGTTTTCAGTGAGGGATCTGTGCAGCTTTTTCAGTGGGGGATCTGTGCGGCAGTTTTAAGTGGGGGATCTGTGCAGCATTTTTCAGTGGGGGATCTGTGCAGCAATTTTAAGTGGAGGATCTGTGCAGCATTTTTCAGTTGGGGATCTGTGCGGCAGTTTTCAGTTGGGGATCTGTGTGGCAGTTTTCAGTGAGGGATCTGTGCAGCTTTTTCAGTGAGGGATCCGTGCGGCCTTTTACCGTGGTGGATCTGAGAAGCATTTTTCAGTGGGGATCTGTGCAGCATTTTTCAGTGGGGATCTGTGCAGCAATTTTCAGTGGGGGATCTGTGCAGCATATTTCAGTGGGGGATCTATGCAGCATTTTTCAGTGGGGGATCTATGCAACATTTTTAGTGGGGGATCAGTGCGGCCTTATTCAGTGAGGGATCTGTGCAGTATTTTTCATTGCGGGATGATGGCTTCCTTTTTTCAGTGGGTGATCTGTGCGGCCTGTTTCATTCGGGGATGTGTGCCGCATCTTTCAGTTGGGGATCTGTGCAGCAATATTCAGTGGTGGATCTGTGCAGCATTTTTCAGTGGGGCATGAGTGCGGCATTTTTCAGTGAGGAATTTGTGCAGCATTTTTCAGTGGGGGATCTGTGCGGCAATTTTCAGTGGGAATCTGTGCAGCATTTTTCAGTGGTTGATCTGTGCGGCATTTTTCAGTGGTGGATCTGTGCAGCATTTTTCAGTGGTTGATCTGTGCGGCATTTTTCAGTGGTGGATCTGTGCAGCATTTTTAAGTGGGGGATCTGTGCGGCTTTTTTCAGTTGGGTATCTGTGCTTCATTTTTCAGTGAGGGATCTGTGCAGTATTTTTCATTGTGGGATAATGGCTGCTTTAATCAGTGGGGGATCTGTGCGGCCTGTTTCAGTGGGGGTTGTGTACAGCATCTTCCTATGGAGGATCTATGCATCAAATTTCAATGCGGGATCTGTGCAGCATTTTTCAGTGAGGGATCTATGCAGCATTTTTCAGTGGGGGATCTGTGCGGCAATTTTCAGTGGGGGATTTGTGCAGCATTTTTAAGTGGGGGATCTGTGCGGCTTTTTTCAGTTGGGTATCTGTGCTTCATTTTTCAGTGAGGGATCTGTGCAGTATTTTTCATTGTGGGATAATGGCTGCTTTAATCAGTGGGGGATCTGTGCGGCCTGTTTCAGTGGGGGTTGTGTACAGCATCTTCCTATGGAGGATCTATGCATCAAATTTCAATGCGGGATCTGTGCAGCATTTTTCAGTGGGGGATCTGTGCGGCAGTTTTCAGTGAGGGATCTGTGCAGCTTTTTCAGTGGGGGATCTGTGCGGCAGTTTTAAGTGGGGGATCTGTGCAGCATTTTTCCGTGGGGGATCTGTGCGGCAATTTTCAGTGGGGGATTTGTGCAGCATTTTTCAGTGGGGGATCTGTGCAGCATTTTTCAGTGGGGGATCTATGCGGGATTTTTCAGTGGGGGATCTGAGCAGCAATTTTCAGTGGGGGATTTGTGCAGCATTTTTCAGTTGGGTATCTGTGCTTCATTTTTCAGTGAGGGATCTGTGCAGTATTTTTCATTGCGGGATGACGGCTGCTTTAATCAGTGGGGGCTCTGTGCAGCCTGTTTCAGTGGGGGTTGTGTACAGCATCTTTCTGTTGGTGATCTATGCATCAAATTTCAATGCGGGATCTGTGCAGCATTTTTCAGTGAGGGATCTGTGCAGCATTTTTCAGTGGGGGATCTGTGCGGCAGTTTTCAGTGAGGGATCTGTGTGGTGGTTTTCAGTGAGGGATCTGTGCGGGATTTTTCAGTGGGGGATCTGTGCGGCAGTTTTAAGTGGGGGATCTGTGAAGCATTTTTCAGTGGGGGATCTGTGCGGCAATTTTAAGTGGAGGATCTGTGCAGCATTTTTCAGTGGGGGATCTATGCAGCTTTTTCAGTTGGGGATCTGTGTGGCGGTTTTCAGTGAGGGATCTGTGCAGCTTTTTCAGTGAGGGATCCGTGCGGCCTTTTACCGTGGTGGATCTGAGAAGCATTTTTCAGTGGGGATCTGTGCAGCATTTTTCAGTGGGGATCTGTGCAGCAATTTTCAGTGGGGGATCTGTGCAGCATGTTTCAGTGGGGGATCTATGCAGCTTTTTCAGTGGGGGATCTGTGTGGCAGTTTTAAGTGGGGTATCTGTGAAGCATTTTTCAGTGGGGGATCTGTGCGGCAATTTTAAGTGGAGGATCTGTGCAGCATTTTTCAGTGGGGGATCTGTGCGGCAGTTTTCAGTTGGGGATCTGTGTGGCGGTTTTCAGTGAGGGATCTGTGCAGCTTTTTCAGTGAGGGATCCGTGCGGCCTTTTACCGTGGTGGATCTGAGAAGCATTTTTCAGTGGGGATCTGTGCAGCATTTTTCAGTGGGGATCTGTGCAGCAATTTTCAGTGGGGGATCTGTGCAGCATTTTTCAGTGGGGGATCTATGCAGCATTTTTCAGTGGGGGATCTATGCAGCATTTTTAGTGGGGGATCAGTGCGGCCTTATTCAGTGAGGAATCTGTGCAGTATTTTTCATTGCGGGATGATGGCTTCCTTTTTTCAGTGGGTGATCTGTGCGGCCTGTTTCATTCGGGGATGTGTGCCGCATCTTTCAGTTGGGGATCTGTGCAGCAATGTTCAGTGTGGGATCTGTGCAGCATTTTTCAGTGGGGCATGAGTGCGGCATTTTTCAGTGAGGAATTTGTGCAGCATGTTTCAGTGTGGGATGTGTGCGGCAATTTTCAGTGGGAATCTGTGCAGCATTTTTCAGTGGTTGATCTGTGCGGCATTTTTCAGTGGTGGATCTGTGCAGCATTTTTCAGTTGGGTATCTGTGCTTCATTTTTCAGTGAGGGATCTGTGCAGTATTTTTCATTGTGGGATGGTGGCTGCTTTAATCAGTGGGGGATCTGTGCGGCCTGTTTCAGTGGGGGTTGTGTACAGCATCTTCCTATGGAGGATCTATGCATCAAATTTCAATGCGGGATCTGTGCAGCATTTTTCAGTGAGGGATCTATGCAGCATTTTTCAGTGGGGGATCTGTGCGGCAATTTTCAGTGGGGGATTTGTGCAGCATTTTTAAGTGGGGGATCTGTGCGGCTTTTTTCAGTTGGGTATCTGTGCTTCATTTTTCAGTGAGGGATCTGTGCAGTATTTTTCATTGTGGGATAATGGCTGCTTTAATCAGTGGGGGATCTGTGCGGCCTGTTTCAGTGGGGGTTGTGTACAGCATCTTCCTATGGAGGATCTATGCATCAAATTTCAATGCGGGATCTGTGCAGCATTTTTCAGTGGGGGATCTGTGCGGCAGTTTTCAGTGAGGGATCTGTGCAGCTTTTTCAGTGGGGGATCTGTGCGGCAGTTTTAAGTGGGGGATCTGTGCAGCATTTTTCCGTGGGGGATCTGTGCGGCAATTTTCAGTGGGGGATTTGTGCAGCATTTTTCAGTGGGGGATCTGTGCAGCATTTTTCAGTGGGGGATCTATGCGGGATTTTTCAGTGGGGGATCTGAGCAGCAATTTTCAGTGGGGGATTTGTGCAGCATTTTTCAGTTGGGTATCTGTGCTTCATTTTTCAGTGAGGGATCTGTGCAGTATTTTTCATTGCGGGATGACGGCTGCTTTAATCAGTGGGGGCTCTGTGCAGCCTGTTTCAGTGGGGGTTGTGTACAGCATCTTTCTGTTGGTGATCTATGCATCAAATTTCAATGCGGGATCTGTGCAGCATTTTTCAGTGAGGGATCTGTGCAGCATTTTTCAGTGGGGGATCTGTGCGGCAGTTTTCAGTGAGGGATCTGTGTGGTGGTTTTCAGTGAGGGATCTGTGCAGCTTTTTCAGTGGGGGATCTGTGCGGCAGTTTTAAGTGGGGGATCTGTGAAGCATTTTTCAGTGGGGGATCTGTGCGGCAATTTTAAGTGGAGGATCTGTGCAGCATTTTTCAGTGGGGGATCTATGCAGCTTTTTCAGTTGGGGATCTGTGTGGCGGTTTTCAGTGAGGGATCTGTGCAGCTTTTTCAGTGAGGGATCCGTGCGGCCTTTTACCGTGGTGGATCTGAGAAGCATTTTTCAGTGGGGATCTGTGCAGCATTTTTCAGTGGGGATCTGTGCAGCAATTTTCAGTGGGGGATCTGTGCAGCATATTTCAGTGGGGGATCTATGCAGCTTTTTCAGTGGGGGATCTGTGCGGCAGTTTTAAGTGGGGTATCTGTGAAGCATTTTTCAGTGGGGGATCTGTGCGGCAATTTTAAGTGGAGGATCTGTGCAGCATTTTTCAGTGGGGGATCTGTGCGGCAGTTTTCAGTTGGGGATCTGTGTGGCGGTTTTCAGTGAGGGATCTGTGCAGCTTTTTCAGTGAGGGATCCGTGCGGCCTTTTACCGTGGTGGATCTGAGAAGCATTTTTCAGTGGGGATCTGTGCAGCATTTTTCAGTGGGGATCTGTGCAGCAATTTTCAGTGGGGGATCTGTGCAGCATATTTCAGTGGGGGATCTATGCAGCATTTTTCAGTGGGGGATCTATGCAGCATTTTTAGTGGGGGATCAGTGCGGCCTTATTCAGTGAGGGATCTGTGCAGTATTTTTCATTGCGGGATGATGGCTTCCTTTTTTCAGTGGGTGATCTGTGCGGCCTGTTTCATTCGGGGATGTGTGCCGCATCTTTCAGTTGGGGATCTGTGCAGCAATATTCAGTGTGGGATCTGTGCAGCATTTTTCAGTGGGGCATGAGTGCGGCATTTTTCAGTGAGGAATTTGTGCAGCATGTTTCAGTGTGGGATGTGTGCGGCATTTTTCAGTGGGGAATCTGTGCGGCAATTTTCAGTGGGGAATCTGTGCAGCATTTTTCAGTGGGTGATCTGTGCGGCATTTTTTAGGGGGCTTATATGTGCTGCATTTCAGTGAGAGATCGGTGCAGCATTTCTCAGTGAGGGATCAGTGCTGCCTTTTTCAGTGGGTGAACTGTGCGGCAATTTTCAGTTGTGTATCTGTGCAACATTTTTCAGTTGGGGATCTATGCGGGATTTTTCAGTGGGGGATCTGAGCAGCAATTTTCAGTGGGGGATCTGTGCAGCAGTTTTCAGTTGGGTATCTGTGCTTCATTTTTCAGTGAGGGATCTGTGCAGTATTTTTCATTGTGGGATGATGGCTGCTTTAATCAGTGGGGGATCTGTGCGGCCTGTTTCAGTGGGGGTTGTGTACAGCATCTTCCTATTGGGGATCTATGCATCAAATTTCAATGTGGGATCTGTGCAGCATTTTTCAGTGAGGGATCTGTGCAGCATTTTTCAGTGGGGGATCTGTGCGGCAATTTTCAGTGGGGGATTTGTGCAGCATTTTTCATTGGTGGATGTCGGCTGTATTTTTGAGTGGGTGATCTGTGCGGCCTATTTCAGTGGGTTTTCTGTGCAGCATTTTTCAGTGGGGGATCTGTGCAGATTGTTTCAGTTGGGGATCTGTGCAGCCTTTTACAGTGGGGGATCTGTACAGCATTTTTCAGTGGGGGGTCTGTGTGGCATTTTTCAGTGGGTGATCTGTGCAGCATTTTTCAGTGGGGGATCTTTGCGGCATTTTTCAGTGGGGGATCTGTGCAGCACTTGTCAGTGGAGGATCTGTGCAGCATTTTTCAGTGGGGGATCTGTGCAGCATTTTTCAGTGGGGGATCTTTGCGGCATTTTTCAGTGGGGGATCTGTGCAGCACTTTTCAGTGGAGGATCTGTGCAGCAGTTTGCAGTGGGGGATCTGTGCCGCATTTTTTAGTGAGGGATTTGTGCAGCATTTTTCAGTTAGCGATTTGTGCAGCATTTTTCAGTCGGGAATCTGTGTAGCATTTTTCAGTGGGGAATCTGTGCAGCATTTATCAGTGGGCGATCTATTCGGCATTTTTCTGTGCTGGTCGGTGTGGCATTTTTCATTCAGGGATCTGTGCAACATTTCTCAGTGCGGCATTTGTGCAGCATTTCTCAGTGGGGGATATGTGCTGCATTTTTCAATGCGGTAAGTGTGCAGCATTTTTCGGTTGGGGATTTGTGTGGCAATTTTCAGTGGGGGAGCTGTGCGGCATTTTTCAGTGGTGGTTCTGTGCTTCATTTTTCAGTGAGGGATCTGTGCAGTATTTTTCATTGTGGGATGATGGCTGCTTTAATCAGTGGGGGATCTGTGCGGCCTGTTTCAGTGGGGGTTGTGTACAGCATCTTCCTGTTGGGGATCTATGCATCAAATTTCAATGCGGGATCTGTGCGGCAGTTTTAAGTGGGGGATTTGTGCAGCATTTTTCAGTGGGGGATCTGTGCGGCAGTTTTAAGTGGGGGATCTGTGCAGCATTTTTCAGTTGGGGATCTATGCGGGATTTTTCAGTGGGGGATCTGAGCAGCAATTTTCAGTGGAGGATCTGTGTGGCATTTTTCAGTGGGGCATGAGTGCGGCATTTTTCAGTGAGGAATTTGTGCAGCATGTTTCAGTGTGGGATGTGTGAGGCAATTTTCAGTGGGGAATCTGTGCAGCATTTTTCAGTGGTGGATCTGTGCAGCATTTTTCAGTGGGTGATCTGTGCGTCATTTTTTCGGGGGCTTACATGTGCTGCATTTCAGTGAGAGATCGGTGCAGCATTTCTCAGTGAGGGATCAGTGCAGCCTTTTTCAGTGGGTGAACTGTGCGGCAATTTTCAGTTGTGTATCTGTGCAACGTTTTTCAGTTGGGGATCTATGCGGGATTTTTCAGTGGGGGATCTGAGCAGCAATTTTCAGTGGGGGATCTGTGCAGCATTTTTCAGTTGGGTATCTGTGCTTCAATTTTCAGTGAGGGATCTGTGCAGTATTTTTCATTGTGGGATGGTGGCTGCTTTAATCAGTGGGGGATCTGTGCGGCCTGTTTCAGTGGGGGTTGTGTACAGCATCTTCCTATTGGGGATCTATGCATCAAATTTCAATGCGGGATCTGTGCAGCATTTTTCAGTGAGGGATCTGTGCAGCATTTTTCAGTGGGGGATCTGTGCGGCAGTTTTAAGTGGGGGATCTGTGCAGCATTTTTCAGTGGGGGATCTGTGCAGCAATTTTAAGTGGAGGATCTGTGCAGCATTTTTCAGTGGGGGATCTGTGCGGCAGTTTTCAGTTGGGGATCTGTGTGGCGGTTTTCAGTGAGGGATCTGTGCAGCTTTTTCAGTGAGGGATCCGTGCGGCCTTTTACCGTGGTGGATCTGAGAAGCATTTTTCAGTGGGGATCTGTGCAGCATTTTTCAGTGGGGATCTGTGCAGCAATTTTCAGTGGGGGATCTGTGCAGCATTTTTCAGTGGGGGATCTATGCAGCTTTTTCAGTGGGGGATCTGTGCGGCAATTTTCAGTGGAGGATCTGTGTGGCATTTTTCAGTGAGGCATGTTGCGGCATTTTTCAGTGAGGAATTTGTGCAGCATGTTTCAGTGTGGTATGTGTGAGGCAATTTTCAGTGGGGAATCTGTGCAGCATTTTTCAGTGGTGGATCTGTGCAGCATTTTTCAGTGGGTGATCTGTGCGGCATTTTTTCGGGGGCTTATATGTGCTGCATTTCAGTGAGAGATCGGTGCAGCATTTCTCAGTGAGGGATCAGTGCTGCCTTTTTCAGTGGGTGAACTGTGCGGCAATTTTCAGTTGTGTATCTGTGCAACGTTTTTCAGTTGGGGATCTATGCGGGATTTTTCAGTGGGGGATCTGAGCAGCAATTTTCAGTGGGAATCTGTGCAGCATTTTTCAGTGGTTGATCTGTGCGGCATTTTTCAGTGGTGGATCTGTGCAGCAATATTCAGTGAGGGATCTGTGCAGCATGTTTCAGTGGGGGATCTGTGCAGCATTTTTCAGTGGGGCATGAGTGCGGCATTTTTCAGTGAGGAATTTGTGCAGCATGTTTCAGTGGGGGATCTGTGCGGCAATTTTCGGTGGGAATCTGTGCAGCATTTTTCAGTGGTTGATCTGTGCGGCATTTTTCAGTGGTGGATCTGTGCAGCATTTTTAAGTGGGGGATCTGTGCGGCTTTTTTCATTTCGGTATCTGTGCTTCATTTTTCAGTGAGGGATCTGTGCAGTATTTTTCATTGTGGGATAATGGCTGCTTTAATCAGTGGGGGATCTGTGCGGCCTGTTTCAGTGGGGGTTGTGTACAGCATCTTCCTATGGAGGATCTATGCATCAAATTTCAATGCGGGATCTGTGCAGCATTTTTCAGTGAGGGATCTGTGCAGCATTTTTCAGTGGGGGATCTGTGCGGCAGTTTTCAGTGAGGGATCTGTGCAGCTTTTTCAGTGGGGGATCTGTGCGGCAGTTTTAAGTGGGGGGTCTGTGCAGCATTTTTCAGTGGGGGATCTGTGCGGCAATTTTCAGTGGGGGATTTGTGCAGCATTTTTCAGTGGGGGATCTGTGCAGCATTTTTCAGTGGGGGATCTATGCGGGATTTTTCAGTGGGGGATCTGAGCAGCAATTTTCAGTGGGGGATCTGTGCAGCATTTTTCAGTGGGGGATCTATGCGGGATTTTTCAGTGGGGGATCTGAGCAGCAATTTTCAGTGGGGGATTTGTGCAGCATTTTTCAGTTGGGTATCTGTGCTTCATTTTTCAGTGAGGGATCTGTACAGTATTTTTCATTGCGGGATGATGGCTGCTTTAATCAGTGGGGGCTCTGTGCAGCCTGTTTCAGTGGGGGTTGTGTGCAGCATCTTTCTGTTGGTGATCTATGCATCAAATTTCAATGCGGGATCTGTGCAGCATTTTTCAGTGAGGGATCTGTGCAGCATTTTTCAGTGGGGGATCTGTGCGGCAGTTTTCAGTGAGGGATCTGTGTGGTGGTTTTCAGTGAGGGATCTGTGCAGCTTTTTCAGTGGGGGATCTGTGCGGCAGTTTTAAGTGGGGGATCTGTGAAGCATTTTTCAGTGGGGGATCTGTGCGGCAATTTTAAGTGGAGGATCTGTGCAGCATTTTTCAGTGGGGGATCTATGCAGCTTTTTCAGTTGGGGATCTGTGTGGCAGTTTTCAGTGAGGGATCTGTGCAGCTTTTTCAGTGAGGGATCCGTGCGGCCTTTTACCGTGGTGGATCTGAGAAGCATTTTTCAGTGGGGATCTGTGCAGCATTTTTCAGTGGGGATCTGTGCAGCAATTTTCAGTGGGGGATCTGTGCAGCATATTTCAGTGGGGGATCTATGCAGCTTTTTCAGTGGCGATCTGTGCGGCAGTTTTAAGTGGGGTATCTGTGAAGCATTTTTCAGTGGGGGATCTGTGCGGCAATTTTAAGTGGAGGATCTGTGCAGCATTTTTCAGTGGGGGATCTGTGCGGCAGTTTTCAGTTGGGGATCTGTGTGGTGGTTTTCAGTGAGGGATCTGTGCAGCTTTTTCAGTGAGGGATCCGTGCGGCCTTTTACCGTGGTGGATCTGAGAAGCATTTTTCAGTGGGGATCTGTGCAGCATTTTTCAGTGGGGATCTGTGCAGCAATTTTCAGTGGGGGATCTGTGCAGCATTTTTCAGTGGGGGATCTATGCAGCATTTTTCAGTGGGGGATCTATGCAGCATTTTTAGTGGGGGATCAGTGCGGCCTTATTCAGTGAGGGATCTGTGCAGTATTTTTCATTGCGGGATGATGGCTTCCTTTTTTCAGTGGGTGATCTGTGCGGCCTGTTTCATTCGGGGATGTGTGCCGCATCTTTCAGTTGGGGATCTGTGCAGCAATATTCAGTGCGGGATCTGTGCAGCATTTTTCAGTGGGGCATGAGTGCGGCATTTTTCAGTGAGGAATTTGTGCAGCATGTTTCAGTGGGGGATCTGTGCGGCAATTTTCAGTGGGAATCTGTGCAGCATTTTTCAGTGGTTGATCTGTGCGGCATTTTTCAGTGGTGGATCTGTGCAGCATTTTTAAGTGGGGGATCTGTGCGGCTTTTTTCAGTGGTGGATCTCTGCAGAATTTTTCAATTGGGCATCTGCAGCAATTTTCAGTTGGGGATCTGTGCAGCATTTCTCAGTGGGGGATCTGTGTGGCATTTTTTAGTGGTTGATATGTGCAGCATTTTTCAATGAGGGATCTGTGCAGCATTTCTAAGTGTGGGATTTGTGCGGCATTTATCAGTGGGGATTCTGTGCGTTGTTTTTCACTGGAGGATCTGTGCAGCATTTTTCAATGAGGGCTCTCTGCAAGATTTTTCAGTGAGGGATCGGTGCAGCATTTTTCAGTGGGTGATCTGTGCTGAATTTTTCGGTGCGGGATCTGTGCAGCATTTTTCAGTGGGGGATCTGTACAGCATTTTTCAGTGAGCGATCTGTGCAGCATTTTTCAGTGGGGTATCTGTGCTCCATTTTTCAGTGAGGGATCTCTGCAGAATTTTTCATTGGGGGATCTGCAGCATTTTTCAGTGGGGGATCTGTGCAGCATTTTTCAGTGGGGGTTGGGTGCTGCAGTTTTCAGTGAGGGATCTGTGCAGCTTTTTTAGTGCGGATCTATATATCATTTTTCAGTGGGCGATCTGTGCGGTGTTTTTCAGTGAAGGATCTGTGCAGCATTTTTCATTGGTGGATGTCGGCTGTATTTTTGAGTGCATGATCTGTGCGGCCTATTTCAGTGGGTTTTCTGTGCAGCATTTTTCAGTGGGGGATCTGTGCAGATTGTTTCAGTTGGGGATCTGTGCAGCCTTTTCCAGTGGGGGATCTGTACAGCATTTTTCAGTGGGGGGTCTATGTGGCATTTTTCAGTGGGTGATCTGTGCAGCACTTGTCAGTGGAGGATCTGTGCAGCATTTTTCAGTGGGAGATCTGTGCGGCATTTTTCAGTGGGGGCTCTGTGCCGCATTTTTTAGTGAGGGATTTGTGCAGCATTTTTCAGTTAGCGATTTGTGCAGCATTTTTCAGTCGGGGATCTGTGTAGAATTTTTCAGTGGGGAATCTGTGCAGCATTTATCAGTGGGCGATCTATTCGGCATTTTCTGTGGTGGTCGGTGTGGCATTTTTCATTCAGGGATCTGTGCAACATTTCTCAGTGCGGCATTTGTGAAGCATTTCTCAGTGGGGGATATGTGCTGCATTTTTCAATGCGGTATGTGTGCAGCATTTTTCGGTGGGGGATTTGTGTGGCAATTTTCAGTGGGGGAGCTGTGCGGCATTTTTCAGTGGTGGTTCTGTGCGGCCTTTAGCAGTGGGGGATCTGTACAGCATTTTTCAGTGGGGGATCTGTGTGGCATTTTTCAGTGAGAGATCTATGCAGCATTTTTCAGTGGAGGATCTTTGCAGCATTTTTCAGTGGGGGATCTGTGCAGCACTTTTAAGTGGAGGATTTGTGCAGCAATTTGCAGTGGGGAATCTGTGCAGCATTTTTTAGTGAGGGATCTGTGCAGCATTTTTCAGTTAGCGATTTCTGCAGCATTTTTCAGTGGGGGATCTGTGCAGCTTTTTTCAGTTAGCGATTTGTGCAGCATTTTTCAGTGGGGAATCTGTGCAACATTTTCCAGTGGGCGATCTATTCGGCATTTTTCAGTGGTGGTCGGTGCGGCATTTCTCATTGAGGGATCTGTGTGGCATTTCTCAGTGCGGCATTTCTGCAGCATTCTACAGTGCGGGATCAGTGCAGAATTTTTCAGTGGGGCATCAGGTCAGCATTTTTCAGTCAGGGATTTGTGCGGCTTTCTTCAGTGTGCGATCTGTGCAGAATTTTTCAGTGAGGGATCTGTGCAGCCTTTTACATTGGGGGATCTGTACAGCATTTATCAGTCGGGGATCTGTGCGGCATTTTTCAGTGAGGGTTCTATGCAGCATTTTTCAGTGTGGTATCTATGCGGCATTTTTCAGTGAAGGATCTGTGCAGCATTTGTCAGTGAGGGATCTGTGCGGCATTTTCAGTGGGGGATCTGTGCAGAATTTTTCAGTGAGGGATCTGTGCAGCATTTTACAGTGCGGGATCTGTACAGCATTTTTCAGTGTGGGATCTGTGCGGCATTTTTCAGTGGGGAATATATGCAGCATCTTTCAGTGGGGGATCTGTGCGGCATTTTTCGGTGAGGAATCTGTGCAGCATTTTTCAGTGGGGGATCTGCGCAGCATTTTTCAGTGGGCGATCTGTGCAGCATTTTTCAGTGAGGAATTTGTGCAGCATGTTTCAGTGTGGGATGTATGCGGCAATTTTCAGTGGGGAATCTGTGCAGCATTTTTCAGTGGTGGATCTGTGCAGCATTTTTCAGTGTGGGATCTGTGCGGCATTTTTTAGGGGGCTTATATGTGCTGCATTTCAGTGAGAGATCGGTGCAGCATTTCTCAGTGAGGGATCAGTGCTGCCTTTTTCAGTGGGTGAACTGTGCGGCATTTTTCATTGCGGGATGATGGCTGCATTTTTTAGAGTGTGATCTGTGAGGCCTCTTTCAATTGGGGATGTGTGCCGCATCTTTCAGTTGGTGATCTGTGCAGCATTTTTCAGTGGGGGATCTGTGCAGCATTTTTCAGTGGTGGATCTGTGCAGCATTTTTCAGTGGGGCATGAGTGCGGCATTTTTCAGTGAGGAATTTGTGCAGCATGTTTCAGTGTGGGATGTGTGCGGCAATTTTCAGTGGGGTTTCTGTGCAGCATTTTTCAGTGTGGGATCTGTGCGGCATTTTTCAGTGGTGGATCTGTGCAGCATTTTTCAGTGTGGGATCTGTGCGGCATTTTTTAGGGGGCTTATATGTGCTGCATTTCAGTGAGAGATCGGTGCAGCATTTCTCAGTGAGGGATCAGTGCTGCCTTTTTCAGTGGGTGAACTGTGCGGCAATTTTCAGTTGTGTATCTGTGCAACATTTTTCAGTTGGGGATCTAAGCGGGATTTTTCAGTGGGGGATCTGAGCAGCAATTTTCAGTGGGGGATCTGTGCAGCATTTTTCAGTGAGGGATCTGTGCAGTATTTTTCATTGTGGGATGGTGGCTGCTTTAATCAGTGGGGGATCTGTGCGGCCTGTTTCAGTGGGGGTTGTGTACAGCATCTTCCTATTGGGGATCTATGCATCAAATTTCAATGCGGGATCTGTGCAGCATTTTTCAGTGAGGGATCTATGCAGCATTTTTCAGTGGGGGATCCGTGCGGCAATTTTCAGTGGGGGATTTGTGCAGCATTTTTCAGTGGGGGATCTGGGTGGCAATTTTCAGTGGGGTATCTGTGCAGCATTTCTCAGTGAGGGATCTGTGCAGCTTTTTACAGTGGGGGATCTGTGCGGCAATTTTCAGTGGGGGATTTGTGCAGCATTTTTCAGTCGGGGATCTGTGCGGCATTTTTCAGTGAGGGATCTATGCAGCATTTTTCAGTGGGGCATCTGTGCAGATTGTTTCAGTTGGGGATCTGTGCAGAATTTTTCAGTGGGGATCTGTACAACTTTTTTCAGAGGTCTATCTGTGCAGCACTTTTCAGTGGGGGATCTGTGCATCTTTATTCAGTGGGGGATCTGTGCAGAATTTTTCAGTGAGGGATCACTGCAGTCTTTTACAGTGGGAGATCTTTACGGCACTTTTCAGTTTTGGATCTGTGCGGCTTTTTTCAGTGGGGGATTTGTGCAGCATTTTTTAGTGAGGGATCTGTGCAGCATTTTTCAGTGGTGGTCGGTGCGGCATTTCTCATTGAGGGATCTGTGTGGCATTTCTCAGTGCGGCATTTCTGCAGCATTCTACAGTGCGGGATCTGTGCAGAATTTTTCAGTGGGGCATCAGGTCAGCATTTTTCAGTCAGGGATTTGTGCAGCATTTTTCAGTGGGGGATCTGGGTGGCAATTTTCAGTGGGGGATCTGTGCGGCATTTCTCAGTGTGTGATCTGTGCAGCTTTTTACAGTGGGGGATCTGTGCGGCTTTCTTTAGTGCGGGATCTGTGCAGAATTTTTCAGTGGGGGATCTTTGCAGAGTTTTTCATTGAAGGATCCGTGCGGCCTTTTACCATGGGGCATCTGAGCAGCATTTTTCAGTGGGGGATTTGTGCAGCATTTTTCAGTGGGGATTTGTGCGGCTTTCTTCAGTTGGGAATCTGTGCAGAATTTTTCAGTGAGGGATCTGTGCAGCCTTTTACAGTGGGGGATCTGTACAGCATTTTTCAGAGGGCTATCTGTGCGGCATTTTTCAGTAGGGATCTGTGCAGCACTTTTCAGTGGGGGATCTGTGCATCTTTATTCAGTGGGGGATATGTGCTGCATTTTTCAGTGTTCGATCTGTTCAGTGTTTTTCAGGGAGGATCTGTGCAGCATTTCTCAGTGCGACATTTCTGCAGCATCCTTCAGTGGCGGATATGTGCTGCATTTTACCGTGCGGGATCTGTGCAGAATTTTTCAGTGAGGCATCAGGTCAGCATTTTTCAGTCAGGGATTTGTGCAGCATTTTTCAGTGGGGGATCTGGGTGGCAATTTTCAGTGAGGAATCTGTGCAGCATTTTTCAGTGGGGGATCTGCGCAGCATTTTTCAGTGGGCGATCTGTGCACCATTTTTCAGTGAGGGATCTGAGCAGCATTTTTCAGTGGGCGATCTGTGCGGCAGTTTTCGGTGGGGGATCTGAGCAGCATTTTTCAGTGGGAGATATTTGCAGCATTTTTCAGTGGGGGATCTGTGCAGCATTTTTCGGTGTGAGATCTGTGCAGCATTTTTCATTGCGGGATGATGGCTGCATTTTTTAGAGTGTGATCTGTGAGGCCTCTTTCAATGGGGGATGTGTGCCGCATCTTTCAGTTGGTGATCTGTGCAGCATTTTTCAGTGGGGGATCTGTGCAGCATTTTTCAGTGGTGGATCTGTGCAGCATTTTTCAGTGGGTGATCTGTGCGGCTTTTTTTCGGGGGCTTATATGTGCTGCATTTCAGTGAGAGATCGGTGCAGCATTTCTCAGTGAGGGATCAGTGCTGCCTTTTTCAGTGGGTGAACTGTGCGGCAATTTTCAGTTGTGTATCTGTGCAACATTTTTCAGTTGGGGATCTATGCGGGATTTTTCAGTGGGGGATCTGAGCAGCAATTTTCAGTGGGGGATCTGTGCTTCATTTTTCAGTGAGGGATCTGTGCAGTATTTTTCATTGTGGGATGATGGCTGCTTTAATCAGTGGGGGATCTGTGCGGCCTGTTTCAGTGGGGGTTGTGTACAGCATCTTCCTATTGGGGATCTATGCATCAAATTTCAATGCGGGATCTGTGCAGCATTTTTCAGTGAGGGATCTATGCAGCATTTTTCAGTGGGGGATCTGTGCGGCAATTTTCAGTGGGGGATTTGTGCAGCATTTTTCATTGGTGGATGTCGGCTGTATTTTTGAGTGGGTGATCTGTGCTGCCTATTTCAGTGGGTTTTCTGTGCAGCATTTTTCAGTGGGGGATCTGTGCAGATTGTTTCAGTTGGAGATCTGTGCAGCCTTTTACAGTGGGGGATCTGTACAGCATTTTTCAGTGGGGGGTCTGTGCGGCATTTTTCAGTGGGTGATCTGTGCAGCACTTGTCAGTGGAGGATCTGTGCAGCATTTTTCAGTGGGGGATCTGTGCGGCATTTTTCAGTGGGGCATCTGTTCAGCACTTTTCTGTGGGGGATCTGTGCAGCACTTTTCAGTGGAGGATCTGTGCAGCAGTTTGCAGTTAGCGATTTGTGCAGCATTTTTCAGTTGGGGATCTGTGCAGCATTTATCAGTGGGCGATCTATTCGGCATTTTTCTGTGCTGGTCGGTGTGGCATTTTTCATTCAGGGATCTGTGCAACATTTCTCAGTGCGGCATTTGTGCAGCATTTCTCAGTGGGGGATATGTGCTGCATTTTTCAATGCGGTATGTGTGCAGCATTTTTCGGTTGGGGATTTGTGTGGCAATTTTCAGTGGGGGAGCTGTGCGGCATTTTTCAGTGGTGGTTCTGTGCGGCCTTTTGCAGTTAGGGATCTGTAAAGCATTTTTCAGTGGGGGATCTATGCGGCATTTTTCAGTGAGAGATCTATGCAGCATTTTTCAGTGGGGGATCTGTGCAGAATTTTTCAGTGGGGGATCTGTGCAGTATTTTTCAGTGGGGGATCTGTGCAGAATTTTTCAGTGAGGGATCTGTGCAGCATTTTTCAGTGGGGGATCTGTGCAGCATTTTTCAGTGGGGGATCTGTGCAGAATTTTTCAGTGGGGGATCTGTGCAGAATTTTTCAGTGAGGGATCTGTGCAGCCTTTTACAGTGGGAGATCTGTACAGCATTTTTCAGTTTTGGATCTGTGCGGCTTTTTTCAGTGGCGGATCTGTACAGCATTTTTTAGTGAGGGATCTGTGCAGCATTTTTCAGTGCGGCATTTCTGCAGCATCCTTCAGTGGCGGATATGTGCTGCATTTTACCGTGCGGGATCTGTGCAGAATTTTTCAGTGAGGCATCAGGTCAGCATTTTTCAGTCAGGGATTTGTGCAGCATTTTTCAGTGGGGGATCTGGGTGGCAATTTTCAGTGAGGAATCTGTGCAGCATTTTTCAGTGGGGGATCTGCGCAGCATTTTTCAGTGGGCGATCTGTGCACCATTTTTCAGTGAGGGATCTGAGCAGCATTTTTCAGTGGGCGATATTTGCAGCATTTTTCAGTGGGGGATCTGTGCAGCATTTTTCGGTGTGAGATCTGTGCAGCATTTTTCATTGCGGGATGATGGCTGCATTTTTTAGAGTGTGATCTGTGAGGCCTCTTTCAATGGGGGATGTGTGCCGCATCTTTCAGTTGGGGATCTGTGCAGCATTTTTCAGTGGGGGATCTGTGCAGCAATATTCAGTGAGGGATCTGTGCAGCATTTTTCAGTGTGGGATCTGTGCGGCATTTTTCAGTGGGGCATGAGTGCGGCATTTTTCAGTGAGGAATTTGTGCAGCATGTTTCAGTGTGGGATGTGTGCGGCAATTTTCAGTGGGGAATCTGTGCAGCATTTTTCAGTGGTGGATCTGTGCAGCATTTTTCAGTGTGGGATCTGTGCGGCATTTTTCAGTGGTGGATCTGTGCAGCATTTTTCAGTGTGGGATCTGTGCGGCTTTTTTTCGGGGGCTTATATGTGCTGCATTTCAGTGAGAGATCGGTGCAGCATTTCTCAGTGAGGGATCAGTGCTGCCTTTTTCAGTGGGTGAACTGTGCGGCAATTTTCAGTTGTGTATCTGTGCAACATTTTTCAGTTGGGGATCTATGCGGGATTTTTCAGTGGGGGATCTGAGCAGCAATTTTCAGTGGGGGATCTGTGCTTCATTTTTCAGTGAGGGATCTGTGCAGTATTTTTCATTGTGGGATGATGGCTGCTTTAATCAGTGGGGGATCTGTGCGGCCTGTTTCAGTGGGGGTTGTGTACAGCATCTTCCTATTGGGAATCTATGCATCAAATTTCAATGCGGGATCTGTGCAGCATTTTTCAGTGAGGGATGTATGCAGCATTTTTCAGTGGGGGATCTGTGCGGCAATTTTCAGTGGGGGATTTGTGCAGCATTTTTCATTGGTGGATGTCGGCTGTATTTTTGAGTGGGTGATCTGTGCTGCCTATTTCAGTGGGTTTTCTGCGCAGCATTTTTCAGTGGGGGATCTGTGCAGATTGTTTCAGTTGGAGATCTGTGCAGCCTTTTACAGTGGGGGATCTGTACAGCATTTTTCAGTGGGGGGTCTGTGCGGCATTTTTCAGTGGGTGATCTGTGCAGCACTTGTCAGTGGAGGATCTGTGCAGCATTTTTCAGTGGGGGATCTGTGCGGCATTTTTCAGTGGGGCATCTGTTCAGCACTTTTCAGTGGGGGATCTGTGCAGCACTTTTCAGTGGAGGATCTGTGCAGCAGTTTGCAGTTAGCGATTTGTGCAGCATTTTTCAGTTGGGGATCTGTGCAGCATTTATCAGTGGGCGATCTATTCGGCATTTTTCTGTGCTGGTCGGTGTGGCATTTTTCATTCAGGGATCTGTGCAACATTTCTCAGTGCGGCATTTGTGCAGCATTTCTCAGTGGGGGATATGTGCTGCATTTTTCAATGCGGTATGTGTGCAGCATTTTTCGGTTGGGGATTTGTGTGGCAATTTTCAGTGGGGGAGCTGTGCGGCATTTTTCAGTGGTGGTTCTGTGCGGCCTTTTGCAGTTAGGGATCTGTAAAGCATTTTTCAGTGGGGGATCTATGCGGCATTTTTCAGTGAGAGATCTATGCAGCATTTTTCAGTGGGGGATCTGTGCAGAATTTTTCAGTGGGGGATCTGTGCAGTATTTTTCAGTGGGGGATCTGTGCAGAATTTTTCAGTGAGGGATCTGTGCAGCATTTTTCAGTGGGGGATCTGTGCAGCATTTTTCAGTGGGGGATCTGTGCAGAATTTTTCAGTGGGGGATCTGTGCAGAATTTTTCAGTGAGGGATCTGTGCAGCCTTTTACAGTGGGAGATCTGTACAGCATTTTTCAGTTTTGGATCTGTGCGGCTTTTTTCAGTGGCGGATCTGTACAGCATTTTTTAGTGAGGGATCTGTGCAGCATTTTTCAGTGCGGCATTTCTGCAGCATCCTTCAGTGGCGGATATGTGCTGCATTTTACCGTGCGGGATCTGTGCAGAATTTTTCAGTGAGGCATCAGGTCAGCATTTTTCAGTCAGGGATTTGTGCAGCATTTTTCAGTGGGGGATCTGGGTGGCAATTTTCAGTGAGGAATCTGTGCAGCATTTTTCAGTGGGGGATCTGCGCAGCATTTTTCAGTGGGCGATCTGTGCACCATTTTTCAGTGAGGGATCTGAGCAGCATTTTTCAGTGGGCGATATTTGCAGCATTTTTCAGTGGGGGATCTGTGCAGCATTTTTCGGTGTGAGATCTGTGCAGCATTTTTCATTGCGGGATGATGGCTGCATTTTTTAGAGTGTGATCTGTGAGGCCTCTTTCAATGGGGGATGTGTGCCGCATCTTTCAGTTGGGGATCTGTGCAGCATTTTTCAGTGGGGGATCTGTGCAGCAATATTCAGTGAGGGATCTGTGCAGCATTTTTCAGTGTGGGATCTGTGCGGCATTTTTCAGTGGGGCATGAGTGCGGCATTTTTCAGTGAGGAATTTGTGCAGCATGTTTCAGTGTGGGATGTGTGCGGCAATTTTCAGTGGGGAATCTGTGCAGCATTTTTCAGTGGTGGATCTGTGCAGCATTTTTCAGTGTGGGATCTGTGCGGCATTTTTCAGTGGTGGATCTGTGCAGCATTTTTCAGTGTGGGATCTGTGCGGCTTTTTTTCGGGGGCTTATATGTGCTGCATTTCAGTGAGAGATCGGTGCAGCATTTCTCAGTGAGGGATCAGTGCTGCCTTTTTCAGTGGGTGAACTGTGCGGCAATTTTCAGTTGTGTATCTGTGCAACATTTTTCAGTTGGGGATCTATGCGGGATTTTTCAGTGGGGGATCTGAGCAGCAATTTTCAGTGGGGGATCTGTGCTTCATTTTTCAGTGAGGGATCTGTGCAGTATTTTTCATTGTGGGATGATGGCTGCTTTAATCAGTGGGGGATCTGTGCGGCCTGTTTCAGTGGGGGTTGTGTACAGCATCTTCCTATTGGGAATCTATGCATCAAATTTCAATGCGGGATCTGTGCAGCATTTTTCAGTGAGGGATGTATGCAGCATTTTTCAGTGGGGGATCTGTGCGGCAATTTTCAGTGGGGGATTTGTGCAGCATTTTTCATTGGTGGATGTCGGCTGTATTTTTGAGTGGGTGATCTGTGCTGCCTATTTCAGTGGGTTTTCTGCGCAGCATTTTTCAGTGGGGGATCTGTGCAGATTGTTTCAGTTGGAGATCTGTGCAGCCTTTTACAGTGGGGGATCTGTACAGCATTTTTCAGTGGGGGGTCTGTGCGGCATTTTTCAGTGGGTGATCTGTGCAGCACTTGTCAGTGGAGGATCTGTGCAGCATTTTTCAGTGGGGGATCTGTGCGGCATTTTTCAGTGGGGCATCTGTTCAGCACTTTTCTGTGGGGGATCTGTGCAGCACTTTTCAGTGGAGGATCTGTGCAGCAGTTTGCAGTTAGCGATTTGTGCAGCATTTTTCAGTTGGGGATCTGTGCAGCATTTATCAGTGGGCGATCTATTCGGCATTTTTCTGTGCTGGTCGGTGTGGCATTTTTCATTCAGGGATCTGTGCAACATTTCTCAGTGCGGCATTTGTGCAGCATTTCTCAGTGAGGGATCAGTGCTGCCTTTTTCAGTGGGTGAACTGTGCGGCAATTTTCAGTTGTGTATCTGTGCAACGTTTTTCAGTTGGGGATCTATGCGGGATTTTTCAGTGGGGGATCTGAGCAGCAATTTTCAGTGGGAATCTGTGCAGCATTTTTCAGTGGTTGATCTGTGCGGCATTTTTCAGTGGTGGATCTGTGCAGCAATATTCAGTGAGGGATCTGTGCAGCATGTTTCAGTGGGGGATCTGTGCAGCATTTTTCAGTGGGGCATGAGTGCGGCATTTTTCAGTGAGGAATTTGTGCAGCATGTTTCAGTGGGGGATCTGTGCGGCAATTTTCAGTGGGAATCTGTGCAGCATTTTTCAGTGGTTGATCTGTGCGGCATTTTTCAGTGGTGGATCTGTGCAGCATTTTTAAGTGGGGGATCTGTGCGGCTTTTTTCATTTCGGTATCTGTGCTTCATTTTTCAGTGAGGGATCTGTGCAGTATTTTTCATTGTGGGATAATGGCTGCTTTAATCAGTGGGGGATCTGTGCGGCCTGTTTCAGTGGGGGTTGTGTACAGCATCTTCCTATGGAGGATCTATGCATCAAATTTCAATGCGGGATCTGTGCAGCATTTTTCAGTGAGGGATCTGTGCAGCATTTTTCAGTGGGGGATCTGTGCGGCAGTTTTCAGTGAGGGATCTGTGCAGCTTTTTCAGTGGGGGATCTGTGCGGCAGTTTTAAGTGGGGGGTCTGTGCAGCATTTTTCAGTGGGGGATCTGTGCGGCAATTTTCAGTGGGGGATTTGTGCAGCATTTTTCAGTGGGGGATCTGTGCAGCATTTTTCAGTGGGGGATCTATGCGGGATTTTTCAGTGGGGGATCTGAGCAGCAATTTTCAGTGGGGGATCTGTGCAGCATTTTTCAGTGGGGGATCTATGCGGGATTTTTCAGTGGGGGATCTGAGCAGCAATTTTCAGTGGGGGATTTGTGCAGCATTTTTCAGTTGGGTATCTGTGCTTCATTTTTCAGTGAGGGATCTGTACAGTATTTTTCATTGCGGGATGATGGCTGCTTTAATCAGTGGGGGCTCTGTGCAGCCTGTTTCAGTGGGGGTTGTGTGCAGCATCTTTCTGTTGGTGATCTATGCATCAAATTTCAATGCGGGATCTGTGCAGCATTTTTCAGTGAGGGATCTGTGCAGCATTTTTCAGTGGGGGATCTGTGCGGCAGTTTTCAGTGAGGGATCTGTGTGGTGGTTTTCAGTGAGGGATCTGTGCAGCTTTTTCAGTGGGGGATCTGTGCGGCAGTTTTAAGTGGGGGATCTGTGAAGCATTTTTCAGTGGGGGATCTGTGCGGCAATTTTAAGTGGAGGATCTGTGCAGCATTTTTCAGTGGGGGATCTATGCAGCTTTTTCAGTTGGGGATCTGTGTGGCAGTTTTCAGTGAGGGATCTGTGCAGCTTTTTCAGTGAGGGATCCGTGCGGCCTTTTACCGTGGTGGATCTGAGAAGCATTTTTCAGTGGGGATCTGTGCAGCATTTTTCAGTGGGGATCTGTGCAGCAATTTTCAGTGGGGGATCTGTGCAGCATATTTCAGTGGGGGATCTATGCAGCTTTTTCAGTGGGGGATCTGTGCGGCAGTTTTAAGTGGGGTATCTGTGAAGCATTTTTCAGTGGGGGATCTGTGCGGCAATTTTAAGTGGAGGATCTGTGCAGCATTTTTCAGTGGGGGATCTGTGCGGCAGTTTTCAGTTGGGGATCTGTGTGGTGGTTTTCAGTGAGGGATCTGTGCAGCTTTTTCAGTGAGGGATCCGTGCGGCCTTTTACCGTGGTGGATCTGAGAAGCATTTTTCAGTGGGGATCTGTGCAGCATTTTTCAGTGGGGATCTGTGCAGCAATTTTCAGTGGGGGATCTGTGCAGCATTTTTCAGTGGGGGATCTATGCAGCATTTTTCAGTGGGGGATCTATGCAGCATTTTTAGTGGGGGATCAGTGCGGCCTTATTCAGTGAGGGATCTGTGCAGTATTTTTCATTGCGGGATGATGGCTTCCTTTTTTCAGTGGGTGATCTGTGCGGCCTGTTTCATTCGGGGATGTGTGCCGCATCTTTCAGTTGGGGATCTGTGCAGCAATATTCAGTGCGGGATCTGTGCAGCATTTTTCAGTGGGGCATGAGTGCGGCATTTTTCAGTGAGGAATTTGTGCAGCATGTTTCAGTGGGGGATCTGTGCGGCAATTTTCAGTGGGAATCTGTGCAGCATTTTTCAGTGGTTGATCTGTGCGGCATTTTTCAGTGGTGGATCTGTGCAGCATTTTTAAGTGGGGGATCTGTGCGGCTTTTTTCAGTGGTGGATCTCTGCAGAATTTTTCAATTGGGCATCTGCAGCAATTTTCAGTTGGGGATCTGTGCAGCATTTCTCAGTGGGGGATCTGTGTGGCATTTTTTAGTGGTTGATATGTGCAGCATTTTTCAATGAGGGATCTGTGCAGCATTTCTAAGTGTGGGATTTGTGCGGCATTTATCAGTGGGGATTCTGTGCGTTGTTTTTCACTGGAGGATCTGTGCAGCATTTTTCAATGAGGGCTCTCTGCAAGATTTTTCAGTGAGGGATCGGTGCAGCATTTTTCAGTGGGTGATCTGTGCTGAATTTTTCGGTGCGGGATCTGTGCAGCATTTTTCAGTGGGGGATCTGTACAGCATTTTTCAGTGAGCGATCTGTGCAGCATTTTTCAGTGGGGTATCTGTGCTCCATTTTTCAGTGAGGGATCTCTGCAGAATTTTTCATTGGGGGATCTGCAGCATTTTTCAGTGGGGGATATGTGCAGCATTTTTCAGTGGGGGTTGGGTGCTGCAGTTTTCAGTGAGGGATCTGTGCAGCTTTTTTAGTGCGGATCTATATATCATTTTTCAGTGGGCGATCTGTGCGGTGTTTTTCAGTGAAGGATCTGTGCAGCATTTTTCATTGGTGGATGTCGGCTGTATTTTTGAGTGCATGATCTGTGCGGCCTATTTCAGTGGGTTTTCTGTGCAGCATTTTTCAGTGGGGGATCTGTGCAGATTGTTTCAGTTGGGGATCTGTGCAGCCTTTTCCAGTGGGGGATCTGTACAGCATTTTTCAGTGGGGGGTCTATGTGGCATTTTTCAGTGGGTGATCTGTGCAGCACTTGTCAGTGGAGGATCTGTGCAGCATTTTTCAGTGGGAGATCTGTGCGGCATTTTTCAGTGGGGGCTCTGTGCCGCATTTTTTAGTGAGGGATTTGTGCAGCATTTTTCAGTTAGCGATTTGTGCAGCATTTTTCAGTCGGGGATCTGTGTAGAATTTTTCAGTGGGGAATCTGTGCAGCATTTATCAGTGGGCGATCTATTCGGCATTTTCTGTGGTGGTCGGTGTGGCATTTTTCATTCAGGGATCTGTGCAACATTTCTCAGTGCGGCATTTGTGAAGCATTTCTCAGTGGGGGATATGTGCTGCATTTTTCAATGCGGTATGTGTGCAGCATTTTTCGGTGGGGGATTTGTGTGGCAATTTTCAGTGGGGGAGCTGTGCGGCATTTTTCAGTGGTGGTTCTGTGCGGCCTTTAGCAGTGGGGGATCTGTACAGCATTTTTCAGTGGGGGATCTGTGTGGCATTTTTCAGTGAGAGATCTATGCAGCATTTTTCAGTGGAGGATCTTTGCAGCATTTTTCAGTGGGGGATCTGTGCAGCACTTTTAAGTGGAGGATTTGTGCAGCAATTTGCAGTGGGGAATCTGTGCAGCATTTTTTAGTGAGGGATCTGTGCAGCATTTTTCAGTTAGCGATTTCTGCAGCATTTTTCAGTGGGGGATCTGTGCAGCTTTTTTCAGTTAGCGATTTGTGCAGCATTTTTCAGTGGGGAATCTGTGCAACATTTTCCAGTGGGCGATCTATTCGGCATTTTTCAGTGGTGGTCGGTGCGGCATTTCTCATTGAGGGATCTGTGTGGCATTTCTCAGTGCGGCATTTCTGCAGCATTCTACAGTGCGGGATCAGTGCAGAATTTTTCAGTGGGGCATCAGGTCAGCATTTTTCAGTCAGGGATTTGTGCGGCTTTCTTCAGTGTGCGATCTGTGCAGAATTTTTCAGTGAGGGATCTGTGCAGCCTTTTACATTGGGGGATCTGTACAGCATTTATCAGTCGGGGATCTGTGCGGCATTTTTCAGTGAGGGTTCTATGCAGCATTTTTCAGTGTGGTATCTATGCGGCATTTTTCAGTGAAGGATCTGTGCAGCATTTGTCAGTGAGGGATCTGTGCGGCATTTTCAGTGGGGGATCTGTGCAGAATTTTTCAGTGAGGGATCTGTGCAGCATTTTACAGTGCGGGATCTGTACAGCATTTTTCAGTGTGGGATCTGTGCGGCATTTTTCAGTGGGGAATATATGCAGCATCTTTCAGTGGGGGATCTGTGCGGCATTTTTCGGTGAGGAATCTGTGCAGCATTTTTCAGTGGGGGATCTGCGCAGCATTTTTCAGTGGGCGATCTGTGCAGCATTTTTCAGTGAGGAATTTGTGCAGCATGTTTCAGTGTGGGATGTATGCGGCAATTTTCAGTGGGGAATCTGTGCGGCATTTTTCAGTGGTGGATCTGTGCAGCATTTTTCAGTGTGGGATCTGTGCGGCATTTTTTAGGGGGCTTATATGTGCTGCATTTCAGTGAGAGATCGGTGCAGCATTTCTCAGTGAGGGATCAGTGCTGCCTTTTTCAGTGGGTGAACTGTGCGGCATTTTTCATTGCGGGATGATGGCTGCATTTTTTAGAGTGTGATCTGTGAGGCCTCTTTCAATTGGGGATGTGTGCCGCATCTTTCAGTTGGTGATCTGTGCAGCATTTTTCAGTGGGGGATCTGTGCAGCATTTTTCAGTGGTGGATCTGTGCAGCATTTTTCAGTGGGGCATGAGTGCGGCATTTTTCAGTGAGGAATTTGTGCAGCATGTTTCAGTGTGGGATGTGTGCGGCAATTTTCAGTGGGGTTTCTGTGCAGCATTTTTCAGTGTGGGATCTGTGCGGCATTTTTCAGTGGTGGATCTGTGCAGCATTTTTCAGTGTGGGATCTGTGCGGCATTTTTTAGGGGGCTTATATGTGCTGCATTTCAGTGAGAGATCGGTGCAGCATTTCTCAGTGAGGGATCAGTGCTGCCTTTTTCAGTGGGTGAACTGTGCGGCAATTTTCAGTTGTGTATCTGTGCAACATTTTTCAGTTGGGGATCTAAGCGGGATTTTTCAGTGGGGGATCTGAGCAGCAATTTTCAGTGGGGGATCTGTGCAGCATTTTTCAGTGAGGGATCTGTGCAGTATTTTTCATTGTGGGATGGTGGCTGCTTTAATCAGTGGGGGATCTGTGCGGCCTGTTTCAGTGGGGGTTGTGTACAGCATCTTCCTATTGGGGATCTATGCATCAAATTTCAATGCGGGATCTGTGCAGCATTTTTCAGTGAGGGATCTATGCAGCATTTTTCAGTGGGGGATCCGTGCGGCAATTTTCAGTGGGGGATTTGTGCAGCATTTTTCAGTGGGGGATCTGGGTGGCAATTTTCAGTGGGGTATCTGTGCAGCATTTCTCAGTGAGGGATCTGTGCAGCTTTTTACAGTGGGGGATCTGTGCGGCAATTTTCAGTGGGGGATTTGTGCAGCATTTTTCAGTCGGGGATCTGTGCGGCATTTTTCAGTGAGGGATCTATGCAGCATTTTTCAGTGGGGCATCTGTGCAGATTGTTTCAGTTGGGGATCTGTGCAGAATTTTTCAGTGGGGATCTGTACAACTTTTTTCAGAGGTCTATCTGTGCAGCACTTTTCAGTGGGGGATCTGTGCATCTTTATTCAGTGGGGGATCTGTGCAGAATTTTTCAGTGAGGGATCACTGCAGTCTTTTACAGTGGGAGATCTTTACGGCACTTTTCAGTTTTGGATCTGTGCGGCTTTTTTCAGTGGGGGATTTGTGCAGCATTTTTTAGTGAGGGATCTGTGCAGCATTTTTCAGTGGTGGTCGGTGCGGCATTTCTCATTGAGGGATCTGTGTGGCATTTCTCAGTGCGGCATTTCTGCAGCATTCTACAGTGCGGGATCTGTGCAGAATTTTTCAGTGGGGCATCAGGTCAGCATTTTTCAGTCAGGGATTTGTGCAGCATTTTTCAGTGGGGGATCTGGGTGGCAATTTTCAGTGGGGGATCTGTGCGGCATTTCTCAGTGTGTGATCTGTGCAGCTTTTTACAGTGGGGGATCTGTGCGGCTTTCTTTAGTGCGGGATCTGTGCAGAATTTTTCAGTGGGGGATCTTTGCAGAGTTTTTCATTGAAGGATCCGTGCGGCCTTTTACCATGGGGCATCTGAGCAGCATTTTTCAGTGGGGGATTTGTGCAGCATTTTTCAGTGGGGATTTGTGCGGCTTTCTTCAGTTGGGAATCTGTGCAGAATTTTTCAGTGAGGGATCTGTGCAGCCTTTTACAGTGGGGGATCTGTACAGCATTTTTCAGAGGGCTATCTGTGCGGCATTTTTCAGTAGGGATCTGTGCAGCACTTTTCAGTGGGGGATCTGTGCATCTTTATTCAGTGGGGGATATGTGCTGCATTTTTCAGTGTTCGATCTGTTCAGTGTTTTTCAGGGAGGATCTGTGCAGCATTTCTCAGTGCGACATTTCTGCAGCATCCTTCAGTGGCGGATATGTGCTGCATTTTACCGTGCGGGATCTGTGCAGAATTTTTCAGTGAGGCATCAGGTCAGCATTTTTCAGTCAGGGATTTGTGCAGCATTTTTCAGTGGGGGATCTGGGTGGCAATTTTCAGTGAGGAATCTGTGCAGCATTTTTCAGTGGGGGATCTGCGCAGCATTTTTCAGTGGGCGATCTGTGCACCATTTTTCAGTGAGGGATCTGAGCAGCATTTTTCAGTGGGCGATCTGTGCGGCAGTTTTCGGTGGGGGATCTGAGCAGCATTTTTCAGTGGGAGATATTTGCAGCATTTTTCAGTGGGGGATCTGTGCAGCATTTTTCGGTGTGAGATCTGTGCAGCATTTTTCATTGCGGGATGATGGCTGCATTTTTTAGAGTGTGATCTGTGAGGCCTCTTTCAATGGGGGATGTGTGCCGCATCTTTCAGTTGGTGATCTGTGCAGCATTTTTCAGTGGGGGATCTGTGCAGCATTTTTCAGTGGTGGATCTGTGCAGCATTTTTCAGTGGGTGATCTGTGCGGCTTTTTTTCGGGGGCTTATATGTGCTGCATTTCAGTGAGAGATCGGTGCAGCATTTCTCAGTGAGGGATCAGTGCTGCCTTTTTCAGTGGGTGAACTGTGCGGCAATTTTCAGTTGTGTATCTGTGCAACATTTTTCAGTTGGGGATCTATGCGGGATTTTTCAGTGGGGGATCTGAGCAGCAATTTTCAGTGGGGGATCTGTGCTTCATTTTTCAGTGAGGGATCTGTGCAGTATTTTTCATTGTGGGATGATGGCTGCTTTAATCAGTGGGGGATCTGTGCGGCCTGTTTCAGTGGGGGTTGTGTACAGCATCTTCCTATTGGGGATCTATGCATCAAATTTCAATGCGGGATCTGTGCAGCATTTTTCAGTGAGGGATCTATGCAGCATTTTTCAGTGGGGGATCTGTGCGGCAATTTTCAGTGGGGGATTTGTGCAGCATTTTTCATTGGTGGATGTCGGCTGTATTTTTGAGTGGGTGATCTGTGCTGCCTATTTCAGTGGGTTTTCTGTGCAGCATTTTTCAGTGGGGGATCTGTGCAGATTGTTTCAGTTGGAGATCTGTGCAGCCTTTTACAGTGGGGGATCTGTACAGCATTTTTCAGTGGGGGGTCTGTGCGGCATTTTTCAGTGGGTGATCTGTGCAGCACTTGTCAGTGGAGGATCTGTGCAGCATTTTTCAGTGGGGGATCTGTGCGGCATTTTTCAGTGGGGCATCTGTTCAGCACTTTTCTGTGGGGGATCTGTGCAGCACTTTTCAGTGGAGGATCTGTGCAGCAGTTTGCAGTTAGCGATTTGTGCAGCATTTTTCAGTTGGGGATCTGTGCAGCATTTATCAGTGGGCGATCTATTCGGCATTTTTCTGTGCTGGTCGGTGTGGCATTTTTCATTCAGGGATCTGTGCAACATTTCTCAGTGCGGCATTTGTGCAGCATTTCTCAGTGGGGGATATGTGCTGCATTTTTCAATGCGGTATGTGTGCAGCATTTTTCGGTTGGGGATTTGTGTGGCAATTTTCAGTGGGGGAGCTGTGCGGCATTTTTCAGTGGTGGTTCTGTGCGGCCTTTTGCAGTTAGGGATCTGTAAAGCATTTTTCAGTGGGGGATCTATGCGGCATTTTTCAGTGAGAGATCTATGCAGCATTTTTCAGTGGGGGATCTGTGCAGAATTTTTCAGTGGGGGATCTGTGCAGTATTTTTCAGTGGGGGATCTGTGCAGAATTTTTCAGTGAGGGATCTGTGCAGCATTTTTCAGTGGGGGATCTGTGCAGCATTTTTCAGTGGGGGATCTGTGCAGAATTTTTCAGTGGGGGATCTGTGCAGAATTTTTCAGTGAGGGATCTGTGCAGCCTTTTACAGTGGGAGATCTGTACAGCATTTTTCAGTTTTGGATCTGTGCGGCTTTTTTCAGTGGCGGATCTGTACAGCATTTTTTAGTGAGGGATCTGTGCAGCATTTTTCAGTGCGGCATTTCTGCAGCATCCTTCAGTGGCGGATATGTGCTGCATTTTACCGTGCGGGATCTGTGCAGAATTTTTCAGTGAGGCATCAGGTCAGCATTTTTCAGTCAGGGATTTGTGCAGCATTTTTCAGTGGGGGATCTGGGTGGCAATTTTCAGTGAGGAATCTGTGCAGCATTTTTCAGTGGGGGATCTGCGCAGCATTTTTCAGTGGGCGATCTGTGCACCATTTTTCAGTGAGGGATCTGAGCAGCATTTTTCAGTGGGCGATATTTGCAGCATTTTTCAGTGGGGGATCTGTGCAGCATTTTTCGGTGTGAGATCTGTGCAGCATTTTTCATTGCGGGATGATGGCTGCATTTTTTAGAGTGTGATCTGTGAGGCCTCTTTCAATGGGGGATGTGTGCCGCATCTTTCAGTTGGGGATCTGTGCAGCATTTTTCAGTGGGGGATCTGTGCAGCAATATTCAGTGAGGGATCTGTGCAGCATTTTTCAGTGTGGGATCTGTGCGGCATTTTTCAGTGGGGCATGAGTGCGGCATTTTTCAGTGAGGAATTTGTGCAGCATGTTTCAGTGTGGGATGTGTGCGGCAATTTTCAGTGGGGAATCTGTGCAGCATTTTTCAGTGGTGGATCTGTGCAGCATTTTTCAGTGTGGGATCTGTGCGGCATTTTTCAGTGGTGGATCTGTGCAGCATTTTTCAGTGTGGGATCTGTGCGGCTTTTTTTCGGGGGCTTATATGTGCTGCATTTCAGTGAGAGATCGGTGCAGCATTTCTCAGTGAGGGATCAGTGCTGCCTTTTTCAGTGGGTGAACTGTGCGGCAATTTTCAGTTGTGTATCTGTGCAACATTTTTCAGTTGGGGATCTATGCGGGATTTTTCAGTGGGGGATCTGAGCAGCAATTTTCAGTGGGGGATCTGTGCTTCATTTTTCAGTGAGGGATCTGTGCAGTATTTTTCATTGTGGGATGATGGCTGCTTTAATCAGTGGGGGATCTGTGCGGCCTGTTTCAGTGGGGGTTGTGTACAGCATCTTCCTATTGGGAATCTATGCATCAAATTTCAATGCGGGATCTGTGCAGCATTTTTCAGTGAGGGATGTATGCAGCATTTTTCAGTGGGGGATCTGTGCGGCAATTTTCAGTGGGGGATTTGTGCAGCATTTTTCATTGGTGGATGTCGGCTGTATTTTTGAGTGGGTGATCTGTGCTGCCTATTTCAGTGGGTTTTCTGCGCAGCATTTTTCAGTGGGGGATCTGTGCAGATTGTTTCAGTTGGAGATCTGTGCAGCCTTTTACAGTGGGGGATCTGTACAGCATTTTTCAGTGGGGGGTCTGTGCGGCATTTTTCAGTGGGTGATCTGTGCAGCACTTGTCAGTGGAGGATCTGTGCAGCATTTTTCAGTGGGGGATCTGTGCGGCATTTTTCAGTGGGGCATCTGTTCAGCACTTTTCTGTGGGGGATCTGTGCAGCACTTTTCAGTGGAGGATCTGTGCAGCAGTTTGCAGTTAGCGATTTGTGCAGCATTTTTCAGTTGGGGATCTGTGCAGCATTTATCAGTGGGCGATCTATTCGGCATTTTTCTGTGCTGGTCGGTGTGGCATTTTTCATTCAGGGATCTGTGCAACATTTCTCAGTGCGGCATTTGTGCAGCATTTCTCAGTGGGGGATATGTGCTGCATTTTTCAATGCGGTATGTGTGCAGCATTTTTCGGTTGGGGATTTGTGTGGCAATTTTCAGTGGGGGAGCTGTGCGGCATTTTTCAGTGGTGGTTCTGTGCGGCCTTTTGCAGTTAGGGATCTGTAAAGCATTTTTCAGTGGGGGATCTATGCGGCATTTTTCAGTGAGAGATCTATGCAGCATTTTTCAGTGGGGGATCTGTGCAGAATTTTTCAGTGGGGGATCTGTGCAGTATTTTTCAGTGGGGGATCTGTGCAGAATTTTTCAGTGAGGGATCTGTGCAGCATTTTTCAGTGGGGGATCTGTGCAGCATTTTTCAGTGGGGGATCTGTGCAGAATTTTTCAGTGGGGGATCTGTGCAGAATTTTTCAGTGAGGGATCTGTGCAGCCTTTTACAGTGGGAGATCTGTACAGCATTTTTCAGTTTTGGATCTGTGCGGCTTTTTTCAGTGGCGGATCTGTACAGCATTTTTTAGTGAGGGATCTGTGCAGCATTTTTCAGTGCGGCATTTCTGCAGCATTTTTCAGTGCGGGATCTGTGCAGAATTTTTCAGTGGGGCATCTGTTCAGCACTTTTCTGTGGGTGATCTGTGCAGCACTTTTCAGTGGGGGATCTGTGCAGCAGTTTGCAGTGGGTGATCTGTGCCACAGTTTTAGTGAGGGATTTGTGCAGCATTTTTCAGTCGGGGATCTATGTAACATTTTTCAGTGGGGATTCTGTGCAGCATTTATCAGTGGGTGATCTATTCGGCATTTTCTGTGGTGGTCGGTGTGGCATTTTTCATTCAGGGATCTGTGCAACATTTTTCAGTGCGGTATATGTGCAGCATTTCTCAGTGGGGGATATGTGCTGCATTTTTCAATGCGGGACCTGTGCAGAATTTTTCAGTGAGGCATCAGGTCGGTATTTTTCAGTGAGGGATTTGTGGAGCATTTTTCGTTGGGGGATTTGTGTGGCAATTTTCAGTGGGGGAGCTGTGCGGCATTTTTCAGTGGTGGTTCTGTGTGGACTTTTGCAGTTAGGGATCTGTACAGCATTTTTCAGTGAGGGATCTGTGCAGCATTTTTCAGTGGGGGATCTGTGCAGAATTTTTCAGTGAGGGATCTGTGCAGCCTTTTACAGTGGGGGATCTGTTCAGCATTTTTCAGTGGGGGATCTATACAGCACTTTTCAGTGGAGGATTTGTGCAGCAATTTGCAGTGGGGAATCTGTGCAGCATTTTTCACTTAGCGATTTCTGCAGCATTTTTCAGTCGGGGATCTATGCGGCATTTATCAGTCGGGGATCTGTGCGGCATTTATCAGTGGGGGATCTGTGCAGCTTTTTTCAGTTAGCGATTTGTGCAGCATTTTCCAGTGGGCGATGTATTCAGCATTTTTCAGTGGTGGTCGGTGCGGCATTTCTCATTGAGTGATCTGTGCAGCATTTCTCAGCGCGGCATTTGTGCAGCATCCTTCAGTGCGGTATATGTGCAGCATTTCTCAGTGGGGGATAGGTGCTGCATTTTTCAGTGCGGGATCTGTGCAGCATTTTTCAGTGAGGCATCAGGTCAGCATTTTTCAGTGGGGGATCTGGGTGGCAATTTTCAGTGGGGGATCTGTGCGGCTTTGTACGGTGTGGGATCTGCGCAGCATTTTTCAGTGTGGCATCTGAGCAGCATTTTTCAGTGGGAGATCTGTGCACCATTTTTCAGTGGGGGATGCATGCAGCATTTTTCAGTGAGCGATCCGTGAAGCATTTTTCAGTGAGGGATCTGTGCAGCTTTTTTCAGTGGGAGATCTGTACAGCATTTTTCAGTGAGTGATCTGTGCGGTGTTTTTCAGTGGGAGATCTGTACAGCATTTTTCAGTGAGTGATCTGTGCGGTGTTTTTCAGTGGGAGATCTGTACAGCATTTTTCAGTGAGGGATCTTTGCGGTGTTTTTCAGTGAGGGATCTGTGCAGCATTTTTCAGTGAGGGATCTGTACAGCATTTTTCAGTGGGCGATCTGTGCGGTGTTTTTCAGTGAGGGATCTGTGCAGCATTTTTCAGTGGGCGATCTGTGCGGTGTTTTTCAGTGAGGGATCTGTGCAGCATTTTTCAGTGAGGGATCTGTGCGGTGTTTGTCAGTGGGAGATCTGTACAGCATTTTTCAGTGGGCGATCTGTGCGGTGTTTTTCAGTGAGGAATCTGTGCAGCATTTTCCATTGGTGGATGTCGGCTGTATTTTTGAGAGGGTGATCTGTGCGGCCTATTTCAGTGGGGGACATGTGCAGCAACTTTCCGTTGGGGATCTGTGCAGCAATTTTCAATGCGGGATCTGTGCAGCATTTTTCAGTGAGGGATCTGTGCAGCTTTTTCAGTGGGGGATCTGTGCAGAATTTTTCAGTGAGGGATCACTGCAGTCTTTTACAGTGGGAGATCTTTACAGCATTTTTCAGTTTTGGATCTGTGCAGCATTTTTCAGTGGGGGATTTGTGCAGCACTTTTTAGTGAGGGATCTGTGCAGCATTTTTCAGTGGTGGTCGGTGCGGCATTTCTCATTGAGGGATCTGTGCAGCCTTTCTCAGTGCGGCATTTCTGCAGCATTCTACAGTGCGGAATTTTTCAGTGGGGCATCAGGTCAGCATTTTTCAGTCAGGGATTTGTGCAGCTTTTTTCAGTGGGGGATCTGGGTGGCAATTTTCAGTGGGTGATCTGTGCGGCATTTCTCAGTGAGTGATCTGTGCAGCTTTTTACAGTGGGGGATCAGAGCGGCTTTCTTCAGTGCGGGATCTGTGCAGAATTTTTCAGTGGGGGATCTTTGCAGAGTTTTTCATTGAAGGATCCGTGCGGCCTTTTACCATGGGGCATCTGAGCAGCATTTTTCAGTGGGGGATTTGTGCAGCATTTTTCACTGGTGGATGTCGGCTGTATTTTTGAGTGGGTGATCTGTGCGGCCTATTTCAGTGGGTTTTCTGTGCAGCATTTTTCAGTGGGGGATCTGTGCAGATTGTTTCAGTTGGGGATCTGTGCAGCCTTTTACACTGGGGGATCTGTACAGCATTTTTCAGTGGGGGGTCTGTGCGGCATTTTTCAGTGGGTGAACTGTGCAGCACTTGTCAGAGGAGGATCTGTGCAGCATTTTTCAGTGGGGGATCTGTGCGGCATTTTTCAGTGGGGCATCTGTTCAGCACTTTTCTGTGGAGGATCTGTGCAGCACTTTTCAGTGGAGGATCTGTGCAGCAGTTTGCAGTGGGGGATCTGTGCCGCATTTTTTAGTGAGGGATTTGTGCAGCATTTTTCAGTGGGGGATCTGGGTGGCAATTTTCAGTGGGTGATCTGTGCGGCATTTCTCAGTGAGTGATCTGTGCAGCTTTTTACAGTGGGGGATCTGTGCGGCTTTCTTCAGTGCGGGATCTGTGCAGAATTTTTCAATGGGGGATCTTTGCAGAGTTTTTCATTGAAGGATCCGTGTGGCCTTTTACCATGGGGCATCTGAGCAGCATTTTTCAGTGGGGGATCCGTGAAGCATTTTTCAGTGGGGATCTCTGCAGCATTTTCAGTGGGTGATCTGTGCAGAATTTTTCAGCGGGGGATCTGTGCGACATTTTTCAGTGAGGGATCTGTGCAGTATTTCACAGTGGGGGATCTGTGCGGCATTTTTCAGTGGGGGATCCATGAAGCATTTTTCAGTGGGGTATCTATGCAACATTTTTCAGTGAGGGATCCGTGCAGCATTTATCAGTGAGGGATCTGAGCAGAATCTTTCGGTGAGGGATCTGTGTAGCCTTTTACAGTGCGGGATCTGTACAGCCTTTTTCAGTGGGGAATCTGTGCAGAATTTTTCAGTGAGGGATCTGTGCAGAATTTTTCAGTGAGGGATCTGTGCAGAATTTTTCAGTGAGGGATCTGTGCAGCCTTTTACAATGGGAGATCTGTAGAATTTTTCAGTGGGGGATCTGTGCAGCACTTTTCAGTTATCGATTTGTGCATCATTTTTCAGTCGGGGTGCTGCATTTTTCAGTGGGGAATCTGTGCGGCATTTATCAGTGGGCGATCTATTAGGCATTTTTCATGGGTGGTCGGTGCGGCATTTTTCAATGAGGGATCTGTGCAGCATTTCTCAGTGCGGCATTTGTGCAGCATTTTTCAGTGGGGGATGTGTGCTGCATTTTTCAGTGTGAGATTTGTGTGGCAATTGTCAGTGGGGGATCTGTGCGGCATTTTTTAGTGGGGGATCTGTGCGGCCTTTTGCAGTGAGGGATCTGTGTAGCATTTTTCAGTGGGGGATCTGTGCAGAATTTTTCAGTGAGGGATCACTGCAGTCTTTTACAGTGGGAGATCTTTACAGCATTTTTCAGTTTTGGATCTGTGTGGCTTTTTTCAGTGGGGGATTTGTGCAGCACTTTTTAGTGAGGGATCTGTGCAGCATTTTTCAGTAAGCAATTTGTGCAGCATTTTTCAGTGGTGGTCGGTGCGGCATTTCTCATTGAGGGATCTGTGCAGCCTTTCTCAGTGCGGCATTTCTGCAGCATTCTACAGTGCGGAATTTTTCAGTGGGGCATCAGGTCAGCATTTTTCAGTCAGGGATTTGTGCAGCATTTTTCAGTGGGGGATCTGGGTGGCAATTTTCAGTGGGTGATCTGTGCGGCATTTCTCAGTGAGTGATCTGTGCAGCTTTTTACAGTGGGGGATCAGAGCGGCTTTCTTCAGTGCGGGATCTGTGCAGAATTTTTCAGTGGGGGATCTTTGCAGAGTTTTTCATTGAAGGATCCGTGCGGCCTTTTACCATGGGGCATCTGAGCAGCATTTTTCAGTGGGGGATTTGTGCAGCATTTTTCACTGGTGGATGTCGGCTGTATTTTTGAGTGGGTGATCTGTGCGGCCTATTTCAATGGGTTTTCTGTGCAGCATTTTTCAGTGGGGGATCTGTGCAGATTGTTTCAGTTGGGGATCTGTGCAGCCTTTTACACTGGGGGATCTGTACAGCATTTTTCAGTGGGGGGTCTGTGCGGCATTTTTCAGTGGGTGAACTGTGCAGCACTTGTCAGAGGAGGATCTGTGCAGCATTTTTCAGTGGGGGATCTGTGCGGCATTTTTCAGTGGGGCATCTGTTCAGCACTTTTCTGTGGAGGATCTGTGCAGCACTTTTCAGTGGAGGATCTGTGCAGCAGTTTGCAGTGGGGGATCTGTGCCGCATTTTTTAGTGAGGGATTTGTGCAGCATTTTTCAGTGGGGGATCTGGGTGGCAATTTTCAGTGGGTGATCTGTGCGGCATTTCTCAGTGAGTGATCTGTGCAGCTTTTTACAGTGGGGGATCTGTGCGGCTTTCTTCAGTGCGGGATCTGTGCAGAATTTTTCAATGGGGGATCTTTGCAGAGTTTTTCATTGAAGGATCCGTGTGGCCTTTTACCATGGGGCATCTGAGCAGCATTTTTCAGTGGGGGATCCGTGAAGCATTTTTCAGTGGGGATCTCTGCAGCATTTTCAGTGGGTGATCTGTGCAGAATTTTTCAGCGGGGGATCTGTGCGACATTTTTCAGTGAGGGATCTGTGCAGTATTTCACAGTGGGGGATCTGTGCGGCATTTTTCAGTGGGGAATCCGTGAAGCATTTTTCAGTGGGGTATCTATGCAACATTTTTCAGTGAGGGATCCGTGCAGCATTTATCAGTGAGGGATCTGAGCAGAATCTTTCGGTGAGGGATCTGTGTAGCCTTTTACAGTGCGGGATCTGTACAGCCTTTTTCAGTGGGGAATCTGTGCAGAATTTTTCAGTGAGGGATCTGTGCAGAATTTTTCAGTGAGGGATCTGTGCAGAATTTTTCAGTGAGGGATCTGTGCAGCCTTTTACAATGGGAGATCTGTAGAATTTTTCAGTGGGGGATCTGTGCAGCACTTTTCAGTTATCGATTTGTGCATCATTTTTCAGTCGGGGTGCTGCATTTTTCAGTGGGGAATCTGTGCGGCATTTATCAGTGGGCGATCTATTAGGCATTTTTCATGGGTGGTCGGTGCGGCATTTTTCAATGAGGGATCTGTGCAGCATTTCTCAGTGCGGCATTTGTGCAGCATTTTTCAGTGGGGGATGTGTGCTGCATTTTTCAGTGTGAGATTTGTGTGGCAATTGTCAGTGGGGGATCTGTGCGGCATTTTTTAGTGGGGGATCTGTGCGGCCTTTTGCAGTGAGGGATCTGTGTAGCATTTTTCAGTGGGGGATCTGTGCAGAATTTTTCAGTGAGGGATCACTGCAGTCTTTTACAGTGGGAGATCTTTACAGCATTTTTCAGTTTTGGATCTGTGTGGCTTTTTTCAGTGGGGGATTTGTGCAGCACTTTTTAGTGAGGGATCTGTGCAGCATTTTTCAGTAAGCAATTTGTGCAGCATTTTTCAGTGGTGGTCAGTGCGGCATTTCTCATTGAGGGATCTGTGTGGCATTTCTCAGTGCGACATTTCTGCAGCATTCTACAGTGCGGGATCTGTGCAGAATTTTTCAGTGGGGCATCAGGTCAGCATTTTTCAGTCAGGGATTTGTGCAGCATTTTTCAGTGGGGGATCTGGGTGGCAATTTTCAGTGGGGGATCTGTGCGGCATTTCTCAGTGAGTGATCTTTGCAGCTTTTTACAGTGGGGGATCTGTGCGGCTTTCTTCAGTGCGGGATCTGTGCAGAATTTTTCAGTGGGGGATCTTTGCAGAGTTTTTCATTGAAGGATCTGTGCGGCCTTTTACCATGGGGCATCTGAGCAGCATTTTTCAGTGGGGGATCCGTGAAGCATTTTTCAGTGGGGGATCTCTGCAGCATTTTTCAGTGGGGGATCTCTGCAGCATTTTTCAGTGAGGGATCTGTGCAGCATTTTTCAGTGAGGGATTTGTGCAGCCTTTTACATTGGGGGATCTGTGCGGCATTTTTCAGTGAGGGTTCTATGCAGCATTTTTCAGTGTGGGATCTGTGCAGATTGTTTCAGTTGGGGATCTGTGCAGAATTTTTCAGTGAGGTATCCGTGAAGCATTTTTCAGTGTGGTATCTATGCGGCATTTTTCAGTGAAGGATCTGTGCAGCATTTGTCAGTGAGGGATCTGTGCGGCATTTTCAGTGGGGGATCTGTGCAGAATTTTTCAGTGAGGGATCTGTGCAGCATTTTTCAGTGTGGGATCTGTGCGGCATTTTTCAGTGCGGCATCTGTACAGCATTTTTCAGTGTGGGATCTGTGCGGCATTTTTCAGTGGGGCATCTGTTCAGATTCTTTCAGTGAGGGATCTGTGCTGCCTTTTACGGTGGGGGATCTGTACAACATCTTTCAGAGGGCTATCTCTGCGGCATTTTTCAGTGGGGATCTGTGCGGCACTTTTTAGTGAGGGATCTGTGCAGCATTTTTCAGTGGTGGTCGGTGCAGCATTTCTCATTGAGGGATCTGTGCAGCATTTTTCAGTGTGGGATCTGTGCAGAATTTTTCAGTGAGGGATCTGTGCAGCATTTTTCAGTGAGGGATCTGTGCAGAATTTTTCAGTGAGGGATCTGTGCACCATTTTTCAGTGGGGGATCCGTGAAGCATTTTTCAGTGTGGTATCTATGCGACATTTTTTAGTGAGGGATCTGTGCAGCATTTGTCAGTGAGGGATCTGTGCGGCATTTTCAGTGGGGGATCTGTGCAGAATTTTTCAGTGAGGGATCTGTGCAGCATTTTACAGTGTGGGATCTGTGCGGCATTTTTCAGTGAGAGATCTATGCAGCCTTTTACAGTGCGGGATCTGTACAGCATTTTTCAGTGGTGGATCTGTGCGGCATTTTTCAGTGAGGGATCTATGCAGCATTTTTCAGTGGGGGATCTATGCAGCATTTTTCAGTGGGGCATCTGTTCAGATTGTTTCAGTTGGGGATCTGTGCAGAATTTTTCAGTGAGGGATCTGTGCAGCCTTTTACAGTGGGGGATCTGTACAGCATTTTTCAGAGGGCTATCTGTGCGGCATTTTTCAGTGGGGATCTGTGCAGCACTTTTCAGTGGGGGATCTGTGCATCTTTATTCAGTGGGGGATATGTGCTGCATTTTTCAGTGTTGGATCTGTTCAGTGTTTTTCAGGGAGGATCTGTGCAGCATTTCTCAGTGCGACATTTCTGCAGCATCCTTCAGTGGGGGATAGGTGCTGCATTTTACAGTGCGAGATCTGTGCAGAATTTTTCAGTGAGGCATCAGGTCGGCATTTTTCGGTCAGGGATTTGTGCAGCATTTTTCAGTGGGGGATCTGGGTGGCAATTTTCAGTGGGGTATCTGTGCGGCATTTCTCAGTGAGGGATCTGTGCAGCATTTTTCAGTTGGGTATCTGTGCAGAATTTTTCAGTGGGGGATCTGCGCAGAATTTTTCATTGAAGGATCCGTGCGGCCTTTTACCGTGGGGGATCTGAGCAGCATTTTTCAGTCGGGGATCTGTGCGGCATTTTTCAGTGAGGGATCTATGCAGCATTTTTCAGTGAGGCATCTGTGCAGATTGTTTCAGTTGGGGATCTGTGCAGAATTTTTCAGTGAGGGATCTGTGCAGCCTTTTACGGTGGGGGATCTGTACAACATTTTTCAGAGGTCTATCTGTGCGGCATTTTTCAGTGGGGATCTGTGCAGCACTTTTCAGTGGTGGTCGGTGCGGCATTTCTCATTGAGGGATCTGTGTGGCATTTCTCAGTGCGGCATTTCTGCAGCATTCTACAGTGTGGGATCTGTGCAGAATTTCTCAGTGGGGTATCTGTGCGGCTTTCTTCAGTGAGGGATCTGCGCAGCATTTTTCAGTTGGGTATCTGTGCAGAATTTTTCAGTGGGGGATCTTTGCAGAATTTTTCATTGAAGGATCCGTGCGGCCTTTTACCGTGGGGGATCTGAGCAGCATTTTTCAGTCGGGGATCGGTGCACCATTTTTCAGTGGGGGATCTGTGCAGCCTTTTACAGTGCGGGATCTGTGCAGCATTTTTCAGTGAGGTATCCTTGAAGCATTTTTCAGTGTTGTATCTATGCAACGTTTTTCAGTGAGGGATCTGTGCAGCATTTGTCAGTGAGGGATCTGTGCGGCATTTTCAGTGGGGGATCTGTGCACAATTTTTCAGTGAGGGATCTGTGCAGCATTTTACAGTGCGGGATCTGTACAGCATTTTTCAGTGTGGGATCTGTGCGGCATTTTTCAGTGAGAGATCTATGCAGCCTTTTACAGTGCGGGATCTGTACAGCATTTTTCAGTGGTGGTTCTGTGCGGCATTTTTCACTGAGGGATCTATGCAGCATTTTTCAGTGGGGCATCTGTGCAGATTGTTTCAGTTGGGGATCTGTGCAGAATTTTTCAGTGAGGGATCTGTGCAGCCTTTTACAGTGGGGGATCTGTACAGCATTTTTCAGAGGGCTATCTGTGCGGCATTTTTCAGTGGGGATCTGTGCAGCACTTTTCAGTGGGGGATCTGTGCATCTTTATTCAGTGGGGGATATGTGCTGCATTTTTCAGTGTTGGATCTGTTCAGTGTTTTTCAGGGAGGATCTGTGCAGCATTTTTCAGTGGGGGTATGTGCAGCATTTTCAGTGGTGGATCTGCGCAGCATTTTTCAGTGGGGGATCTGTGCGGTATTTTTCAGTGAGTTATCTATGCAGATTGTTTCAGTTGGGTTCTGTGCAGCATTTTTCAGTGGGCGATCTATTCAGCATTTTTCAGTGGGGGATCTGTGCAGCATTTTTCAGTGGGCGATCTATTCAGCATTTTTCAGTTGGGGTCAGTGCAGTATTTTTCAGTGAGGGATCTGTGCGGCATTTCTCAGTGCGGCATTTGTGCAGCATTTTTCAGTGGGGGAACTGTGCGGCATTTTTACATGAGTGATCTGTTTTTTTTTCAGTGAGGGATCTGTGCGGCATTTTTCAGTCGGGAATCTGTGCAGAGTTTTAAAGTGAGGGATCTGTGCAGGCTTATACAGTGGGGGATCTGTACAGCATTTTTCAGTGGGGGATCTGTGCGGTATTGTTCAGTGGGCGATCTATTTGGCATTTTTCAGTGGGGGTCAGTGCGGTATTTTTCAGTGAGGGTTCTGTGCAGCATTTCTCAGTGCAGCATTTGTGCAGCATTTTTCAGTGGGGGATCTGTGCGGCATTTTTCCGTGAGGGATCTGTGCATCTTTTATCAGGGGGCGATCTGTGCAGCATTTTTCAGTGGGGGATCTGTTCAGTGTTTTTAAGTGAGGGATCTCTGCAGCATTTTTCAGTGGGGGAACTGTGCGGCATTTTTCCGTGAGGGATCTGTGCAGCTTTTTTCATTGAGAGATCTGTGCGGCGTTTTTCATTGCGGGATGTCGGCTGCATTTTTCAGTGGGTGATCTGTGCGGCCTCTTTCAGTTGGGGATGTGTGCAGCATCTGTCAGTTGGGGATCTGTGCAGCATTTTTCAGTGTGGGATCTGTGCAGAATTTTTCAGTGGGGGATCTGTGTGGCAATTTTCAGTGTGGGATCTGGCGGCATTTTTCAGTGGGGAATCGTGCAGAATTTTTCAGTGTGATCTGTGCAGCCTTTTACAGTGGGTGATCTATTTGGCATTTTTCAGTGGGGGTCGGTGCGGCATTTTTCATTGAAGGATCTGTGCAGCATTTTCAGTGGTGGAACTGCGCAGCATTTTTCAGTCGGGGATCTTTGCAGAATTTTTCATTGTGGGATCCGTGCGGCCTTTTACCGTGCAGCTTTTTTCAGTGGGGGATCAGTGCAGAGTTTTACAGTGAGGGATCTGTGAAAGCTTTTATAGTGGGGGATCTGTACAGCATTTTTCAGTGGGGGATCTGTGCGGTATTTTTCAGTGAGGTATCTATGCAGATTGTTTCAGTTGGATTCTGTGCTGCATTTTTCAGTGGGCGATCTATTCGGTATTTTTCAGTGGGGGTCAGTGCGGTATTTTTCAGTGAGGGATCTGTGCAGCATTTCTTAGTGCGGCATTTGTGCTGCATTTTTCAGTGGGCGATCTATTCGGTATTTTTCAGTGGGGGTCAGTGCGGTATTTTTCAGTGAGGGATCTCTGCAGCATTTTTCAGTGGGGGAACAGTGCGGCATTTTTCCGCGAGGGATCTGTGCAGCTTTTTTCAGGTAGAGATCTGTGCGGCGTTTTTCATTGCGGGATGTCGACTGCATTTTTCAGTGGGTGATCTGTGCGGCCTTTCACTTGGGAAAGTGTGCAGCATCTGTCAGTTGGGGATCTGTGCAGCATTTTTCAGTGTTGGATCTGTGCAGAATTTTTCAGTGGGGCATCAATGCGGCATTTTTCAGTGGGGGATCTGTGTGGCAATTTTCAGTGGGGGATCTGTGCGGCATTTTGCAGTGGGAGATCTGTGCAGCAATTTTCACTTGGGTATCTGTGCAGAATTTTTCAGTAGAGAATCTTCACAGAATTTTTCATTGAGGAATCCGTGCGGCCTTTTACCGTTTGGGATCTGAGCAGCATTTTTCTGTTGGGGATCTGTGTAACATTTTTCAGTGGAGGATCCATGCAGCATTTTTTTAGTGATAGATCTGTGCAACATTTTTCAGTTGGGGATCTGTGCAGCAATTTTTAGTGGGGGATCTGTGCAGAAGTTTTCAGTGAGGGATCTGTGCAGCCTTTTCAGTGGGGATCTGAATTGCATGTTTCATTGGGGGATCTGTGCAGCATTTTTCAGTGGGGGATCTGTGCAGCATTTTTCAGTGGGGGATCTGTGTGGCATTTTTCAGTGGGGGATCTGTGCACTGTTTTTCAGTGAGGGATCTCTATGGCATCTATCAGTGGGGGATCTGTGCGCCATTTTGCAAAGGGGATCTGAGCAGCATTTTTCAGTGATGGATCTATACAGCATTTTTCACTGAGGGACCTGTGTGGCGCTTTTCATTGGGGGATCTGTGCAGGATTTTTCAGATGGGTATTTGTGCAGCATTTTTCAGAGTGGGATCTGTGCAGCATTTTTCAGTGGGGGATCTGCACGGCATTTTTCTGTTGGCGATCTGTGTGGCTGGTTTCAGTGGGGGACCTTTGCAGCATTTTTCAGTGAGTGATCTTTACAGCATTTTTCTGTGCGGGATATGTGCGGCATTTTTCACTGGGGGATCTGAGCAGCAATTTTCGGTGTGGGATCGATGCAGCGTTTTTCAGTGGGGGATCTGTGTGGCAATTTGCAGTGGGCGATCTGTGCAGCATTTTTCAGTGGGGATCTGAATTGCATGTTTCATTGGGGGATCTGTGCAGCATTTTTCAGTGGGGCATCTGTGCAGCATTTTTCAGTGGGGGATCTGTGCAGCATTTTTCAGTGGGGGATCTGTGCAGCATTTTTCAGTGGGGGATCTGTGCGGCATTTTTCAGTGGGGGATCTGTGCGGCATTTTTCAGTGGGGGATCTGTGCAGCCTATTTCCGTGTGGGATCTGTGCAGCATCTGTCTGTTGTGGATTTGTGCAGCATTTTTCAGTGGGGGATCAGTGCGGCATTTTTCAGTGAGTGTTCTGTGCAGCATTTTTCAGTGGGGGATCTGCGCAGCATTTTTCAGCGTGTGTTCTGTGTAGCATTTTTCAGTGAGGGATCTGTGCAGCATTTTTCAGTGGGGGATCTGTGCAGCATTTTTCAGTGGGGAATCTGTGCGGAATTTCAGATTGAGTGATCTGTGCGCTGTTTTTCAGTGAGGGATCTCTATGGCATCTATCAGTGGGGGATCTGTGCGCCATTTTGCAAAGGGGATCTGAGCAGCATTTTTCAGTGATGGATCTATACAGCATTTTTCACTGAGGGACCTGTGTGGCGCTTTTCATTGGGGGATCTGTGCAGGATTTTTCAGATGGGTATTTGTGCAGCATTTTTCAGAGTGGGATCTGTGCAGCATTTTTCAGAGTGGGATCTGTGCAGCATTTTTCAGTGGGGGATCTGCGCGGCATTTTTCTGTTGGCGATCTGTGTGGCTGGTTTCAGTGGGGGACCTTTGCAGCATTTTTCAGTGAGTGATCTTTACAGCATTTTTCTGTGCGGGATATGTGCGGCATTTTTCATTGGGGGATCTGAGCAGCAATTTTCGGTGTGGGATCGATGCAGCGTTTTTCAGTGGGGGATCTGTGTGGCAATTTGCAGTGGGCGATCTGTGCAGCATTTTTCAGTGGGGATCTGAATTGCATGTTTCATTGGGGGATCTGTGCAGCATTTTTCAGTGGGGGATCTGTGCAGCATTTTTCAGTGGGGGATCTGTGCAGCATTTTTCAGTGGGGGATCTGTGCGGCATTTTTCAGTGGGGGATCTGTGCAGCGTTTTTCAGTGGGGGATCTGTGCAACATTTTTCAGTGGGGGATCTGTGCAGCATTTTTCAGTGGGGGATCTGTGCAGCATTTTTCAGTGGGTGATCTGTGTGGCAATTTTCAATTGGGGATCTGTGCAGCATTTTTCAGTGGTGGATCTGTGCAGCGTTTTTCAGTGAGTGATGTGTGCAGCATTTTTCAGTGGTGGATCTGTGCTGCATTTTTCAGTGGGGGATATGTGTAGCATTTTTCATTGAGTGGTCTGTGCGCTGTTTTTCAGTGGGGATCTGTGCGGCATCAATCAGTGGGGGATCTGAGCGGCATTTTTCAGTCAGGGATCTGTGCAGCCTATTTCCGTGTGGGATCTGTGCAGCATCTGTCTGTTGTGGATTTGTGCAGCATTTTTCAGTGGGGGATCAGTGCGGCATTTTTCAGTGAGTGTTGTGTGCAGCATTTTTCAGTGGGGGATCTGCGCAGCATTTTTCAGTGAGTGTTCTGTGCAGCATTTTTCAGTGGGGGATCTGCGCGGCATTTTTCAGTGAATGTTCTGTGCAGCATTTTTCAGTGGGGGATCTGCGTGGCATTTTTCAGTGGGGGATCTGTGCAGCATTTTTCAGTGGGGCAAGTGTGCAGCATTTTTCAGTGGGGGATCTGTGCGGCATTTTTCAGTGGGGATCTGTGCAGCAATTTTCTGTGCGGGATTTGTGCGGCATTTTTCAGTGGGGGAACTGAGCAGCAATTTTCAGTGTGGGATCGATGCAACATTTTTCATTGGGGGATCTGTGCAGCATCTTTCAGTGGGCGATCTGTGCAGCATTTTTCAGTGGGTATCTGAATTGCATGTTTCATTGGGGGATCTGTGCAGCATTGTTCATTGGGGTATCTGAGCAGCAATTTTCAGTTTGGGATGTGTGCAGCAGTTCTCAGTGGGGAATCTGTGCAGTATTTTTCAGTGTGCAGCTGTGCAGCATTTTTCAGTGGGGAATCTGTGCGGCATTTTTCAGTGGGGGATCTTACGGTATTTTTCAGTGGGGAATCTGTGCGGCATTTTTCAGTGGTGGATCTGAGCAGCATTTTTCAGTGAGGGATCGGTGTAGCATTTTTCAGTGTGATTTCTGTGCGGTATTTTTCAGTGAGGGAATGTGAAGCATTTCTCAGAGGGACACCTGTGCAGCATTTATCAATAGGGTCTCTGTGCAGAATTTTTCAGTGGGGGATCTGTGCGGCATTTTTCAGTGGGGAATCTGTGTGGCATTTTTCATTTAGTGACCTGCGCGCTGTTTTTCAGTGGGGGATCTGTGCGGCATCTATCAGTGGGCGATCTGTGCAACATTTTTCAGTGGGGATCTGAATTGCATGTTTCTTTGGGGGATCTGTGCAGCATTTTTCAATGGGGGATCTATGCGGCATTTTTCAGTGGGGGATCTGTGCAGCAATTTTCAGTGGGGAATCTGAGCAGCATTTTTCAGTGAGGGATCTGTGCTGCATTTTTCAGTGGGGGATCTGTGCAGCATTATTCAATGTTGGATCTGAGCACCAATTTTCAGTGGGGAATCGGTGTAGCTCTTTTCAGTGGGTTTTCTTTGCGGTATTTGTCAGTGAGGGAATGTGCAGCATTTTTCAGTGGGGCACCTGTGCAGCATTTATCAGTAGGGTATCTGTGCGGCATTTTTCAGTAAAAAGATCTGTGCGGCATTTTTCAGTGTGGGTTCTGTGCAGCATTTTTCAGTAAAAGATCTGTGCTGCATTTTTCAGTAAAAGATCTGTGCTGCATTTTTCAGTAAAAGATCTGTGCCGCATTTTTCAGTGGGGCATCTGAGCAGCATTTGTCAGTGAGCGATCTCAGCGCATTCTTCCATGAGGGATCTGTGCAGCGTCTTTCAGTTGGGAATCTGCAGCATTTTTCATTGGGGGATCTGTGTGGCATTTTTCTTTGGGGATGTGTGCAGCATTTTTCCGTTGTGGGTTTGTGCAGCATTTTTCAGTGGGCGATTTGTGCAGCATTTTAAAGTGGCAGATCAGTGCGGCATTTTTCAGTGAGGGTTCTGTGCAGCATTTTTCACTGGGGTATCTTTGCGGCATTTTTCAGTGGGGTTTCTGTGCGGTATGTTTCAGTGAAGAATGTGCAGCATTTTTCAGTGGGGGTCCTGTGCAGCATTTATCAATAGGGTCTCTGTGCGGAATTTTTCAGTGGGGGATCTGTGCGGCATTTTTCAGTGGGGAATCTGTGTGGCATTTTTCAGTGGGGGATCTGTGCAGCATTTTTCAGTGAGCGATCTGTGCTGCATTTTTCAGTGGGGGATCTGTGTGGCATTTTTCACTGAGTGATCTGTGCGCTGTTTTTCAGTGGGGCACCTGTGCGGCATCTATCAGTGGGCGCTCTGTGCAACATTTTTCAGTGGGGGATCTATGCGGCATTTTTCAGTGGGGTATCTGAGCAGCAATTTTCAGTTGGGGATGTGTGCAGTATTTCTCAGTGGGGGTTACGTGCGGCATTTTTCAGTGGGGGATCTGTGCGGCATTTTTCAGTGGGGGATCTGTGTAGCATTATTCAGTGGTGGATCTGAGCACCAATTTTCAGTGGGGAATTGGTGTAGCATATTCAGTGGGGTTTCTGTGCCGTATTTTTCAGTGAGGGAATGTGCAGCATTTTTCAGTGGGGCACCTGTGCAGCATTCATCAGTAGGGTATCTGTGTGGCATTTTTCAGTAAAAGATCTGTGCGGGATTTTTCAGTGTGGGATTTGTGCGGCATTTTTCAAGTGACTGTACAACATTTTTCAGTGGGGGATCTGTGTAGCATTTTTCAGTGGGGGATCTGTGCAGCATTTTTCAGTGATGGATCTCTGCGGCAATTTTCAGTGAGGGATCTGTGCAGCATTTTTCAGTGGGGTATCTGTGCAGCATTTTTCAGTGGGGTATCTGTGCAGCATTTTTCAGTGGGGTATCTGTGCAGCATTTTTCTGTGGAGGATCTGTGTGGCATTTTTCATTGGGGGATCTATGCAGCATTTTTCAGTGAGGGATCTGTGTGGCATTTTTCATTGGGGGATCTGTGCAGCATTTTTCAGTGAGGATTCTGTGCGGCATTTTTCATTGAGTGATCTGTGCACTGTTTTTCAGTGGGTGATCTGTGTGGCATCTATCAGTGGGGGATCTATGCAGCATTTTGTAGTGGGGATCTGAGCGGCATTTTTCAGTCAGGGATCTGTGCGGCCTATTTCAGTGGGGGATCTGTGCAGCATTTTTCGGTTGGGAATCTGCAGCATTTTTCGGTTGGGTGATCTGTGCAGCATTTTTCAGTTGGGGATCTGTGTGGCAGGTTTCAGTAGGGGATCTGTGTGGCAGGTTTCAGTAGGGTATCTGTGTGGTAGGTTTCAGTAGGGTATCTGTGTGGCAGGTTTGAGTAGGGTATCTGTGTGCAATTTTTCAGGGTGGGATCTGTGCAGCATTTTTCTGTGCGGGATATGTGCGGCATTTTTCAATAGGTGATCTGAGCATCAATTTTCAATGGGGGATGTGTGCAGCATTTTTCAGCGGGGGATCTGTACGGCATTATTCAGTGAGCGATCTCGGCAGCATTTTAAAGTGAGGCATCTGCGCAGCATTTTTCAGTGGGGGATTTGTGCTGCATTTTTCAGTAGGGAATATGTGCAGCATTTTTCAGTTGGGGATCTGTGCGGCATTTCTCAGTGAGTGATTTCAGCAGCATTTTTAAGTGAGGCATCTGTGCAGCATTTTTCAGTAGGGAATATGTGAAGCATTTTCAGTGGGGGATCTGTACGGCATTTTTCAGTGGAGGATCAAAGCAGCATTTTTCAGCGGGGAATCTGTGCAGCATTTCTCAGTGGGGGATCTGTGCAGCCTTTTTCAGTGGGGGAACCAGGTGGCATTTTTCAGTGGGGTACCTGTGCAGCATTTTTCAGTGGTGGATCTGAGCATCAATTTTCACTGGGGGATTCGTTTCGCATTTTTCAGTGGGGTTTCTGTGCGGTAATTTTCAGTGAAGAATGTGCAGCATTCTTCAGTGGGGGATCTGTGTGGCATTTTTCAGGGGGGGATCTGTGCGGCATTTTTCAGGGAATGATTTGTGCTGCATTTTTCACTGGAGGACCTATGTAGCGTTTTACAATGATTGATCAGTGCAGTGGTTTTCAGTGAGTGATCTCTGCAGACTTTTGCAGTGTGGGATCTGTGCAGCATTTTTCAGTGGGGGATCTGTGTGGCATTCTCCAGTGAGGGATCTGTGCAGCATTTTTCAGTGAGGGATCTGTGCGGCTTTTTTCAGTGAGGGATCTGTGCGGCTTTTTTCAGTGGGGGATCTGTGCAGCATTTCTCAATGTGGGATGTGAGCAGCAATTTTCAGTGGGGGATCGGTGCAGCTTTTTTCAATGGGGGATCTGTGTAACATTTTTCAGTGTGTGATCTGTGTAGCATTTTTCAGTGGGGGAACTGTGCGGCATTTTTCACTGTGGGATCTGTGCAGCATTTTTCAGTGGTGGATCTGTGCATCAATTTTCAGTGGGGGATTGGTATAGCATTTTTCAGTGTGGTTTCTGTGCGGTATTTTTCAGTGAGGGAATGTGCAGCATTTTTCAGAGGGGCACCTGTGCAGCATTTATCAGTATGGGATCTGTGCTGCATTTTTCAGTGGCGGATGTGTGCAGCATTTTTCACTGAGAGATCTGTTCCGCATTTTTCAGTGAGGGGATTTGTGCTGCATTTTTCAGTGAGCAATCTCGGCAGCATTTCTCAGTGGGGGATTTGTGCAGAATTTTTCTGTGATGTACATGTGCAGCATTTTTCAGTGGGGGATCTGTGCAGCATTTTTCAGTGGGGCAAGTGTGCAGCATTTTTCAGTGGGGGATCTGTGCGGCATTTTTCAGTGGGGATCTGTGCAGCAATTTTCTGTGCGGGATTTGTGCGGCATTTTTCAGTGGGGGAACTGAGCAGCAATTTTCAGTGTGGGATCGATGCAACATTTTTCATTGGGGGATCTGTGCAGCATCTTTCAGTGGGCGATCTGTGCAGCATTTTTCAGTGGGTATCTGAATTGCATGTTTCATTGGGGGATCTGTGCAGCATTGTTCATTGGGGTATCTGAGCAGCAATTTTCAGTTTGGGATGTGTGCAGCAGTTCTCAGTGGGGAATCTGTGCAGTATTTTTCAGTGTGCAGCTGTGCAGCATTTTTCAGTGGGGAATCTGTGCGGCATTTTTCAGTGGGGGATCTTACGGTATTTTTCAGTGGGGAATCTGTGCGGCATTTTTCAGTGGTGGATCTGAGCAGCATTTTTCAGTGAGGGATCGGTGTAGCATTTTTCAGTGTGATTTCTGTGCGGTATTTTTCAGTGAGGGAATGTGAAGCATTTCTCAGAGGGACACCTGTGCAGCATTTATCAATAGGGTCTCTGTGCAGAATTTTTCAGTGGGGGATCTGTGCGGCATTTTTCAGTGGGGAATCTGTGTGGCATTTTTCATTTAGTGACCTGCGCGCTGTTTTTCAGTGGGGGATCTGTGCGGCATCTATCAGTGGGCGATCTGTGCAACATTTTTCAGTGGGGATCTGAATTGCATGTTTCTTTGGGGGATCTGTGCAGCATTTTTCAATGGGGGATCTATGCGGCATTTTTCAGTGGGGGATCTGTGCAGCAATTTTCAGTGGGGAATCTGAGCAGCATTTTTCAGTGAGGGATCTGTGCTGCATTTTTCAGTGGGGGATCTGTGCAGCATTATTCAATGTTGGATCTGAGCACCAATTTTCAGTGGGGAATCGGTGTAGCTCTTTTCAGTGGGTTTTCTTTGCGGTATTTGTCAGTGAGGGAATGTGCAGCATTTTTCAGTGGGGCACCTGTGCAGCATTTATCAGTAGGGTATCTGTGCGGCATTTTTCAGTAAAAAGATCTGTGCGGCATTTTTCAGTGTGGGTTCTGTGCAGCATTTTTCAGTAAAAGATCTGTGCTGCATTTTTCAGTAAAAGATCTGTGCTGCATTTTTCAGTAAAAGATCTGTGCCGCATTTTTCAGTGGGGCATCTGAGCAGCATTTGTCAGTGAGCGATCTCAGCGCATTCTTCCATGAGGGATCTGTGCAGCGTCTTTCAGTTGGGAATCTGCAGCATTTTTCATTGGGGGATCTGTGTGGCATTTTTCTTTGGGGATGTGTGCAGCATTTTTCCGTTGTGGGTTTGTGCAGCATTTTTCAGTGGGCGATTTGTGCAGCATTTTAAAGTGGCAGATCAGTGCGGCATTTTTCAGTGAGGGTTCTGTGCAGCATTTTTCACTGGGGTATCTTTGCGGCATTTTTCAGTGGGGTTTCTGTGCGGTATGTTTCAGTGAAGAATGTGCAGCATTTTTCAGTGGGGGTCCTGTGCAGCATTTATCAATAGGGTCTCTGTGCGGAATTTTTCAGTGGGGGATCTGTGCGGCATTTTTCAGTGGGGAATCTGTGTGGCATTTTTCAGTGGGGGATCTGTGCAGCATTTTTCAGTGAGCGATCTGTGCTGCATTTTTCAGTGGGGGATCTGTGTGGCATTTTTCACTGAGTGATCTGTGCGCTGTTTTTCAGTGGGGCACCTGTGCGGCATCTATCAGTGGGCGCTCTGTGCAACATTTTTCAGTGGGGGATCTATGCGGCATTTTTCAGTGGGGTATCTGAGCAGCAATTTTCAGTTGGGGATGTGTGCAGTATTTCTCAGTGGGGGTTACGTGCGGCATTTTTCAGTGGGGGATCTGTGCGGCATTTTTCAGTGGGGGATCTGTGTAGCATTATTCAGTGGTGGATCTGAGCACCAATTTTCAGTGGGGAATTGGTGTAGCATATTCAGTGGGGTTTCTGTGCCGTATTTTTCAGTGAGGGAATGTGCAGCATTTTTCAGTGGGGCACCTGTGCAGCATTCATCAGTAGGGTATCTGTGTGGCATTTTTCAGTAAAAGATCTGTGCGGGATTTTTCAGTGTGGGATTTGTGCGGCATTTTTCAAGTGACTGTACAACATTTTTCAGTGGGGGATCTGTGTAGCATTTTTCAGTGGGGGATCTGTGCAGCATTTTTCAGTGATGGATCTCTGCGGCAATTTTCAGTGAGGGATCTGTGCAGCATTTTTCAGTGGGGTATCTGTGCAGCATTTTTCAGTGGGGTATCTGTGCAGCATTTTTCAGTGGGGTATCTGTGCAGCATTTTTCTGTGGAGGATCTGTGTGGCATTTTTCATTGGGGGATCAATGCAGCATTTTTCAGTGAGGGATCTGTGTGGCATTTTTCATTGGGGGATCTGTGCAGCATTTTTCAGTGAGGATTCTGTGCGGCATTTTTCATTGAGTGATCTGTGCACTGTTTTTCAGTGGGTGATCTGTGTGGCATCTATCAGTGGGGGATCTATGCAGCATTTTGTAGTGGGGATCTGAGCGGCATTTTTCAGTCAGGGATCTGTGCGGCCTATTTCAGTGGGGGATCTGTGCAGCATTTTTCGGTTGGGAATCTGCAGCATTTTTCGGTTGGGTGATCTGTGCAGCATTTTTCAGTTGGGGATCTGTGTGGCAGGTTTCAGTAGGGGATCTGTGTGGCAGGTTTCAGTAGGGTATCTGTGTGGTAGGTTTCAGTAGGGTATCTGTGTGGCAGGTTTGAGTAGGGTATCTGTGTGCAATTTTTCAGGGTGGGATCTGTGCAGCATTTTTCTGTGCGGGATATGTGCGGCATTTTTCAATAGGTGATCTGAGCATCAATTTTCAATGGGGGATGTGTGCAGCATTTTTCAGCGGGGGATCTGTACGGCATTATTCAGTGAGCGATCTCGGCAGCATTTTAAAGTGAGGCATCTGCGCAGCATTTTTCAGTGGGGGATTTGTGCTGCATTTTTCAGTAGGGAATATGTGCAGCATTTTTCAGTTGGGGATCTGTGCGGCATTTCTCAGTGAGTGATTTCAGCAGCATTTTTAAGTGAGGCATCTGTGCAGCATTTTTCAGTAGGGAATATGTGAAGCATTTTCAGTGGGGGATCTGTACGGCATTTTTCAGTGGAGGATCAAAGCAGCATTTTTCAGCGGGGAATCTGTGCAGCATTTCTCAGTGGGGGATCTGTGCAGCCTTTTTCAGTGGGGGAACCAGGTGGCATTTTTCAGTGGGGTACCTGTGCAGCATTTTTCAGTGGTGGATCTGAGCATCAATTTTCACTGGGGGATTCGTTTCGCATTTTTCAGTGGGGTTTCTGTGCGGTAATTTTCAGTGAAGAATGTGCAGCATTCTTCAGTGGGGGATCTGTGTGGCATTTTTCAGGGGGGGATCTGTGCGGCATTTTTCAGGGAATGATTTGTGCTGCATTTTTCACTGGAGGACCTATGTAGCGTTTTACAATGATTGATCAGTGCAGTGGTTTTCAGTGAGTGATCTCTGCAGACTTTTGCAGTGTGGGATCTGTGCAGCATTTTTCAGTGGGGGATCTGTGTGGCATTCTCCAGTGAGGGATCTGTGCAGCATTTTTCAGTGAGGGATCTGTGCGGCTTTTTTCAGTGAGGGATCTGTGCGGCTTTTTTCAGTGGGGGATCTGTGCAGCATTTCTCAATGTGGGATGTGAGCAGCAATTTTCAGTGGGGGATCGGTGCAGCTTTTTTCAATGGGGGATCTGTGTAACATTTTTCAGTGTGTGATCTGTGTAGCATTTTTCAGTGGGGGAACTGTGCGGCATTTTTCACTGTGGGATCTGTGCAGCATTTTTCAGTGGTGGATCTGTGCATCAATTTTCAGTGGGGGATTGGTATAGCATTTTTCAGTGTGGTTTCTGTGCGGTATTTTTCAGTGAGGGAATGTGCAGCATTTTTCAGAGGGGCACCTGTGCAGCATTTATCAGTATGGGATCTGTGCTGCATTTTTCAGTGGCGGATGTGTGCAGCATTTTTCACTGAGAGATCTGTTCCGCATTTTTCAGTGAGGGGATTTGTGCTGCATTTTTCAGTGAGCAATCTCGGCAGCATTTCTCAGTGGGGGATTTGTGCAGAATTTTTCTGTGATGTACATGTGCAGCATTTTTCAGTGGGGGATCTGTGCAGCATTTTTCAGTGGGGAATATGTGTGGCATTTTTCATTGAGTGACCTGTGCGCTGTTTTTCAGTGGGGGATCTGTGCGGCATCTATCAGTGGGCGATCTGTGCAACATTTTTCAGTGGGGATCTGAATTGCATGTTTCTTTGGGGGATCTGTGCAGCATTTTTCAGTGGGGGATCTATGCTGCATTTTTCAGTGGGGTATCTGTGCAGCATTTTTCATTGGGATATCTGAGCAGCAATTTTCAGTTGGGTATGTGTGCAGCATTTCTCAGTGGGGTTACGTGCGGCATTTTTCAGTGAGCGATCTCGGCAACATTTTTCAGTGGTGGATCTGTGCAGCATTTTTCAGTGTGCAGCTGTGCAGCATTTTTCAGTGGGGAATCTGTGCGGCATTTTTCAGTGGGGTATCTTACGGTATTTTTCAGTGGGGAATCTGAGCAGCATTTTTCAGTGAGGGATCTGTGCTGCATTTTTCAGTGGGGGATCTGTGCAGCATTATTCAGTGTTGGATCTGAGCACCAATTTTCAGTGGGAAATCGGTGTAGCTCTTTTCAGTGTGGTTTTCTTTGCGGTATTTGTCAGTGAGGGAATGTTCAGCATTTTTCAGTGGGGCACCTGTGCAGCATTTATAAGTAGGCTATCTGTGCGGCATTTTTCAGTAAAAGATCTGTGCGGCATTTTTCAGTGTGGGTTCTGTGCAGCATTTTTCAGTGGGGAATCTGAGCAGCAATTTTCAGTGAGGGATCTGTGCAGCATTTTGCAGTAAAAGATCTGTACAGCATTTTTCAGTGTGGGTTCTGTGCAGCATTTTTCAGTGGGGAATCTGAGCAGCAATTTTCAGTGAGGGATCTGTGCAGCATTTTGCAGTAAAAGATCTGTACAGCATTTTTCAGTGGCGGATGTGTACAGCATTTTTCATTGGGGGATCTGTTCGGCATTTTTCAGTGGGGTATCTGTGCAGCATTTGTCAGTGAGCGATCTCGGCAGCATTTTTCTGTGAGGGATCTGTGCAGCATTTTTCAGTTGGGAATCTGCAGCATTTTTCATTGGCTGATCTGTGCGGCATTTTTCTTTGGGGATGTGTGCAGAATCTGTCCGTTGTGGGTTTGTGCAGCATTTTTCAGTGGGCGATTTGTGCAGCATTTTAAAGTGGGCGATCAGTGCGGCATTTTTCAGTGAGGGTTCTGTGCAGCATTTTTCAGTTGGGGATCTGTGTGGCAGGTTTCAGTGGGGTATCTGTGCGGCATTTTTCAGTTGGGGATCTGTGCAGCATTTTTCAGTGGGGTATCTGTGCGACATTTTTCAGTGGGGGATCTGTGCAGCATTTTTCTGTGCGGGATATGTGTGGCATTTTTCATTGGGGGATCTGAGCAGCAATTTTCAGTGGGGAATCTGTGCGGCATTTTTCAGTGGAGGATCTTACAGTATTTTTCAGTGAGGGATCTGAGCAGCGTTTTTCTGTGAGGGATCTGTGCAGCATTTTTCAGTGGGGGATCTGTGCAGCATTATTCAATGGTGGATCTGAGCACCAATTTTCAGTGGGAAATCGGTGTAGCTCTTTTCAGTGGGGTATCTGTGCGGCATTTTTCAGTAAAAGATCTGTGCTGCATTTTTCAGTAAAAGATCTGTGCCGCATTTTTCAGTGGGGCATCTGAGCAGCATTTGTCAGTGAGCGATCTCAGCAGCATTCTTCTGTGAGGGATCTGTGCAGCGTCTTTCAGTTGGGAATCTGCAGCATTTTTCATTGGGGGATCTGTGTGGCATTTTTCTTTGGGGATGTGTGCAGAATCTGTCCGTTGTGGGTTTGTGCAGCATTTTTCAGTGGGCGATTTGTGCAGCATTTTGAAGTGGCGGATCAGTGCGGCATTTTTCAGTGAGGGTTCTGTGCAGCATTTTTCACTGGGGTATCTTTGCGGCATTTTTCAGTGGGGTTTCTGTGCGGTATGTTTCAGTGAAGAATGTGCAGCATTTTTCAGTGGGGGTCCTGTGCAGCTTTTATCAGTAGGGTATCTGTGCGCCATTTTTCAGTGGGGGATCTGTGTGACATTTTTCAGGGGGGGGATCTGTGCAGCATTTTTCAATGGGGGATCTGTGCAGCTTATTTCAGTGTGTGATCTGTTCAGCATTTTTCAGTGGGGAATCTGTATAGCATTTTTCAGTATGGGATCTGTGCTGCATTTTTCAGTGAAGGATGTGTGCAGCATTTTTCATTGAGGGGTCTGTTCGGCATTTTTCAGTGGGGAATCTGTGCAGTATTTTTCAGTGAGCCATCTCGGCAGTATTTTTCAGTGAGGGATCTGTGCAGCATTTCTCAGTGGGGGATTTGTGCAGAATTTTTCTGTGAGGGATCTGTGCGGCATTTTTCAGTGGGGGATTTGTGCGGCATTTGTCAGTGGGGGATCTGAGCAGCATTTTTCAGTGGGGAATCTATGCAGCCTTTTTCAGCGGGGGAAATGTGCGGCCTTTTTCAGTGGTGGATATGAGCACCAATTTTCAGTTTGGGATCGGTGTAGCATTTTTCAGTGTGATTTCTGTGCGTTATTTTTCAGTTTGGGAATGTGCAGCATTTTTCAGAGGGACCGCTGTGCAGCATTTATCAATAGGGTCTCTGTGCGGAAATTTTCAGTGGGGGATCTGTGCAGCATTTTTCAGTTGAGGATCTGTGTGGCATTTTTCATTGAGTGATCTGTGCGGTGTTTTTCTGTGGGAATCTGAATTGCATGTTTCATTGGGGGATCTGTGCAGCATTTTTCATTGGGGGATCTGTGCAGCATTTTTCAGTGGGGGATCTGTGCAGCATTTTTCAGTGGGGGATCTGTGCAGCATTTTTCAGTGGGAGATCTATGCGGCATTTTTCAGTGGGGGTTATGTGCGGCATTTTTCAGTGGGGGTTATGTGCGGCATTTTTCAGTGGGGAATCTGTGCGGCATTTTTCAGTGGGGGATCTTATGCTATTTTTCAGTCGGGGATCTGAGCAGCATTTTTCAGTGGGGGATCTGTGTGGCATTTTTCATTGAGTGATCTATGCGCTGTTTTTCAGTGGGGCACTTGTGCGGCATCTATCAGTGGGCGCTCTGTGCAACATTTTTCAGTGGGGATCTGAATTGCATGTTTCATTGGGGGATCTGTGCAGCATTTTTCAGTTGGGGATCTGTGTGGCAGGTTTCAGTGGGGTATCTGTGCGACATTTTTCAGGGTGGGATCTGTGCAGCATTTTTCTGAGCAGGATATGTGCGGTATTTTTCAGCGGGGGATCTGTACGGCATTTTTCAGTGAGCGATCTCGGCAGCATTTATAAGTGAGGCATCTGTGCAGCATTTTTCAATGTGGGATCTGTGCAGCTTTTTTCAGTGTGTGATCTGTTCAGCATTTTTCAGTGGGGAATCTGTACAGCATTTTTCAGTATGGGATCTGTGCTGCATTTTTCAGTGGCGGATGTGTGCAGCATTTTTCATTGAGAGATCTGTTCTGCATTTTTCAGTGGTGGATCTGTGAGGCATTTTTCAGGGGGGGAATCTCGGCAGCATTTTTCAGTGAGGGATCTATGCAGCATTTCTCAGTGGGAGATTTGTGCTGCATTTTTCCGTCGGGAACATGTGCAGCATTATTCGGTGTTGGATCTGTGCGGCATTTTTCAGTGGGGGATCTGAGTAGCATTTTTCAGTGGGATATCTGTGCCGCATTTCTCAGTGAGCGATCTGTACAGCATTTTTCAGAGGGGGAACTGGCAGGCATTTTTCAGTGGGGGACCTGTGCAGCATTTTTCAGTGGTGGAACTGAGCATCAATTTTCACTGGGGGATTGGTTTAGCATTTTTCAGTAGGGTTTCTGTGCGGTATTTTTCAGTGCAGAATGTGCAGCATTTTCAATGGGGGTCCTGTGCAGCGTTTATCAGTAGGGTATCTGTGCACCATTTTTCAGTGGGGGATCTGTGCGGCATTCTTCAGTGGGGGATCAGTGTGACATTTTTCAGGGGGGATCTGTGCAGCATTTTTAAGTGGGGGATCTGTGCTGCATTTTTCAGTGGGGGATCTGTGCAGCATTTTTCAGTGAGTGATCTGTGCTGCATTTTTCAGTGGGGGATCTGTGCAGCATTTTTCAGTGAAGGATGTGTGCAGTGTTTTTCAGTGAAGGATGTGTGCAGCATTTTTCATTGAGGGGTCTGTTCGGCATTTTTCAGTGGGGAATCTGTGCAGTATTTTTCAGTGAGCCATCTCGGCAGTATTTTTCAGTGAGGGATCTGTGCAGCATTTCTCAGTGGGGGATTTGTGCAGAATTTTTCTGTGAGGGATCTGTGCGGCATTTTTCAGTGGGGGATTTGTGCGGCATTTGTCAGTGGGGGATCTGAGCAGCATTTTTCAGTGGGGAATCTATGCAGCCTTTTTCAGCGGGGGAAATGTACGGCCTTTTTCAGTGGTGGATCTGAGCACCAATTTTCAGTTTGGGATCGGTGTAGCATTTTTCAGTGTGATTTCTGTGCGTTATTTTTCAGTTTGGGAATGTGCAGCATTTTTCAGAGGGACCGCTGTGCAGCATTTATCAATAGGGTCTCTGTGCGGAAATTTTCAGTGGGGGATCTGTGCAGCATTTTTCAGTGGGGGATCTGTGTGGCATTTTTCATTGAGTGATCTGTGCGGTGTTTTTCAGTGGGCGATCTATGCAGCATTTTTCTGTGGGGGATCTGTGCAGCATTTTTCAGTGGGGAATCTATGCAGCATTTTTCATTGGGGGATCTGTGCAGCATTTTTCATTGGGGGATCTGTGCAGCATTTTTCATTGGGGGATCTGTGCAGCATTTTTCAGTGGGGGATCTATGCGGCATTTTTCAGTGGGGGATCTGTGCAGCATTTTTCATTGGGGTATCTGAGCAGCAATTTTCAGTTGAGGATGTGTGCAGTATTTCTCAGTGGGGGTTATGTGCGGCATTTTTCAGTGGGGAATCTGTGCAGCATTTTTCAGTGGGGGTTATGTGCGGCATTTTTCAGTGGGGAATCTGTGCGGCATTTTTCAGTGGGGGATCTTACGCTATTTTTCAGTCGGGGATCTGAGCAGCATTTTTCAGTGGGGGATCTATGCGGCATTTTTCAGTGGGGGATCTGTGCAGCATTTTTCATTGGGGTATCTGAGCAGCAATTTTCAGTTGAGGATGTGTGCAGTATTTCTCAGTGGGGGTTATGTGCGGCATTTTTCAGTGGGGAATCTGTGCGGCATTTTTCAGTGGGGGTTATGTGCGGCATTTTTCAGTGGGGAATCTGTGCGGCATTTTTCAGTGGGGGATCTTACGCTATTTTTCAGTCGGGGATCTGAGCAGCATTTTTCAGTGGCGGATCTGTGTGGCATTTTTCATTGGGGTATCTGAGCAGCAATTTTCAGTTGAGGATGTGTGCAGTATTTCTCAGTGGGGGTTATGTGCGGCATTTTTCAGTGGGGAATCTGTGCGGCATTTTTCAGTGGGGGTTATGTGCGGCATTTTTCAGTGGGGAATCTGTGCGGCATTTTTCAGTGGGGGATCTTACGCTATTTTTCAGTCGGGGATCTGAGCAGCATTTTTCAGTGGGGGATCTGTGTGGCATTTTTCATTGAGTGATCTATGCGCTGTTTTTCAGTGGGGCACTTGTGCGGCATCTATCAGTGGGCGCTCTGTGCAACATTTTTCAGTGGGGATCTGAATTGCATGTTTCATTGGGGGATCTGTGCAGCATTTTTCAGTTGGGGATCTGTGTGGCAGGTTTCAGTGGGGTATCTGTGCGACATTTTTCAGGGTGGGATCTGTGCAGCATTTTTCTGAGCAGGATATGTGCGGTATTTTTCAGCGGGGGATCTGTACGGCATTTTTCAGTGAGCGATCTCGGCAGCATTTATAAGTGAGGCATCTGTGCAGCATTTTTCAATGTGGGATCTGTGCAGCTTTTTTCAGTGTGTGATCTGTTCAGCATTTTTCAGTGGGGAATCTGTACAGCATTTTTCAGTATGGGATCTGTGCTGCATTTTTCAGTGGCGGATGTGTGCAGCATTTTTCATTGAGAGATCTGTTCTGCATTTTTCAGTGGTGGATCTGTGAGGCATTTTTCAGGGGGGGAATCTCGGCAGCATTTTTCAGTGAGGGATCTATGCAGCATTTCTCAGTGGGAGATTTGTGCTGCATTTTTCCGTCGGGAACATGTGCAGCATTATTCGGTGTTGGATCTGTGCGGCATTTTTCAGTGGGGGATCTGAGTAGCATTTTTCAGTGGGATATCTGTGCCGCATTTCTCAGTGAGCGATCTGTGCAGCATTTTTCAGAGGGGGAACTGGCAGGCATTTTTCAGTGGGGGACCTGTGCAGCATTTTTCAGTGGTGGATCTGAGCATCAATTTTCACTGGGGGATTGGTTTAGCATTTTTCAGTAGGGTTTCTGTGCGGTATTTTTCAGTGCAGAATGTGCAGCATTTTCAATGGGGGTCCTGTGCAGCGTTTATCAGTAGGGTATCTGTGCACCATTTTTCAGTGGGGGATCTGTGCGGCATTCTTCAGTGGGGGATCAGTGTGACATTTTTCAGGGGGGATCTGTGCAGCATTTTTAAGTGGGGGATCTGTGCTGCATTTTTCAGTGGGGGATCTGTGCAGCATTTTTCAGTGAGTGATTGTGCTGCATTTTTCAGTGGGGGATCTGTGCAGCATTTTTCAGTGAAGGATGTGTGCAGTGTTTTTCAGTGAAGGATGTGTGCAGCATTTTTCAGTGAGGGATCTGTGCAGCATTTTTCAGTGAGGGATCTGTGCAGCATTTTTCAGTGAGGGATCTGTGCAGCATTTTTCAGTGAGGGATCTGTGCGGCATTCTTAAGTGGGGGATCAGTGTGACATTTTTCAGGGGGGGATCTGTGCAGCATTTTTCAGTGGGGAATCTGTACAGCATTTTTCAGTATGGGATCTGTGCTGCATTTTTCAGTGGCGGATGTGTGCAGCATTTTTCATTGAGAGATCTGTTCCGCATTTTTCAGTGGGGGATTTGTGCTGCATTTTTCAGTGGGGGATTTGTGCAGAATTTTTCTGTGATGTATATGTGCAGCATTTTTCAGTGGGGGATCTGTGCGGCTTTTGTCAGTGGGGAATCTGTGCAGCATTATTCAGTGAGGGATTTGTGCAGCATTTTTCAGTGGGGAATCTATGCAGCCTTTTTCAGTGGGGGATCTGTGCAGCATTTTTCAGTGGGGGATCTGTGCAGCATTTTTCAGTGGGGGATCTGTGCAGCCTTTTTCAGTGGGGGATCTGTGCAGCATTTTTCAGTGGGGGATCTGTGTGGCATTTTTCATTGAGTGATCTGTGCGGTGTTTTTCAGTGGGGGATCTGTGCAGCATTTTTCATTGGGGGATCTGTGCGGCATTTTTCAGTGGGGTATCTGAGCAGCAATTTTCAGTTGAGGATGTGTGCAGTATTTCTCAGTGGGGGTTATGTGCGGCATTTTTCATTGGGGAATCTGTGCGGCATTTTTCAGAGGGGGATCTTACGCTATTTTTCAGTCGGGGATCTGAGCAGCATTTTTCAGTGAGGGATCTGTGCAGCATTTCTAAGTGAGGGATCTGTGCAGCATTTTTCAGTGGGGGATCTGTGTAGCATTATTCAGTGGTGGATCTGAGCACCAATTTTCAGTGGGGAATCGGTGTAGCTCTATTCAGTGGGGTTTCTGTGCCGTATTTTTCAGTGAGGGAATGTGCAGCATTTTTCAGTGGGGCACCTGTGCAGCATTCATCAGTAGGGTATCTGTGTGGCATTTTTCAGTAAAAGATCTGTGCGGGATTTTTCAGTGTGGGATTTGTGCGGCATTTTTCAATGAGTGACTGTGCAACATTTTTCAGTGGGGGATCTATGCAGCATTTTTCAGTGAGGGATCTGTGCAGCATTTTTCAGTGGGGGATCTGTGCAGCATTTTTCAGTGGGGGATCTGTGCAGCATTTTTCAGTGGGGTATCTGTGCAGCATTTTTCAGTGGGGGATCTGTGCAGCATTTTTCAGTGGGGTATCTGTGCAGCATCTTTCTGTGGAGGATCTGTGTGGCATTTTTCATTGGGGAATCTATGCAGCATTTTTCAGTGAGGATTCTGTGCGGCATTTTTCATTGAGTGATCTGTGCACTGTTTTTCAGTGGGTGATCTGTTGATCTGTGTGGCATCTATCAGTGGGGGATCTGTGCAGCATTTTGTAGTGGGGATCTGAGCGGCATTTTTCAGTCAGGGATCTGTGCGGCCTATTTCAGTGGGGGATCTGTGCAGCATTTTTCGGTTGGGAATCTGCAGCATTTTTCATTGGGTGATCTATGCAGCATTTTTCAGTTGGAAATCTGCAGCATTTTTCAGTTGGGGATCTGTGTGGCAGGTTTCAGTAGGGTATCTGTGTGGTAGGTTTCAGTAGGGTATCTGTGTGGCAGGTTTCAGTAGGGTATCTGTGCGCAATTTTTCAGGGTGGGATCTGTGCAGCATTTTTCTGTGCGGGATATGTGCGGCATTTTTCAATGGGTGATCTGAGCATCAATTTTCAATGGGGGATGTGTGCAGCATTTTTCAGCGGGGGATCTGTACGGCATTATTCAGTGAGCGATCTCGGCAGCATTTTTAAGTGAGGCATCTGTGCAGCATTTTTCAGTGGGGGATTTGTGCAGCATTTTTCAGTAGGGAATATGTGCATCATTTTTCAGTAGTGGATCTGTGCGGCATTTCTCAGTGAGGGAACTGGCTGGCATTTTTCAGTGGGGGACCTGTGCAGCATTTTGCAGTGGTGGATCTGGGCATCAATTTTCACTGGGGGATTGGTTTAGCATTTTTCAATGGGGTTTCTGTGCCGTATTTTTCAGTGAAGAATGTGCAGCATTTTTCAGTGGGGGACCTGTGCAGCATTTTTCAGTGGGGGATCAGTGTGGCATTTTTCAGGGGGGGATCTGTGCGGCATTCTTCAGTGTGTGATCAGTGTGGCATTTTTCAGGGGGGGATCTGTGCGGCGTTTTTCAGTGCCGCATCTGTGCAGCATTTTTCGGTGGTTAATCTGTGCAGCATTTTTCAGTGGGGGATCTGTGCAGCATTTCTCAATGTGGGATGTGAGCAGCAATTTTCAGTGGGGGATCGGTGCAGCTTTTTTCAATGGGGGATCTGTGCAGCATTTCTCAGTGGGGGATCTGTGTAGCATTTTTCAGTGTGGGAACTGTGCGGCATTTTTCACTGTGGGATCTGTGCATCAATTTTCAGTGGGGGATCGGTATAGCATTTTTCAGTGTGGTTTCTGTGCGGTATTTTTCAGTGAGGGAACGTGCAGCATTTTTCAGAGGGGCACCTGTGCAGCATTTATCAGTAAGGTATCTGTGCGGCATTTTTCAGCAGGGGATCTGTGCGTCATTTTCCATTGAGTGATCTGTGTGCTGTTTTTCAGTGGGGGATCTGTGCAGCATAAATTAGTGGGAGATCTTTGCGACATTTTTCAGTGGGGATGTGTGCAGCATCTTTCCGTTGTGGGTTTGTGCAGAATTTTAAAGTTGGGGATCAGTGCGGCATTTTTCAGTGAGGGATCTGCGCAGCATTTTTCAGTGAGGGATCTGTGCAGCATTTTTCAGTGGGGCATCTGTGTGGCATTTTTCAGTGGGGGATCCATGTGGCAGGTTTCAGTTGGGTATCTGTGCGGCATTTTTCAGGGTGGGATCTGTGCAGCATTTTTCTTTGCGGGATATGTGCGGCATTTTTCATTGGGGCATCTGAGCAGCAATTTTCACTGGGGGATGTCTGCAGCATTTTTCAGTGGGGGATCTGTGCAGCATTTTTCAGAGAGCAATCTCGGAAGCATTTTTAAGTGAGGCATCTGTGCAGCATTTTTCGGTGGGGGATCTGTGCGGCATTTTTCATTGAGGGATCTGTGCAACATTTCTCAGTGAGCTATCTGTGCAGCATTTTTCAGTGGTGGATCTGAGCATCAATTTTCACTGGGGGATTGGTTTAGCATTTTTCAGTGTGGGATCTGTGCAGCATTTTTCAGTGGTGGATCTGAGCATCAATTTTCACTGGGGGATTGGTTTAGCATTTTTCAGTGGGGTTTCTGTGCGGTATTTTTCGGTGGGGGATCAGTGTGACAATTTTCAGGGGGGGGATCAGTGTGGCATTTTTCAGGGGGGATCTGTGCGGCATTTTTCTTTGCCGCATCTGTGCAGCATTTTTCGGTGGGGGGTCTCTGTAGCATTTTTCAGTGGGGGATGTGTGCAGCATCTTTCCATTGTGGAATTGTGCAGCATTTTTCAGTGGTGGATCTCTGCAACATTTTTCAGTGTGGGATCTGCGCAGCATTTTTAAGTGAGCGATCTCGGCAGCATTTTTCATTGAGGTATCTGTGCAGCATTTTTCAGTGGTGAATCTGTGCCGCATTTTTCAGTGGGGGATGTGTGCAGCATCTTTCCATTGTGGAATTGTGCAGCATTTTTCAGTGGGGGATCTGTGCAGCATTTTTCAGTGGGGGATCTGAGCAGCATTTTTCAGTGGGGGATCTGAGCAGCATTTTTCAGTGGTGGATCTCTGCAACATTTTTCAGTGTGGGATCTGCGCAGCATTTTTAAGTGAGCGATCTTGGCAGCATTTTTCATTGAGGTATCTGTGCAGCATTTTTCAGTGGTGAATCTGTGCCGCATTTTTCAGTGGGGGATCTGTGCAGCATTTTTCAGTGTGTGATCTGTGTAGCCTTTTTCAGTGGGGGAATTGTGTGGCATTTTTCACTGTGGGATCTGTGCTGCATTTTCAGTGGTGGATCTGAGCACCAATTTTCAGTGGGGGATCTGTGCAGCCTTTCTCAGTGAGCAATCTCGGCAGCATTTGTCTGTGAGGGATCTGTGCAGCATTTTTCAGTGGGGGATCTGTTCGGCATTTTTCAGTGAGTGTTCTGTGCAGCATTTTTCAGTGGGGGATCTGTGCGGCATTTTTCACTGGGGGATCTGTGCAGCATTTTTCAGTTGGGTTTCTGTGCAGTATTTTTCAGTGGGGGATCTTTGCAGCATTTTTCAGTGTGGGATAAGTGCAGCATTTGTCAGTGGGGAATCTGTGCAGCATTTTTCAGTTGGGGATTTGTGCGGCATTTTTCAATGAGGTACTGTGCAACATCTTTCAGTGAGGGATCTGTGCGGCATTCTTCAGTGCTGGATTTGAGCAGCAATTTTCAGTGGGGTATCGGTGCAGCTTTATCCAGTTGGGGATTTGTACAGCATTTTTCAATGAGGGATCTCTGCAGCATTTGTCAGTGGGGGATCTGTGCAGCATTTTTCAGTGGAGGATCTGTGCGGCATTTTTCATTGAGTGATCTGTGTGCTGTTTTTCAGTGGTGGATCTGTGCGGCATTTTTCATTGGGAGATCTGAGCTGCATTTTTCAGTCAGGGATCTGTGTGTCCTATTTCAGTGTGGGATCTGTGCAGCATTTTTCAGTTGGGAATCTGTGCAGCATTTTTCATTGGGGGATCTCTGTGGCATTTTTCAGTGGGGGATCTGCGCGGCATTTTTCAGTTGTAGATCTGTGTGGCAGGTTTCTTTGGGGGTATCTGTGCAGCATTTTTCTGTGCAGCATTTTTCTGTGCAGCATTTTTCTTTGGGGGATCTGAGCAGCAATTTTCAGTGTGGGTTCGATGCAGCATTTTTCAGTGGGGGATCTGTGCAGCATTTTTCAGTGAGGGATCTGTGCGGCATTTTTCAGTGAAGGATCTGTGCAGCATTTTTCAGTGAGGGATCCGTGCAGCATTTTTCAGTGAGGGATCCGTGAAGCATTTTTCAGTGAGGGATCTGTGCAGCATTTTTCAGTGGGGGATCTGTGCGGCATTTTTCAGTGATTAATCTGTGCGGCATTTTTCATTGAGTGATTTGTGTGCCATTTTTCAGTGGGGATCTGAGCAGCATTTATCAGTGAGGGATCTATACAGCATTTTTCGCTGAGGGATCTGTGTGGCGCTTTTCATTGGGTAATCGGTGCAGCATTTTTCAGATGGGGTATCTGTGCAGCATTTTTCAGAGTGGGATCTGTGCGGCATATTTCAGTGAGGGATCTATAGAGCATTTTTCACTGAGGGGTCTGTGTGGACATATTTCATTGGGCGATCGCTACAGAGTTTTTCAGTGCGGGACCTGTGCAGCATTTTTCAGTGGGGGATCTGTGCCGCATTTTTCAGTTGGGATCTGTGCAGCATTTTTCAGTGTGGGATCTGTGCGGCATTATTCAGGGGGGGATGTGTGCAGCATTTCTCAGTGAGAGATCTTGGCAGCATTTTTCACTGAGGTATCTGTGCAGCATTTTTCACTGGGGCATCTGTGCCGCATTTTTCAGTTGGGATCTGTGCAGCATTTTTCAGTGTGGGATCTGTGCGGTATTATTCAGGGGGGGATGTGTGCAGCATTTTTCAGTGAGAGATCTTGGCAGCATTTTTCTGTGGTGAATCAGTGTGGCATTTTTCAGTGGGGGATCTGTGCAGCATTTTTCAGTGGGTGATCTGTGTGGCATTTTTCAGTTGGGATCTATGCAGCATTTTTCAGTAGGGGATCTGTGTGGCATTTGTCAGTGGGGGATCTGTGCAGCCTTTATCTTTGGGGGAACTGTGTGGCATTTTTCACTGTGAGATCTGTGCAGCATTGTTCAGTGGGGTATCTGTGTGAATTTTTCAGTGGGGATCTGTGCAGCATTTTTCAGTGAGGGATCTGTGCAGCATTTTTCAGTGAGGAATCTGTGCAGCATTTTACAGTGAGGGATCTATACAGCATTTTTCGCTGATGGATCTGTGTGACGCTTTTCACTGGGGGATCGGTGCAGCATTTTTCAGATGGGTATCTGTGCAGCATTTTTCAGAGTGGGTTCTGTGCAGCACTTTTCAGTGGGGAATCGCTTCAGCATTTTTCAGGGGGCATTCTGTGCAGCATTTTCAGTAGGGGATCTGTGCGGCATGTTTCAGTGAGGGATCTATACAGCATTTTTCATTGGGGGATCTGTGCAGCATTTCTCAGTGAGCAATCTCGGCAGCATTTTTCAGTGAGTGATCTGAGCAGCATTTTTCAGTGGAGGATTTGCGCAGCATTTTTCTGTGGTGGATATGTGCAGCATTTTTCAGTGGTGAATCAGTGCGGCATTTTTCAGGGGGGGATCTGTGCAGCATTTTTCACTGGGGAACTGTGCAGCATTTTTTAGTGGTGGATCTGAGCACCAATTTTCAGTTTGGGATCAGTGTAGCATTTCTCAGTGTGATTTCTGTGCAGCATTTTTCAGTGAGAGATCTGTGCAGCATTTTTCATTGGGGGATCTCTGTGGCATTTTTCAGTGGGGGATCTGCGCGGCATTTTTCAGTTGTAGATCTGTGTGGCAGGTTTCTTTGGGGGATCTGAGCAGCAATTTTCAGTGTCGGTTTGATGCAGCATTTTTCAGTGAGGGATCTGTGCGGCATTTTTCAGTGAAGGATCTGTGCAGCATTTTTCAGTGAGGGATCCGTGCAGCATTTTTCAGTGAGGGATCCGTGCAGCATTTTTCAGTGAAGGATCTGTGCAGCATTTTTCAGTGAAGGATCTGTGCAGCATTTTTCAGTGAGGGATCCGTCAGCATTTTTCAGTGAGGGATCTGTGCGGCATTTTTCAGTGAAGGATCTGTGCAGCATTTTTCAGTGAGGGATCTGTGCGGCATTTTTCAGTGAAGGATCTGTGCAGCATTTTTCAGTGAGGGATCCGTGCAGCATTTTTCAGTGAGGGATCTGTGCGGCATTTTTCAGTGGGGGATCTGTGCGGCATTTTTCAGTGGGGTATATGTGCAGCATTTTTCAGTGGGGTATCTGTGCGGCATTTTTCAGTGATTAATCTGTGCGGCATTTTTCATTGAGTGATTTGTGTGCCATTTTTCAGTGGGGATCTGAGCAGCATTTATCAGTGAGGGATCTATACAGCATTTTTCGCTGAGGGATCTGTGTGGCGCTTTTCATTGGGTAATCGGTGCAGCATTTTTCAGATGGGTATCTGTGCAGCATTTTTCAGAGTGGGATCTGTGCGGCATATTTCAGTGATGGATCTATACAGCATTTTTCACTGAGGGGTCTGTGTGGACATATTTCATTGGGCGATCGCTACAGAGTTTTTCAGTGCGGGACGTGTGCAGCATTTTTCAGTTGGGATCTGTGCCGCATTTTTCAGTTGGGATCTGTGCAGCATTTTTCAGTGTGGGATCTGTGCAGCATTTTTCAGTGGGGGATCTGTGCAGCAATTTTCAGTGTGGGATCTGTGCAGCATTTTTCAGTGAGGAATCTGTGCGGCATTTTTCATTGAGTCATCTGTGTGTCATTTTTCAGTGGGGATCTGTGGGGCATTTTTCAGTGAGGGATCTATACAGCATTTTTCGCTGAGGGATCTGTGTGGCGCGTTTCATTGGAGAATTGGTGCAGCATTTCTCAGATGGGTATCTGTGCAGCATTTTTCAGTGAGGGAGCTGTGCAGCATTTTTCAGAGTGGGATCTGTGCAGCATTTTTCAGTGGGGGATCTGTGCGGCATTTTTCAGTGGGGTATCTGCAGCATTATTCACTGGGGGATCTGTTCGGCACTTTTTAGTGTGGGATCTGTGCGGCATTTTTCACTGGGGGATCTGTGCAGCATTTTTCAGTTGGGTTTCTGTGCAGTATTTTTCAGTGGGGGATCTTTGCAGCATTTTTCAGTGTGGGATAAGTGCAGCATTTGTCAGTGGGGAATCTGTGCAGCATTTTTCAGTTGGGGATTTGTGCGGCATTTTTCAATGAGGTACTGTGCAACATCTTTCAGTGAGGGATCTGTGCGGCATTCTTCAGTGCTGGATTTGAGCAGCAATTTTCAGTGGGGTATCGGTGCAGCTTTTTTCAGTTGGGGATTTGTACAGCATTTTTCAATGAGGGATCTCTGCGGCATTTGTCAGTGGGGGATCTGTGCAGCATTTTTCAGTGGAGGATCTGTGCGGCATTTTTCATTGAGTGATCTGTGCGCTGTTTTTCAGTGGTGGATCTGTGCGGCATTTTTCATTGGGAGATCTGAGCTGCATTTTTCAGTCAGGGATCTGTGTGTCCTATTTCAGTGTGGGATCTGTGCAGCATTTTTCAGTTGGGAATCTGTGCAGCATTTTTCATTGGGGGATCTGAGCAGCAATTTTCAGTGTGGGTTCGATGCAGCATTTTTCAGTGGGTGATCTGTGTGGCAATTTTCAGTTGGTGTTCTATGCCGCATTTTTCAGTGGGGTATCTGTGCAGCATTTTTCAGTGAGGGATCTGTGCGGCATTTTTCAGTGAAGGATCTGTGCAGCATTTTTCAGTGAGGGATCCGTGCAGCATTTTTCAGTGAGGGATCCGTGAAGCATTTTTCAGTGGGGGATCTGTGCAGCATTTTTCAGTGGGGGATCTGTGCAGCATTTTTCAGTGGGGGATCTGTGCGGCATTTTTCAGTGATTAATCTGTGCGGCATTTTTCATTGAGTGATTTGTGTGCCATTTTTCAGTGGGGATCTGAGCAGCATTTATCAGTGAGGGATCTATACAGCATTTTTCGCTGAGGGATCTGTGTGGCGCTTTTCATTGGGTAATCGGTGCAGCATTTTTCAGATGGGGTATCTGTGCAGCATTTTTCAGAGTGGGATCTGTGCGGCATATTTCAGTGAGGGATCTATACAGCATTTTTCACTGAGGGGTCTGTGTGGACATATTTCATTGGGCGATCGCTACAGAGTTTTTCAGTGCGGGACCTGTGCAGCATTTTTCAGTGGGGGATCTGTGCCGCATTTTTCAGTTGGGATCTGTGCAGCATTTTTCAGTGTGGGATCTGTGCAGCATTTTTCAGTGTGGGATCTGTGCGGCATTATTCAGGGGGGGATGTGTGCAGCATTTCTCAGTGAGAGATCTTGGCAGCATTTTTCACTGAGGTATCTGTGCAGCATTTTTCACTGGGGCATCTGTGCCGCATTTTTCAGTTGGGATCTGTGCAGCATTTTTCAGTGTGGGATCTGTGTGGCATTATTCAGGGGGGGATGTGTGCAGCATTTTTCAGTGAGAGATCTTGGCAGCATTTTTCTGTGGTGAATCAGTGTGGCATTTTTCAGTGGGGGATCTGTGCAGCATTTTTCAGTGGGTGATCTGTGTGGCATTTTTCAGTTGGGATCTATGCAGCATTTTTCAGTAGGGGATCTGTGTGGCATTTGTCAGTGGGGGATCTGTGCAGCCTTTATCTTTGGGGGAACTGTGTGGCATTTTTCACTGTGAGATCTGTGCAGCATTGTTCAGTGGGGTATCTGTGTGAATTTTTCAGTGGGGATCTGTGCAGCATTTTTCAGTGAGGGATCTGTGCAGCATTTTTCAGTGAGGAATCTGTGCAGCATTTTACAGTGAGGGATCTATACAGCATTTTTCGCTGATGGATCTGTGTGACGCTTTTCACTGGGGGATCGGTGCAGCATTTTTCAGATGGGTATCTGTGCAGCATTTTTCAGAGTGGGTTCTGTGCAGCACTTTTCAGTGGGGAATCGCTTCAGCATTTTTCAGGGGGCATTCTGTGCAGCATTTTCAGTAGGGGATCTGTGCGGCATGTTTCAGTGAGGGATCTATACAGCATTTTTCATTGGGGGATCTGTGCAGCATTTCTCAGTGAGCAATCTCGGCAGCATTTTTCAGTGAGTGATCTGAGCAGCATTTTTCAGTGGAGGATTTGCGCAGCATTTTTCTGTGGTGGATATGTGCAGCATTTTTCAGTGGTGAATCAGTGCGGCATTTTTCAGGGGGGGATCTGTGCAGCATTTTTCACTGGGGAACTGTGCAGCATTTTTTAGTGGTGGATCTGAGCACCAATTTTCAGTTTGGGATCAGTGTAGCATTTCTCAGTGTGATTTCTGTGCAGCATTTTTCAGTGAGAGATCTGTGCAGCATTTTTCATTGGGGGATCTCTGTGGCATTTTTCAGTGGGGGATCTGCGCGGCATTTTTCAGTTGTAGATCTGTGTGGCAGGTTTCTTTGGGGGATCTGAGCAGCAATTTTCAGTGTCGGTTTGATGCAGCATTTTTCAGTGAGGGATCTGTGCGGCATTTTTCAGTGAAGGATCTGTGCAGCATTTTTCAGTGAGGGATCCGTGCAGCATTTTTCAGTGAGGGATCCGTGCAGCATTTTTCAGTGAGGGATCTGTGCGGCATTTTTCAGTGAAGGATCTGTGCAGCATTTTTCAGTGAGGGATCTGTGCGGCATTTTTCAGTGAAGGATCTGTGCAGCATTTTTCAGTGAGGGATCCGTGCAGCATTTTTCAGTGAGGGATCTGTGCGGCATTTTTCAGTGGGGGATCTGTGCGGCATTTTTCAGTGGGGTATATGTGCAGCATTTTTCAGTGGGGGATCTGTGCGGCATTTTTCAGTGATTAATCTGTGCGGCATTTTTCATTGAGTGATTTGTGTGCCATTTTTCAGTGGGGATCTGAGCAGCATTTATCAGTGAGGGATCTATACAGCATTTTTCGCTGAGGGATCTGTGTGGCGCTTTTCATTGGGTAATCGGTGCAGCATTTTTCAGATGGGTATCTGTGCAGCATTTTTCATAGTGGGATCTGTGCGGCATATTTCAGTGATGGATCTATACAGCATTTTTCACTGAGGGGTCTGTGTGGACATATTTCATTGGGCGATCGCTACAGAGTTTTTCAGTGCGGGACGTGTGCAGCATTTTTCAGTTGGGATCTGTGCCGCATTTTTCAGTTGGGATCTGTGCAGCATTTTTCAGTGTGGGATCTGTGCAGCATTTTTCAGTGGGGGATCTGTGCAGCAATTTTCAGTGTGGGATCTGTGCAGCATTTTTCAGTGAGGAATCTGTGCGGCATTTTTCATTGAGTCATCTGTGTGTCATTTTTCAGTGGGGATCTGTGGGGCATTTTTCAGTGAGGGATCTATACAGCATTTTTCGCTGAGGGATCTGTGTGGCGCGTTTCATTGGAGAATTGGTGCAGCATTTCTCAGATGGGTATCTGTGCAGCATTTTTCAGTGAGGGATCTGTGCAGCATTTTTCAGAGTGGGATCTGTGCAGCATTTTTCAGTGGGGGATCTGTGCGGCATTTTTCAGTGGGGGATCTGCGCAGCATTTTTCAGTTGTGGATCTGTGTGGCAGGTTTCAGTGGGGGATATATGCAGCATTTTTCAATGAGGGTTTTTTACAGCATTTTTTAGTGGTGTATCTGTGCGGCATTTTTCAGTGTGGGATCTGTGCAGCATTTTTCTGTGCGGGATATGTGCGTCATTTTTCTTGGAGGATCTGAGCAGCAATTTTCAGTGTGGGATCGATGCAGCATTTTTCAGTGGGTGATCTGTGTGGCAATTTTCAGTTAGGGATCTGTGCAGCATTTTTCAGTGCTGGATCTGAGCAGCATCTTTCAGTGGAGGATCTGTGCAGCATTTTTCAGTGGGGGATCTGTGCGTTGTTTTTCAGTGTGGGATCTGTGCAGAAATTTTCATTGTGGGATCCGTGCAGCATTTTTCAGTGAGGAATCCGTGCAGCATTTTTCAGTGAGGGATCTGTGCGGCATTTTTCAGTGAGGGATCTGTGCAGCGTTTATCATTGTGAGATCAGTGCACAATTTTTCAGTGAGGGATCTGTGCGGCCTTTTGCAGTGTGGGACTTGTGCATTATTTTTCAGTTGGGGATCCATGTGGCATTTTTCTGTGAGGGGTCTGTGGAGCTTATATCAGTTGGGGATCTGTGCGGTAATTTTCAGTGAGGGAATATACAGCATTTTTCAGAGGGGCACCTGTGCAGCATTTAACAGTAGGGTATCTGTTCAGTATTTTTCAGGGGGCGATCTGTGCAGCATTTTTCAGTGGGGGATACGTGCTGCATATTTCAGTGAGGTATCTGTACAGCATTTTTCAGTGAGGGATCTGTGTGGACTTTTTTCATTGGGGAATCGGTGCAGAATATTTTAGTGGGGGATCTGTGCGGCATTTTTCAGTTGGGATCTGTGCATCATTTTTCAGTGGGGGATCTGTGCAGCATTTTTTAGTGGTGGATCTGAGCAGCATTATTCTGTGGATGATCTGTGCAGCATTTTTCAGTGGGGGATCTTTGCAGCATTTTTTAGTGAGGAATCTGTGCGGCATTTTTCATTGAGTGATCTGTGCGCTGTTTTTCAGTGGGGGAACTGTGCGGCATCTATCAGTTGCGGATCTCTGCGCCATTTTTCAGTGGGGATCTGAGCAGCATTTTTCAGTGAGGGATCTATACAGCATTTTCCGCTGAGGGATCTGTGTGGCCCTTTTGATTGGGGAATCGGTGCAGCATTTTTCAGATGGGGATCTGTGCAGCAGTTTTCAGAGTGGGATCTGTGCAGCATTTTTCAGTGGGGGATCTGTGCAGCATATTTCAGTGAGGGATCTATACAGCATTTTTCATTGAGGGATCTGTGCAGCATTTCTCAGTGAGCAATCTTGGCAGCATTTTTCAGTGAGTGATCTGAGCAGCATTTTTCAGTGGGGGATTTGCGCAGCATTTTTCTGTGGTGGATATGTGCAGCATTTTTCAGTGGTGAATCAGTGCGGCATTTTTCAGGGGGGGATCTGTGCAGCATTTTTCACTGGGGAACTGTGCAGCATTTTTTAGTGGTGGATCTGAGCACCAATTTTCAGTTTGGGATCAGTGTAGCATTTCTCAGTGTGATTTCTGTGCAGCATTTTTCAGAGGGGCGCCTGTGCAGCATTTATTTGTTGGGTATCTGTGATACAATTTTCAGTGTGGGATCTGTGCGGCAATTTACAGTATGGGATTTGTGCGGCATTTTTCAGTTGGGTATCTGTGCAGCATTTTTCAGTGGGGAATCTGAGCAGCATTTTTCAGTTGGGTATCTGTGCAGCATTTTTCAGTGGGGATCTGTGCAGCATTTTTAAGTGAGGGAGCTGTGCAGCATTTTTCAGTGAGGGATCTGTGCGGCATTTTTCAGTGAGGGAATATGCAGCATTTTTCAGTGAGGGAATATGCAGCATTTTTCAGAGGGGCACCTGTGCAGCATTTTTCAGTAGGGTATCTGTTCAGCATTTTTCAATGGGGGATCTGTGCAGCATTTTTCAGTGGGGGATATGTGCAGCATTTTTCAGTGGGGGATCTGTGCGGCATTTTTCAGTGATTAATCTGTGTGGCATTTTTCATTGAGTGATTTGTGTGCCATTTTTCAGTGGGGGATCTGAGCAGCATTTATCAGTGAGGGATCTATACAACATTTTTCGCTAAGGGATCTGTGTGGCGCTTTTCATTGGGTAATCGGTGCAGCATTTTTCAGATGGGTATCTGTGCAGCATTTTTCAGAGTGGGATCTGTGCGGCATATTTCAGTGATGGATCTATACAGCATTTTTCACTGAGGGGTCTGTGTGGACATATTTCATTGGGCGATCGCTACAGAGTTTTTCAGTGCGGGACGTGTGCAGCATTTTTCAGTTGGGATCTGTGCCGCATTTTTCAGTTGGGATCTGTGCAGCATTTTTCAGTGTGGGATCTGTGCAGCATTTTTCAGTGGGGGATCTGTGCAGCAATTTTCAGTGTGGGATCTGTGCAGCATTTTTCAGTGAGGAATCTGTGCGGCATTTTTCATTGAGTCATCTGTGTGTCATTTTTCAGTGGGGATCTGTGGGGCATTTTTCAGTGAGGGATCTATACAGCATTTTTCGCTGAGGGATCTGTGTGGCGCGTTTCATTGGAGAATTGGTGCAGCATTTCTCAGATGGGTATCTGTGCAGCATTTTTCAGAGTGGGATCTGTGCAGCATTTTTCAATGGGGGATCTGTGCGGCATTTTTCAGTGGGGGATCTGCGCAGCATTTTTCAGTTGTGGATCTGTGTGGCAGGTTTCAGTGGGGGATATATGCAGCATTTTTCAATGAGGGTTTTTTACAGCATTTTTTAGTGGGATATCTGTGCGGCATTTTTCAGTGTGGGATCTGTGCAGCATTTTTCTGTGCGGGATATGTGCGTCATTTTTCTTGGAGGATCTGAGCAGCAATTTTCAGTGTGGGATCGATGCAGCATTTTTCAGTGGGTGATCTGTGTGGCAATTTTCAGTTGGGGATCTGTGCAGCATTTTTCAGTGCTGGATCTGAGCAGCATCTTTCAGTGGAGGATCTGTGCAGCATTTTTCAGTGCGGGATCTGTGCGTTGTTTTTCAGTGTGGGATCTGTGCAGAAATTTTCATTGTGGGATCCGTGCAGCATTTTTCAGTGAGGAATCCGCGAAGCATTTTTCAGTGGGGGATCTGTGCGGCATTTTTCAGTGAGGGATCTGTGCGGCATTTTTCAGTGAGGGATCTGTGCGGCATTTTTCAGTGAGGGATCTGTGCAGCGTTTTTCATTGTGAGATCAGTGCACAATTTTTCAGTGAGGGATCTGTGCGGCCTTTTGCAGTGTGGGACTTGTGCATTATTTTTCAGTTGGGGATCCATGTGGCATTTTTCTGTGAGGGGTCTGTGGAGCTTATATCAGTTGGGGATCTGTGCGGTAATTTTCAGTGAGGGAATATACAGCATTTTTCAGAGGGGCGCCTGTGCAGCATTTAACAGTAGGGTATCTGTTCAGTATTTTTCAGGGGGCGATCTGTGCAGCATTTTTCAGTGGGGGATACGTGCTGCATATTTCAGTGAGGTATCTGTACAGCATTTTTCAGTGAGGGATCTGTGTGGACTTTTTTCATTGGGGAATCGGTGCAGAATATTTTAGTGGGGGATCTGTGCAGCATTTTTCAGTTGGGATCTGTGCAGCATTTTTCAGTGGGGGATCTGTGCAGCATTTTTTAGTGGTGGATCTGAGCAGCATTATTCTGTGGATGATCTGTGCAGCATTTTTCAGTGGGGGATCTTTGCAGCATTTTTTAGTGAGGAATCTGTGCGGCATTTTTCATTGAGTGATCTGTGCGCTGTTTTTCAGTGGGGGAACTGTGCGGCATCTATCAGTTGCGGATCTCTGCGCCATTTTTCAGTGGGGATCTGAGCAGGATTTTTCAGTGAGGGATCTATACAGCATTTTTCGCTGAGGGATCTCTGTGGCCCTTTTGATTGGGGAATCGGTGCAGCATTTTTCAGATGGGGATCTGTGCAGCAGTTTTCAGAGTGGGATCTGTGCAGCATTTTTCAGTGGGGGATCTGTGCGGCATATTTCATTGAGGGATCTATACAGCATTTTTCATTGAGGGATCTGTGTGGACATATTTCATTGGGCGATCGCTGCAGGATTTTTCAGTGGGGCACCTGTGCAGCATTTTTCAGTGGGGGATCTGAGTGGCATTTGTCAGTTGGGGATCTGTGCAGCCTTTTTCATTGGGGGAACTGTGCGGCATTTTTCACTGTGGGATCTGTGCAGCATTTTTCAGTGGGGTATCTGTGCAAATTTTTCAGTGGGGATCTGTGCAGCATTTTTCAGTGAGGGATCTCTGCGTCTATTGTCAGTGGTGGATCTGTGCAGTGTTTTTCAGTGGGGGATATGTGCAGCTTTTTTCAGTGGGGGATCTGTGCAGCATTTTTCAGTGAGGAATCTGTGCGGCAATTTTCATTGAGTGATCTGTGCGCCATTTTTCAGTGGGGATCTGAGCAGCATTTTACAGTGAGGGATCGATACAGCATTTTTCACTGAGGGATCTGTGTGGCGCTTTTCACTGGGGGATCGGTGCAGTCTTTTTGCAGATGGGGATCTGTGCAGCATTTTTCAGTGGAGGATCGCTTCAGCATTTTTCAGGGGGCATTCTGTGCAGCATTTTCAGTAGGGGACCTGAGAGCATTCTTCAGTGGGGGATCTGTGCGGCATTTTTCAGTTGGGATCTGTGCAGCATTTTTCAGTGGGGCATCTGTAGAGCATTTATCAGTGGGGGATCTGTGCAGACTTTTTCATTGGGGAGACTGTGCGGCATTTTTCACTGTGGGATCTGTGCAGCGATTTTCAGTGATGGATCTGTGCGGCTTTTTTCAGTGAGGGATCTGTGCAGCATTTTTCAGTGAGGGATCTGTGCAGCATTTTTCAGTGGTGGATCTGTGCTTCATTTTCAGTGGGGAATGTGTGCAGCATTTTTCAGTGGGGGATCTGTTCGGCATTTTTTAGTGAGGGATCTGTGCGGCAATTTTCAGTGCTGGATCTGTGCAGCATTTTTCAGAGTGGAATCTGTGCGTTGTTTTTCAGTGAGGGAACTGTGCAACATTTTTCATTGTGGGATCCATGCAGCATTTTTCAGTGAGGGATCCGTGAAGCATTTTTCAGTGGGGGATCTGTGCGACATTTTTCAGCGAGGGATCTTTGCGGCTTTTTTCAGTGAGGGATCTGTTCAGCGTTTTTCATTGTGAAATGAGTGTACAATTTTTGAGTAGGGTTCTGAGCGGCCTTTTACAGTGGGGGACTTGTGCATTATTTTTCAGTGGGGGATCAATGTGGCATTTCTCTGTGATGGGTCTGTGGAGCATATATCAGTTGGGGATCTGTGCGGTAATTTTCAGTGAGGGAATATGCAGCATTTTTCAGAGGGGCGCCTGTGCAGCATTTATCAGTACGGTATCCGTTCAGCATTTTACAGGGGGCGATCTGTGCATCATTTTTCAGTGGGGGATATGTGCAGCATATTTCAGTGAGGGATCTTTGTGGACTTTTTTCATTGGGGGATCGGTGCAGAATTTATCAGTGGGGGATGTGTGCAGCATTTTTCAGTTGGGAATATGTGCAGCATTGTTCAGTGGGGGGTCTGTGCTGCATTTTTCAGTGGGGGATCTGTGCAGCATTTTTCATTGTGGGATCTCTGCGGCATTTTTCAGTGGTGGATCTGTGCAGCATTTTTCAGTGGGGATATGTGGAGCATTATCAATGGGGGATCTGTGCAGCTTTTTTCAGTGAGGAATCTGTGCGGCATTTTTCATTGAGTGAGCTGTGCGCTGTTTTTCAGTGGGGGATCTGTGCGGCATCTATCAGTGGCGGAAATGTGTGTTATTTTTCAGTGGGGATCTGTGGGGCATTTTTCAGTGAGGGAGCTATACAGCATTTTTTGCTGATGGATCTGTGTGGCGCTTTTCATTGGGGGATTGGGGCAGCATTTTTCAGTGGGGGATCTGTGCAGCATTTTTCAGAGTCGGATCTGTGCGGCATTTTTCAGTGAGGGATCTGTTCAGCATCTTTCAGGGGGCATTCTGTGCAGCATTTTTCAGAAGGGGATCTGTGCGGCATATTTCAGTGAGGGATCTATACAGCATTTTTCATTGAGGGATCTGTGTGGACATATTTCATTGGGCGATCGCTACAGAATTTTTCAGTGGGGGATCTGTGCGGCGTTTTTCAGCTGGGATCTGTGCAGCATTTTTCAGTGGGGGATCTGTGCGGTATTTTTCAGTGGGGGATATGTACAGCATTTTTCAGTGTCGGACCTGCGTGGCTATTTTTAGTGGGGGATCTGTACAGCACTTTTCAGTGCGGGATCTGTGCGGCATTTGTCATTGGGGGTTCTGTGCTGCATTTTTCTGTCGGGGATCTGAGCAACGTTTTTCAGTGGGGTATATGTGCAGCCTTTTTGCAGTGGGGGAACTGTGCGGCATTTTTCACTGTGGGATCTGTGCATCATTTTTCAGTGGTGGATCTGAGCACCAATTTTCAGTGGGGGATCGGTGTAGAATTTTTCAGTGCGATTTCTGTGCGGTATTTTTCAGTGAGGGAATGTGCAGCATTTTTCAGAGGGACACCTGTGCAGCATTTTTCAGTGGGGGATGTGTGCGGCATTTTACAGTGGGGGATCTGTGCAGCATTTTTCAGTGAGGGATCTCGGCAGCACTTTTCAGTGAGGTATCTGTGCGGCATTTTTCAGTGGGGGATTTGTGCAGCATTTTTCTGTGGGGGTTATGTGCAGCATTTTTCAGTGGTGCATCTGTGTGGCATTTTTCAGTGGGGGATCTGTGCAGCATTTTTCAGTGGTGCATCTGTGCGGCATTTTTCAGTGGGGGATCTTAGCAGCGTTTTTCAGTTGGGGATCTGTGCAGCATTTTTCAGTGGGGGATCTCTGCAGCATTACTCAGTGAAGGATCTGTGCAGCATTTTTCAGTGGGGGATCTGTGCAGCATTTTTCAGTGGGGCATCTGTGCGGCATTTGTCAGTGGGGGGTCTTCGCAGCATTTTTCAGTTGATGATCTGTGCAGCATTACTCAGTGAAGGATCTGTGCAGCCTTTTTCAGTTGGGGAACTGTGCGGCATTTTTCACTGGGCGATCTGTACAGCATTTTTCAGTGTTGGATCTGAGCACCAATTTACAGTGGGGGATCGGTGTAGCAGTTTTCAGTGCGGTTTCTGTGTGGCATTTTTCAGTGGCGAATCTGTGGGGCATTTTTCAGTGTGTGATCTGTGCGGCATTTTTCAAAGGGGTATCTGTGCAGCATTTTTCAGTGTGGGATCTGTGCAGCATTTTTCAGTGTGGGATCTGTGCAGCATTTTTCAGTGTGGGATCTGTGCAGCATTTTTCAGTGGGGGATCTGTGCAGCATTTTTCAGTGGGGGATCTGAGCAGCAATTTTTCAATGAGGGATCTGTGCAGCATTTTTCAGTGGGGGATCTGTGCAGCATTTTTCAGTGGTGTATCTGTGAGCATTTTTCAGTGGGGGTTCTGTGCAGCATTTTTCATTGAGTGATCTGTGCTCTGTTTTTCAGTGGGGGATCTGTGCGGCATCAATCAGTGGCGGAAATGTGTGCCATTTTTCAGTGGTGATCTGAACAGCATTTTTCAGTGAGGGAACTACACAGCATTTTTCGCTGATGGATCTGTGTGGCGTTTTTCATTGAGGGATCGGTGCAGCATTTTTCAGATGGGGGATCTGTGCAGCATTTTTCAGAATGGGATCTGTGCGGCATTTTTCAGTGCGGGATCTGTTCAGCATCTTTCAGGCTGCATTCTGTGCAGCATTTTTCAGAAGGGGATCTGTGCAGCGTATTTCAGTGAGGGATCTATACAGCATTTTTCAGTGAGGGATGTGTGTGCACATATTTCATTGGGCGATCGCTACAGAATTTTTCAGTGGGGGACCTGTGCAGCATTTATCAGTGGGGGATCTGTGCGGCTTTTTTCAGTGGGGGATATGTACAGCATTTTTCAGTGTCGGACCTGCGTGGCTATTTTTAGTGGGGATCTGTATAGCGCTTTTCAGTGCGGGATCTGTGCGGCATTTGTCATTGGGGGATCTGTGCTGCATTTTTCTGTCGGGGATCTGAGCAACGTTTTTCAGTGGGGTATATGTGCAGCCTTTTTGCAGTGGGGGAACTGTGCGGCATTTTTCACTGTGGGATCTGTGCATCATTTTTCAGTGGTGGATCTGAGCACCAATTTTCAGTGGGGGATCGGTGTAGAATTTTTCAGTGCGATTTCTGTGTGGTATTTTTCAGTGAGGGAATGTGCAGCATTTTTCAGAGGGACACCTGTGCAGCATTTTTCAGTGGGGGATGTGTGCGGCATTTTACAGTGGGGGATCTGTGCAGCATTTTTCAGTGAGGGATCTCGGCAGCACTTTTCAGTGAGGTATCTGTGCGGCATTTTTCAGTGGGGGATCTGTGCAGCATTTTTCAGTGGTGCATCTGTGCGGCATTTTTCAGTGGGGGATCTGTGCAGCATTTTTCAGTGGGGCATCTGTGCAGCATTTGTCAGTGGGGGATCTTAGCAGCGTTTTTCAGTTGGTGATCTGTGCAGCATTTTTCAGTGGGGGATCTCTGCAGCATTACTCAGTGAAGGATCTGTGCAGCATTTTTCAGTGGGGGATCTGTGCAGCATTTTTCAGTGGGGCATCTGTGCGGCATTTGTCAGTGGGGGGTCTTCGCAGCATTTTTCAGTTGATGATCTGTGCAGCATTACTCAGTGAAGGATCTGTGCAGCCTTTTTCAGTTGGGGAACTGTGCGGCATTTTTCACTGGGCGATCTGTACAGCATTTTTCAGTGTTGGATCTGAGCACCAATTTAGAGTGGGGGATCGGTGTAGCAGTTTTCAGTGCGGTTTCTGTGTGGCATTTTTCAGTGGCGAATCTGTGGGGCATTTTTCAGTGTGTGATCTGTGCGGCATTTTTCAGTGGTGCATCTGTGCAGCATTTTTCAGTGTGGGATCTGTGCAGCATTTTTCAGTGTGGGATCTGTGCGGCGATTGTAAGTGGGGGATCTGAGCAGCATTTTTCAGTGGGGGATCTGAGCAGCAATTTTTGGTGGGTTATAGGTGCAGCTTTTTTCAGTTGGGGATCTGTACAGCATTTTTCATTGAGGGATCTGTGCGGCGATTGTAAGTGGGGGATCTGAGCAGCATTTTTCTCTGGGAGATCTAAGCAGCATTTTTCAGTGGGGTTTCTGTGCAGCCATTTTGCAGTGGGGGAACTGTGCGGCATTTTTCACTGTGGGATCTGTGCAGCATTTTTCAGTGAGTGATCTCGGCAGCATTTTTCAGTGAGGTATCTGTGCAGCATTTTTCAGTGGTGTATTTGTGCAACATTTTTCTGTGGGGGTTATGTGCAGCATTTTTCAGTTGTGAATCTGTGCGGCAATTTTCAGTGGGAGATCTGTGCCGCATTTCTCAGTGAAAGGTCTGTGCAGCATTTTTCAGTGGGGGATTTGTGCAGCCTTTTTGAGTAGGGGAACTGTGTGGCATTTTTCACTGTGGGATCTGTGCAGCATTTTCAGTGGTGGATCTGAGCATCAATTTTCACTGGGGGATTGGTTTAGCATTTTTCAGTGGGGTTTTTGTGCGTTATTTTTCAGTGAAGAATGTGCAGCATTTTTCTGTGGGGGATCTGTGCAGCATTTATCAGTAGGGTGTCTGTGCGGCATTTTTCAGTGGGGGATCTGTGCAGCATTTATCAGTAGGGTGTCTGTGCGGCATTTTTCAGTGGGGGATCTGTGCGGCATTCTTCAGGGGGGGATCTGTGCAGCATTTTTCAATGCCGCATCGGTGAAGCATTTTTCAGGGGGTGATCTGTGCGGCATTTTTCAGTGCCTCATTGGTGAAGCATTTTTCGGTGGGGGATCTGTGCAGCATTTTTCAGTGTGGGATCTGTGCAGCATTTTTCAGTGCCGAATCGGTGAAGCATTTTTCGGTGGGGGATCTGTGCAGCATTTTTCAGTGGGCGATTTGTGCAGCATTTTTCTGTGGAGGATATGTGCAGCATTTTTCAGTGAGGGATTTGTGCAGCATTTTTCTGTGGAGGCTATGTGCAGCATTTTTCAGTGTCGGATCTGCGTGGCTATTTTTAGTGGGGGATCTGTACAGCACTTTTCAATCCGGGTTCTGTGCGGCATTTGTCAGTGGGGGATCTGTGCTGCATTTTTCTGTCGGGGATCTGAGCAACGTTTTTCAGTGGAGTATCTGTGCAGCCTTTTTGCAGTGGGGGAACTGTGCGGCATTTTTCACTGTGGGATCTGTGCATCATTTTTCAGTGGTGGATCTGAGCACCAATTTTCAGTGGGGGATCGGTGTAGAATTTTTCAGTGTGATTTCTGTGAGGTATTTTTCAGTGAGGGAATGTGCAGCATTTTTCAGAGGGACACCTGTGCAGCATTTTTCAGTGGGGGATGTGTGCGGCATTTTACAGTGTGGGATCTGTGCAGCATTTTTCAGTGGGGGATCTGAGCAGCCTTTTTGCAGTGGGGGAACTGTGCGGCATTTTTCACTGTGGGATCTGTGCATCATTTTTCAGTGGTGGATCTGAGAACCAATTTTCAGTGTGGGATGTGTGCAGCATTTTTCAGTAGGGGATCTGAGCAGCATTTATCAGTGGGGGATCTGTGCAGCATTTTTCAGTGAGGGATCTGTTCCGTGTTTTTCAGTGGAGGATCTGTGCAGCATTTTTCAGTGAGGGATTTGTGCAGCATTTTTCAGTGTCGGATCTGCGTGGCTATTTTTAGTGGGGGATCTGTACAGCACTTTTCAGTCCGGGTTCTGTGCTGCATTTTTCTGTGGGGGATCTGAGCAACATTTTTCAGTGGAGTATCTGTGCAGCCTTTTTGCAGTGGGGGAACTGTGCGGCATTTTTCACTGTGGGATCTGTGCATCATTTTTCAGTGGTGGATCTGAGCACCAACTTTCAGTGGCGGATCGGTGTAGAATTTTTCAGTGCGATTTCTGTGAGGTATTTTTCAGTGAGGGAATGTGTGCGGCATTTTTCAGTGTGGGATCTGTGCAGCATTTTTCAGTGTGGATCTGTGCAGTGTTTTTCTGTGAGTGATCTCAGCAGCATTTTTCAGTGAGGTATCTGTGCGGCATTTTTCAGTGGGGGTTATGTGCAGCATTTTTCAGTGGTGCATCTGTGCGGCATTTTTCAGTGGGGGATCTGTGCGGCATTTGTCAGTGTGGAATCTGTGCAGAATTTTTCGGTGGGGAATCTGTGCAACATTTTTCAGGTGGAGATTTGTGCGGCATTTTTCAATGAGGGACTTTGCAACATTTTTCAGTTGGGGATCTGTGCAGCATTTTTCAGTGGGGGATCTGTGCAGCATTTTTCAGAGGGGCACCTGTGCAGCATTTTTCTGTGGGGGATGTGTGCGGCATTTTTCAGTGGGGGATCTGTGCGGCATTTTTCAGTGAGGGATCTGTGCAGCATTTTTCAATGAGGGATCTGTGCAGCATTTTTCAGTGGGGGATCTGTGCAGCATTTTTCAGTGGTGTATCTGTGCGCATTTTTCAGTGGGGGATCTGTGCAGCATTTTTCATTGAGTGATCTGTGCTCTGTTTTTCAGTGGGGGATCTGTGCGGCATCTATCAGTGGCGGAAATGTGTGCAATTTTCAGTGGTGATCTGAACAGCAATTTTCAGTGAGGGAACTACACAGCATTTTTCACTGATGGATCTGTGTGGCGTTTTTCATTGGGGGATCGGTGCAACATTTTTCAGATGGGGATCTGTGCAGCATTTTTCAGAATGGGATCTGTGCGGCATTTTTCAGTGGGGGATCTGTTCAGCATCTTTCAGGCTGCATTCTGTGCAGCATTTTTCAGAAGGGGATCTGTGCGGCATATTTCAGTGAGGGATCTATACAGCATTTTTCACTGAGGGTTGTGTGTGGACATATTTCATTGGGCAATCGCTACAGAATTTTTCAGTGGGGGACCTGTGCAGCATTTTTCAGTGGGGGATCTGTGCGGCATTTTTCAGTTGGGATCTGTGCAGCATTTTTCAGTGGGGCATCTGTGCAGCATTTATCAGTGGGGGATCTGTGCGGCATTTTTCAGTGGGGGATCTGTGCAGCATTTTTCATTGGGGGATCTGTGCAGCATTTCTCAGTGAGCAATCTCGGCAGCATTTTTCAGTGACTGATCTGAGCAGCATTTTTCAGTGGGGGATTTGCGCAGCATTTTTCTGTGGTGGATATGTGCAGCATTTTTCAGTGGTGAATCTGTGCCGCCTTTTTGACTGGGGAACTGTGCAGCATTTTTCAGTGAGGGATCTGTGCAGCATTTTTCAGTGGGGGATGTGTGCGGCATTTTACAGTGAGGTATCTATGCGGCATTTTTCTGTGGGGGTTATGTGCAGCATTTTCAGTTGAGCATCTGTGCGTCATTTTTCAGTGGGGGATCTGTGCCCCAATTTTCAGTGGGGGATCAGTGTAGCATTTTTCAGTGTGGTTTCTGTGCGGTATTTGTCAGTGAGGGAATGTGCAGCATTTAGCAGTAGGGTATGTGTGCAGCATTTTTTAGTGGGGTATCTGTGGGGCATTTTTCACTGTGGGATCTGTGCAGCATTTTTCAGAGGGGTATCTGTGCAGCATTTTTCAGTGGGGTGTCTATGCAGCATTTTTTAGTGGGGGATCTGTGGGGCATTTTTCACTGTGGGATCTGTGCAGCATTTTTCAGAGAGGTATCTGTGCAGCATTTTTCAGTGGGGTGTCTGTGCAGCATTTATCAGTGAGTGATCTCGGCAGCATTTTTCAGTGGTGGATTTGTGCAGCATTTTTCTGTGGGGGTTATGTGCAGCATTTTTCAGTGGGGGATCTGTGTGGCAGGTTTCAGTGGGGGATCTGAGCAGCATTTTTCAGTGGGGGACGGTGCAGCATTTTTCAGTCGGGTATCTGAGCTGCATTTTTTAGTGGCGTATCTGTGCAGCAATTCTGAGTGGGTAATCTGTGCAGGATTTTTCAGCGTGGGATCTGTGCAGCATTTTTCAGTGGGGGATCTGTGCAGCATTTGTCAGTGGGGGATCTGTGCAGCATTTTTCAGTGAGGGATCTGTTCCGCGTTTTTCAGTGAGGGATCTGTGCAGCATTTTTCAGTGAGGGATCTGTTCCGCGTTTTTCAGTGAGCGATCTCGGCAGCATTTTTCAGTGAGGGATTTGTGCAGCATTTTTCTGTGGAGGATATGTGCAGCATTTTTCAGTGTCGGATCTGCGTGGCTATTTTTAGTGGGGGATCTGTACAGCACTTTTCAATCCGGGTTCTGTGCGGCATTTGTCAGTGGGGGATCTGTGCTGCATTTTTCAGTGGGGGATCTGAGCAACGTTTTTCAGTGGAGTATCTGTGCTGCCTTTTTGCAGTGGGGGAACTGTGCGGCATTTTTCACTGTGGGATCTGTGCATCATTTTTCAGTGGTGGATCTGAGCACCAATTTTCAGTGGGGGATCGGTGTAGAATTTTTCAGTGTGATTTCTGTGAGGTATTTTTCAGTGAGGGAATGTGCAGCATTTTTCAGAGGGACACCTGTGCAGCATTTTTCAGTGGGGGATGTGTGCGGCATTTTACAGTGGGGGATCTGTGCAGCATTTTTCAGTGTGGGATCTGTGCAGCATTTTTCAGTGGGGGATCTGAGCAGCCTTTTTGCAGTGGGGGAACTGTGCGGCATTTTTCACTGTGGGATCTGTGCATCATTTTTCAGTGGTGGATCTGAGAACCAATTTTCAGTGTGGGATGTGTGCAGCATTTTTCAGTGGGGGATCTGAGCAGCATTTATCAGTGGGGGATCTGTGCAGCATTTTTCAGTGAGGGATCTGTTCCGTGTTTTTCAATGGAGGATCTGTGCAGCATTTTTCAGTGAGGGATTTGTGCAGCATTTTTCTGTGGAGGATATGTGCAGCATTTTTCAGTGTCGGATCTGCGTGGCTATTTTTAGTGGGGGATCTGTACAGCACTTTTCAGTCCGGGTTCTGTGCTGCATTTTTCTGTGGGGGATCTGAGCAACATTTTTCAGTGGAGTATCTGTGCAGCCTTTTTGCAGTGGGGAAACTGTGTGGCATTTTTCACTGTGGGATCTGTGCATCATGTTTCAGTGGTGGATCAGAGCACCAACTTTCAGTGGCGGATCGGTGTAGAATTTTTCAGTGCGATTTCTGTGCGGTATTTTTCAGTGAGGGAATGTGCAGCATTTTTCAGTGTGGGATCTGTGCAGCATTTTTCAGTGTGGGATCTGTGCAGCATTTTTCAGTGTGGGATCTGTGCAGCATTTTTCAGTGTGGATCTCTGCAGTGTTTTTCTGTGAGTGATCTCAGCAGCATTTTTCAGTGAGGTATCTGTGCGGCATTTTTCAGTGGGGGATCTGTGCGGCATTTTTCAGTGGGGGATGTGTGCGGCATTTTACAGTGGGGGATCTGTGCTGCATTTTTCACTGTGGGATCTGTGCATCATTTTTCAGTGGTGGATCAGAGCACCAACTTTCAGTGGCGGATCGGTGTAGAATTTTTCAGTGCGATTTCTGTGAGGTATTTTTCAGTGAGTGAATGTGCAGCATTTTTCAGAGGGGCACCTGTGCAGCATTTTTCAGTGGGGGATGTGTGCGGCATTTTACAGTGGGGGATCTGAGCAGCCTTTTTCAGTTGGGGAACTGTGCGGCATTTTTCACTGTGGGATCTGTGCAGCATTTTTCAGTGTTGGATCTGAGCACCAATTTTCAGTGGGGGATCGGTGTAGCATTTTTCAGTGTGGTTTCTGTGCAGTATTTGTCAGTGAGGGAATGTTCAGCATTTTTCAGAGGGGCACCTGTGCAGCATTTATCAGTAGGGTATGTGTGCAGAATTTTTTAGTGGGGGATCTGTGGGGCATTTTTCACTGTGGGATCTGTGCAGCATTTTTCAGTGGGGTGTCTGTGCAGCATTTATCAGTGAGTGATCTCGGCAGCATTTTTCAGTGGTGGATTTGTGCAGCATTTTTCTGTGGGGGTTATGTGCAGCATTTTTCAGTGGGGGATCTGTGTGGCAGGTTTCAGTGGGGGATCTGAGCAGCATTTTTCAGTGGGGGACTGTGCAGCATTTTTCAGTCGGGTATCTGAGCTGCATTTTTCAGTGGCGTATCTGTGCAGCAATTCTGAGTGGGTAATCTGTGCAGGATTTTTCAGCGTGGGATCTGTGCAGCATTTTTCAGTGGGGGATCTGTGCAGCATTTGTCAGTGGGGGATCTGTGCAGCATTTGTCAGTGGGGGATCTGTGCAGCATTTGTCAGCGGGGGATCTGTGCAGCATTTGTCAGCGGGGGATCTGTGCAGCATTTTTCAGTGGGGGATCTGTTCCGCGTTTTTCAGTGGAGGATCTGTGCAGCATTTTTCAGTGAGGGATTTGTGCAGCATTTTTCTGTGGAGGATATGTGCATCATTTTTCAGTGTCGGATCTGCGTGGCTATTTTTAGTGGGGGAACTGTACAGCACTTTTCAGTCCGGGTTCTGTGCGGCATTTGTCAGTGGGGGATCTGTGCTGCATTTTTCAGTGAAAGGTCTGTGCAGCATTTTTCAGTGGGGGATTTGTGCAGCCTTTTTCAGTTGGGACAGTGTGGCATTTTTCACTGTGGGATCTGTGCAGCATTTTCAGTGGTGGATCTGAGCATCAATTTTCACTGGGGGATTGGTTTAGCCTTTTTCAGTGGGGTTTCTGTGCGTTATTTTTCAGTGAAGAATGTGCAGCATTTTTCTGTGGGGGATGTGTGCGGCATTTTACAGTGGGGGATCTGTGCTGCATTTTTCACTGTGGGATCTGTGCATCATTTTTCAGTGGTGGATCTGAGCACCAATTTTCAGTGGGGGAACGGTGTAGAATTTTTCAGTGCGATTTCTGTGAGGTATTTTTCGGTGAGGGAATGTGCAGCATTTTTCAGAGGGGCACCTGTGCAGCATTTTTCAGTGGGGGATGTGTGCGGCATTTTACAGTGGGGATCTGTGCGTTGTTTTTCAGTGAGGGAACTGTGCAACATTTTTCATTGTGGGATCCATGCATGATTTTTCAGTGAGGGATCCGTGAAGCATTTTTCAGTGGGGGATCTGTGCGGCATTTTTCAGTGAGGGATCTTTGCAGCATTTTTCAGTGAGGGATCTGTGCAGCGTTTTTCATTGTGAGATGAGTGTACAATTTTTCAGTGATGGTTCTGTGAGGCCTTTTCCAGTGGGGGACTGGTGCAATATTTTTCATTGGGGATCCATGTGGCATTTCTCTGTGATGGGTCTGTGGAGCATATATCAGTTGGGGATCTGTGCGGTAATTTTCAGTGAGGGAATATGCAGCATTTTTCAGAGGGGCGCCTGTGCAGCATTTATCAGTAGGGTATCTGTTCAGCATTTTTCAGGGAGCGATCTGTGCAGCATTTTTCAGAGGGTGATATGTGCTGCCTATTTCCGTGAGGTACCTATACAGCATTTTTCAGTGAGGGATCTTTGTGGACTTTTTTCATTGGGGGATCAGTGCAGAATTTTTCAGTGGGGGATATGTACAGCCTTTTTCAGTGGGGGGTCTGTGCAGCATTTTTCAGTGGGGGATCTGTGCAGCATTTTTCATTGAGTGATCTGTGCTCTGTTTTTCAGTGGGGGATCTGTGCGGCATCTATCAGTGGCGGAAATGTGTGCAATTTTCAGTGGTGATCTGAACAGCAATTTTCAGTGAGGGAACTACACAGCTTTTTTCGCTGATGGATCTGTGTGGCGCTTTTCATTGAGGGATCGGTGCAGCATTTTTCAGATGGGGATCTGTGCAGCATTTTTCAAAATGGGATCTGTGCGGCATTTTTCAGTGGGGGATCTGTTCAGCATCTTTCAGGTTGCATTCTGTGCAGCATTTTTCAGAAGGGGATCTGTGCGGCATATTTCAGTGAGGGATCTATACAGCATTTTTCACTGAGGGATGTGTGTGGATATATTTCATTGGGCGATCGCTACAGAATTTTTCAGTGGGGGACCTGTGCAGCATTTTTCAGTGGGGGATCTGTGCGGCATTTTTCAGTTGGGATCTGTGCAGCATTTTTCAGTGGGGCATCTGTGCAGCATTTATCAGTGGGGCATCTGTGCAGCATGTTTCAGTGAGGGATCTATACAGCATTTTTCATTGGGGGATCTGTGCAGCATTTCTCAGTGAGCAATCTCGGCAGCATTTTTCAGTGAGTGATCTGAGCAGCATTTTTCAGTGGGGGATTTGCGCAGCATTTTTCTGTGGTGGATATGTGCAGCATTTTTCAGTGGTGAATCAGTGCGGCATTTTTCAGTGGTGGATCTGTGCAGCCTTTTTGACTGGGGAAATGTGCAGCATTTTTCAGTGAGGATCTGTGCAGCATTTTTCAGTGGGGGATCTGTGCAGCATTTGTCAGTGGGGGATCTGTGCAGCATTTTTAAGTGGGGGATCTGTGCAGCATTTGTCAGCGGGGGATCTGTGCAGCATTTTTCAGTGGGGGATCTGTTCCGCGTTTTTCAGTGGAGGATCTGTGCAGCATTTTTCAGTGAGGGATTTGTGCAGCATTTTTCTGTGGAGGATATGTGCAGCATTTTTCAGTGTCGGATCTGCGTGGCTATTTTTAGTGGGGGATCTGTACAGCACTTTTCAGTCCGGGTTCTGTGCGGCATTTGTCAGTGGGGGATCTGTGCTGCATTTTTCAGTGAAAGGTCTGTGCAGCATTTTTCAGTGGGGGATTTGTGCAGCCTTTTTCAGTTGGGACAGTGTGGCATTTTTCACTGTGGGATCTGTGCAGCATTTTCAGTGGTGGATCTGAGCATCAATTTTCACTGGGGGATTGGTTTAGCCTTTTTCAGTGGGGTTTTTGTGCGTTATTTTTCAGTGAAGAATGTGCAGCATTTTTCTGTGGGGGATGTGTGCGGCATTTTACAGTGGGGGTTCTGTGCTGCACTTTTCACTGTGGGATCTGTGCATCATTTTTCAGTGGTGGATCTGAGCACCAATTTTCAGTGGGGGAACGGTGTAGAATTTTTCAGTGCGATTTCTGTGAGGTATTTTTCAGTGAGGGAATGTGCAGCATTTTTCAGAGGGGCACCTGTGCAGCATTTTTCAGTGGGGGATGTGTGCGGCATTTTACAGTGGGGGATCTGTGCGTTGTTTTTCAGTGAGGGAACTGTGCAACATTTTTCATTGTGGGATCCATGCATGATTTTTCAGTGAGGGATCCGTGAAGCATTTTTCAGTGGGGGATCTGTGCGGCATTTTTCAGTGAGGGATCTTTGCAGCATTTTTCAGTGAGGGATCTGTGCAGCGTTTTTCATTGTGAGATGAGTGTACAATTTTTCAGTGATGGTTCTGTGAGGCCTTTTCCAGTGGGGGACTTGTGCAATATTTTTCATTGGGGGATCCATGTGGCATTTCCCTGTGATGGGTCTGTGGAGCATATATCAGTTGGGGATCTGTGCGGTAATTTTCAGTGAGGGAATATGCAACATTTTTCAGAGGGGCGCCTGTGCAGCATTTATCAGTAGGGTATCTGTTCAGCATTTTTCAGGGAGCGATCTGTGCAGCATTTTTCAGTGGCTGATATGTGCTGCATATTTCCGTGAGGTATCTATACAGCATTTTTCAGTGAGGGATCTTTGTGGACTTTTTTCATTGGGGGATCGGTGCAGAATTTTTCAGTGGGGGATATGTACAGCCTTTTTCAGTGGGGGGTCTGTGCAGCATTTTTCAGTGGGGGATCTGTGCAGCATTTTTCATTGAGTGATCTGTGCTCTGTTTTTCAGTGGGGGATCTGTGCGGCATCTATCAGTGGCGGAAATGTGTGCAATTTTCAGTGGTGATCTGAACAGCAATTTTCAGTGAGGGAACTACACAGCTTTTTTCGTTGATGGATCTGTGTGGCGCTTTTCATTGGGAGATCGGTGCAGCATTTTTCAGATGGGGATCTGTGCAGCATTTTTCAGAATGGGATCTGTGCGGCATTTTTCAGTGGGGGATCTGTTCAGCATCTTTCAGGTTGCATTCTGTGCAGCATTTTTCAGAAGGGGATCTGTGCGGCATATTTCAGTGAGGGATCTATACAGCATTTTTCACTGAGGGATGTGTGTGGATATATTTCATTGGGCGATCGCTACAGAATTTTTCAGTGGGGGACCTGTGCAGCATTTTTCAGTGGGGGATCTGTGCGGCATTTTTCAGTTGGGATCTGTGCAGCATTTTTCAGTGGGGCATCTGTGCAGCATTTATCAGTGGGGCATCTGTGCAGCATGTTTCAGTGAGGGATCTATACAGCATTTTTCATTGGGGGATCTGTGCAGCATTTCTCAGTGAGCAATCTCGGCAGCATTTTTCAGTGAGTGATCTGAGCAGCATTTTTCAGTGGGGAATTTGCGCAGCATTTTTCTGTGGTGGATATGTGCAGCATTTTTCAGTGGTGAATCAGTGCAGCATTTTTCAGTGGTGGATCTGTGCAGCCTTTTTGACTGGGGAACTGTGCAGCATTTTTCAGTGAGGGATCTGTGCAGCATTTTACAGTGGGGGATCTGTGCGGCATTTTTCAGTGTGGATCTGTGCAGCATTTTTCAGTGAGTGATCTCGGCAGCATTTTTCAGTGAGGTATCTGTGCGGCATTTTTCAGTGGGGGATTTGTGCAGCATTTCTCAGTGAGCAATCTCGGCAGCATTTTTCAGTGAGTGATCTGAGCAGCATTTTTCAGTGGGGAATTTGCGCAGCATTTTTCTGTGGTGGATATGTGCAGCATTTTTCAGTGGTGAATCAGTGCAGCATTTTTCAGTGGTGGATCTGTGCAGCCTTTTTGACTGGGGATCTGTGCAGCATTTTACAGTGGGGGATCTGTGCGGCATTTTTCAGTGTGGATCTGTGCAGCATTTTTCAGTGAGTGATCTCGGCAGCATTTTTCAGTGAGGTATCTGTGCGGCATTTTTCAGTGGGGGATTTGTGCAGCATTTTTCAGTGGGGAATTTGTGCAGCATTTTTCAGTGGGGGTTATGTGCAGCATTTTCAGTTGGGCATCTGTGCAGCATTTTTCAGTGGGGGATCTGAGCACCAATTTTCAGTGGGGGATCGGTGTAGCATTTTTCAGTGTGGTTTCTGTGCGGTATTTGTCAGTGAGGGAATGTTCAGCATTTTTCAGAGGGGCACCTGTGCAGCATTTATCAGTAGGGTATCTGTGCAGCATTTTTTAGTGGGAGATCTGTGGGGCATTTTTCACTGTGGGATCTGTGCAGCATTTTTCAGAGGGGTATCTGTGCAGCATTTTTCAGTGGGGTGTCTGTGCAGCATTTATCAGTGAGTGATCTCGGCAGCATTTTTCAGTGGTGGATTTGTGCAGCATTTTTCTGTGGGGGTTATGTGCAGCATTTTTCAGTGGGGGATCTGTGTGGCAGGTTTCAGTGGGGGATCTGAGCAGCATTTTTCAGTGGGGGACTGTGCAGCATTTTTCAGTCGGGTATCTGAGCTGCATTTTTCAGTGGCGTATCTGTGCAGCAATTCTGAGTGGGTAATCTGTGCAGGATTTTTCAGCATGGGATCTGTGCAGCATTTTTCAGTGGTGGATATGTGCAGCATTTGTCAGTGGGGGATCTGTGCAGCATTTTTCAGTGGGGGATCTGTGCAGCATTTTTCTGTGCGGGATATGTGCGTCATTTTTCTTGGAGGATCTGAGCAGCAATTTTCAGTGTGGGATCGATGCAGCATTTTTCAGTGGGTGATCTGTGTGGCAATTTTCAGTTGGGGATCTGTGCAGCATTTTTCAGTGCTGGATCTGAGCAGCATCTTTCAGTGGAGGATCTGTGCAGCATTTTTCAGTGCGGGATCTGTGCGTTGTTTTTCAGTGTGGGATCTGTGCAGAAATTTTCATTGTGGGATCCGTGCAGCATTTTTCAGTGAGGAATCCGCGAAGCATTTTTCAGTGGGGGATCTGTGCGGCATTTTTCAGTGAGGGATCTGTGCGGCATTTTTCAGTGAGGGATCTGTGCGGCATTTTTCAGTGAGGGATCTGTGCAGCGTTTTTCATTGTGAGATCAGTGCACAATTTTTCAGTGAGGGTCTGTGCGGCCTTTTGCAGTGTGGGACTTGTGCATTATTTTTCAGTTGGGGATCCATGTGGCATTTTTCTGTGAGGGGTCTGTGGAGCTTATATCAGTTGGGGATCTGTGCGGTAATTTTCAGTGAGGGAATATACAGCATTTTTCAGAGGGGCGCCTGTGCAGCATTTAACAGTAGGGTATCTGTTCAGTATTTTTCAGGGGGCGATCTGTGCAGCATTTTTCAGTGGGGGATACGTGCTGCATATTTCAGTGAGGTATCTGTACAGCATTTTTCAGTGAGGGATCTGTGTGGACTTTTTTCATTGGGGAATCGGTGCAGAATATTTTAGTGGGGGATCTGTGCAGCATTTTTCAGTTGGGATCTGTGCAGCATTTTTCAGTGGGGGATCTGTGCAGCATTTTTTAGTGGTGGATCTGAGCAGCATTATTCTGTGGATGATCTGTGCAGCATTTTTCAGTGGGGGATCTTTGCAGCATTTTTTAGTGAGGAATCTGTGCGGCATTTTTCATTGAGTGATCTGTGCGCTGTTTTTCAGTGGGGGAACTGTGCGGCATCTATCAGTTGCGGATCTCTGCGCCATTTTTCAGTGGGGATCTGAGCAGGATTTTTCAGTGAGGGATCTATACAGCATTTTTCGCTGAGGGATCTCTGTGGCCCTTTTGATTGGGGAATCGGTGCAGCATTTTTCAGATGGGGATCTGTGCAGCAGTTTTCAGAGTGGGATCTGTGCAGCATTTTTCAGTGGGGGATCTGTGCGGCATATTTCATTGAGGGATCTATACAGCATTTTTCATTGAGGGATCTGTGTGGACATATTTCATTGGGCGATCGCTGCAGGATTTTTCAGTGGGGCACCTGTGCAGCATTTTTCAGTGGGGGATCTGAGTGGCATTTGTCAGTTGGGGATCTGTGCAGCCTTTTTCATTGGGGGAACTGTGCGGCATTTTTCACTGTGGGATCTGTGCAGCATTTTTCAGTGGGGTATCTGTGCAAATTTTTCAGTGGGGATCTGTGCAGCATTTTTCAGTGAGGGATCTCTGCGTCTATTGTCAGTGGTGGATCTGTGCAGTGTTTTTCAGTGGGGGATATGTGCAGCTTTTTTCAGTGGGGGATCTGTGCAGCATTTTTCAGTGAGGAATCTGTGCGGCAATTTTCATTGAGTGATCTGTGCGCCATTTTTCAGTGGGGATCTGAGCAGCATTTTACAGTGAGGGATCGATACAGCATTTTTCACTGAGGGATCTGTGTGGCGCTTTTCACTGGGGGATCGGTGCAGTCTTTTTGCAGATGGGGATCTGTGCAGCATTTTTCAGTGGAGGATCGCTTCAGCATTTTTCAGGGGGCATTCTGTGCAGCATTTTCAGTAGGGGACCTGAGAGCATTCTTCAGTGGGGGATCTGTGCGGCATTTTTCAGTTGGGATCTGTGCAGCATTTTTCAGTGGGGCATCTGTAGAGCATTTATCAGTGGGGGATCTGTGCAGACTTTTTCATTGGGGAGACTGTGCGGCATTTTTCACTGTGGGATCTGTGCAGCGATTTTCAGTGATGGATCTGTGCGGCTTTTTTCAGTGAGGGATCTGTGCAGCATTTTTCAGTGAGGGATCTGTGCAGCATTTTTCAGTGGTGGATCTGTGCTTCATTTTCAGTGGGGAATGTGTGCAGCATTTTTCAGTGGGGGATCTGTTCGGCATTTTTTAGTGAGGGATCTGTGCGGCAATTTTCAGTGCTGGATCTGTGCAGCATTTTTCAGAGTGGAATCTGTGCGTTGTTTTTCAGTGAGGGAACTGTGCAACATTTTTCATTGTGGGATCCATGCAGCATTTTTCAGTGAGGGATCCGTGAAGCATTTTTCAGTGGGGGATCTGTGCGACATTTTTCAGCGAGGGATCTTTGCGGCTTTTTTCAGTGAGGGATCTGTTCAGCGTTTTTCATTGTGAAATGAGTGTACAATTTTTGAGTAGGGTTCTGAGCGGCCTTTTACAGTGGGGGACTTGTGCATTATTTTTCAGTGGGGGATCAATGTGGCATTTCTCTGTGATGGGTCTGTGGAGCATATATCAGTTGGGGATCTGTGCGGTAATTTTCAGTGAGGGAATATGCAGCATTTTTCAGAGGGGCGCCTGTGCAGCATTTATCAGTACGGTATCCGTTCAGCATTTTACAGGGGGCGATCTGTGCATCATTTTTCAGTGGGGGATATGTGCAGCATATTTCAGTGAGGGATCTTTGTGGACTTTTTTCATTGGGGGATCGGTGCAGAATTTATCAGTGGGGGATGTGTGCAGCATTTTTCAGTTGGGAATATGTGCAGCATTGTTCAGTGGGGGGTCTGTGCTGCATTTTTCAGTGGGGGATCTGTGCAGCATTTTTCATTGTGGGATCTCTGCGGCATTTTTCAGTGGTGGATCTGTGCAGCATTTTTCAGTGGGGATATGTGGAGCATTATCAATGGGGGATCTGTGCAGCTTTTTTCAGTGAGGAATCTGTGCGGCATTTTTCATTGAGTGAGCTGTGCGCTGTTTTTCAGTGGGGGATCTGTGCGGCATCTATCAGTGGCGGAAATGTGTGTTATTTTTCAGTGGGGATCTGTGGGGCATTTTTCAGTGAGGGAGCTATACAGCATTTTTTGCTGATGGATCTGTGTGGCGCTTTTCATTGGGGGATTGGGGCAGCATTTTTCAGTGGGGGATCTGTGCAGCATTTTTCAGAGTCGGATCTGTGCGGCATTTTTCAGTGAGGGATCTGTTCAGCATCTTTCAGGGGGCATTCTGTGCAGCATTTTTCAGAAGGGGATCTGTGCGGCATATTTCAGTGAGGGATCTATACAGCATTTTTCATTGAGGGATCTGTGTGGACATATTTCATTGGGCGATCGCTACAGAATTTTTCAGTGGGGGATCTGTGCGGCGTTTTTCAGCTGGGATCTGTGCAGCATTTTTCAGTGGGGGATCTGTGCGGCATTTTTCAGTGGGGGATATGTACAGCATTTTTCAGTGTCGGACCTGCGTGGCTATTTTTAGTGGGGGATCTGTACAGCACTTTTCAGTGCGGGATCTGTGCGGCATTTGTCATTGGGGGTTCTGTGCTGCATTTTTCTGTCGGGGATCTGAGCAACGTTTTTCAGTGGGGTATATGTGCAGCCTTTTTGCAGTGGGGGAACTGTGCGGCATTTTTCACTGTGGGATCTGTGCATCATTTTTCAGTGGTGGATCTGAGCACCAATTTTCAGTGGGGGATCGGTGTAGAATTTTTCAGTGCGATTTCTGTGCGGTATTTTTCAGTGAGGGAATGTGCAGCATTTTTCAGAGGGACACCTGTGCAGCATTTTTCAGTGGGGGATGTGTGCGGCATTTTACAGTGGGGGATCTGTGCAGCATTTTTCAGTGAGGGATCTCGGCAGCACTTTTCAGTGAGGTATCTGTGCGGCATTTTTCAGTGGGGGATTTGTGCAGCATTTTTCTGTGGGGGTTATGTGCAGCATTTTTCAGTGGTGCATCTGTGTGGCATTTTTCAGTGGGGGATCTGTGCAGCATTTTTCAGTGGTGCATCTGTGCGGCATTTTTCAGTGGGGGATCTTAGCAGCGTTTTTCAGTTGGGGATCTGTGCAGCATTTTTCAGTGGGGGATCTCTGCAGCATTACTCAGTGAAGGATCTGTGCAGCATTTTTCAGTGGGGGATCTGTGCAGCATTTTTCAGTGGGGCATCTGTGCGGCATTTGTCAGTGGGGGGTCTTCGCAGCATTTTTCAGTTGATGATCTGTGCAGCATTACTCAGTGAAGGATCTGTGCAGCCTTTTTCAGTTGGGGAACTGTGCGGCATTTTTCACTGGGCGATCTGTACAGCATTTTTCAGTGTTGGATCTGAGCACCAATTTACAGTGGGGGATCGGTGTAGCAGTTTTCAGTGCGGTTTCTGTGTGGCATTTTTCAGTGGCGAATCTGTGGGGCATTTTTCAGTGTGTGATCTGTGCGGCATTTTTCAAAGGGGTATCTGTGCAGCATTTTTCAGTGTGGGATCTGTGCAGCATTTTTCAGTGTGGGATCTGTGCAGCATTTTTCAGTGTGGGATCTGTGCAGCATTTTTCAGTGGGGGATCTGTGCAGCATTTTTCAGTGGGGGATCTGAGCAGCAATTTTTCAATGAGGGATCTGTGCAGCATTTTTCAGTGGGGGATCTGTGCAGCATTTTTCAGTGGTGTATCTGTGAGCATTTTTCAGTGGGGGTTCTGTGCAGCATTTTTCATTGAGTGATCTGTGCTCTGTTTTTCAGTGGGGGATCTGTGCGGCATCAATCAGTGGCGGAAATGTGTGCCATTTTTCAGTGGTGATCTGAACAGCATTTTTCAGTGAGGGAACTACACAGCATTTTTCGCTGATGGATCTGTGTGGCGTTTTTCATTGAGGGATCGGTGCAGCATTTTTCAGATGGGGGATCTGTGCAGCATTTTTCAGAATGGGATCTGTGCGGCATTTTTCAGTGCGGGATCTGTTCAGCATCTTTCAGGCTGCATTCTGTGCAGCATTTTTCAGAAGGGGATCTGTGCAGCGTATTTCAGTGAGGGATCTATACAGCATTTTTCAGTGAGGGATGTGTGTGCACATATTTCATTGGGCGATCGCTACAGAATTTTTCAGTGGGGGACCTGTGCAGCATTTATCAGTGGGGGATCTGTGCGGCTTTTTTCAGTGGGGGATATGTACAGCATTTTTCAGTGTCGGACCTGCGTGGCTATTTTTAGTGGGGATCTGTATAGCGCTTTTCAGTGCGGGATCTGTGCGGCATTTGTCATTGGGGGATCTGTGCTGCATTTTTCTGTCGGGGATCTGAGCAACGTTTTTCAGTGGGGTATATGTGCAGCCTTTTTGCAGTGGGGGAACTGTGCGGCATTTTTCACTGTGGGATCTGTGCATCATTTTTCAGTGGTGGATCTGAGCACCAATTTTCAGTGGGGGATCGGTGTAGAATTTTTCAGTGCGATTTCTGTGTGGTATTTTTCAGTGAGGGAATGTGCAGCATTTTTCAGAGGGACACCTGTGCAGCATTTTTCAGTGGGGGATGTGTGCGGCATTTTACAGTGGGGGATCTGTGCAGCATTTTTCAGTGAGGGATCTCGGCAGCACTTTTCAGTGAGGTATCTGTGCGGCATTTTTCAGTGGGGGATCTGTGCAGCATTTTTCAGTGGTGCATCTGTGCGGCATTTTTCAGTGGGGGATCTGTGCAGCATTTTTCAGTGGGGCATCTGTGCAGCATTTGTCAGTGGGGGATCTTAGCAGCGTTTTTCAGTTGGTGATCTGTGCAGCATTTTTCAGTGGGGGATCTCTGCAGCATTACTCAGTGAAGGATCTGTGCAGCATTTTTCAGTGGGGGATCTGTGCAGCATTTTTCAGTGGGGCATCTGTGCGGCATTTGTCAGTGGGGGGTCTTCGCAGCATTTTTCAGTTGATGATCTGTGCAGCATTACTCAGTGAAGGATCTGTGCAGCCTTTTTCAGTTGGGGAACTGTGCGGCATTTTTCACTGGGCGATCTGTACAGCATTTTTCAGTGTTGGATCTGAGCACCAATTTAGAGTGGGGGATCGGTGTAGCAGTTTTCAGTGCGGTTTCTGTGTGGCATTTTTCAGTGGCGAATCTGTGGGGCATTTTTCAGTGTGTGATCTGTGCGGCATTTTTCAGTGGTGCATCTGTGCAGCATTTTTCAGTGTGGGATCTGTGCAGCATTTTTCAGTGTGGGATCTGTGCGGCGATTGTAAGTGGGGGATCTGAGCAGCATTTTTCAGTGGGGGATCTGAGCAGCAATTTTTGGTGGGTTATAGGTGCAGCTTTTTTCAGTTGGGGATCTGTACAGCATTTTTCATTGAGGGATCTGTGCGGCGATTGTAAGTGGGGGATCTGAGCAGCATTTTTCTCTGGGAGATCTAAGCAGCATTTTTCAGTGGGGTTTCTGTGCAGCCATTTTGCAGTGGGGGAACTGTGCGGCATTTTTCACTGTGGGATCTGTGCAGCATTTTTCAGTGAGTGATCTCGGCAGCATTTTTCAGTGAGGTATCTGTGCAGCATTTTTCAGTGGTGTATTTGTGCAACATTTTTCTGTGGGGGTTATGTGCAGCATTTTTCAGTTGTGAATCTGTGCGGCAATTTTCAGTGGGAGATCTGTGCCGCATTTCTCAGTGAAAGGTCTGTGCAGCATTTTTCAGTGGGGGATTTGTGCAGCCTTTTTGAGTAGGGGAACTGTGTGGCATTTTTCACTGTGGGATCTGTGCAGCATTTTCAGTGGTGGATCTGAGCATCAATTTTCACTGGGGGATTGGTTTAGCATTTTTCAGTGGGGTTTTTGTGCGTTATTTTTCAGTGAAGAATGTGCAGCATTTTTCTGTGGGGGATCTGTGCAGCATTTATCAGTAGGGTGTCTGTGCGGCATTTTTCAGTGGGGGATCTGTGCAGCATTTATCAGTAGGGTGTCTGTGCGGCATTTTTCAGTGGGGGATCTGTGCGGCATTCTTCAGGGGGGGATCTGTGCAGCATTTTTCAATGCCGCATCGGTGAAGCATTTTTCAGGGGGTGATCTGTGCGGCATTTTTCAGTGCCTCATTGGTGAAGCATTTTTCGGTGGGGGATCTGTGCAGCATTTTTCAGTGTGGGATCTGTGCAGCATTTTTCAGTGCCGAATCGGTGAAGCATTTTTCGGTGGGGGATCTGTGCAGCATTTTTCAGTGGGCGATTTGTGCAGCATTTTTCTGTGGAGGATATGTGCAGCATTTTTCAGTGAGGGATTTGTGCAGCATTTTTCTGTGGAGGCTATGTGCAGCATTTTTCAGTGTCGGATCTGCGTGGCTATTTTTAGTGGGGGATCTGTACAGCACTTTTCAATCCGGGTTCTGTGCGGCATTTGTCAGTGGGGGATCTGTGCTGCATTTTTCTGTCGGGGATCTGAGCAACGTTTTTCAGTGGAGTATCTGTGCAGCCTTTTTGCAGTGGGGGAACTGTGCGGCATTTTTCACTGTGGGATCTGTGCATCATTTTTCAGTGGTGGATCTGAGCACCAATTTTCAGTGGGGGATCGGTGTAGAATTTTTCAGTGTGATTTCTGTGAGGTATTTTTCAGTGAGGGAATGTGCAGCATTTTTCAGAGGGACACCTGTGCAGCATTTTTCAGTGGGGGATGTGTGCGGCATTTTACAGTGTGGGATCTGTGCAGCATTTTTCAGTGGGGGATCTGAGCAGCCTTTTTGCAGTGGGGGAACTGTGCGGCATTTTTCACTGTGGGATCTGTGCATCATTTTTCAGTGGTGGATCTGAGAACCAATTTTCAGTGTGGGATGTGTGCAGCATTTTTCAGTAGGGGATCTGAGCAGCATTTATCAGTGGGGGATCTGTGCAGCATTTTTCAGTGAGGGATCTGTTCCGTGTTTTTCAGTGGAGGATCTGTGCAGCATTTTTCAGTGAGGGATTTGTGCAGCATTTTTCAGTGTCGGATCTGCGTGGCTATTTTTAGTGGGGGATCTGTACAGCACTTTTCAGTCCGGGTTCTGTGCTGCATTTTTCTGTGGGGGATCTGAGCAACATTTTTCAGTGGAGTATCTGTGCAGCCTTTTTGCAGTGGGGGAACTGTGCGGCATTTTTCACTGTGGGATCTGTGCATCATTTTTCAGTGGTGGATCTGAGCACCAACTTTCAGTGGCGGATCGGTGTAGAATTTTTCAGTGCGATTTCTGTGAGGTATTTTTCAGTGAGGGAATGTGTGCGGCATTTTTCAGTGTGGGATCTGTGCAGCATTTTTCAGTGTGGATCTGTGCAGTGTTTTTCTGTGAGTGATCTCAGCAGCATTTTTCAGTGAGGTATCTGTGCGGCATTTTTCAGTGGGGGTTATGTGCAGCATTTTTCAGTGGTGCATCTGTGCGGCATTTTTCAGTGGGGGATCTGTGCGGCATTTGTCAGTGTGGAATCTGTGCAGAATTTTTCGGTGGGGAATCTGTGCAACATTTTTCAGGTGGAGATTTGTGCGGCATTTTTCAATGAGGGACTTTGCAACATTTTTCAGTTGGGGATCTGTGCAGCATTTTTCAGTGGGGGATCTGTGCAGCATTTTTCAGAGGGGCACCTGTGCAGCATTTTTCTGTGGGGGATGTGTGCGGCATTTTTCAGTGGGGGATCTGTGCGGCATTTTTCAGTGAGGGATCTGTGCAGCATTTTTCAATGAGGGATCTGTGCAGCATTTTTCAGTGGGGGATCTGTGCAGCATTTTTCAGTGGTGTATCTGTGCGCATTTTTCAGTGGGGGATCTGTGCAGCATTTTTCATTGAGTGATCTGTGCTCTGTTTTTCAGTGGGGGATCTGTGCGGCATCTATCAGTGGCGGAAATGTGTGCAATTTTCAGTGGTGATCTGAACAGCAATTTTCAGTGAGGGAACTACACAGCATTTTTCACTGATGGATCTGTGTGGCGTTTTTCATTGGGGGATCGGTGCAGCATTTTTCAGATGGGGATCTGTGCAGCATTTTTCAGAATGGGATCTGTGCGGCATTTTTCAGTGGGGGATCTGTTCAGCATCTTTCAGGCTGCATTCTGTGCAGCATTTTTCAGAAGGGGATCTGTGCGGCATATTTCAGTGAGGGATCTATACAGCATTTTTCACTGAGGGTTGTGTGTGGACATATTTCATTGGGCAATCGCTACAGAATTTTTCAGTGGGGGACCTGTGCAGCATTTTTCAGTGGGGGATCTGTGCGGCATTTTTCAGTTGGGATCTGTGCAGCATTTTTCAGTGGGGCATCTGTGCAGCATTTATCAGTGGGGGATCTGTGCGGCATTTTTCAGTGGGGGATCTGTGCAGCATTTTTCATTGGGGGATCTGTGCAGCATTTCTCAGTGAGCAATCTCGGCAGCATTTTTCAGTGACTGATCTGAGCAGCATTTTTCAGTGGGGGATTTGCGCAGCATTTTTCTGTGGTGGATATGTGCAGCATTTTTCAGTGGTGAATCTGTGCCGCCTTTTTGACTGGGGAACTGTGCAGCATTTTTCAGTGAGGGATCTGTGCAGCATTTTTCAGTGGGGGATGTGTGCGGCATTTTACAGTGAGGTATCTATGCGGCATTTTTCTGTGGGGGTTATGTGCAGCATTTTCAGTTGAGCATCTGTGCGTCATTTTTCAGTGGGGGATCTGTGCCCCAATTTTCAGTGGGGGATCAGTGTAGCATTTTTCAGTGTGGTTTCTGTGCGGTATTTGTCAGTGAGGGAATGTGCAGCATTTAGCAGTAGGGTATGTGTGCAGCATTTTTTAGTGGGGTATCTGTGGGGCATTTTTCACTGTGGGATCTGTGCAGCATTTTTCAGAGGGGTATCTGTGCAGCATTTTTCAGTGGGGTGTCTATGCAGCATTTTTTAGTGGGGGATCTGTGGGGCATTTTTCACTGTGGGATCTGTGCAGCATTTTTCAGAGAGGTATCTGTGCAGCATTTTTCAGTGGGGTGTCTGTGCAGCATTTATCAGTGAGTGATCTCGGCAGCATTTTTCAGTGGTGGATTTGTGCAGCATTTTTCTGTGGGGGTTATGTGCAGCATTTTTCAGTGGGGGATCTGTGTGGCAGGTTTCAGTGGGGGATCTGAGCAGCATTTTTCAGTGGGGGACGGTGCAGCATTTTTCAGTCGGGTATCTGAGCTGCATTTTTTAGTGGCGTATCTGTGCAGCAATTCTGAGTGGGTAATCTGTGCAGGATTTTTCAGCGTGGGATCTGTGCAGCATTTTTCAGTGGGGGATCTGTGCAGCATTTGTCAGTGGGGGATCTGTGCAGCATTTTTCAGTGAGGGATCTGTTCCGCGTTTTTCAGTGAGGGATCTGTGCAGCATTTTTCAGTGAGGGATCTGTTCCGCGTTTTTCAGTGAGCGATCTCGGCAGCATTTTTCAGTGAGGGATTTGTGCAGCATTTTTCTGTGGAGGATATGTGCAGCATTTTTCAGTGTCGGATCTGCGTGGCTATTTTTAGTGGGGGATCTGTACAGCACTTTTCAATCCGGGTTCTGTGCGGCATTTGTCAGTGGGGGATCTGTGCTGCATTTTTCAGTGGGGGATCTGAGCAACGTTTTTCAGTGGAGTATCTGTGCTGCCTTTTTGCAGTGGGGGAACTGTGCGGCATTTTTCACTGTGGGATCTGTGCATCATTTTTCAGTGGTGGATCTGAGCACCAATTTTCAGTGGGGGATCGGTGTAGAATTTTTCAGTGTGATTTCTGTGAGGTATTTTTCAGTGAGGGAATGTGCAGCATTTTTCAGAGGGACACCTGTGCAGCATTTTTCAGTGGGGGATGTGTGCGGCATTTTACAGTGGGGGATCTGTGCAGCATTTTTCAGTGTGGGATCTGTGCAGCATTTTTCAGTGGGGGATCTGAGCAGCCTTTTTGCAGTGGGGGAACTGTGCGGCATTTTTCACTGTGGGATCTGTGCATCATTTTTCAGTGGTGGATCTGAGAACCAATTTTCAGTGTGGGATGTGTGCAGCATTTTTCAGTGGGGGATCTGAGCAGCATTTATCAGTGGGGGATCTGTGCAGCATTTTTCAGTGAGGGATCTGTTCCGTGTTTTTCAATGGAGGATCTGTGCAGCATTTTTCAGTGAGGGATTTGTGCAGCATTTTTCTGTGGAGGATATGTGCAGCAATTTTCAGTGTCGGATCTGCGTGGCTATTTTTAGTGGGGGATCTGTACAGCACTTTTCAGTCCGGGTTCTGTGCTGCATTTTTCTGTGGGGGATCTGAGCAACATTTTTCAGTGGAGTATCTGTGCAGCCTTTTTGCAGTGGGGAAACTGTGTGGCATTTTTCACTGTGGGATCTGTGCATCATGTTTCAGTGGTGGATCAGAGCACCAACTTTCAGTGGCGGATCGGTGTAGAATTTTTCAGTGCGATTTCTGTGCGGTATTTTTCAGTGAGGGAATGTGCAGCATTTTTCAGTGTGGGATCTGTGCAGCATTTTTCAGTGTGGGATCTGTGCAGCATTTTTCAGTGTGGGATCTGTGCAGCATTTTTCAGTGTGGATCTCTGCAGTGTTTTTCTGTGAGTGATCTCAGCAGCATTTTTCAGTGAGGTATCTGTGCGGCATTTTTCAGTGGGGGATCTGTGCGGCATTTTTCAGTGGGGGATGTGTGCGGCATTTTACAGTGGGGGATCTGTGCTGCATTTTTCACTGTGGGATCTGTGCATCATTTTTCAGTGGTGGATCAGAGCACCAACTTTCAGTGGCGGATCGGTGTAGAATTTTTCAGTGCGATTTCTGTGAGGTATTTTTCAGTGAGTGAATGTGCAGCATTTTTCAGAGGGGCACCTGTGCAGCATTTTTCAGTGGGGGATGTGTGCGGCATTTTACAGTGGGGGATCTGAGCAGCCTTTTTCAGTTGGGGAACTGTGCGGCATTTTTCACTGTGGGATCTGTGCAGCATTTTTCAGTGTTGGATCTGAGCACCAATTTTCAGTGGGGGATCGGTGTAGCATTTTTCAGTGTGGTTTCTGTGCAGTATTTGTCAGTGAGGGAATGTTCAGCATTTTTCAGAGGGGCACCTGTGCAGCATTTATCAGTAGGGTATGTGTGCAGAATTTTTTAGTGGGGGATCTGTGGGGCATTTTTCACTGTGGGATCTGTGCAGCATTTTTCAGTGGGGTGTCTGTGCAGCATTTATCAGTGAGTGATCTCGGCAGCATTTTTCAGTGGTGGATTTGTGCAGCATTTTTCTGTGGGGGTTATGTGCAGCATTTTTCAGTGGGGGATCTGTGTGGCAGGTTTCAGTGGGGGATCTGAGCAGCATTTTTCAGTGGGGGACTGTGCAGCATTTTTCAGTCGGGTATCTGAGCTGCATTTTTCAGTGGCGTATCTGTGCAGCAATTCTGAGTGGGTAATCTGTGCAGGATTTTTCAGCGTGGGATCTGTGCAGCATTTTTCAGTGGGGGATCTGTGCAGCATTTGTCAGTGGGGGATCTGTGCAGCATTTGTCAGTGGGGGATCTGTGCAGCATTTGTCAGCGGGGGATCTGTGCAGCATTTTTCACTGAGGGATGTGTGTGGATATATTTCATTGGGCGATCGCTACAGAATTTTTCAGTGGGGGACCTGTGCAGCATTTTTCAGTGGGGGATCTGTGCGGCATTTTTCAGTTGGGATCTGTGCAGCATTTTTCAGTGGGGCATCTGTGCAGCATTTATCAGTGGGGCATCTGTGCAGCATGTTTCAGTGAGGGATCTATACAGCATTTTTCATTGGGGGATCTGTGCAGCATTTCTCAGTGAGCAATCTCGGCAGCATTTTTCAGTGAGTGATCTGAGCAGCATTTTTCAGTGGGGGATTTGCGCAGCATTTTTCTGTGGTGGATATGTGCAGCATTTTTCAGTGGTGAATCAGTGCGGCATTTTTCAGTGGTGGATCTGTGCAGCCTTTTTGACTGGGGAAATGTGCAGCATTTTTCAGTGAGGATCTGTGCAGCATTTTTCAGTGGGGGATCTGTGCAGCATTTGTCAGTGGGGGATCTGTGCAGCATTTTTAAGTGGGGGATCTGTGCAGCATTTGTCAGCGGGGGATCTGTGCAGCATTTTTCAGTGGGGGATCTGTTCCGCGTTTTTCAGTGGAGGATCTGTGCAGCATTTTTCAGTGAGGGATTTGTGCAGCATTTTTCTGTGGAGGATATGTGCAGCATTTTTCAGTGTCGGATCTGCGTGGCTATTTTTAGTGGGGGATCTGTACAGCACTTTTCAGTCCGGGTTCTGTGCGGCATTTGTCAGTGGGGGATCTGTGCTGCATTTTTCAGTGAAAGGTCTGTGCAGCATTTTTCAGTGGGGGATTTGTGCAGCCTTTTTCAGTTGGGACAGTGTGGCATTTTTCACTGTGGGATCTGTGCAGCATTTTCAGTGGTGGATCTGAGCATCAATTTTCACTGGGGGATTGGTTTAGCCTTTTTCAGTGGGGTTTTTGTGCGTTATTTTTCAGTGAAGAATGTGCAGCATTTTTCTGTGGGGGATGTGTGCGGCATTTTACAGTGGGGGTTCTGTGCTGCACTTTTCACTGTGGGATCTGTGCATCATTTTTCAGTGGTGGATCTGAGCACCAATTTTCAGTGGGGGAACGGTGTAGAATTTTTCAGTGCGATTTCTGTGAGGTATTTTTCAGTGAGGGAATGTGCAGCATTTTTCAGAGGGGCACCTGTGCAGCATTTTTCAGTGGGGGATGTGTGCGGCATTTTACAGTGGGGGATCTGTGCGTTGTTTTTCAGTGAGGGAACTGTGCAACATTTTTCATTGTGGGATCCATGCATGATTTTTCAGTGAGGGATCCGTGAAGCATTTTTCAGTGGGGGATCTGTGCGGCATTTTTCAGTGAGGGATCTTTGCAGCATTTTTCAGTGAGGGATCTGTGCAGCGTTTTTCATTGTGAGATGAGTGTACAATTTTTCAGTGATGGTTCTGTGAGGCCTTTTCCAGTGGGGGACTTGTGCAATATTTTTCATTGGGGGATCCATGTGGCATTTCCCTGTGATGGGTCTGTGGAGCATATATCAGTTGGGGATCTGTGCGGTAATTTTCAGTGAGGGAATATGCAACATTTTTCAGAGGGGCGCCTGTGCAGCATTTATCAGTAGGGTATCTGTTCAGCATTTTTCAGGGAGCGATCTGTGCAGCATTTTTCAGTGGCTGATATGTGCTGCATATTTCCGTGAGGTATCTATACAGCATTTTTCAGTGAGGGATCTTTGTGGACTTTTTTCATTGGGGGATCGGTGCAGAATTTTTCAGTGGGGGATATGTACAGCCTTTTTCAGTGGGGGGTCTGTGCAGCATTTTTCAGTGGGGGATCTGTGCAGCATTTTTCATTGAGTGATCTGTGCTCTGTTTTTCAGTGGGGGATCTGTGCGGCATCTATCAGTGGCGGAAATGTGTGCAATTTTCAGTGGTGATCTGAACAGCAATTTTCAGTGAGGGAACTACACAGCTTTTTTCGTTGATGGATCTGTGTGGCGCTTTTCATTGGGAGATCGGTGCAGCATTTTTCAGATGGGGATCTGTGCAGCATTTTTCAGAATGGGATCTGTGCGGCATTTTTCAGTGGGGGATCTGTTCAGCATCTTTCAGGTTGCATTCTGTGCAGCATTTTTCAGAAGGGGATCTGTGCGGCATATTTCAGTGAGGGATCTATACAGCATTTTTCACTGAGGGATGTGTGTGGATATATTTCATTGGGCAATCGCTACAGAATTTTTCAGTGGGGGACCTGTGCAGCATTTTTCAGTGGGGGATCTGTGCGGCATTTTTCAGTTGGGATCTGTGCAGCATTTTTCAGTGGGGCATCTGTGCAGCATTTATCAGTGGGGCATCTGTGCAGCATGTTTCAGTGAGGGATCTATACAGCATTTTTCATTGGGGGATCTGTGCAGCATTTCTCAGTGAGCAATCTCGGCAGCATTTTTCAGTGAGTGATCTGAGCAGCATTTTTCAGTGGGGAATTTGCGCAGCATTTTTCTGTGGTGGATATGTGCAGCATTTTTCAGTGGTGAATCAGTGCAGCATTTTTCAGTGGTGGATCTGTGCAGCCTTTTTGACTGGGGAACTGTGCAGCATTTTTCAGTGAGGGATCTGTGCAGCATTTTACAGTGGGGGATCTGTGCGGCATTTTTCAGTGTGGATCTGTGCAGCATTTTTCAGTGAGTGATCTCGGCAGCATTTTTCAGTGAGGTATCTGTGCGGCATTTTTCAGTGGGGGATTTGTGCAGCATTTCTCAGTGAGCAATCTCGGCAGCATTTTTCAGTGAGTGATCTGAGCAGCATTTTTCAGTGGGGAATTTGCGCAGCATTTTTCTGTGGTGGATATGTGCAGCATTTTTCAGTGGTGAATCAGTGCAGCATTTTTCAGTGGTGGATCTGTGCAGCCTTTTTGACTGGGGATCTGTGCAGCATTTTACAGTGGGGGATCTGTGCGGCATTTTTCAGTGTGGATCTGTGCAGCATTTTTCAGTGAGTGATCTCGGCAGCATTTTTCAGTGAGGTATCTGTGCGGCATTTTTCAGTGGGGGATTTGTGCAGCATTTTTCAGTGGGGAATTTGTGCAGCATTTTTCAGTGGGGGTTATGTGCAGCATTTTCAGTTGGGCATCTGTGCAGCATTTTTCAGTGGGGGATCTGAGCACCAATTTTCAGTGGGGGATCGGTGTAGCATTTTTCAGTGTGGTTTCTGTGCGGTATTTGTCAGTGAGGGAATGTTCAGCATTTTTCAGAGGGGCACCTGTGCAGCATTTATCAGTAGGGTATCTGTGCAGCATTTTTTAGTGGGAGATCTGTGGGGCATTTTTCACTGTGGGATCTGTGCAGCATTTTTCAGAGGGGTATCTGTGCAGCATTTTTCAGTGGGGTGTCTGTGCAGCATTTATCAGTGAGTGATCTCGGCAGCATTTTTCAGTGGTGGATTTGTGCAGCATTTTTCTGTGGGGGTTATGTGCAGCATTTTTCAGTGGGGGATCTGTGTGGCAGGTTTCAGTGGGGGATCTGAGCAGCATTTTTCAGTGGGGGACTGTGCAGCATTTTTCAGTCGGGTATCTGAGCTGCATTTTTCAGTGGCGTATCTGTGCAGCAATTCTGAGTGGGTAATCTGTGCAGGATTTTTCAGCATGGGATCTGTGCAGCATTTTTCAGTGGTGGATATGTGCAGCATTTGTCAGTGGGGGATCTGTGCAGCATTTTTCAGTGGGGGATCTGTGCAGCATTTGTCAGTGAGGGATTTGTGCAGCATTTTTCTGTGGAGGATATGTGCAGCATTTTTCAGTGTCGGATCTGCGTGGCTATTTTTAGTGGGGGATCTGTACAGCACTTTTCAATCCGGGTTCTGTGCGGCATTTGTCAGTGGGGGATCTGTGCTGCATTTTTCTGTCGGGGATCTGAGCAACGTTTTTCAGTGGAGTATCTGTGCAGCCTTTTTGCAGTGGGGGAACTGTGCGGCATTTTTCACTGTGGGATCTGTGCATCATTTTTCAGTGGTGGATCTGAGCACCAATTTTCAGTGGGGGATCGGTGTAGAATTTTTCAGTGTGATTTCTGTGAGGTATTTTTCAGTGAGGGAATGTGCAGCATTTTTCAGAGGGACATCTGTGCAGCATTTTTCAGTGGGGGATGTGTGCGGCATTTTACAGTGAGGGATCTGTGCAGCATTTTTCAGTGGGGGATCTGTGCAGCATTTTTCAGTGGGGGATCTGAGCAGCCTTTTTGCAGTGGGGGAACTGTGCGGCATTTTTCACTGTGGGATCTGTGCATCATTTTTCAGTGGTGGATCTGAGAACCAATTTTCAGTGTGGGATGTGTGCAGCATTTTTCAGTGGGGGATCTGAGCAGCATTTATCAGTGGGGGATCTGTGCAGCATTTTTCAGTGAGGGATTTGTGCAGCATTTTTCTGTGGAGGATATGTGCAGCATTTTTCAGTGTCGGATCTGCGTGGCTATTTTATTGGGGGATCTGTACAGCACTTTTCAGTCCGGGTTCTGTGCTGCATTTTTCTGTGGGGGTTCTGAGCAACATTTTTCAGTGGAGTATCTGTGCAGCCTTTTTGCAGTGGGGGAACTGTGTGGCATTTTTCACTGTGGGATCTGTGCATCATTTTTCAGTGGTGGATCAGAGCACCAACTTTCAGTGGCGGATCGGTGTAGAATTTTTCAGTGCGATTTCTGTGCGGTATTTTTCAGTGAGGGAATGTGCAGCATTTTTCAGTGTGGGATCTGTGCAGCATTTTTCAGTGTGGGATCTGTGCAGCATTTTTCAGTGTGGGATCTGTGCAGCATTTTTCAGTGTGGATCTCTGCAGTGTTTTTCTGTGAGTGATCTCAGCAGCATTTTTCAGTGAGGTATCTGTGCGGCATTTTTCAGTGGGGGATCTGTGCGGCATTTTTCAGTGGGGGATCTGTGCGGCATTTTTCAGTGGGGGATCTGTGCGGCATTTGTCAGTGTGGAATCTGTGCAGAATTTTTCGGTGGAGAATCTGTGAAACATTTTTCAGGTGGAGATTTGTGCGACACTTTTCAATGAGGGATCTGTGCAGCATTTTTCAGTGGGGGATCTGAGCCGCAATTTTTGGTGGGTTTTAGGTACAGCTTCTTTCAGTTGGGGATCTGTACAGCAATTTTCAGTGAGGGATCTGTGCGGCAATTGTAAGTGGGGGATCTGAGAGGCATTTTTCTCTGGGGGATCTGAGCAGCATTTTTCAGTGGGTTTTCTGTGCAGCCATTTTGCAGTGGGGGAACTGTGCAGCATTTTTCACTGTGGGATCTGTGCAGCATTTTTCAGTGGGGGATCTGTGCAGCATTTTTCAGTGAGTGATCTCGGCAGCATTTTTCAGTGAGGTATCTGTGCAGCATTTTTCAGTTGTGAATCTGTGCGGCAATTTTCAGTGGGGGATCTGTGCAGCATTTTCAGTGGTGGATCTGAGCATCAATTTTCACTGGGGGATTGGTTTAGCCTTTTTCAGTGGGGTTTTTGTGCGTTATTTTTCAGTGAAGAATGTGCAGCATTTTTCTGTGGGTGATGTGTGCGGCATTTTACAGTGGGGGATCTGTGCAGCATTTATCAGTAGGGTGTCTGTGCGGCATTTTTCACTGTGGGATCTGTGCATCATTTTTCAGTGGTGGATCTGTGTAGAATTTTTCAGTGCCATTTCTGTGCGGTATTTTTCAGTGAGGGAATGTGCAGCATTTTTCAGACGGGCACCTGTGCAGCATTTGTCAGTGAGGGATCTGTGTGGCATTTTACAGTGAGGGATCTGTGCAACATTTTTCAGTGGGGGATCTGTGCAGCATTTTTCAGTGGGGGATCTGTGCAGCATTTTTCAGTGAGGGATCTGTGCAGCATTTTTCAGTGGGGGATCTGTGCAGCATTTTTCAGTGGGGGATCTGTGCAGCATTTTTCAGTCGGGTATCTGAGCTGCATTTTTCAGTGGCGTATCTGTGCAGCAATTCTGAGTGGGTAATCTGTGCAGGATTTTTCAGCATGGGATCTGTGCAGCATTTTTCAGTGGGGGATCTGTGCAGCATTTGTCAGTGGGGGATCTGTGCAGCATTTTTCAGTGGGGGATCTGTGCAGCATTTGTCAGTGAGGGATTTGTGCAGCATTTTCTGTGGAGGATATGTGCAGCATTTTTCAGTGTCGGATCTGCGTGGCTATTTTTAGTGGGGGATCTGTACAGCACTTTTCAATCCGGGTTCTGTGCGGCATTTGTCAGTGGGGGATCTGTGCTGCATTTTTCTGTCGGGGATCTGAGCAACGTTTTTCAGTGGAGTATCTGTGCTGCCTTTTTGCAGTGGGGGAACTGTGCCTGCATTTTTCACTGTGGGATCTGTGCATCATTTTTCAGTGGTGGATCTGAGCACCAATTTTCAGTGGGGGATCGGTGTAGAATTTTTCAGTGTGATTTCTGTGAGGTATTTTTCAGTGAGGGAATGTGCAGCATTTTTCAGAGGGACACCTGTGCAGCATTTTTCAGTGGGGGATGTGTGCGGCATTTTACAGTGGGGGATCTGTGCAGCATTTTTCAGTGTGGGATCTGTGCAGCATTTTTCAGTGGGGGATCTGAGCAGCCTTTTTGCAGTGGGGGAACTGTGCGGCATTTTTCACTGTGGGATCTGTGCATCATTTTTCAGTGGTGGATCTGAGAACCAATTTTCAGTGTGGGATGTGTGCAGCATTTTTCAGTGGGGGATCTGAGCAGCATTTATCAGTGGGGGATCTGTGCAGCATTTTTCAGTGAGGGATCTGTTCCGTGTTTTTCAATGGAGGATCTGTGCAGCATTTTTCAGTGAGGGATTTGTGCAGCATTTTTCTGTGGAGGATATGTGCAGCATTTTTCAGTGTCGGATCTGCGTGGCTATTTTTAGTGGGGGATCTGTACAGCACTTTTCAGTCCGGGTTCTGTGCTGCATTTTTCAGTGGGGGATCTGAGCAACATTTTTCAGTGGAGTATCTGTGCAGCCTTTTTGCAGTGGGGAAACTGTGTGGCATTTTACACTGTGGGATCTGTGCATCATTTTTCAGTGGTGGATCAGAGCACCAACTTTCAGTGGCGGATCGGTGTAGAATTTTTCAGTGCGATTTCTGTGAGGTATTTTTCAGTGAGGGAATGTGCAGCATTTTTCAGTGGGGGATGTGTGCGGCATTTTTCAGTGTGGGATCTGTGCAGCATTTTTCAGTGTGGGATCTGTGCAGCATTTTTCAGTGTGGGATCTGTGCAGCATTTTTCAGTGTGGGATCTGTGCAGCATTTTTCAGTGTGGATCTCTGCAGTGTTTTTCTGTGAGTGATCTCAGCAGCATTTTTCAGTGAGGTATCTGTGCGGCATTTTTCAGTGGGGGATCTGTGCGGCATTTTACAGTGGGGGATCTGTGCGGCATTTGTCAGTGTGGAATCTGTGCAGAATTTTTCGGTGGGGAATCTGTGAAACATTTTTCAGGTGGAGATTTGTGCGGCATTTTTCAATGAGGGATCTGTGCAGCATTTTTCAGTGGGGGATCTGAGCCGCAATTTTTGGTGGGTTTTAGGTGCAGCTTCTTTCAGTTGGGGATCTGTACAGCAATTTTCAGTGAGGGATCTGTGCGGCAATTGTAAGTGGGGGATCTGAGAGGCATTTTTCTCTGGGGGATCTGAGCAGCATTTTTCAGTGGGGTTTCTGTGCAGCCATTTTGCAGTGGGGGAACTGTGCAGCATTTTTCACTGTGGGATCTGTGCAGCATTTTTCAGTGGGGGATCTGTGCAGCATTTTTCAGTGGGGGATCTGTGCAGCATTTTTCAGTGAGTGATCTGTGCAGCATTTTTCAGTGAGTGATCTCGGCAGCATTTTTCAGTGAGGTATCTGTGCAGCATTTTTCAGTTGTGAATCTGTGCGGCAATTTTCAGTGCGGGATCTGTGCAGCATTTTCAGTGGTGGATCTGAGCATCAATTTTCACTGGGGGATTGGTTTAGCCTTTTTCAGTGGGGTTTTTGTGCGTTATTTTTCAGTGAAGAATGTGCAGCATTTTTCTGTGGGGGATGTGTGCGGCAATTTACAGTGGGGGATCTGTGCAGCATTTATCAGTAGGGTGTCTGTGCGGCATTTTTCACTGTGGGATCTGTGCATCATTTTTCAGTGCTGGATCTGTGTAGAATTTTTCAGTGCCATTTCTGTGCGGCATTTTTCAGTGAGGGAATGTGCAGCATTTTTCAGACGGGCACCTGTGCAGCATTTGTCAGTGAGGGATCTGTGCAGCATTTTACAGTGAGGGATCTGTGCAACATTTTTCAGTGGGGGATCTGTGCAGCATTTTTCAGACGGGCACCTGTGCAACATTTTTCAGTGGGGGATCTGTGCAGCATTTTTCAGTGGGGGATCTGTGCAGCATTTTTCAGTGAGGGATCTGTGCAGCATTTTTCAGTGGGGGATCTGTTCGGCATTTTTCAGTAGTGGATCGGCACGGCATTTTTCATTGAGGGTTCTGTTCAGCATGTTTCAGCGGGCGATCTGTGTAGCATTTTTCAGTAGGGGAATTGTGCTGCATTTTTCAGTGGGGTAACTGAGCAGCAATTTTCAGTGGGCGATCGGTGGAGCATTTTTCAGTGGGGTATCTGTGCAGCTTATTTCAGTGGGGGATCTGTACGGCAATTTTAAGTGGGAGATCTATGCTGCTTTTTTCAATGGTGAATCTGTGCGGCATTATTCAATGTGGGAACGTGCACCATTTTTCAATGGGGGTCTGTGCGGCATTTTTCAGTGAGGGATCTGTACAGCATTTCTCAGTGGGGGATCTATGCAGCATTTTTCAGTGGGGGATCTGTTATGTATTTTTCAGTGGATAATCGGTGCGGCATTTTTTCTTTGGACGATCTGTGCAGCATTTCTCAGTAGGGAATCTGTGCAGCATTTTTCAGTGGGGATTCTGTTCAGCATTTTTCAGGGGGGGATCTGTGTAGCATTTTTCAGTGGATGATCTGTGCAGCATTTTTGTGGGGAATCTGTGCAGCATTTTTCAGTGAGGGATCTGTGGAGAATTTTTCAGTAGGACATCTGCGTGGTCTATTTCAGTGGGGAATCTGTGCGGCATTTTTCAGTGAAAACTGTGCAGCCTTTTTCAGTTGGGGATCTGTGCAGCATTTTAAAATGTGGGATCTGTGCAGCATTTTTCAGTGGGGGATGTGTGTAGCATTTTTCAGTGAGGGATCTGTGCAGCATTTTTCAGTGAAGAATCTGTGCTGCATTTTTCTGTGGTGGATCTGTGCGGCATTTTTCATTGAGATATCTGTGCAGCATTTTTCAGTCGGGGATCTGTGTGGCATTTTTCAGTGAGGGATCTGTGGAGCATTTTTCAGTAGGACATCTGCGCGGTGTATTTCAGTGGGGGATCTGTGCAGCATTTTCCTGTGGGGGATCTGTGCAGCTTTTTTCAGTGAGGGATCTGTGGAGCATTTTTCAGTAGGACATCTGCGCGGTGTATTTCAGTGGGGCATCTCTGCAGCATTTTTCTGTGGGAGATCTGTGCGGCATTTTTCAGTGAAAACTGTGCAGCATTTTTCAGTTGGGGATCTGTGCAGCATTTTTCAGTTGGGGATCTGTGTGGCAGTTTTCAGTGGGTTATCTGTGCAGCATTTTTTAGTGGGACATCTGTGCGGCCTTTTCCAATGGGGGATCTGTGCAGCATTTTTCAGTTGGGGATCTGTGCAGCATTTTTCAGTGGGGGATCTGTGCAGCATTTTTCAGTGGGGGATGTGTGTAGCATTTTTCAGTTGGGGAATCTGTGCAGCATTTTTCAGTGAGGGACTGTGAAGCATTTTTCAGTGGGGGATCTGTGCAGCTTTTTTCAGTGGGGGATCTGTGCAGCATTTTTCAGTGAGGGATCCGTGCAGCATTTTTCAGTGGGGGATCTGTGCAGCATTTTTCAGTGGGGGATGTGTGTAGCATTTTTCAGTTGGGGAATCTGTGCAGCATTTTTCAGTGAGGGACTGTGAAGCATTTTTCAGTGGGGGATCTGTGCAGCTTTTTTCAGTGGGGGATCTGTGCAGCATTTTTCAGTGAGGGATCCGTGCAGCATTTTTCAGTGAGGGATCTGTGCAGCATTTTTCAGTGAGGGATCCGTGCAGCATTTTTCAGTAGTGCATCTGTGCAGCAGTTTCAGTGTGGGATCTGTGCAGTATTTTTCAGTGAGCGATCTGTGCCGCAGTTTCAGTTTGTGATTTGTGCGGCCATTTTCAGTGGGGGATCTGTGCAGCATTTTTAAGGGAGCTATCTGGGCAGCATTTTTCAGTGAAGAATCTGTGCTGCATTTTTCTGTGGTGGATATGTGCAGCATTTTTCAGTGGGGGATCTTTGCAGCATTTTTCAGTGAGGAATCTGTGCAGCATTTTTTAGTGTGGGATCTGTACAGCATTTCTCAGTGATGGATTTGTGCAGCGTTTTTCAGTGGTGGATCTGTGCGGCATTTTTCAGTGAGATATCTGTGCAGAATTTTTCAGTGGGGGATCTGTGCGGCATTTTAAGTGAGGGATGTGTGGAGCATTTTTCAGTAGGACATCGGCGCGGTGTATTTCAGTGGGGGAGCTGTGCAGCATTTTTCAGTTGGGGATCTGTGCGGCAGTTTTCAGTGGATTATCTGTGCAGCATTTTTTGGTGGGACATCTTTGCGGCCTTTTCCAGTGGGGGATCTTTGCAGCATTTTTCAGTTGGGGATCTGTGCAGCATTTTAAAATGTGGGATCTATGCAGCATTTTTCAGTGGGTGATCTGTGTAGCATTTTTCAGGGAGGGATCTGTGCAGCACTTTTCAGTGAGGGATCTGTGCGGCAATTTTATGTGGGGGATCTATGCTGCTTTTTTCAGTGAGGGATCTATGCTGCTTTTTTCAGTGGGGAATCTGTGCGGCATTTTTCAGTGGGGGATCTGTGCAGTATTTTTCAGTGGGGAATCTGTGCGGCATTTTTCAATGAGTGTCTGTGCAGCATTTTTCAGTGGGGAATCTGAGCGGCCTTTTTCAGTGGGGGTCGTTGCAGCATTTTTCAGTGAGTGATCGGTGCTGCATTTTACTGTGGGGGATCTGTGCAGCATTTTACAGTGGGGGATCTGTGCGGCATTTTTCAGTGAGTGGCCTGTGCAGCATTTTTCAGTGAGATATCTGTGTAACATTTTTCAGTGGGGAAGCTTTGCGGCATTTTTCAGTGAGGGATCCGTGCAGCATTTTTCAGTAGTGCATCTGTGCAGCAGTTTCAGTGTGGGATCTGTGCAGTATTTTTCAGTGAGCGATCTGTGCCGCAGTTTCAGTTTGTGATTTGTGCGGCCTTTTTCAGTGGGGGATCTGTGCAGCATTTTTAAGGGAGCTATCTGGGCAGCATTTTTCAGTGAAGAATCTGTGCTGCATTTTTCTGTGGTGGATATGTGCAGCATTTTTCAGTGGGGGATCTTTGCAGCATTTTTCAGTGAGGAATCTGTACAGCATTTTTTAGTGTGGGATCTGTACAGCATTTCTCAGTGATGGATTTGTGCAGCATTTTTCAGTGGTGGATCTGTGCGGCATTTTTCAGTGAGATATCTGTGCAGCATTTTTCAGTGGGGGATCTGTGCGGCATTTTAAGTGAGGGATCTGTGGAGCATTTTTCAGTAGGACATCGGCGCGGTGTATTTCAGTGGGGGATCTGTGCAGCATTTTTCAGTTGGGGATCTGTGCGGCAGTTTTCAGTGGATTATCTGTGCAGCATTTTTTGGTGGGACATCTTTGTGGCCTTTTCCAGTGGGGGATCTTTGCAGCATTTTTCAGTTGTGGATCTGTGCAGCATTTTAAAATGTGGGATCTATGCAGCATTTTTCAGTGGGTGATCTGTGTAGCATTTTTCAGGGAGGGATCTGTGCAGCACTTTTCAGTGAGGGATCTGTGCGGCAATTTTATGTGGGGGATCTATGCTGCTTTTTTCAGTGAGGGATCTATGCTGCTTTTTTCAGTGGGGAATCTGTGCGGCATTTTTCAGTGGGGAATCTGTGCGGCATTTTTCAATGAGTGTCTGTGCAGCATTTTTCAGTGGGGAATCTGAGCGGCCTTTTTCAGTGGGGGTCGTTGCAGCATTTTTCAGTGAGTGATCGGTGCTGCATTTTACTGTGGGGGATCTGTGCAGCATTTTACAGTGGGGGATCTGTGCGGCATTTTTCAGTGAGTGGCCTGTGCAGCATTTTTCAGTGAGATATCTGTGTAACATTTTTCAGTGGGGAAGCTTTGCGGCATTTTTCAGTGGGGAATCTGTGCGGCATTTTTCAGTGGGGATCAGTGCAGCATTTTTCAGTGGGGAAACTGTGCAGCATTTCTAATTGGGGATCTGTGCAGCATTTTTCAGTTGGGGATCTGTGCGGCCTTTTTCAGTGGGGATCTGTGCAGCATTTTTCAGTGGGGTATGTTTTCGGTTTTTTTCAGTGGATAATCGATGCGGCAGTTTTTTCATTGGGGAATCTGTGCAGCATTTCTAATTGGGGATTTGTGCAGCATTTTTCAGTAGAGGATATGTGCAGCATTTTTCAGTTGGTTTTCTGTTCATCATTTTTCAGGGGGGGATCTGTGCAGCATTTTTCAGTGGGGAATCTGAGCAGCAGTTTTCAGTGGGGTATCTGTGCGGCATTTTTCAGTGGGGATCTGTGCAGCATTTTTCAGTTGGGCGATCTGTGCAGCATTTTTCAGTGGGGAATCTGAGCAGCAGTTTTCAGTGGGGTATCTGTGCGGCATTTTTCAGTGAGGGATCTACGCAGCATTTTTCAGTGGGGGATCTGTGCAGCATTTTTCAGTGTGGGATCTGTGCAGCATTTTACAGTGGGGGATCTGTGCAGCATTTTTCAGTGGGGGATCTGTGCGGCCTTTTTTCAGTGAGGGATGTGCGGCATTTTTCAGTGAGGGATATGTGCAGCATTTTTCAGTGAGGGATCTGTACAGCATTTTTCAGTGAGGGATCTGGGCTGCCTTTTACAGTGGGGGATCTGTGCAGCCTTTTACAGTGGGGGATCTGTGAGGCATTTTTCAGTGAGAAATTTGTGCAGCATTTTTCAGTTGGAGATCAGAGGAGCATTTTTCACTTCGGCGATCTGTGCAGCATTTTTCAGTGGGGATCTGTGCAGCATTTTTCAGTTGGGCGATCTGTGCAGCATTTTTCAGTGGGGAATCTGAGCAGCAGTTTTCAGTGGGGTATCTGTGCGGCATTTTTCAGTGAGGGATCTACGCAGCATTTTTCAGTGGGGGATCTGTGTAGCATTTTTCAGTGTGGGATCTGTGCTGCCTTTTACTGTGGGGGATCTGTGCAGCATTTTACAGTGAGGGATCTGTGCGGCCTTTTTTCAGTGAGGGATGTGCGGCATTTTTCAGTGAGGGATCTGTGCAGCATTTTTCAGTGAGGGATCTGTACAACATTTTTCATTGAGGGATCTGGGCTGCCTTTTACAGTGGGGGATCTGTGCAGCCTTTTACAGTGGGGGATCTGTGAGGCATTTTTCAGTGAGATATTTGTGCAGCATTTTTCAGTTGGAGATCAGAGGAGCATTTTTCAGTTGGGCGATCTGTGCAGCATTTTTCAGTGGGGGATCTGTGCAGCATTTTTCAGTGAGAGATCTGGGCAGCATTTTTCAGTGAGGGATCTGTACAGCATTTTTCAATGTTGGATCTGTGCAGCATTTCTCAGTGGGGGATTTATGCAGCATTTTTCAATGGCGGATATGTGGCGTATTTTCATTGGGGGATCTGAGAAACTTGTTACACTGGTGGATCTGTGCGCCATTTTTCAGTGGGGGATCTGTGCAGCATTTTTCAGTGGGGGATCTGTGCAGCATTTTTCAGTGGGGGATCTGTTCGGCATTTTTCAGTAGTGGATCGGCACGGCATTTTTCATTGAGGGTTCTGTTCAGCATGTTTCAGCGGGCGATCTGTGTAGCATTTTTCAGTAGGGGAATTGTGCTGCATTTTTCAGTGGGGTAACTGAGCAGCAATTTTCAGTGGGCGATCGGTGGAGCATTTTTCAGTGGGGTATCTGTGCAGCTTATTTCAGTGGGGGATCTGTACGGCAATTTTAAGTGGGAGATCTATGCTGCTTTTTTCAATGGTGAATCTGTGCGGCATTATTCAATGTGGGAACGTGCACCATTTTTCAATGGGGGTCTGTGCGGCATTTTTCAGTGAGGGATCTGTACAGCATTTCTCAGTGGGGGATCTATGCAGCATTTTTCAGTGGGGGATCTGTTATGTATTTTTCAGTGGATAATCGGTGCGGCATTTTTTCTTTGGACGATCTGTGCAGCATTTCTCAGTAGGGAATCTGTGCAGCATTTTTCAGTGGATGATCTGTGCAGCATTTTTGTGGGGAATCTGTGCGGCATTTTTCAGTGAGGGATCTGTGGAGAATTTTTCAGTAGGACATCTGCGTGGTCTATTTCAGTGGGGGATCTGTGCGGCATTTTTCAGTTAAAACTGTGCAGCATTTTTCAGTGGGGGATCTGTGCAGCATTTTTCAGTGGGAGATCTGTGCAGCCTTTTCCAGTGGGGGATCTGTGCAGCATTTTTCAGTTGGGGATCTGTGCAGCATTTTAAAATGCGGGATCTGTGCAGCATTTTTCAGTGGGGGATGTGTGTAGCATTTTTCAGTGAGGGATCTGTGCAGCATTTCTCAGTGAAGAATCTGTGCTGCATTTTTCTGTGGTGGATCTGTGCGGCATTTTTCAGTGAGATATCTGTGCAGCATTTTTCAGTCGGGGATCTGTGGAGCATTTTTCAGTAGGACATCTGCGCAGTGTATTTCAGTGGGGGATCTGTGCAGCATTTTCCTGTGGGGGATCTGTGCGGCTTTTTTCAGTGAGGGATCTGTGGAGCATTTTTCAGTAGGACATCTGCGCGGTGTATTTCAGTGGGGCATCTCTGCAGCATTTTTCTGTGGGAGATCTGTGCGGCATTTTTCAGTGAAAACTGTGCAGCATTTTTCAGTTGGGGATCTGTGCAGCATTTTTCAGTTGGGGATCTGTGTGGCAGTTTTCAGTGGGTTATCTGTGCAGCATTTTTTAGTGGGACATCTGTGCGGCCTTTTCCAATGGGGGATCTGTGCAGCATTTTTCAGTTGGGGATCTGTGCAGCATTTTAAAATGTGGGATCTGTGCAGCATTTTTCAGCGGGGGATGTGTGTAGCATTTTTCAGTGAGGGATCTGTGCAGCACTTTTCAGTGAGGGATCTGTGCGGCATTTTTCAGTTGGGGAATCTGTGCAGCATTTTTCAGTGAGGGACTGTGAAGCATTTTTCAGTGGGGGAGCTGTGCAGCTTTTTTCAGTTGGGGATCTGTGCAGCATTTTTCAGTGAGGGATCCGTGCAGCATTTTTCAGTAGTGCATCTGTGCAACAGTTTCAGTGTGGGATCTGTGCAGTATTTTTCAGTGAGCGATCTGTGCCGCAGTTTCAGTTTGTGATTTGTGCGGCCATTTTCAGTGGGGGATCTGTGCAGCATTTTTAAGGGAGCTATCTGGGCAGCATTTTTCAGTGAAGAATCTGTGCTGCATTTTTCTGTGGTGGATATGTGCAGCATTTTTCAGTGGGGGATCTTTGCAGCATTTTTCAGTGAGGAATCTGTACAGCATTTTTTAGTGTGGGATCTGTGCAGCATTTCTCAGTGATGGATTTGTGCAGCATTTTTCAGTGGTGGATCTGTGCGGCATTTTTCAGTGAGATATCTGTGCAGAATTTTTCAGTGGGGGATCTGTGCGGCATTTTAAGTGAGGGATGTGTGGACCATTTTTCAGTAGGACATCTGCGCGGTGTATTTCAGTGGGGGATCAGTGCAGCATTTTTCAGTTGGGGATCTGTGCGGCAGTTTTCAGTGGATTATCTGTGCAGCATTTTTCAGTTGGGGATCTGTGCAGCATTTTAAAATGTGGGATCTATGCAGCATTTTTCAGTGGGGGATCTGTGTAGCATTTTTCAGGGAGGGATCTGTGGTGCCTTTTACATTGGGGGTCTGTGCGGCATTTTTCAGTGAGGGATCTGTGCAGCCTTTTCCAGTGGGGGATCTGTGCAGCATTTTTCAGTTGGGGATCTGTGCAGCATTTTAAAATGTGGAATCTGTGCAGCATTTTTCAGTGGGGAATGTGTGTAGCATTTTTCAGTGAGGGATCTGTGCAGTATTTTTCAGTGAGGGATCGGTGCAGCATTTTTCAGTGAGTGATCTGTGTAGCATTTTTCAGTGAGGGATCGGTGCAGCATTTTTCAGTGAGTGATCTGTGTAGCATTTTTCAGTGAGTGATCTGTGCAGTATTTTTCAGTGGAGGATCTGTGTAGCATTTTTCAGTGAGTGTTCTGTGCAGCATTTTTCAGTAGTGCATCTGTGCAGCAGTTTCATTGTGGGATCTGTGCAGTATTTTTCAGTGAGCGATCTGTGCCGCAGTTTCAGTTTGTGATTTGTGCGGCCTTTTTCAGTGAGCGATCTGTGCAGCATTTTTCAGTTTGGGATTTGTGCGGCCTTTTTCAGTGGGGGATCTGTGCAGCATTTTTAAGGGAGCTATCTGGGCAGCATTTTTCAGTGAAGAATCTGTGCTGCATTTTTCTGTGGTGGATATGTGCAGCATTTTTCAGTGGGGGATCTGTGCAGCATTTTTCAGTGAGGAATCTGTGCAGCATTTTTTAGTGTGGGATCTGTACAGCATTTCTCAGTGATGGATTTGTGCAGCATTTTTCAGTGGTGGATCTGTGCGGCATTTTTCAGTATATCTGTGCAGAATTTTTCAGTGGGGGATCTGTGCGGCATTTTAAGTGAGGGATGTGTGGACCATTTTTCAGTAGGACATCTGCGCGGTGTATTTCAGTGGGGGATCAGTGCAGCATTTTTCAGTTGGGGATCTGTGCGGCAGTTTTCAGTGGATTATCTGTGCAGCATTTTTTGGTGGGACATCTTTGCGGCCTTTTCCAGTGGGGGATCTTTGCAGCATTTTTCAGTTGGGGATCTGTGCAGCATTTTAAAATGTGGGATCTGTGCAGCATTTTTCAGTGGGGGATCTGTGTAGCATTTTTCAGTGAGGGATCTGTGCAGCATTTTTCAGTGGGGTATCTGTGCAGCATTTTTCAGTGAGGGATCTGTGCAGCATTTTTCAGTGAGGGATCTGTGTGGCATTTTTCAGTGAGAGACTGTGCAGCATTTTTCAGTGGGGGATCTGTGCAGCTTTTTTCAGTTGGGGATCTGTGCGGCATTTTTCAGTGAGGGATCTGTGCAGCATTTTTCAGTGGGGGATCTGTGCAGCATTTTAAAGTGGGGGATCTGTCCAGCATTTTTCAGTGAAGGATCTTTGCAGCATTTTTCAGTGGGGGATCTGTGCTGCCTTTTACTGTGGGGTATCTGTGCAGCATTTTAAAGTGGGGGATCTGTGCAGCATTTTTCAGTGGGGGATGTGTGCTGCCTTTTACTGTGGGCGATCAGTGCAGCATTTTTCAGTGTGGGACCAGTGCAGCATTTTTCAGTGTGGGATTTGTGCAGCATTTATCAGTTGGGGATCAGAGGAGCATTTTTCACTTGGGTGATCTGTGCAGCATTTTTCAGTGGGGGATCTGTGCAGCATTTTTCAGTGGGGGATGTGTGCTGCCTTTTACTGTGGGCGATCTGTGCAGCATTTTTCAGTGTGGGACCAGTGCAGCATTTTTCAGTGTGGGATTTGTGCAGCATTTATCAGTTGGGGATCAGAGGAGCATTTTTCACTTGGGTGATCTGTGCAGCATTTTTCAGTTGGGCGATCTTTGCAGCATTTTTCAGTGGGGAATCATGCGGCATTTTTCATTGAGGGACATTGCAGCATTTTTCAGTGGGGGATCTGTGCGGCCTTTTTCAGTGGGGATCAGTGCGGCCTTTTTCATTGGGGGATCTGTTCGGTATTCTTTAGTGGATAATCGGTGTGGCATTTTTTTCATTGGGGAATCTGTGCAGGATTTCTAATTGGGGATTTGTGCACTATTTTTCAGTAGAGGATATGTGCAGCATTTTTCAGTTGGTTTTCTGTTCTGCATTTTTCAGTGGGGGATCTGTGCAGCATTTTTCAGTGAGGTATCTATGCAGCATTTTTCAGTGGGGGATCTGTGTAGCATTTTTCAATGGTGGATCTGTGCTGCCTTTTAATGTGGGGTATCTGTGCAGCATTTTAAAGTGGGGGATCTGTGCGGCATTTTTCAGTTTGGGATCTGTGCAGCATTTTTCAGTCGGGCATCTGTGCAGCATTTTTCAGTGAGCGATCATGCAGCATTTTTCAGTGGGGAATCTGTGCGGCATTTTTCAATGAGGGACTGTGCAGCATTTTTCAGTGGAGGGATCTGTGCGGCATTTTTCCGTGAGTTATCTGTGTAACATTTTTCAGTCAGAGATCTGTGCAGCATTTTTCAGTGGGGATCTGTGTAGCATTTTTCAGTGGGGCGATCTGTGCAGCATTTTTCAGTGGGCGATATGTGTAGCATTTTTCAGTGAGGCATCCGTGCATCATTTTTCAGTGAGGGATCTGTGGAGCATTTTTCTCTGGGGGATCAGTGAAGCATTTTTCAGAGAGCTATCTGTGCAGCATTTTTCAGTGAGTGATCTGTGCAGCAGTTTCAGTTTCGGATCTGTGCAGCCTTTTTCAGTGGGGGATCTGTGCACATTTTTCAGTGAGAGATCTGGGCAGCATTGGTCAGTGAAGGATCTTTGCTGCGTTTTTCAGTGGGGGAATCTGTGCAGCATTTTTTACTTGGGGGATGTGTGCAGCATTTTTCAGTGAGGGATCTGTACAGTATTTTTCAATGGTGGATCTGTGCCGCATTTTCAGTGGGGGATCTGACCAGTTTTTTTCAGTGGGGGATCTGTGCGGCATTTTTCAGTGGGGGATCTGTGCGGCATTTTTCAGTGGGGGATCTGTGCAGCATTTTTCAGTGAGGGATCTATGTGACCTTTTACTGTGGGGGATCTGTGCAGCATTTTACAGTAGGGAATCTGTTCAGCATTTTTCAATTGGGGATCTGTGCGGCAATTTTCTGTGGGGGATCTGTGCAGCATTTTTCAGTGATGGATCTGTGCGGCATTTTTCAGTGAGGGATCTGTGCGGCATTTATCAGAGGGGGATTTGTGCTGCATTTTTCAGTGGGGGATTTGTGCAGCACTTTTCAGTGGGGGATCTGTTCGTCATTTTTCAGTAGTAGATCGGCGCGGCATTTTTGATTGAGGGTTCTATTCAGCATTTTTCAGGGGGCGGTCTGTGCAGCATTTTTCAGTGGGGGAATTGTGCGGCATTTTTCTGTGGCGTTTCTGTGCTGTATTTTTCACTGAGTGACTGTGCAGCCTTTTTCAGTGGGGTAACTGAGCAGCAATTTTCAGTGGGCGATCGGTGTAGCATTTTTCAGTGGGGTATCTGTGCAGCTTATTTCAGTGGGGGATCTGAACGGCAATTTTAAGTGGGTGATCTATGCTGCTTTTTTCAGTGGGGAATCTGTGTGGCATTTTTCAAAGGGGAATCTGTGCGGCATTATTCAATGTGGGAATGTGCACCATTTCTCAGTGGGGGATGTGTGCGGCCTTTTACAGTGGGTGTTGGTGCGGCATTTTTCAGTGAGGGATCTGTGCAGTATTTCTCAGTGGGGGATCAGTGCAGCATTTTTCAGTGAGGGATCTGTGCGGCATTTTTCAGTGGGGCATCTGTTCTGTATTTTTCAGTGGATAATCGGTGCGGCATTTTTTTTCTTTGGGGGATCTGTGCAGCATTTCTCAGTAGGGGATCTGTGCAGCATTTTTCAGTGAGGGATCTGTGCGGCATTTTTCAGTGGGGGATCTGTGCAGCATTTTTCAATGGGGAACCTGTGCGGCTTTCTTCAACGTGGGAATGTGCAACATTTTTCAGTGCGGGATCTGTGCGGCCTTTTTCATTGGTGGTCGGTGCGGCATTTTTCAGTGAGAGATCTGTGCAGCATTTCTCAGTGGGTGATCAGTGCAGAATTTTTCAGTGGGGGATCTGTTCTCTATTTTTCAGTGGATAATCGGTGCAGCATTTTTCAGTGGGGTAACTGAGCTGCAATTTTCAGTGGGCGATCGGTGTAGCATTTTTCAGTGGGGTATCTGTGCAGCATTTTTCAGTGGGGGATCTGTGCGTCAATTTTCAGTGGGGGATCTATGCTGCTTTTTTCAGTGGGGAATCTGTGTGGCATTTTTCAGTGGGGGATCTATGCAGCATTTTTCAGTGGGGAATCTGAGCAGCAGTTTTCAATAAGGGACTGTGCAGCATTTTTCAGGGGGGGATCTGTGAGGCCTTTTTCAGTGGATGTCGGTGCAGCATTTTTCAGTGAGCGATCTGTGCAGCATTTTTCAGTGGGGAATCTGTGCAGCATTTTTCAATGAGGGACTGTGCAGCATTTTTCAGTGGAGCGAACTGTGCGGCATTTTTCACTGAGTGATCTGTGTGCTGTTTTTCAGTGGTGGATCTGTGTAGCATTTTTCAGTGGGGGATCTGTGCTGCCTTTTACTGTGGAGGATCTGTGCAGCATTTTACAGTGGGGGATCTGTGCGGCATTTTTCAGTGAGGGATCTGTGCAGCATTTTTCAGTGAGATACCTCTGTAACATTTTTCAGTGGGGGATCTGTGCAGCATTTTTCAGTGGGGGATCTGTGCGGCATTTTTCAGTGGGGATCAATGCAGCATTTTTCAGTGGGGGATCTGTTCGGTATTTTTCAGTGGATAATCAGTGCGGTATTTTTTTCATTGGGGAATCTGTGCAGCACTTCTAATTGGGGATTTGTGCAGCATTTTTCAGTAGAGGATATGTGCAGCATTTTTCAGTTGGTTTTCTGTTCCGCATTTTTCAGGGGGGGATCTGTGCAGCATTTTTCAGTGGGGGATCTGTGCAGCATTTTTCAGTGAGGGATCTGTGCAGCATTTTTCAGTGAGATATCTGTGTAACATTTTTCAGTGGGGAATCTTTGCGGCATTTTTCAGTGGGGAATCTGTGCGGCCTTTTTTCAGTGGGGATCAGTGCAGCATTTTTCAGTAGGGCATCTGTGTAGCATTTTTCAGTGGATAATCGGTGCGGCATTTTTTTCAGTGGGGAATCTGTGCAGCATTTCTAATTGGGGATCTGTGCAGCATTTTTCAGTTGGGGATCTGTGCGGCCTTTTTCAGTGGGGATCAGTGCAGCAATTTTCAGTGTGGTATGTGTTCGGTTTTTTTCAGTGGATAATCGGTGCGGCAGTTTTTTCATTGGGGAATCTGTGCAGCATTTCTAATTGGGGATTTGTGCAGTATTTTTCAGTAGAGGATATGTGCAGCATTTTTCAGTTGGTTTTCTGTTCATCATTTTTCAGGGGGGGATCTGTGCAGCATTTTTCAGTGGGGGATCTGTGCAGCATTTTTCAGTGGGGAATCTGAGCAGCAGTTTTCAGTGGGGTATCTGTGCGGCATTTTTCAGTGAGGGATCTACGCAGCATTTTTCAGTGGGGGATCTGTGTAGCATTTTTCAGTGTGGGATCTGTGCTGCCTTTTACTGTGGGGGATCTGTGCAGCATTTTACAGTGAGGGATCTGTGCGGCCTTTTTTCAGTGAGGGATCTGTGCAGCATTTTTCAGTGAGGTATCTGTACAACATTTTTCAGTGAGGGATCTGGGCTGCCTTTTACAGTGGGGGATCTGTGCAGCCTTTTACAGTGGGGGATCTGTGAGGCATTTTTCAGTGAGATATTTGTGCAGCATTTTTCAGTTGGAGATCAGAGGAGCATTTTTCAGTTGGGCGATCTGTGCAGCATTTTTCAGTGGGGGATCTGTGCAGCATTTTTCAGTGGGGGATCTGTGCAGCATTTTTCAGTTGGGCGATCTGTGCAGCATTTTTCAGTGAGAGATCTGGGCAGCATTTTTCAGTGAGGGATCTGTTCAGCATGTTTCAGTGGGCGATCTGTGTAGCATTTTTCAGTAGGGGAATTGTGCTGCATTTTTCAGTGGGGTAACTGAGCAGCAATTTTCAGTGGGCGATCGGTGGAGCATTTTTCAGTGGGGTATCTGTGCAGCTTATTTCAGTGGGGGATCTGTGCAGCATTTTTCAGTGAGGGATCTGTGCAGCATTTTTCAGTGAGATATCTGTGTAACATTTTTCAGTGGGGAATCTTTGCGGCATTTTTCAGTGGGGAATCTGTGCGGCCTTTTTTCAGTGGGGATCAGTGCAGCATTTTTCAGTAGGGCATCTGTGTAGCATTTTTCAGTGGATAATCGGTGCGGCATTTTTTTCAGTGGGGAATCTGTGCAGCATTTCTAATTGGGGATCTGTGCAGCATTTTTCAGTTGGGGATCTGTGCGGCCTTTTTCAGTGGGGATCAGTGCAGCAATTTTCAGTGTGGTATGTGTTCGGTTTTTTTCAGTGGATAATCGGTGCGGCAGTTTTTTCATTGGGGAATCTGTGCAGCATTTCTAATTGGGGATTTGTGCAGCATTTTTCAGTAGAGGATATGTGCAGCATTTTTCAGTTGGTTTTCTGTTCATCATTTTTCAGGGGGGGATCTGTGCAGCATTTTTCAGTTGGTTTTCTGTTCATCATTTTTCAGGGGGGGATCTGTGCAGCATTTTTCAGTGGGGAATCTGAGCAGCAGTTTTCAGTGGGGTATCTGTGCGGCATTTTTCAGTGAGGGATCTACGCAGCATTTTTCAGTGGGGGATCTGTGTAGCATTTTTCAGTGTGGGATCTGTGCTGCCTTTTACTGTGGGGGATCTGTGCAGCATTTTACAGTGAGGGATCTGTGCGGCCTTTTTTCAGTGAGGGATGTGCGGCATTTTTCAGTGAGGGATCTGTGCAGCATTTTTCAGTGAGGTATCTGTACAACATTTTTCAGTGAGGGATCTGGGCTGCCTTTTACAGTGGGGGATCTGTGCAGCCTTTTACAGTGGGGGATCTGTGAGGCATTTTTCAGTGAGATATTTGTGCAGCATTTTTCAGTTGGAGATCAGAGGAGCATTTTTCAGTTGGGCGATCTGTGCAGCATTTTTCAGTGGGGGATCTGTGCAGCATTTTTCAGTGAGGGATCTGTGCAGCATTTTTCAGTGAGATATCTGTGTAACATTTTTCAGTGGGGAATCTTTGCGGCATTTTTCAGTGGGGAATCTGTGCGGCCTTTTTTCAGTGGGGATCAGTGCAGCATTTTTCAGTAGGGCATCTGTGTAGCATTTTTCAGTGGATAATCGGTGCGGCATTTTTTTCAGTGGGGAATCTGTGCAGCATTTCTAATTGGGGATCTGTGCAGCATTTTTCAGTTGGGGATCTGTGCGGCCTTTTTCAGTGGGGATCAGTGCAGCAATTTTCAGTGTGGTATGTGTTCGGTTTTTTTCAGTGGATAATCGGTGCGGCAGTTTTTTCATTGGGGAATCTGTGCAGCATTTCTAATTGGGGATTTGTGCAGCATTTTTCAGTAGAGGATATGTGCAGCATTTTTCAGTTGGTTTTCTGTTCATCATTTTTCAGGGGGGGATCTGTGCAGCATTTTTCAGTGGGGAATCTGAGCAGCAGTTTTCAGTGGGGTATCTGTGCGGCATTTTTCAGTGAGGGATCTACGCAGCATTTTTCAGTGGGGGATCTGTGTAGCATTTTTCAGTGTGGGATCTGTGCTGCCTTTTACTGTGGGGGATCTGTGCAGCATTTTACAGTGAGGGATCTGTGCGGCCTTTTTTCAGTGAGGGATGTGCGGCATTTTTCAGTGAGGGATCTGTGCAGCATTTTTCAGTGAGGTATCTGTACAACATTTTTCAGTGAGGGATCTGGGCTGCCTTTTACAGTGGGGGATCTGTGCAGCCTTTTACAGTGGGGGATCTGTGAGGCATTTTTCAGTGAGATATTTGTGCAGCATTTTTCAGTTGGAGATCAGAGGAGCATTTTTCAGTTGGGCGATCTGTGCAGCATTTTTCAGTGGGGATCTGTGCAGCATTTTTCAGTGAGAGATCTGGGCAGCATTTTTCAGTGAGGGATCTGTGCAGCATTTTTCAGTGGGGGATCTGTGCAGCATTTTTCAGTTGGGCGATCTGTGCAGCATTTTTCAGTGAGAGATCTGGGCAGCATTTTTCAGTGAGGGATCTGTTCAGCATGTTTCAGTGGGCGATCTGTGTAGCATTTTTCAGTAGGGGAATTGTGCTGCATTTTTCAGTGGGGTAACTGAGCAGCAATTTTCAGTGGGCGATCGGTGGAGCATTTTTTAGTGGGGTATCTGTGCAGCTTATTTCAGTGGGGGATCTGTGCAGCATTTTTCAGTGAGGGATCTGTGCAGCATTTTTCAGTGAGATATCTGTGTAACATTTTTCAGTGGGGAATCTTTGCGGCATTTTTCAGTGGGGAATCTGTGCGGCCTTTTTTCAGTGGGGATCAGTGCAGCATTTTTCAGTAGGGCATCTGTGTAGCATTTTTCAGTGGATAATCGGTGCGGCATTTTTTTCAGTGGGGAATCTGTGCAGCATTTCTAATTGGGGATCTGTGCAGCATTTTTCAGTTGGGGATCTGTGCGGCCTTTTTCAGTGGGGATCAGTGCAGCAATTTTCAGTGTGGTATGTGTTCGGTTTTTTTCAGTGGATAATCGGTGCGGCAGTTTTTTCATTGGGGAATCTGTGCAGCATTTCTAATTGGGGATTTGTGCAGCATTTTTCAGTAGAGGATATGTGCAGCATTTTTCAGTTGGTTTTCTGTTCATCATTTTTCAGGGGGGGATCTGTGCGGCATTTTTCAGTGGGGGATCTGTGCAGCATTTTTCAGTGGGGGATCTGTGCAGCATTTTTCAGTGGGGAATCTGAGCAGCAGTTTTCAGTGGGGTATCTGTGCGGCATTTTTCAGTGAGGGATCTACGCAGCATTTTTCAGTGGGGGATCTGTGTAGCATTTTTCAGTGTGGGATCTGTGCTGCCTTTTACTGTGGGGGATCTGTGCAGCATTTTACAGTGAGGGATCTGTGCGGCCTTTTTTCAGTGAGGGATGTGCGGCATTTTTCAGTGAGGGATCTGTGCAGCATTTTTCAGTGAGGTATCTGTACAACATTTTTCAGTGAGGGATCTGGGCTGCCTTTTACAGTGGGGGATCTGTGCAGCCTTTTACAGTGGGGGATCTGTGAGGCATTTTTCAGTGAGATATTTGTGCAGCATTTTTCAGTTGGAGATCAGAGGAGCTTTTTCAGTTGGGCGATCTGTGCAGCATTTTTCAGTGGGGATCTGTGCAGCATTTTTCAGTGAGAGATCTGGGCAGCATTTTTCAGTGAGGGATCTGTGCAGCATTTTTCAGTGGGGGATCTGTGCAGCATTTTTCAGTTGGGCGATCTGTGCAGCATTTTTCAGTGAGAGATCTGGGCAGCATTTTTCAGTGAGGGATCTGTTCAGCATGTTTCAGTGGGCGATCTGTGTAGCATTTTTCAGTAGGGGAATTGTGCTGCATTTTTCAGTGGGGTAACTGAGCAGCAATTTTCAGTGGGCGATCGGTGGAGCATTTCTCAGTGGGGTATCTGTGCAGCTTATTTCAGTGGGGGATCTGTACGGCAATTTTAAGTGGGAGATCTATGCTGCTTTTTTCAATGGTGAATCTGTGCGGCATTATTCAATGTGGGAACGTGCACCATTTTTCAATGGGGGTCTGTGCGGCATTTTTCAGTGAGGGATCTGTACAGCATTTCTCAGTGGGGGATCTATGCAGCATTTTTCAGTGGGGGATCTGTTATGTATTTTTCAGTGGATAATCGGTGCGGCATTTTTTCTTTGGACGATCTGTGCAGCATTTCTCAGTAGGGAATCTGTGCAGCATTTTTCAGTGGGGATTCTGTTCAGCATTTTTCAGGGGGGGATCTGTGCAGCATTTTTCAGTGGATGATCTGTGCAGCATTTTTGTGGGGAATCTGTGCAGCATTTTTCAGTGGGGGATCTGTGCGGCATTTTTCAGTGAGGGATCTGTGGAGAATTTTTCAGTAGGACATCTGCGTGGCTCTATTTCAGTGGGGGATCTGTGCGGCATTTTTCAGTGAAAACTGTGCAGCATTTTTCAGTGGGGGATCTGTGCAGCATTTTTCAGTGGGAGATCTGTGCAGCCATTTCCAGTGGGGGATCTGTGCAGCATTTTTCAGTTGGGGATCTGTGCAGCATTTTAAAATGTGGGATCTGTGCAGCATTTTTCAGTGGGGGATGTGTGTAGCATTTTTCAGTGAGGGATCTGTGCAGCATTTTTCAGTGAAGAATCTGTGCTGCATTTTTCTGTGGTGGATCTGTGCGGCATTTTTCAGTGAGATATCTGTGCAGCATTTTTCAGTCGGGGATCGGTGCAGCATTTTTCAGTGAGGGATCTGTGGAGCATTTTTCAGTAGGACATCTGCGCGGTGTATTTCAGTGGGGGATCTGTGCAGCATTTTCCTGTGGGGGATCTGTGCGGCATTTTTCAGTGAGGGATCTGTGGAGCATTTTTCAGTAGGACATCTGCGCGGTGTATTTCAGTGGGGCATCTCTGCAGCATTTTTCTGTGGGAGATCTGTGCGGCATTTTTCAGTGAAAACTGTGCAGCATTTTTCAGTTGGGGATCTGTGCAGCATTTTTCAGTTGGGGATCTGTGTGGCAGTTTAGTGGGTTATCTGTGCAGCATTTTTTAGTGGGACATCTGTGCGGCCTTTTCCAATGGGGGATCTGTGCAGCATTTTAAAATGTGGGATCTGTGCAGCATTTTTCAGTGGGGGATGTGTGTAGCATTTTTCAGTGAGGGATCTGTGCAGCACTTTTCAGTGAGGGATCTGTGCGGCATTTTTCAGTTGGGGAATCTGTGCAGCATTTTTCAGTGAGGGACTGTGAAGCATTTTTCAGTGGGGGATCTGTGCAGCTTTTTTCAGTTGGGGATCTGTGCAGCATTTTTCAGTGAGGGATCTGTGCAGCATTTTTCAGTGAGGGATCCGTGCAGCATTTTTCAGTAGTGCATCTGTGCAGCAGTTTCAGTGTGGGATCTGTGCAGTATTTTTCAGTGAGCGATCTGTGCCGCAGTTTCAGTTTGTGATTTGTGCGGCCTTTTTCAGTGGGGGATCTGTGCAGCATTTTTAAGGGAGCTATCTGGGCAGCATTTTTCAGTGAAGAATCTGTGCTGCATTTTTCTGTGGTGGATATGTGCAGCATTTTTCAGTGGGGGATCTTTGCAGCATTTTTCAGTGAGGAATCTGTGCAGCATTTTTTAGTGTGGGATCTGTACAGCATTTCTCAGTGATGGATTTGTGCAGCATTTTTCAGTGGGGGATCTGTGCGGCATTTTAAGTGAGGGATGTGTGGAGCATTTTTCAGTAGGACATCGGCGCGGTGTATTTCAGTGGGGGATCTGCGCAGCATTTTTCAGTTGGGGATCTGTGCAGCAGTTTTCAGTGGATTATCTGTGCAGCATTTTTTGGTGGGACATCTTTGCGGCCTTTACCAGTGGGGGATCTTTGCAGCATTTTTCAGTTGGAGATCTGTGCAGCATTTTAAAATGTGGGATCTATGCAGCATTTTTCAGTGGGGGATCTGTGTAGCATTTTTCAGGGAGGGATCTGTGCAGCACTTTTCTGTGAGGGATCTGTGTGGCAATTTTATGTGGGGGATCTATGCTGCTTTTTTCAGTGGGGGATCTATGCTGCTTTTTTCAGTGGGGAATCTGTGCGGCATTTTTCAGTGGGGGATCTGTGCAGTATTTTTCAGTGGGGAATCTGCGGCATTTTTCAGTGAGGGATCTGTGCAGCATTTTTCAGTGGGGAATCTGTGCGGCCTTTTTCAGTGGGGGTCGTTGCAGTATTTTTCAGTGAGTGATCGGTGCTGCTTTTTACTGTGGGGGATCTGTGCAGCATTTTACAGTGGGGGATCTGTGCAGCATTTTTCAGTGAGATATCTGTGTAACATTTTTCAGTGGGGAAGCTTTGCGGCATTTTTCAGTGGGATATCTGTGCGGCATTTTTCAGTGGGGATCAGTGCAGCATTTTTCAGTGGGGCATCTGTGTAGCATTTTTCAGTGGATAACCGGTGCGGCATTTTTTTCAGTGGGGAATCTGTGCAGCATTTCTAATTGGGGATCTGTGCAGCATTTTTCAGTTGGGGATCTGTGCGGCCTTTTTCAGTGGGGATCAGTGCAGCATTTTTCAGTGGGGTATGTGTTCGGTTTTTTTCAGTGGATAATCGGTGCGGCAGTTTTTTCATTGGGGAATCTGTGCAGCATTTCTAATTGGGGATTTGTGCAGCATTTTTCAGTAGAGGATATGTGCAGCATTTTTCAGTTGGTTTTCTGTTCATCATTTTTCAGGGGGGGATCTGTGCAGCATTTTTCAGTGGGGTATCTGTGCGGCAGTTTTCAGTGAGGGATCTACGCAGCATTTTTCAGTGGGGGATCTGTGCTGCCTTTTACTGTGGGGGAGCTGTGCAGCATTTTACAGTGAGGGATCTGTGCGGCCTTTTTTCAGTGAGGGATGTGCGGCATTTTTCAGTGAGGGATCTGTGCAGCATTTTTCAGTGAGGGATCTATGTGACCTTTTACTGTGGGGGATCTGTGCAGCATTTTACAGTGGGGAATCTGTTCAGCATTTTTCAATTGGGGAGCTGTGCGGCAATTTTCAGTGGGGGATCTGTGTAGCATTTTTCAGGGAGGGATCTGTGCAGCACTTTTCTGTGAGGGATCTGTGTGGCAATTTTATGTGGGGGATCTATGCTGCTTTTTTCAGTGGGGGATCTATGCTGCTTTTTTCAGTGGGGAATCTGTGCGGCATTTTTCAGTGGGGGATCTGTGCAGTATTTTTCAGTGGGGAATCTGCGGCATTTTTCAGTGAGGGATCTGTGCAGCATTTTTCAGTGGGGAATCTGTGCGGCCTTTTTCAGTGGGGGTCGTTGCAGTATTTTTCAGTGAGTGATCGGTGCTGCTTTTTACTGTGGGGGATCTGTGCAGCATTTTACAGTGGGGGATCTGTGCAGCATTTTTCAGTGAGATATCTGTGTAACATTTTTCAGTGGGGAAGCTTTGCGGCATTTTTCAGTGGGATATCTGTGCGGCATTTTTCAGTGGGGATCAGTGCAGCATTTTTCAGTGGGGCATCTGTGTAGCATTTTTCAGTGGATAACCGGTGCGGCATTTTTTTCAGTGGGGAATCTGTGCAGCATTTCTAATTGGGGATCTGTGCAGCATTTTTCAGTTGGGGATCTGTGCGGCCTTTTTCAGTGGGGATCAGTGCAGCATTTTTCAGTGGGGTATGTGTTCGGTTTTTTTCAGTGGATAATCGGTGCGGCAGTTTTTTCATTGGGGAATCTGTGCAGCATTTCTAATTGGGGATTTGTGCAGCATTTTTCAGTAGAGGATATGTGCAGCATTTTTCAGTTGGTTTTCTGTTCATCATTTTTCAGGGGGGGATCTGTGCAGCATTTTTCAGTGGGGTATCTGTGCGGCAGTTTTCAGTGAGGGATCTACGCAGCATTTTTCAGTGGGGGATCTGTGCTGCCTTTTACTGTGGGGGAGCTGTGCAGCATTTTACAGTGAGGGATCTGTGCGGCCTTTTTTCAGTGAGGGATGTGCGGCATTTTTCAGTGAGGGATCTGTGCAGCATTTTTCAGTGAGGGATCTATGTGACCTTTTACTGTGGGGGATCTGTGCAGCATTTTACAGTGGGGAATCTGTTCAGCATTTTTCAATTGGGGAGCTGTGCGGCAATTTTCTGTGGGGGATCTGTGCAGCATTTTTCAGTGATGGATCTGTGCGGCATTTTTCAGTGAGCCATCTGTGCGGCATTTATCAGAGGGGGATTTGTGCTGCATTTTTCAGCGAGGGATCTGTGCAGCATTTTTCAGTGGGGGATCTGTGCTGCCTTTTACTGTGGGGTATCTGTGCAGCATTTTTCAGTGTGGGACCAGTGCAGCATTTTTCAGTGTGGGATTTGTGCAGCATTTATCAGTTGGGGATCAGAGGAGCATTTTTCACTTGGGTGTTCTGTGCAGCATTTTTCAGTTGGGCGATCTTTGCAGCATTTCTCAGTGTGGGATCTGTGCAGCATTTTTCAGTGGTGGATCTGTGCAGCATTTTTCAGTGGGGAATCATGCGGCATTTTTCATTGAGGGACAGTGCAGCATTTTTCAGTGGGGGATCTGTGCGGCCTTTTTCAGTGGGGATCAGTGCGGCCTTTTTCATTGGGGGATCTGTTCGGTATTCTTTAGTGGATAATCGGTGTGGCATTTTTTTCATTGGGGAATCTGTGCAGGATTTCTAATCGGGGATTTGTGCAGTATTTTTCAGTAGAGGATATGTGCAGCATTTTTCAGTTGGTTTTCTGTTCTGCATTTTTCAGTGGGGGATCTGTGCAGCATTTTTCAGTGGGGGATCTGTGTAGCATTTTTCAATGGTGGATCTGTGCTGCCTTTTAATGTGGGGTATCTGTGCAGCATTTTAAAGTGGGGGATCTGTGCGCAATTTTTCAGTTTGGGATCTGTGCGGCATTTTTCAGTCGGGCATCTGTGCAGCATTTTTCAATGAGTGATCATGCAGCATTTTTCAGTGGGGAATCTGTGCGGCATTTTTCAATGAGGGACTGTGCAGCATTTTTCAGTGGAGGGATCTGTGCGGCATTTTTCCGTGAGTTATCTGTGTAACATTTTTCAGTCAGAGATCTGTGCAGCATTTTTCAGTGGGGTATCTGTTTGGCCTTTTTCAGTGTGGGATCTGTGCAGCATTTTTCAATGGGGGATCGCTGCAGCATTTTTCAGTGCGGGATCTGTGCTGCCTTTTGCGGTGGGGGATCTGTGCAGCGTTTTACACAGGGGGATCTGTGCACCATTTTTCAGTGAGATATTTGTGCAGCATTTTTCAGTTGGGGATCAGAGGTTGTTTTTTCAGTTGGGCGATCTGTGCAGCATTTTTCAGTGAGGGATCTGTGTAGCATTTTTCAGTGAGGGATCTGTGCAGCATTTTTCAGTGGGGCGATCTGTGCAGCATTTTTCAGTGAGGGATCTGTGCAGCATTTTTCAGTTGGGCGATCTGTGCAGCATTTTTCAGTGGGCGATATGTGTAGCATTTTTCAGTGAGGCATCCGTGCATCATTTTTCAGTGAGGGATCTGTGGAGCATTTTTCTCTGGGGGATCAGTGAAGCATTTTTCAGAGAGCTATCTGTGCAGCATTTTTCAGTGAGTGATCTGTGCAGCAGTTTCAGTTTCGGATCTGTGCAGCCTTTTTCAGTGGGGGATCTGTGCACATTTTTCAGTGAGAGATCTGGGCAGCATTGGTCAGTGAAGGATCTTTGCTGCGTTTTTCAGTGGGGGAATCGGTGCAGCATTTTTTACTTGGGGGATGTGTGCAGCATTTTTCAGTGAGGGATCTGTACAGCATTTTTCAATGGTGGATCTGTGCCGCATTTTCAGTGGGGGATCTGACCAGCATTTTTCAGTGGGGGATCTGTGCGGCATTTTTCAGTGGGGGATCTGTGCGGCATTTTTCAGTGGGGGATCTGTGCAGCATTTTTCAGTGAGGGATCTATGTGACCTTTTACTGTGGGGGATCTGTGCAGCATTTTACAGTGGGGAATCTGTTCAGCATTTTTCAATTGGGGATCTGTGCGGCAATTTTCTGTGGGGGATCTGTGCAGCATTTTTCAGTGATGGAACTGTGCGGCATTTTTCAGTGAGCCATCTGTGCGGCATTTATCAGAGGGGGATTTGTGCTGCATTTTTCAGTGGGGGATTTGTGCAGCACTTTTCAGTGGGGGATCTGTTCGTCATTTTTCAGTAGTAGATCGGCGCGGCATTTTTGATTGAGTGTTCTATTTAGCATTTTTCAGTGGGCGATCTGTGCAGCATTTTTCAGTGGGGGAATTGTGCGGCATTTTTCTGTGGCGTTTCTGTGCTGTATTTTTCACTGAGTGACTGTGCAGCCTTTTTCAGTGGGGTAACTGAGCAGCAATTTTCAGTGGGCGATCGGTGTAGCATTTTTCAGTGGGGTATCTGTGCAGCTTATTTCAGTGGGGGATCTGAACGGCAATTTTAAGTGGGGGATCTATGCTGCTTTTTTCAGTGGGGAATCTGTGCGGCATTTTTCAAAGGGGAATCTGTGCGGCATTATTCAATGTGGGAATGTGCAGCATTTCTCAGTGGGGGATGTGTGCGGCCTTTTACAGTGGGTGTTGGTGCGGCATTTTTCAGTGAGGGATCTGTGCAGTATTTCTCAGTGGATAATCGGTGCGGCATTTTTTTTCTTTGGGGGATCTGTGCAGCATTTCTCAGTAGGGGATATGTGCAGCATTTTCAATGGGGAACCTGTGCGGCTTACTTCAATGTGGGAATGTGCAACATTTTTCAGTGCGGGATCTGTGCGGCCTTTTTCATTGGTGGTCGGTGCGGCATTTTTCAGTGAGAGATCTGTGCAGCATTTCTCAGTGGGTGATCAGTGCAGAATTTTTCAGTGGGGGATCTGTTCTCTATTTTTCAGTGGATAATCGGTGCAGCATTTTTCAGTGGGGTAACTGAGCTGCAATTTTCAGTGGGCGATCGGTGTAGCATTTTTCAGTGGGGTATCTGTGCAGCATTTTTCAGTGGGGGATCTGTGCCACATTTCTCAGTAGGCTATATGTGCAGCATTTTTCAGTGGGGTTTCTGTTCAGCATTTTTCAGTGGTGGATCTGTGCAGCATTATTCAGTGAGGGATCTGTGCAGCATTTTTCAGTGGCGAATCTGAGCAGCAGTTTTCAGTGGGGGATCTGTGCAGCATTTTTGTGGATAATCTGAGCAGCATTTTTCAGTGGGGTAACTGAGCTGCAATTTTCAGTGGGCGATCGGTGTAGCATTTTTCAGTGGGGTATCTGTGCAGCATTTTTCAGTGGGGGATCTGTGCGTCAATTTTCAGTGGGGGATCTATGCTGCTTTTTTCAGTGGGGAATCTGTGTGGCATTTTTCAGTGGGGGATCTATGCAGCATTTTTCAGTGGGGAATCTGAGCAGCAGTTTTCAATAAGGGACTGTGCAGCATTTTTCAGGGGGGGATCTGTGAGGCCTTTTTCAGTGGGGGTCGGTGCAGCATTTTTCAGTGAGTGATCTGTGCAGCATTTTTCAGTGGGGAATCTGTGCAGCATTTTTCAATGAGGGACTGGGCAGCATTTTTCAGTGGAGCGAACTGTGCGGCATTTTTCACTGAGTGATCTGTGTGCTGTTTTTCAGTGGTGGATCTGTGTAGCATTTTTCAGTGGGGGATCTGTGCTGCCTTTTACTGTGGAGGATCTGTGCAGCATTTTTCAGTGGGGAATCTGTGCAGCATTTTTCAATGAGGGACTGGGCAGCATTTTTCAGTGGAGCGAACTGTGCGGCATTTTTCACTGAGTGATCTATGTGCTGTTTTTCAGTGGTGGATCTGTGCGGCATTTTTCAGTGAGGGATCTGTGCAGCATTTTTCAGTGAGATATCTCTGTAACATTTTTCAGTGGGGGATCTGTGCAGCATTTTTCAGTAGGGGATCTGTGCGGCATTTTTCAGTGGGGATCAATGCAGCATTTTTCAGTGGGGGATCTGTTCGGTATTTTCAGTGGATAATCAGTGCGGTATTTTTTTCATTGGGGAATCTGTGCAGCATTTCTAATTGGGGATTTGTGCAGCATTTTTCAGTAGAGGATATGTGCAGCATTTTTCAGTGGGGTATCTGTGCGGCATTTTTCAGTTGGTTTTCTGTTCCGCATTTTTCAGTGGGGGATTTGTGCAGCATTTTTCAGTGAGGGATCTATGCAGCATTTTTCAGTGGGGGATCTGTGCTGCCATTTACTGTGGGGGATCTGTGCAGCATTTTACAGTGGGGGATCTGTGCGGTATTTTTCAGTGGGGAATCTGTGCGGCATTTTTCAGTGGGATCAGTGAGCATTTTTCAGGGGGGATCTGTTCGGTTTTTTTCAGTGGATAATCAGTGCGGCAGTTTTTTCATTGGGGAATCTGTGCAGCATTTCTAATTGGGGATCTATGCAGCATTTTTCAGTGGGGAATCTGTGCAGCATTTTTCAGTGAGGAAACTGTGCTGCCTTTTACTGTGGGGGATCCGTGCAGCATTATACAGTGGGGGATCTGTGCGGCATTTTTCAGTGAGGTATTTGTGCAGCATTTATCAGTTGGGGATCAGAGGAGCATTTATCAGTTGGGTGATCTGTGCAGCATTTTTCAGTGGGGGATCTGTGCAGCATTTTTCAGTGAGGGATCTGTGCAGCATTTTTCAGTGAGATATCTGTGTAACATTTTTCAGTGGGGGATCTGTGTGGCATTTTTCAGTGGGGAATCTGTGTGGCATTTTTCAGTGGGGAATCTGTGCAGCATTTCTAATTGGGGATCTGTGCAGTATTTTTCAGTTGGGGATCTGTGCGGTCTTTTTCAGTGGGGGATCTGTGCAGCATTTTTCACTAGGGGATCTGTGCAGCATTTTTCAGTGAGGGATCTGTGCAGCATTTTTCTGTGGGGGATCTGTGCAGCATTTTTCACTAGGGGATCTGTGCAGCATTTTTCAGTGAGGGATCTGTGCAGCACTTTTCAGTGCGGTATCTGTGTGGCAATTTTATGTGGGGGATCTATGCTGCTTTTTTCAGTGGGGGATCTATGCTGCTCTTCTCAGTGGGGAATCTGTGCGGCATTTTTCAGTGGGGAATCTGTGCGGCATTTTTCAGTGGGGGATCTGTGCAGCATTTTTCAGTGGGGAATCTGTGCGGCATTTTTCAGTGGGGGATCTGTGCATCATTTTTCAGTGGGGAATCTGTGCGGCATTTTTCAGTGGGGGATCTGTGCAGCATTTTTCAGTGGGGGTCGATGCAGCATTTTTCAGTGAGTGATCGGTGCTGCTTTTTACTGTGGGGGATCTGTGCAGCATTTTACAGTGGGGGATCTGTGCGGCATTTTTCAGTGAGTGGCCTGTGCAGCATTTTTCAGTGAGATATCTGTGTAACATTTTTCAGTGGGGAATCTTTGCGGCATTTTTCAGTGGGGAATCTGTGCGGCCTTTTTTCAGTGGGGATCAGTGCAGCATTTTTCAGTAGGGCATCTGTGTAGCATTTTTCAGTGGATAATCGGTGCGGCATTTTTTTCAGTGGGGAATCTGTGCAGCATTTCTAATTGGGGATCTGTGCAGCATTTTTCAGTTGGGGATCTGTGCGGCCTTTTTCAGTGGGGATCAGTGCAGCAATTTTCAGTGTGGTATGTGTTCGGTTTTTTTCAGTGGATAATCGGTGCGGCAGTTTTTTCATTGGGGAATCTGTGCAGCATTTCTAATTGGGGATTTGTGCAGCATTTTTCAGTAGAGGATATGTGCAGCATTTTTCAGTTGGTTTTCTGTTCATCATTTTTCAGGGGGGCATCTGTGCAGCATTTTTCAGTGGGGAATCTGAGCAGCAGTTTTCAGTGGGGTATCTGTGCGGCATTTTTCAGTGAGGGATCTACACAGCATTTTTCAGTGGGGGATCTGTGTAGCATTTTTCAGTGTGGGATCTGTGCTGCCTTTTACTGTGGGGGATCTGTGCAGCATTTTACAGTGAGGGATCTGTGCGGCCTTTTTTCAGTGAGGGATGTGCGGCATTTTTCAGTGAGGGATCTGTGCAGCATTTTTCAGTGAGGGATCTGTACAACATTTTTCAGTGAGGGATCTGGGCTGCCTTTTACAGTGGGGGATCTGTGCAGCCTTTTACAGTGGGGGATCTGTGAGGCATTTTTCAGTGAGATATTTGTGCAGCATTTTTCAGTTGGAGATCAGAGGAGCATTTTTCAGTTGGGCGATCTGTGCAGCATTTTTCAGTGGGGGATCTGTGCAGCATTTTTCAGTTGGGCGATCTGTGCAGCATTTTTCGGTGAGAGATCTGGGCAGCATTTTTCAGTGAGGGATCTGTTCAGCATGTTTCAGTGGGCGATCTGTGTAGCATTTTTCAGTAGGGGAATTGTGCTGCATTTTTCAGTGGGGTAACTGAGCAGCAATTTTCAGTGGGCGATCGGTGGAGCATTTTTCAGTGGGGTATCTGTGCAGCTTATTTCAGTGGGGGATCTGTACGGCAATTTTAAGTGGGAGATCTATGCTGCTTTTTTCAATGGTGAATCTGTGCGGCATTATTCAATGTGGGAACGTGCACCATTTTTCAATGGGGGTCTGTGCGGCATTTTTCAGTGAGGGATCTGTACAGCATTTCTCAGTGGGGGATCTATGCAGCATTTTTCAGTGGGGGATCTGTTATGTATTTTTCAGTGGATAATCGGTGCGGCATTTTTTCTTTGGACGATCTGTGCAGCATTTCTCAGTAGGGAATCTGTGCAGCATTTTTCAGTGGGGATTCTGTTCAGCATTTTTCAGGGGGGGATCTGTACAGCATTTTTCAGTGGGGGATCTGTGCGGCATTTTTCAGTGAGGGATCTGTGGAGAATTTTTCAGTAGGACATCTGCGTGGTCTATTTCAGTGGGGGATCTGTGCGGCATTTTTCAGTGAAAACTGTGCAGCATTTTTCAGTGGGGGATCTGTGCAGCATTTTTCAGTGGGGGATCTGTGCAGCATTTTTCAGTGGGAGATCTGTGCAGCCTTTTCCAGTGGGGGATCTGTGCAGCATTTTTCAGTTGGGGATCTGTGCAGCATTTTAAAATGTGGGATCTGTGCAGCATTTTTCAGTGGGGGATGTGTGTAGCATTTTTCAGTGAGGAATCTGTGCAGCATTTTTCAGTGAAGAATCTGTGCTGCATTTTTCTGTGGTGGATCTGTGCGGCATTTTTCAGTGAGATATCTGTGCAGCATTTTTCAGTCGGGGATCTGTGCAGCATTTTTCAGTGAGGGATCTGTGGAGCATTTTTCAGTAGGACATCTGCGCGGTGTATTTCAGTGGGGGATCTGTGCAGCATTTTCCTGTGGGGGATCTGTGCGGCATTTTTCAGTGAGGGATCTGTGGAGCATTTTTCAGTAGGACATCTGCGCGGTGTATTTCAGTGAGGGATCTGTGCTGCATTTTTCAATCGGGGATCTGTGCGGCTTTTTTCAGTGAGGGATCTGTGGAGCATTTTTCAGTAGGACATCTGCGCGGTGTATTTCAGTGGGGCATCTCTGCAGCATTTTTCTGTGGGAGATCTGTGCGGCATTTTTCAGTGAAAACTGTGCAGCATTTTTCAGTTGGGGATCTGTGCAGCATTTTTCAGTTGGGGATCTGTGTGGCAGTTTAGTGGGTTATCTGTGCAGCATTTTTTAGTGGGACATCTGTGCGGCCTTTTCCAATGGGGGAACTGTGCAGCATTTTAAAATGTGGGATCTGTGCAGCATTTTTCAGTGGGGGATGTGTGTAGCATTTTTCAGTGAGGGATCTGTGCAGCACTTTTCAGTGAGGGATCTGTGCGGCATTTTTCAGTTGGGGAATCTGTGCAGCATTTTTCAGTGAGGGACTGTGAAGCATTTTTCAGTGGGGGATCTGTGCAGCTTTTTTCAGTTGGGGATCTGTGTGGCAGTTTAGTGGGTTATCTGTGCAGCATTTTTTAGTGGGACATCTGTGCGGCCTTTTCCAATGGGGGATCTGTGCAGCATTTTAAAATGTGGGATCTGTGCAGCATTTTTCAGTGGGGGATGTGTGTAGCATTTTTCAGTGAGGGATCTGTGCAGCACTTTTCAGTGAGGGATCTGTGCGGCATTTTTCAGTTGGGGAATCTGTGCAGCATTTTTCAGTGAGGGACTGTGAAGCATTTTTCAGTGGGGGATCTGTGCAGCTTTTTTCAGTTGGGGATCTGTGCAGCATTTTTCAGTGAGGGATCTGTGCAGCATTTTTCAGTGAGGGATCCGTGCAGCATTTTTCAGTAGTGCATCTGTGCAGCAGTTTCAGTGTGGGATCTGTGCAGTATTTTTCAGTGAGCGATCTGTGCCGCAGTTTCAGTTTGTGATTTGTGCGGCCTTTTTCAGTGGGGGATCTGTGCAGCATTTTTAAGGGAGCTATCTGGGCAGCATTTTTCAGTGAAGAATCTGTGCTGCATTTTTCTGTGGTGGATATGTGCAGCATTTTTCAGTGGGGGATCTTTGCAGCATTTTTCAGTGAGGAATCTGTGCAGCATTTTTTAGTGTGGGATCTGTACAGCATTTCTCAGTGATGGATTTGTGCAGCATTTTTCAGTGGTGGATCTGTGCGGCATTTTTCAGTGAGATATCTGTGCAGCATTTTTCAGTGGGGGATCTGTGCGGCATTTTAAGTGAGGGATCTGTGGAGCATTTTTCAGTAGGACATCGGCGCGGTGTATTTCAGTGGGGGATCTGTGCGGCATTTTTCAGTTGGGGATCTGTGCAGCCTTTTCCAGTGGGGGATCTGTGCAGCATTTTTCAGTTGGGGATCTGTGCAGCATTTTAAAATGTGGGATCTGTGCAGCATTTTTCAGTGGGGGATGTGTGTAGCATTTTTCAGTGAGGGATCTGTGCAGCATTTTTCAGTGGGGGATGTGTGTAGCATTTTTCAGTGAGGGATCTGTGCAGCATTTTTCAGTGAGGGATCGGTGCAGCATTTTTCAGTGAGTGATCTGTGTAGCATTTTTCAGTGAGTGATCTGTGCAGTATTTTTCAGTGGAGGATCTGTGTAGCATTTTTCAGTGAGTGTTCTGTGCAGCATTTTTCAGTAGTGCATCTGTGCAGCAGTTTCATTGTGGGATCTGTGCAGTATTTTTCAGTGAGCGATCTGTGCCGCAGTTTCAGTTTGTGATTTGTGCGGCCTTTTTCAGTGAGCGATCTGTGCAGCATTTTTCAGTTTGGGATCTGTGCAGCATTTCTCAGTGTGGGATTTGTGCTTCATTTTTCTGTGGCGTATATGTGCGGCATTTTTAGTGGGGGATCTGAGCAGCTTTTTCACTGGTGGTTCTGTGCGGTAATTTTCAGTGGGGATTCTGAGCAGCAGTTTTCAGTGGGGGATCGGTGTAGCATTTTTCAGTGGATGATCTGTACAGCATTTTTCAGTGGGGTTTCTGTTCAGTATTTTTCAGGGGGGATCTGTGCATCATTTTTCAGTTGGGGATCTGTGCAGCATTTTTCAGTTGGGGATCTGTGCAGCATTTTTCAGTTGGGGATCTGTGCAGCATTTTAAAGTGTGGGATCTGTTCAGCATTTTTCACTTGTGGATCTCTGCAGCAGTTTCAGTGTGGGATCTGTGCAGTATTTTTCAGTGAACGATCTGTGCCGCAGTTTCAGTTTGTGATTTGTGCGGCCATTTTCAGTGGGGGATCTGTGCAGCATTTTTCAGTTTGGGATTTGTGCGGCCTTTTTCAGTGGGGGATCTGTGCAGCATTTTTAAGGGAGCTATCTGGGCAGCATTTTTCAGTGAAGAATCTGTGCTGCATTTTTCTGTGGTGGATATGTGCAGCATTTTTCAGTGGGGGATCTTTGCAGCATTTTTCAGTGAGGAATCTGTGCAGCATTTTTTAGTGTGGGATCTGTACAGCATTTCTCAGTGATGGATTTGTGCAGCGTTTTTCAGTGGTGGATCTGTGCGGCATTTTTCAGTGGGGGATCTGTGCGGCATTTTAAGTGAGGGATCTGTGGAGCATTTTTCAGTAGGACATCTGCGCGGTGTATTTCAGTGGGAATCTGTGCAGCATTTTTCAGTTGGGGATCTGTGCGGCAGTTTTCAGTGGATTATCTGTGCAGCATTTTTTGGTGGGACATCTTTGCGGCCTTTTCCAGTGGGGGATCTTTGCAGCATATTTCAGTTGGGGATCTGTGCAGCATTTTAAAATGTGGGATCTGTGCAGCATTTTTCAGTGGGGGATCTGTGTAGCATTTTTCAGTGAGGGATCTGTGCAGCATTTTTCAGTGGGGTATCTGTGCAGCATTTTTCAGTGGGGGATCTGTGCAGCATTTTTCAGTGGGGGATCTGTACAGCATTTTTCAGTGGGGTATCTGTGTGGCATTTTTCAGTGAGGGACTGTGCAGCATTTTTCAGTGGGGGATCTGTGCAGCTTTTTTCAGTTGGGGATCTGTGCGGCATTTTTCAGTGAGGGATCTGTGCAGCATTTTTCAGTGGGGGATCTGTGCAGCATTTTAAAGTGGGGGATCTGTGCAGCATTTTTCAGTGAGGGATCTGTGCAGCATTTTTCAGTGGGGGATCTGTGCTGTCTTTTACTGTGGGGTATCTGTGCAGCATTTTAAAGTGGGGGATCTGTGCAGCATTTTTCAGTGAGGGATCTGTACAGCATTTTTCAGTGGGGGATCTGTGCGGCATTTTTCAGTGAGGGATCTGTGCAGCATTTTTCAGTGGGGAATCATGCGGCATTTTTCATTGAGGGACAGTGCAGCATTTTTCAGTGGGGGATCTGTGCGGCCTTTTTCAGTGGGGATCAGTGCGGCCTTTTTCATTGGTGGATCTGTTCGGTATTCTTTAGTGGATAATCGGTGTGGCATTTTATTCATTGGGGAATCTGTGCAGCATTTCTAATTGGGGATTTGTGCAGTATTTTTCAGTAGAGGATATGTGCAGCATTTTTCAGTTGGTTTTCTGTTCTGCATTTTTCAGTGGGGGATCTGTGTAGCATTTTTCAATGGTGGATCTGTGCTGCCTTTTAATGTGGGGTATCTGTGCAGCATTTTAAAGTGGGGGATCTGTGCGGCATTTTTCAGTTTGGGATCTGTGCGGCATTTTTCAGTCGGGCATCTGTGCGGCATTTTTCAGTGAGCGATCATGCAGCATTTTTCAGTGGGGAATCTGTGCGGCATTTTTCAGTGGGGAATCTGTGCGGCATTTTTCAGTGGGGGATCTGTGCAGCATTTTTCAGTGGGGAATCTGTGCTGCTTTTTTCAGTGGGGGATCTATGCTGCTTTCTTCAGTGGGGAATCTGTGCGGCATTTTTCAGTGGAGGATCTGTGCAGCATTTTTCAGTGGGGGTCGATGCAGCATTTTTCAGTGAGTGATCGGTGCTGCTTTTTACTGTGGGGGATCTGTGCAGCATTTTACAGTGGGGATCTGTGCGGCATTTTTCAGTGAGTGGCCTGTGCAGCATTTTTCAGTGAGATATCTGTGTAACATTTTTCAGTGGGGAATCTTTGCGGCATTTTTCAGTGGGGAATCTGTGCGGCATTTTTCAGTGGGGATCAGTGCAGCATTTTTCAGTAGGGCATCTGTGTAGCATTTTTCAGTGGATAATCGGTGCGGCATTTTTTTCAGTGGGGAATCTGTGCAGCATTTCTAATTGGGGATCTGTGCAGCATTTTTCAGTTGGGGATCTGTGCGGCCTTTTTCAGTGGGGATCAGTGCAGCAATTTTCAGTGTGGTATGTGTTTGGTTTTTTTCAGTGGATAATCGGTGCGGCAGTTTTTTCATTGGGGAATCTGTGCAGCATTTCTAATTGGGGATTTGTGCAGCATTTTTCAGTAGAGGATATGTGCAGCATTTTTCAGTTGGTTTTCTGTTCATCATTTTTCAGGGGGGGATCTGTGCAGCATTTTTCAGTGGGGAATCTGAGCAGCAGTTTTCAGTGGGGTATCTGTGCGGCATTTTTCAGTGAGGGATCTACGCAGCATTTTTCAGTGGGGGATCTGTGTAGCATTTTTCAGTGTGGGATCTGTGCTGCCTTTTACTGTGGGGGATCTGTGCAGCATTTTACAGTGAGGGATCTGTGCAGCATTTTTTCAATGAGGGATGTGCGGCATTTTTCAGTGAGGGATCTGTGCAGCATTTTTCAGTGAGGGATCTGTACAACATTTTTCAGTGAGGGATCTGGGCTGCCTTTTACAGTGGGGGATCTGTGCAGCCTTTTACAGTGGGGGATCTGTGAGGCATTTTTCAGTGAGATATTTGTGCAGCATTTTTCAGTTGGAGATCAGAGGAGCATTTTTCAGTTGGGCGATCTGTGCAGCATTTTTCAGTGGGGGATCTGTGCAGCATTTTTCAGTGAGAGATCTGGGCAGCATTTTTCAGTGAGGGATCTGTACAGCATTTTTCATTGTTGGATCTGTGCAGCATTTCTCAGTGGGGGATTTATGCAGCATTTTTCAATGGCGGATATGTGGCGTATTTTCATTGGGGGATCTGAGAAACTTGTTACACTGGTGGATCTGTGCGCCATTTTTCAGTGGGGGATCTGTGCAGCATTTTTCAGTGGGGGATCTGTGCAGCATTTTTCAGTGGGGGATCTGTTCGGCATTTTTCAGTAGTGGATCGGCACGGCATTTTTCATTGAGGGATCTGTTCAGCATGTTTCAGCGGGCGATCTGTGTAGCATTTTTCAGTAGGGGAATTGTGCTGCATTTTTCAGTGGGGTAACTGAGCAGCAATTTTCAGTGGGCGATCGGTGGAGCATTTTTCAGTGGGGTATCTGTGCAGCTTATTTCAGTGGGGGATCTGTACGGCAATTTTAAGTGGGAGATCTATGCTGCTTTTTTCAATGGTGAATCTGTGCGGCATTATTCAATGTGGGAACGTGCACCATTTTTCAATGGGGGTCTGTGCGGCATTTTTCAGTGAGGGATCTGTACAGCATTTCTCAGTGGGGGATCTATGCAGCATTTTTCAGTGGGGGATCTGTTATGTATTTTTCAGTGGATAATCGGTGCGGCATTTTTTCTTTGGACGATCTGTGCAGCATTTCTCAGTAGGGAATCTGTGCAGCATTTTTCAGTGGGGATTCTGTTCAGCATTTTTCAGGGGGGGATCTGTGTAGCATTTTTCAGTGGATGATCTGTGCAGCATTTTTGTGGGGAATCTGTGCAGCATTTTTCAGTGGGGGATCTGTGCGGCATTTTTCAGTGAGGGATCTGTGGAGAATTTTTCAGTAGGACATCTGCGTGGTCTATTTCAGTGGGGGATCTGTGCGGCATTTTTCAGTGAAAACTGTGCAGCATTTTTCAGTGGGGGATCTGTGCAGCATTTTTCAGTGGGAGATCTGTGCAGCCTTTTCCAGTGGGGGATCTGTGCAGCATTTTTCAGCGGGAGATCTGTGCAGCATTTTAAAATGTGGGATCTGTGCAGCATTTTTCAGTGGGGGATGTGTGTAGCATTTTTCAGTGAGGGATCTGTGCAGCATTTTTCAGTGAAGAATCTGTGCTGCATTTTTCTGTGGTGGATCTGTGCGGCATTTTTCAGTGAGATATCTGTGCAGCATTTTTCAGTCGGGGATCTGTGCAGCATTTTTCAGTGAGGGATCTGTGGAGCATTTTTCAGTAGGACATCTGCGCGATGTATTTCAGTGGGGGATCTGTGCAGCATTTTCCTGTGGGGGATCTGTGCGGCATTTTTCAGTGAGGGATCTGTGGAGCATTTTTCAGTAGGACATCTGCACGGTGTATTTCAGTGGGGCATCTCTGCAGCATTTTTCTGTGGGAGATCTGTGCGGCATTTTTCAGTGAAAACTGTGCAGCATTTTTCAGTTGGGGATCTGTGCAGCATTTTTCAGTTGGGGATCTGTGTGGCAGTTTAGTGGGTTATCTGTGCAGCATTTTTTAGTGGGACATCTGTGCGGCCTTTTCCAATGGGGGATCTGTGCAGCATTTTAAAATGTGGGATCTGTGCAGCATTTTTCAGTGGGGGATGTGTGTAGCATTTTTCAGTGAGGGATCTGTGCAGCACTTTTCAGTGAGGGATCTGTGCGGCATTTTTCAGTTGGGGATCTGTGCAGCATTTTTCAGTGAGGGATCTGTGCAGCATTTTTCAGTGAGGGATCCGTGCAGCATTTTTCAGTAGTGCATCTGTGCAGCAGTTTCAGTGTGGGATCTGTGCAGTATTTTTCAGTGAGCGATCTGTGCCGCAGTTTCAGTTTGTGATTTGTGCGGCCTTTTTCAGTGGGGGATCTGTGCAGCATTTTTAAGGGAGCTATCTGGGCAGCATTTTTCAGTGAAGAATCTGTGCTGCATTTTTCTGTGGTGGATATGTGCAGCATTTTTCAGTGGGGGATCTTTGCAGCATTTTTCAGTGAGGAATCTGTGCAGCATTTTTTAGTGTGGGATCTGTACAGCATTTCTCAGTGATGGATTTGTGCAGCATTTTTCAGTGGTGGATCTGTGCGGCATTTTTCAGTGAGATATCTGTGCAGCATTTTTCAGTGGGGGATCTGTGCGGCATTTTAAGTGAGGGATCTGTGGAGCATTTTTCAGTAGGACATCGGCGCGGTGTATTTCAGTGGGGGATCTGTGCAGCATTTTTTGGTGGGACATCTTTGCGGCCTTTTCCAGTGGGTGATCTTTGCAGCATTTTTCAGTTGGGGATCTGTGCAGCATTTTAAAATGTGGGATCTATGCAGCATTTTTCAGTGGGGGATCTGTGTAGCATTTTTCAGGGAGGGATCTGTGCTGCCTTTTACAGTGGGGGTCTGTGCGGCATTTTTCAGTGAGGGATCTGTGCAGCATTTTTCAGTGGGGATTCTGTTCAGCATTTTTCAGGGGGGGATCTGTGTAGCATTTTTCAGTGGATGATCTGTGCAGCATTTTTGTGGGGAATCTGTGCAGCATTTTTCAGTGGGGGATCTGTGCGGCATTTTTCAGTGAGGGATCTGTGGAGAATTTTTCAGTAGGACATCTGCGTGGTCTATTTCAGTGGGGGATCTGTGCGGCATTTTTCAGTGAAAACTGTGCAGCATTTTTCAGTGGGGGATCTGTGCAGCATTTTTCAGTGGGAGATCTGTGCAGCCTTTTCCAGTGGGGGATCTGTGCAGCATTTTTCAGTGGGAGATCTGTGCAGCATTTTAAAATGTGGGATCTGTGCAGCATTTTTCAGTGGGGGATGTGTGTATCATTTTTCAGTGAGGGATCTGTGCAGCATTTTTCAGTGAAGAATCTGTGCTGCATTTTTCTGTGGTGGATCTGTGCGGCATTTTTCAGTGAGATATCTGTGCAGCATTTTTCAGTCGGGGATCTGTGCAGCATTTTTCAGTGAGGGATCTGTGGAGCATTTTTCAGTAGGACATCTGCGCGGTGTATTTCAGTGGGGGATCTGTGCAGCATTTTCCTGTGGGGGATCTGTGCGGCATTTTTCAGTGAGGGATCTGTGGAGCATTTTTCAGTAGGACATCTGCACGGTGTATTTCAGTGGGGCATCTCTGCAGCATTTTTCTGTGGGAGATCTGTGCGGCATTTTTCAGTGAAAACTGTGCAGCATTTTTCAGTTGGGGATCTGTGCAGCATTTTTCAGTTGGGGATCTGTGTGGCAGTTTAGTGGGTTATCTGTGCAGCATTTTTTAGTGGGACATCTGTGCGGCCTTTTCCAATGGGGGATCTGTGCAGCATTTTAAAATGTGGGATCTGTGCAGCATTTTTCAGTGGGGGATGTGTGTAGCATTTTTCAGTGAGGGATCTGTGCAGCACTTTTCAGTGAGGGATCTGTGCGGCATTTTTCAGTTGGGGAATCTGTGCAGCATTTTTCAGTGAGGGACTGTGAAGCATTTTTCAGTGGGGGATCTGTGCAGCTTTTTTCAGTTGGGGATCTGTGCAGCATTTTTCAGTGAGGGATCTGTGCAGCATTTTTCAGTGAGGGATCCGTGCAGCATTTTTCAGTAGTGCATCTGTGCAGCAGTTTCAGTGTGGGATCTGTGCAGTATTTTTCAGTGAGCGATCTGTGCCGCAGTTTCAGTTTGTGATTTGTGCGGCCTTTTTCAGTGGGGGATCTGTGCAGCATTTTTAAGGGAGCTATCTGGGCAGCATTTTTCAGTGAAGAATCTGTGCTGCATTTTTCTGTGGTGGATATGTGCAGCATTTTTCAGTGGGGGATCTTTGCAGCATTTTTCAGTGAGGAATCTGTGCAGCATTTTTTAGTGTGGGATCTGTACAGCATTTCTCAGTGATGGATTTGTGCAGCATTTTTCAGTGGTGGATCTGTGCGGCATTTTTCAGTGAGATATCTGTGCAGCATTTTTCAGTGGGGGATCTGTGCGGCATTTTAAGTGAGGGATCTGTGGAGCATTTTTCAGTAGGACATCGGCGCGGTGTATTTCAGTGGGGGATCTGTGCAGCATTTTTTGGTGGGACATCTTTGCGGCCTTTTCCAGTGGGTGATCTTTGCAGCATTTTTCAGTTGGGGATCTGTGCAGCATTTTAAAATGTGGGATCTATGCAGCATTTTTCAGTGGGGGATCTGTGTAGCATTTTTCAGGGAGGGATCTGTGCTGCCTTTTACAGTGGGGGTCTGTGCGGCATTTTTCAGTGAGGGATCTGTGCAGCATTTTTCAGTGGGGATTCTGTTCAGCATTTTTCAGGGGGGGATCTGTGTAGCATTTTTCAGTGGATGATCTGTGCAGCATTTTTGTGGGGAATCTGTGCAGCATTTTTCAGTGGGGGATCTGTGCGGCATTTTTCAGTGAGGGATCTGTGGAGAATTTTTCAGTAGGACATCTGCGTGGTCTATTTCAGTGGGGGATCTGTGCGGCATTTTTCAGTGGGGGATGTGTGTAGCATTTTTCAGTGAGGGATCTGTGCAGCATTTTTCAGAGAGGGATCGGTGCAGCATTTTTCAGTGAGTGATCTGTGTAGCATTTTTCAGTGAGTGATCTGTGCAGTATTTTTCAGTGGAGGATCTGTGTAGCATTTTTCAGTGAGGGATCCGTGCAGCATTTTTCAGTAGTGCATCTGTGCAGCAGTTTCATTGTGGGATCTGTGCAGTATTTTTCAGTGAGCGATCTGTGCCGCAGTTTCAGTTTGTGATTTGTGCGGCCTTTTTCAGTGAGCGATCTGTGCAGCATTTTTCAGTTTGGGATCTGTGCAGCATTTCTCAGTGTGGGATTTGTGCTTCATTTTTCTGTGGCGTATATGTGCGGCATTTTTAGTGGGGGATCTGAGCAGCTTTTTCACTGGTGGTTCTGTGCGGTAATTTTCAGTGGGGATTCTGAGCAGCAGTTTTCAGTGGGGGATCGGTGTAGCATTTTTCAGTGGATGATCTGTACAGCATTTTTCAGTGGGGTTTCTGTTCAGTATTTTTCAGGGGGGATCTGTGCATCATTTTTCAGTTGGGGATCTGTGCAGCATTTTTCAGTTGGGGATCTGTGCAGCATTTTTCAGTTGGGGATCTGTGCAGCATTTTAAAGTGTGGGATCTGTTCAGCATTTTTCACTTGTGGATCTCTGCAGCAGTTTCAGTGTGGGATCTGTGCAGTATTTTTCAGTGAGCGATCTGTGCCGCAGTTTCAGTTTGTGATTTGTGCGGCCATTTTCAGTGGGGGATCTGTAACAGCATTTTTCAGTTTGGGATTTGTGCGGCCTTTTTCAGTGGGGGATCTGTGCAGCATTTTTAAGGGAGCTATCTGGGCAGCATTTTTCTGTGAAGAATCTGTGCTGCATTTTTCTGTGGTGGATATGTGCAGCATTTTTCAGTGGGGGATCTTTGCAGCATTTTTCAGTGAGGAATCTGTGCAGCATTTTTTAGTGTGGGATCTGTACAGCATTTCTCAGTGATGGATTTGTGCAGCGTTTTTCAGTGGTGGATCTGTGCGGCATTTTTCAGTGGGGGATCTGTGCGGCATTTTAAGTGAGGGATCTGTGGAGCATTTTTCAGTAGGACATCTGCGCGGTGTATTTCAGTGGGAATCTGTGCAGCATTTTTCAGTTGGGGATCTGTGCGGCAGTTTTCAGTGGATTATCTGTGCAGCATTTTTTGGTGGGACATCTTTGCGGCCTTTTCCAGTGGGGGATCTTTGCAGCATATTTCAGTTGGGGATCTGTGCAGCATTTTAAAATGTGGGATCTGTGCAGCATTTTTCAGTGGGGGATCTGTGTAGCATTTTTCAGTGAGGGATCTGTGCAGCATTTTTCAGTGGGGTATCTGTGCAGCATTTTTCAGTGGGGGATCTGTGCAGCATTTTTCAGTGGGGGATCTGTACAGCATTTTTCAGTGGGGTATCTGTGTGGCATTTTTCAGTGAGGGACTGTGCAGCATTTTTCAGTGGGGGATCTGTGCAGCTTTTTTCAGTTGGGGATCTGTGCGGCATTTTTCAGTGAGGGATCTGTGCAGCATTTTTCAGTGGGGGATCTGTGCAGCATTTTAAAGTGGGGGATCTGTGCAGCATTTTTCAGTGAGGGATCTGTGCAGCATTTTTCAGTGGGGGATCTGTGCTGCCTTTTACTGTGGGGTATCTGTGCAGCATTTTAAAGTGGGGGATCTGTGCAGCATTTTTCAGTGAGGGATCTGTACAGCATTTTTCAGTGGGGGATCTGTGCGGCATTTTTCAGTGAGGGATCTGTGCAGCATTTTTCAGTGGGGAATCATGCGGCATTTTTCATTGAGGGACAGTGCAGCATTTTTCAGTGGGGGATCTGTGCGGCCTTTTTCAGTGGGGATCAGTGCGGCCTTTTTCATTGGTGGATCTGTTCGGTATTCTTTAGTGGATAATCGGTGTGGCATTTTTTTCATTGGGGAATCTGTGCAGCATTTCTAATTGGGGATTTGTGCAGTATTTTTCAGTAGAGGATATGTGCAGCATTTTTCAGTTGGTTTTCTGTTCTGCATTTTTCAGTGGGGGATCTGTGCAGCATTTTTCAGTGAGGTATCTATACAGCATTTTTCAGTGGGGGATCTGTGTAGCATTTTTCAATGGTGGATCTGTGCTGCCTTTTAATGTGGGGTATCTGTGCAGCATTTTAAAGTGGGGGATCTGTGCGGCATTTTTCAGTTTGGGATCTGTGCGGCATTTTTCAGTCGGGCATCTGTGCAGCATTTTTCAGTGAGCGATCATGCAGCATTTTTCAGTGGGGAATCTGTGCGGCATTTTTCAGTGGGGAATCTGTGCGGCATTTTTCAGTGGGGGATCTGTGCAGCATTTTTCAGTGGGGAATCTGTGCTGCTTTTTTCAGTGGGGGATCTATGCTGCTTTCTTCAGTGGGGAATCTGTGCGGCATTTTTCAGTGGGGGTCGATGCAGCATTTTTCAGTGAGTGATCGGTGCTGCTTTTTACTGTGGGGGATCTGTGCAGCATTTTACAGTGGGGATCTGTGCGGCATTTTTCAGTGAGTGGCCTGTGCAGCATTTTTCAGTGAGATATCTGTGTAACATTTTTCAGTGGGGAATCTTTGCGGCATTTTTCAGTGGGGAATCTGTGCGGCATTTTTCAGTGGGGATCAGTGCAGCATTTTTCAGTAGGGCATCTGTGTAGCATTTTTCAGTGGATAATCGGTGCGGCATTTTTTTCAGTGGGGAATCTGTGCAGCATTTCTAATTGGGGATCTGTGCAGCATTTTTCAGTTGGGGATCTGTGCGGCCTTTTTCAGTGGGGATCAGTGCAGCAATTTTCAGTGTGGCATGTGTTTGGTTTTTTTCAGTGGATAATCGGTGCGGCAGTTTTTTCATTGGGGAATCTGTGCAGCATTTCTAATTGGGGATTTGTGCAGCATTTTTCAGTAGAGGATATGTGCAGCATTTTTCAGTTGGTTTTCTGTTCATCATTTTTCAGGGGGGGATCTGTGCAGCATTTTTCAGTGGGGAATCTGAGCAGCAGTTTTCAGTGGGGTATCTGTGCGGCATTTTTCAGTGAGGGATCTACGCAGCATTTTTCAGTGGGGGATCTGTGTAGCATTTTTCAGTGTGGGATCTGTGCTGCATTTTACTGTGGGGGATCTGTGCAGCATTTTACAGTGAGGGATCTGTGCAGCATTTTTTCAGTGAGGGATGTGCGGCATTTTTCAGTGAGGGATCTGTGCAGCATTTTTCAGTGAGGGATCTGTACAACATTTTTCAGTGAGGGATCTGGGCTGCCTTTTACAGTGGGGGATCTGTGCAGCCTTTTACAGTGGGGGATCTGTGAGGCATTTTTCAGTGAGATATTTGTGCAGCATTTTTCAGTTGGAGATCAGAGGAGCATTTTTCAGTGGGGCGATCTGTGCAGCATTTTTCAGTGGGGGATCTGTGCAGCATTTTTCAGTTAGGCGATCTGTGCAGCATTTTTCAGTGAGAGATCTGGGCAGCATTTTTCAGTGAGGGATCTGTACAGCATTTTTCAATGTTGGATCTGTGCAGCATTTCTCAGTGGGGGATTTATGCAGCATTTTTCAATGGCGGATATGTGGCGTATTTTCATTGGGGGATCTGAGAAACTTGTTACACTGGTGGATCTGTGCGCCATTTTTCAGTGGGGGATCTGTGCAGCATTTTTCAGTGGGGGATCTGTGCAGCATTTTTCAGTGGGGGATCTGTTCGGCATTTTTCAGTAGTGGATCGGCACGGCATTTTTCATTGAGGGTTCTGTTCAGCATGTTTCAGCGGGCGATCTGTGTAGCATTTTTCAGTAGGGGAATTGTGCTGCATTTTTCAGTGGGGTAACTGAGCAGCAATTTTCAGTGGGCGATCGGTGGAGCATTTTTCAGTGGGGTATCTGTGCAGCTTATTTCAGTGGGGGATCTGTACGGCAATTTTAAGTGGGAGATCTATGCTGCTTTTTTCAATGGTGAATCTGTGCGGCATTATTCAATGTGGGAACGTGCACCATTTTTCAATGGGGGTCTGTGCGGCATTTTTCAGTGAGGGATCTGTACAGCATTTCTCAGTGGGGGATCTATGCAGCATTTTTCAGTGGGGGATCTGTTATGTATTTTTCAGTGGATAATCGGTGCGGCATTTTTTCTTTGGACGATCTGTGCAGCATTTCTCAGTCGGGAATCTGTGCAGCATTTTTCAGTGGGGATTCTGTTCAGCATTTTTCAGGGGGGGATCTGTGTAGCATTTTTCAGTGGATGATCTGTGCAGCATTTTTGTGGGGAATCTGTGCAGCATTTTTCAGTGGGGGATCTGTGCGGCATTTTTCAGTGAGGGATCTGTGGAGAATTTTTCTGTAGGACATCTGCGTGGCTCTATTTCAGTGGGGGATCTGTGCGGCATTTTTCAGTGAAAACTGTGCAGCATTTTTCAGTGGGGGATCTGTGCAGCATTTTTCAGTGGGAGATCTGTGCAGCCTTTTCCAGTGGGGGATCTGTGCAGCATTTTTCAGTTGGGGATCTGTGCAGCATTTTAAAATGTGGGATCTGTGCAGCATTTTTCAGTGGGGGATGTGTGTATCATTTTTCAGTGAGGGATCTGTGCAGCATTTTTCAGTGAAGAATCTGTGCTGCATTTTTCAGTGGTGGATCTGTGCGGCATTTTTCAGTGAGATATCTGTGCAGCATTTTTCAGTCGGGGATCTGTGCAGCATTTTTCAGTGAGGGATCTGTGGAGCATTTTTCAGTAGGACATCTGCGCGGTGTATTTCAGTGGGGGATCTGTGCAGCATTTTCCTGTGGGGGATCTGTGCGGCATTTTTCAGTGAGGGATCTGTGGAGCATTTTTCAGTAGGACATCTGCGCGGTGTATTTCAGTGGGGCATCTCTGCAGCATTTTTCTGTGGGAGATCTGTGCGGCATTTTTCAGTGAAAACTGTGCAGCATTTTTCAGTTGGGGATCTGTGCAGCATTTTTCAGTTGGGGATCTGTGTGGCAGTTTAGTGGGTTATATGTGCAGCATTTTTTAGTGGGACATCTGTGCGGCCTTTTCCAATGGGGGATCTGTGCAGCATTTTAAAATGTGGGATCTGTGCAGCATTTTTCAGTGGGGGATGTGTGTAGCATTTTTCAGTGAGGGATCTGTGCAGCACTTTTCAGTGAGGGATCTGTGCGGCATTTTTCAGTTGGGGAATCTGTGCAGCATTTTTCAGTGAGGGACTGTGAAGCATTTTTCAGTGGGGGATCTGTGCAGCTTTTTTCAGTTGGGGATCTGTGCAGCATTTTTCAGTGAGGGATCTGTGCAGCATTTTTCAGTGAGGGATCCGTGCAGCATTTTTCAGTAGTGCATCTGTGCAGCAGTTTCAGTGTGGGATCTGTGCAGTATTTTTCAGTGAGCGATCTGCCACAGTTTCAGTTTGTGATTTGTGCGGCCTTTTTCAGTGGGGGATCTGTGCAGCATTTTTAAGGGAGCTATCTGGGCAGCATTTTTCAGTGAAGAATCTGTGCTGCATTTTTCTGTGGTGGATATGTGCAGCATTTTTCAGTGGGGGATCTTTGCAGCATTTTTCAGTGAGGAATCTGTGCAGCATTTTTTAGTGTGGGATCTGTACAGCATTTCTCAGTGATGGATTTGTGCAGCATTTTTCAGTGGTGGATCTGTGCGGCATTTTTCAGTATATCTGTGCAGAATTTTTCAGTGGGGGATCTGTGCGGCATTTTAAGTGAGGGATGTGTGGAGCATTTTTCAGTAGGACATCGGCGCGGTGTATTTCAGTGGGGGATCTGTGCAGCATTTTTCAGTGGGGGATCTGTGCAGCAGTTTTCAGTGGATTATCTGTGCAGCATTTTTTGGTGGGACATCTTTGCGGCCTTTACCAGTGGGGGATCTTTGCAGCATTTTTCAGTTGGGGTTCTGTGCAGCATTTTAAAATGTGGGATCTATGCAGCATTTTTCAGTGGGGGATCTGTGTAGCATTTTTCAGGGAGGGATCTGTGCAGCACTTTTCAGTGAGGGATCTGTGTGGCAATTTTATGTGGGGGATCTATGCTGCTTTTTTCAGTGGGGGATCTATGCTGCTTTTTTCAGTGGGGAATCTGTGCGGCATTTTTCAGTGGGGGATCTGTGCAGTATTTTTCAGTGGGGAATCTGCGGCATTTTTCAGTGAGGGATCTGTGCAGCATTTTTCAGTGGGGAATCTGTGCGGCCTTTTTCAGTGGGGGTCGTTGCAGTATTTTTCAGTGAGTGATCGGTGCTGCTTTTTACTGTGGGGGATCTGTGCAGCATTTTACAGTGGGGGATCTGTGCAGCATTTTTCAGTGAGATATCTGTGTAACATTTTTCAGTGGGGAAGCTTTGCGGCATTTTTCAGTGGGATATCTGTGCGGCATTTTTCAGTGGGGATCAGTGCAGCATTTTTCAGTGGGGCATCTGTGTAGCATTTTTCAGTGGATAATCGGTGCGGCATTTTTTTCAGTGGGGAATCTGTGCAGCATTTCTAATTGGGGATCTGTGCAGCATTTTTCAGTGGGGTATCTGTGCGGCATTTTTCAGTGAGGGATCTACGCAGCATTTTTCAGTGGGGGATCTGTGTAGCATTTTTCAGTGTGGGATCTGTGCTGCCTTTTACTGTGGGGGAGCTGTGCAGCATTTTACAGTGAGGGATCTGTGCGGCCTTTTTTCAGTGAGGGATGTGCGGCATTTTTCAGTGAGGGATCTGTGCAGCATTTTTCAGTGAGGGATCTGTACAGCATTTTTCAGTGAGGGATCTGGGCTGCCTTTTACAGTGGGGGATATGTGCAGCCTTTTACAGTGGGGGATCTGTGAGGCATTTTTCAGTGAGATATTTGTGCAGCATTTTTCAGTTGGAGATCAGAGGAGTATTTTTCAGTTGGGCGATCTGTGCAGCATTTTTCAGTGGGGATCTGTGCAGCATTTTTCAGTTGGGCGATCTGTGCAGCATTTTTCAGTGGGGGATCTGTACAGCATTTTTCAGTGAGAGATCTAGGCAGCATTGTTCAGTGAAGGTTCTGTGCTGCATTTTTCAGTGGGGGATCTGTACAGCATTTTTCAATGTTGGATCTGTGCAGCATTTCTCAGTGGGGGATTTATGCAGCATTTTTCAATGGCGGATATGTGGCGTATTTTCATTGGGGGATCTGAGAAACTTGTTACACTGGTGGATCTGTGCGCCATTTTTCATTGGGGGATCTGTGCAGCATTTTTCAGTGGGGGATCTGTGCAGCATTTTTCAGTGGGGGATCTGTTCGGCATTTTTCAGTAGTGGATCGGCACGGCATTTTTCATTGAGGGTTCTGTTCAGCATGTTTCAGCGGGCGATCTGTGTAGCATTTTTCAGTAGGGGAATTGTGCTGCATTTTTCAGTGGGGTAACTGAGCAGCAATTTTCAGTGGGCGATCGGTGGAGCATTTTTCAGTGGGGTATCTGTGCAGCTTATTTCAGTGGGGGATCTGTACGGCAATTTTAAGTGGGAGATCTATGCTGCTTTTTTCAATGGTGAATCTGTGCGGCATTATTCAATGTGGGAACGTGCACCATTTTTCAATGGGGGTCTGTGCGGCATTTTTCAGTGAGGGATCTGTACAGCATTTCTCAGTGGGGGATCTATGCAGCATTTTTCAGTGGGGGATCTGTTATGTATTTTTCAGTGGATAATCGGTGCGGCATTTTTTCTTTGGACGATCTGTGCAGCATTTCTCAGTAGGGAATCTGTGCAGCATTTTTCAGTGGGGGATCTGTGCAGCATTTTTCAGTGAGGGATCTGTGGAGAATTTTTCAGTAGGACATCTGCGTGGTCTATTTCAGTGGGGAATCTGTGCGGCATTTTTCAGTGAAAACTGTGCAGCCTTTTTCAGTGGGGGATCTGTGCAGCATTTTTCAGTGGGGTATGTGTTCGGTTTTTTTCAGTGGATAATCAGTGCGGCAGTTTTTTCATTGGGGAATCTCTGCAGCATTTCTAATTGGGGATTTGTGCAGCATTTTTCAGTAGAGGATTTGTGCGGCCTTTTTCAGTTGGTTTTCTGTTCATCATTTTTCAGGGGGGGATCTGTGCAGCATTTTTCAGTGGGGTATCTGTGCGGCATTTTTCAGTGAGGGATCTACGCAGCATTTTTCAGTGGGGGATCTGTGTAGCATTTTTCAGTGTGGGATCTGTGCTGCCTTTTACTGTGGGGGAGCTGTGCAGCATTTTACAGTGAGGGATCTGTGCGGCCTTTTTTCAGTGAGGGATGTGCGGCATTTTTCAGTGAGGGATCTGTGCAGCATTTTTCAGTGAGGGATCTGTACAGCATTTTTCAGTGAGGGATCTGGGCTGCCTTTTACAGTGGGGGATCTGTGCAGCCTTTTACAGTGGGGGATCTGTGAGGCATTTTTCAGTGAGATATTTGTGCAGCATTTTTCAGTTGGAGATCAGAGGAGTATTTTTCAGTTGGGCGATCTGTGCAGCATTTTTCAGTGGGGATCTGTGCAGCATTTTTCAGTTGGGCGATCTGTGCAGCATTTTTCAGTGGGGGATCTGTGCAGCATTTTTCAGTGAGAGATCTGGGCAGCATTGTTCAGTGAAGGTTCTGTGCTGCATTTTTCAGTGGGGGATCTGTACAGCATTTTTCAATGTTGGATCTGTGCAGCATTTCTCAGTGGGGGATTTATGCAGCATTTTTCAATGGCGGATATGTGGCGTATTTTCATTGGGGGATCTGAGAAACTTGTTACACTGGTGGATCTGTGCGCCATTTTTCAGTGGGGGATCTGTGCAGCATTTTTCAGTGGGGGATCTGTGCAGCATTTTTCAGTGGGGGATCTGTTCGGCATTTTTCAGTAGTGGATCGGCACGGCATTTTTCATTGAGGGTTCTGTTCAGCATTTTTCAGCTGGCGATCTGTGTAGCATTTTTCAGTAGGGGAATTGTGCTGCATTTTTCAGTGGGGTAAATGAGCAGCAATTTTCAGTGGGCGATTGGTGGAGCATTTTTCAGTGGGGTATCTGTGCAGCTTATTTCAGTGGGGGATCTGTACGGCAATTTTAAGTGGGAGATCTATGCCGCTTTTTTCAATGGTGAATCGGCACGGCATTTTTCAGTGAGGGACTGTGAAGCATTTTTCAGTGGGGGATCTGTGCAGCTTTTTTCAGTTGGGGATCTGTGCAGCATTTTTCAGTGAGGGATCCGTGCAGCATTTTTCAGTAGTGCATCTGTGCAGCAGTTTCAGTGTGGGATCTGTGCAGTATTTTTCAGTGAGCGATCTGTGCCGCAGTTTCAGTTTGTGATTTGTGCGGCCATTTTCAGTGGGGGATCTGTGCAGCATTTTTAAGGGAGCTATCTGGGCAGCATTTTTCAGTGAAGAATCTGTGCTGCATTTTTCAGTGGGTGATCTGTGCAGCATTTCTCAGTGGATGATTCTGTTCAGCATTTTTCAGTGGGGGATCTGTGTAGCATTTTTCAGTGGATGATCTGTGCAGCATTTTTGTGGGGAGTCTGTGCAGCATTTTTCAGTGGGGGATCTGTGCGGCATTTTTCAGTGAGGGATCTGTGGAGAATTTTTCAGTAGGACATCTGCGTGGTCTATTTCAGTGGGGGATCTGTGCGGCATTTTTCAGTGGGAGATCTGTGCAGCCTTTTCCAGTGGGGGATCTGAGCAGCATTTTTCAGTTGGGGATCTGTGCAGCATTTTAAAATGTGGGATCTGTGCAGCATTTTTCAGTGAGGGATCGGTGCAGCATTTTTCAGTGAGTGATCTGTGTAGCATTTTTCAGTGAGTGATCTGTGCAGTATTTTTCAGTGGAGGATCTGTGTAGCATTTTTCAGTGAGTGTTCTGTGCAGCATTTTTCAGTAGTGCATCTGTGCAGCAGTTTCATTGTGGGATCTGTGCAGCATTTTTCAGTGGGGGATGTGTGTAGCATTTTTCAGTGAGGGATCTGTGCAGCATTTTTCAGTGAGAGATCGGTGCAGCATTTTTCAGTGAGTGATCTGTGTAGCATTTTTCAGTGAGGGATCTGTGCAGCATTTTTCTGTGAGGGATCGGTGCAGCATTTTTCAGTGAGTGATCTGTGTAGCATTTTTCAGTGAGTGATCTGTGCAGTATTTTTCAGTGGAGGATCTGTGTAGCATTTTTCAGTGAGTGTTCTGTGCAGCATTTTTCAGTAGTGCATCTGTGCAGCAGTTTCATTGTGGGATCTGTGCAGTATTTTTCAGTGAGCGATCTGTGCCGCAGGTTCAGTTTGTGATTTGTGCGGCCTTTTTCAGTGAGCGATCTGTGCAGCATTTTTCAGTTTGGGATCTGTGCAGCATTTCTCAGTGTGGGATTTGTGCTTCATTTTTCTGTGGCGTATATGTGCGGCATTTTTAGTGGGGGATCTGTGCAGCTTTTTCACTGGTGGTTCTGTGCGGTAATTTTCAGTGGGGATTCTGAGCAGCAGTTTTCAGTGGGGGATCGGTGTAGCATTTTTCAGTGGATGATCTGTACAGCAATTTTCAGTGGGGTTTCTGTTCAGTATTTTTCAGTGGGGAATCTGTGCAGCATTTTTCAGTTGGGGATCTGTGCGGCATGTTTCTGTGGGGGATCTGTGCGGCATTTTTTAGTGGGATATGTGTGCGGCTTTTTCCAGTGGGTGATCTGTGCAGCATTTTTCAGTGAGGGATCCGTGCAGCATTTTTCAGTAGTGCATCTGTGCAGCAGTTTCAGTGTGGGATCTGTGCAGTATTTTTCAGTGAGCGATCTGTGCCGCAGTTTCAGTTTGTGATTTGTGCGGCCTTTTTCAGTGGGGGATCTGTGCAGCATTTTTAAGGGAGCTATCTGGGCAGCATTTTTCAGTGAAGAATCTGTGCTGCATTTTTCTGTGGTGGATATGTGCAGCATTTTTCAGTGGGGGATCTTTGCAGCATTTTTCAGTGAGGAATCTGTGCAGCATTTTTTAGTGTGGGATCTGTACAGCATTTCTCAGTGATGGATTTGTGCAGCATTTTTCAGTGGTGGATCTGTGCGGCATTTTTCAGTATATCTGTGCAGCATTTTTCAGTGGTGGATCTGTGCAGCATTTTTCAGTGAGATATCTGTGCAGCATTTTTCAGTGGGGGATCTGTGCGGCATTTTAAGTGAGGGATCTGTGGAGCATTTTTCAGTAGGACATCGGCGCGCTGTATTTCAGTGGGGGATCTGTGCAGCATTTTTCAGTTGGGGATCTGTGCGGCAGTTTTCAGTGGATTATCTGTGCAGCATTTTTTGGTGGGACATCTTTGCGGCCTTTTCCAGTGGGGGATCTTTGCAGCATATTTCAGTGGGGGATCTGTGCAGCATTTTAAAATGTGGGATCTGTGTAGCATTTTTCAGTGAGGGATCTGTGCAGCATTTTTCAGTGGGGTATCTGTGCAGCATTTTTCAGTGAGGGATCTGTGCAGCATTTTTCAGTGGGGGATCTGTGCAGCATTTTTCAGTGGGGTATCTGTGTGGCATTTTTCAGTGAGGGACTGTGCAGCATTTTTCAGTGGGGGATCTGTGCAGCTTTTTTCAGTTGGGGATCTGTGCGGCATTTTTCAGTGGGGGATCTGTGCAGCATTTTAAAGTGGGGGATCTGTGCAGCATTTTTCAGTGAGGGATCTGTGCAGCATTTTTCAGTGGGGGATCTGTGCGGCATTTTTCAGTGGGGAATCATGCGGCATTTTTCATTGAGGGACAGTGCAGCATTTTTCAGTGGGGGATCTGTGCGGCCTTTTTCAGTGGGGATCAGTGCGGCCTTTTTCATTGGTGGATCTGTTCGGTATTCTTTAGTGGATAATCGGTGTGGCATTTCAGTAGAGGATATGTGCAGCATTTTTCAGTTGGTTTTCTGTTCTGCATTTTTCAGTGGGGGATCTGTGCAGCATTTTTCAGTGAGGTATCTATACAGCATTTTTCAGTGGGTGGATCTGTGTAGCATTTTTCAATGGTGGATCTGTGCTGCCTTTTAATGTGGGGTATCTGTGCAGCATTTTAAAGTGGGGGATCTGTGCGGCATTTTTCAGTTTGGGATCTGTGCGGCATTTTTCAGTCGGGCATCTGTGCAGCATTTTTCAGTGAGCGATCATGCAGCATTTTTCAGTGGGGAATCTGTGCGGCATTTTTCAATGAGGGACTGTGCAGCATTTTTCAGCGGAGGGATCTGTGCGGCATTTTTCCGTGAGTTATCTGTGTAACATTTTTCAGTCAGAGATCTGTGCAGCATTTTTCAATGGGGGATCGCTGCAGCATTTTTCAGTGCGGGATCTGTGCAGCATTTTTCAGTGGGGTATCTGTTTGGCCTTTTTCAGTGTGGGATCTGTGCAGCATTTTTCAATGGGGGATCGCTGCAGCATTTTTCAGTGCGGGATCTGTGCTGCCTTTTGCGGTGGGGGATCTGTGCAGCATTTTACACAGGGGGATCTGTGCACCATTTTTCAGTGAGATATTTCTGCAGCATTTTTCAGTTGGGGATCAGAGGTTGTTTTTTCAGTTGGGCGATCTGTGCAGCATTTTTCAGTGGGCGATCTGTGTAGCATTTTTCTGTAGGGGAATTGTGCGGCATTTTTCTGTGGCGTTTCTGTGCTGTATTTTTCACTGAGTGACTGTGCAGCCTTTTTCAGTGGGGTAACTGAGCAACAATTTTCAGTGGGCGATCGGTGTAGCATTTTTCAGTGGGGTATCTGTGCAGCTTATTTCAGTGGGGGATCTGAACGGCAATTTTAAGTGGGGGATCTATGCTGCTTTTTTCAGTGGGGAATCTGTGCGGCATTTTTCAGTGAGAGATCGGTGCAGCATTTTTCAGTGAGTGATCTGTGTAGCATTTTTCAGTGAGGGATCTGTGCAGCATTTTTCTGTGAGGGATCGGTGCAGCATTTTTCAGTGAGTGATCTGTGTAGCATTTTTCAGTGAGTGATCTGTGCAGTATTTTTCAGTGGAGGATCTGTGTAGCATTTTTCAGTGAGTGTTCTGTGCAGCATTTTTCAGTAGTGCATCTGTGCAGCAGTTTCATTGTGGGATCTGTGCAGTATTTTTCAGTGAGCGATCTGTGCCGCAGGTTCAGTTTGTGATTTGTGCGGCCTTTTTCAGTGAGCGATCTGTGCAGCATTTTTCAGTTTGGGATCTGTGCAGCATTTCTCAGTGTGGGATTTGTGCTTCATTTTTCTGTGGCGTATATGTGCGGCATTTTTAGTGGGGGATCTGTGCAGCTTTTTCACTGGTGGTTCTGTGCGGTAATTTTCAGTGGGGATTCTGAGCAGCAGTTTTCAGTGGGGGATCGGTGTAGCATTTTTCAGTGGATGATCTGTACAGCAATTTTCAGTGGGGTTTCTGTTCAGTATTTTTCAGTGGGGAATCTGTGCAGCATTTTTCAGTTGGGGATCTGTGCGGCATGTTTCTGTGGGGGATCTGTGCGGCATTTTTTAGTGGGATATGTGTGCGGCTTTTTCCAGTGGGTGATCTGTGCAGCATTTTTCAGTGAGGGATCCGTGCAGCATTTTTCAGTAGTGCATCTGTGCAGCAGTTTCAGTGTGGGATCTGTGCAGTATTTTTCAGTGAGCGATCTGTGCCGCAGTTTCAGTTTGTGATTTGTGCGGCCTTTTTCAGTGGGGGATCTGTGCAGCATTTTTAAGGGAGCTATCTGGGCAGCATTTTTCAGTGAAGAATCTGTGCTGCATTTTTCTGTGGTGGATATGTGCAGCATTTTTCAGTGGGGGATCTTTGCAGCATTTTTCAGTGAGGAATCTGTGCAGCATTTTTTAGTGTGGGATCTGTACAGCATTTCTCAGTGATGGATTTGTGCAGCATTTTTCAGTGGTGGATCTGTGCGGCATTTTTCAGTATATCTGTGCAGCATTTTTCAGTGGTGGATCTGTGCAGCATTTTTCAGTGAGATATCTGTGCAGCATTTTTCAGTGGGGGATCTGTGCGGCATTTTAAGTGAGGGATCTGTGGAGCATTTTTCAGTAGGACATCGGCGCGCTGTATTTCAGTGGGGGATCTGTGCAGCATTTTTCAGTTGGGGATCTGTGCGGCAGTTTTCAGTGGATTATCTGTGCAGCATTTTTTGGTGGGACATCTTTGCGGCCTTTTCCAGTGGGGGATCTTTGCAGCATATTTCAGTGGGGGATCTGTGCAGCATTTTAAAATGTGGGATCTGTGTAGCATTTTTCAGTGAGGGATCTGTGCAGCATTTTTCAGTGGGGTATCTGTGCAGCATTTTTCAGTGAGGGATCTGTGCAGCATTTTTCAGTGGGGGATCTGTGCAGCATTTTTCAGTGGGGTATCTGTGTGGCATTTTTCAGTGAGGGACTGTGCAGCATTTTTCAGTGGGGGATCTGTGCAGCTTTTTTCAGTTGGGGATCTGTGCGGCATTTTTCAGTGGGGGATCTGTGCAGCATTTTAAAGTGGGGGATCTGTGCAGCATTTTTCAGTGAGGGATCTGTGCAGCATTTTTCAGTGGGGGATCTGTGCGGCATTTTTCAGTGAGGGATCTGTGCAGCATTTTTCAGTGGGGAATCATGCGGCATTTTTCATTGAGGGACAGTGCAGCATTTTTCAGTGGGGGATCTGTGCGGCCTTTTTCAGTGGGGATCAGTGCGGCCTTTTTCATTGGTGGATCTGTTCGGTATTCTTTAGTGGATAATCGGTGTGGCATTTCAGTAGAGGATATGTGCAGCATTTTTCAGTTGGTTTTCTGTTCTGCATTTTTCAGTGGGGGATCTGTGCAGCATTTTTCAGTGAGGTATCTATACAGCATTTTTCAGTGGGTGGATCTGTGTAGCATTTTTCAATGGTGGATCTGTGCTGCCTTTTAATGTGGGGTATCTGTGCAGCATTTTAAAGTGGGGGATCTGTGCGGCATTTTTCAGTTTGGGATCTGTGCGGCATTTTTCAGTCGGGCATCTGTGCAGCATTTTTCAGTGAGCGATCATGCAGCATTTTTCAGTGGGGAATCTGTGCGGCATTTTTCAATGAGGGACTGTGCAGCATTTTTCAGCGGAGGGATCTGTGCGGCATTTTTCCGTGAGTTATCTGTGTAACATTTTTCAGTCAGAGATCTGTGCAGCATTTTTCAATGGGGGATCGCTGCAGCATTTTTCAGTGCGGGATCTGTGCAGCATTTTTCAGTGGGGTATCTGTTTGGCCTTTTTCAGTGTGGGATCTGTGCAGCATTTTTCAATGGGGGATCGCTGCAGCATTTTTCAGTGCGGGATCTGTGCTGCCTTTTGCGGTGGGGGATCTGTGCAGCATTTTACACAGGGGGATCTGTGCACCATTTTTCAGTGAGATATTTCTGCAGCATTTTTCAGTTGGGGATCAGAGGTTGTTTTTTCAGTTGGGCGATCTGTGCAGCATTTTTCAGTGGGCGATCTGTGTAGCATTTTTCTGTAGGGGAATTGTGCGGCATTTTTCTGTGGCGTTTCTGTGCTGTATTTTTCACTGAGTGACTGTGCAGCCTTTTTCAGTGGGGTAACTGAGCAACAATTTTCAGTGGGCGATCGGTGTAGCATTTTTCAGTGGGGTATCTGTGCAGCTTATTTCAGTGGGGGATCTGAACGGCAATTTTAAGTGGGGGATCTATGCTGCTTTTTTCAGTGGGGAATCTGTGCGGCATTTTTCAAAGGGGAATCTGTGCGGCATTATTCAATGTGGGAATGTGCAGCATTTCTCAGTGGGGGATGTGTGCGGCCTTTTACAGTGGGTGTTGGTGCGGCATTTTTCAGGGAGGGATCTGTGCAGTATTTCTCAGAGGGGGATCTATGCAGCATTTTTCAGTGAGGGATCCGTGCATCATTTTTCTATGGGGGATCAGTGCAGCATTTTTCAGTGAAAGATCTGTGCAGCATTTCTCAGTGGGTGATCGGTGCAGAATTTTTCAGTGGGGGATCTGTTCTGTATTTTTCAGTGGATAATCGGTGCGGCATTTTTTTCTTTGGGGGATCTGTGCCACATTTCTCAGTAGGGTATATGTGCAGCATTTTTCAGTGGGGTTTCTGTTCAGCATTTTTCAGTGGGGTTTCTGTTCAGCATTTTTCAGTGGGGGATCTGTGCAGCATTATTCAGTGGCGAATCTGAGCAGCAGTTTTCAGTGGGGGATCTGTGCAGCATTTTTGTGGATAATCTGAGCAGCATTTTTCAGTGGGGTAACTGAGCTGCAATTTTCAGTGGGGGATCTGTGCAGCATTTTTCAGTGGGGAATCTGAGCAGCAGTTTTCAGTGGGGAATCTGTGCGGTATTTTTCAGTGGGGGATCTGTGCAGCATTTTTCAGTTGGGAATCTGTACGGCATTTTTCAATAAGGGACTGTGCAGCATTTTTCAGTGGGGGATCTGTGAGGCCTTTTTCAGTGGGGGTCGGTGCAGCATTTTTCAGTGAGCGATCTGTGCAGCATTTTTCAGTGGGGAATCTGTGCGGCATTTTTCACTGAGTGATCTGTGTGCCGTTTTTCAGTGGTGGATCTGTGTAGCATTTTTCAGTGGGGGATCTGTGCTGCCTTTTACTGTGGAGGATCTGTGCAGCATTTTACAGTGGGGGATCTGTGCGGCACTTTTCAGTGGGGGATCGGTGTAGCATTTTTCAGTGGATGATCTGTACAGCATTTTTCAGTGGGGTTTCTGTTCAGTATTTTTCAGGGGGGATCTGTGCAGCATTTTTCAGTGGGGAATCTGTGCAGCATTTTTCAGTTGGGGATCTGTGCAGCATTTTTCAGTTGGGGATCTGTGCGGCATGTTTCTGTGGGAGATCTGTGCAGCATTTTTTAGTGGGATATGTGTGCGGCTTTTTCCAGTGGGTGATCTGTGCAGCATTTTTCAGTTGGGGTTCTGTGCAGCATTTTAAAGTGTGGGATCTGTTCAGCATTTTTCACTTGTGGATCTCTGCAGCAGTTTCAGTGTGGGATCTGTGCAGTATTATTCCGTGAGCGATCTGTGCCGCAGTTTCAGTTTGTGATTTGTGCGGCCTTTTTCAGTGAGCGATCTGTGCAGCATTTTTCAGTTTGGGATTTGTGCGGCCTTTTTCAGTGGGGGATCTGTGCAGCATTTTTAAGGGAGCTATCTGGGCAGCATTTTTCAGTGAAGAATCTGTGCTGCATTTTTCTGTGGTGGATATGTGCAGCATTTTTCAGTGGGGGATCTTTGCAGCATTTTTCAGTGAGGAATCTGTGCAGCATTTTTTAGTGGTGGATCTGTACAGCATTTCTCAGTGATGGATTTGTGCAGCGTTTTTCAGTGGTGGATCTGTGCGGCATTTTTCAGTGAGATATCTGTGCAGCATTTTTCAGTGGGGGATCTGTGCGGCATTTTAAGTGAGGGATCTGTGGAGCATTTTTCAGTGAGATATCTGTGCAGCATTTTTCAGTGGGGGATCTGTGCGGCATTTTAAGTGAGGGATCTGTGGAGCATTTTTCAGTAGGACATCTGCGCGGTGTATTTCAGTGGGGGATCTGTGCAGCATTTTTCAGTTGGGGATCTGTGCGGCAGTTTTCAGTGGATTATCTGTGCAGCATTTTTTGGTGGGACATCCTTGCGGCCTTTTCCAGTGGGGGATCTTTGCAGCATATTTCAGTTGGGGATCTGTGCAGCATTTTAAAATGTGGGATCTGTGCAGCATTTTTCAGTGGGGGATCTGTGTAGCATTTTTCAGTGAGGGATCTGTGCAGCATTTTTCAGTGAGGGATCTGTGCAGCATTTTTCAGTGGGGTATCTGTGTGGCATTTTTCAGTGAGGGACTGTGCAGCATTTTTCAGTGGGGGATCTGTGCAGCTTTTTTCAGTTGGGGATCTGTGCGGCATTTTTCAGTGAGGGATCTGTGCAGCATTTTTCAGTGGGGGATCTGTGCAGCATTTTAAAGTGGGGGATCTGTGCAGCATTTTTCAGTGAGGGATCTGTGCAGCATTTTTCAGTGGGGGATCTGTGCTGCCTTTTACTGTGGGGTATCTGTGCAGCATTTTAAAGTGGGGGATCTGTGCAGCATTTTTCAGTGAGGGATCTGTACAGCATTTTTCAGTGGGGGATCTGTGCGGCATTTTTCAGTGAGGGATCTGTGCAGCATTTTTCAGTGGGGAATCATGCGGCATTTTTCATTGAGGGACAGTGCAGCATTTTTCAGTGGGGGATCTGTGCGGCCTTTTTCAGTGGGGATCAGTGCGGCCTTTTTCATTGGTGGATCTGTTCGGTATTCTTTAGTGGATAATCGGTGTGGCATTTTTTTCATTGGGGAATCTGTGCAGCATTTCTAATTGGGGATTTGTGCAGTATTTTTCAGTAGAGGATATGTGCAGCATTTTTCAGTGGGGGATCTGTGCTGCCTTTTACTGTGAGGTATCTATACAGCATTTTTCAGTGGGGGATCTGTGTAGCATTTTTCAATGGTGGATCTGTGCTGCCTTTTAATGTGGGGTATCTGTGCAGCATTTTAAAGTGGGGGATCTGTGCGGCATTTTTCAGTTTGGGATCTGTGCGGCATTTTTCAGTCGGGCATCTGTGCAGCATTTTTCAGTGAGCGATCATGCAGCATTTTTCAGTGGGGAATCTGTGCGGCATTTTTCAATGAGGGACTGTGCAGCATTTTTCAGCGGAGGGATCTGTGCGGCATTTTTCCGTGAGTTATCTGTGTAACATTTTTCAGTCAGAGATCTGTGCAGCATTTTTCAATGGGGGATCGCTGCAGCATTTTTCAGTGCGGGATCTGTGCTGCCTTTTGCGGTGGGGGATCTGTGCAGCATTTTACACAGGGGGATCTGTGCACCATTTTTCAGTGAGATATTTCTGCAGCATTTTTCAGTTGGGGATCAGAGGTTGTTTTTTCAGTTGGGCGATCTGTGCAGCATTTTTCAGTGGGCGATCTGTGTAGCATTTTTCTGTAGGGGAATTGTGCGGCATTTTTCTGTGGCGTTTCTGTGCTGTATTTTTCACTGAGTGACTGTGCAGCCTTTTTCAGTGGGGTAACTGAGCAGCAATTTTCAGTGGGCGATCGGTGTAGCATTTTTCAGTGGGGTATCTGTGCAGCTTATTTCAGTGGGGGATCTGAACGGCAATTTTAAGTGGGGGATCTATGCTGCTTTTTTCAGTGGGGAATCTGTGCGGCATTATTCAATGTGGGAATGTGCAGCATTTCTCAGTGGGGGATGTGTGCGGCCTTTTACAGTGGGTGTTGGTGCGGCATTTTTCAGGGAGGGATCTGTGCAGTATTTCTCAGAGGGGGATCTATGCAGCTTTTTTCAGTGAGGGATCCGTGCATCATTTTTCTATGGGGGATCAGTGCAGCATTTTTCAGTGAAAGATCTGTGCAGCATTTCTCAGTGGGTGATCAGTGCAGAATTTTTCAGTGGGGGATCTGTTCTGTATTTTTCAGTGGATAATCGGTGCGGCATTTTTTTCTTTGGGGGATCTGTGCCACATTTCTCAGTAGGGTATATGTGCAGCATTTTTCAGTGGGGTTTCTGTTCAGCATTTTTCAGTGGGGGATCTGTGCAGCATTATTCAGTGGCGAATCTGAGCAGCAGTTTTCAGTGGGGGATCTGTGCAGCATTTTTGTGGATAATCTGAGCAGCATTTTTCAGTGGGGTAACTGAGCTGCAATTTTCAGTGGGGGATCTGTGCAGCATTTTTCAGTGGGGAATCTGAGCAGCAGTTTTCAGTGGGGAATCTGTGCGGTATTTTTCAGTGGGGGATCTGTGCAGCATTTTTCAGTTGGGAATCTGTACGGCATTTTTCAATAAGGGACTGTGCAGCATTTTTCAGTGGGGGATCTGTGAGGCCTTTTTCAGTGGGGGTCGGTGCAGCATTTTTCAGTGAGCGATCTGTGCAGCATTTTTCAGTGGGGAATCTGTGCGGCATTTTTCACTGAGTGATCTGTGAGCCGTTTTTCAGTGGTGGATCTGTGTAGCATTTTTCAGTGGGGGGATCTGTGTAGCATTTTTCAATGGTGGATCTGTGCTGCCTTTTAATGTGGGGTATCTGTGCAGCATTTTAAAGTGGGGGATCTGTGCGGCATTTTTCAGTTTGGGATCTGTGCAGCATTTTTCAGTCGGGCATCTGTGCGGCATTTTTCAATGAGGGACTGTGCAGCATTTTTCAGCGGAGGGATCTGTGCGGCATTTTTCCGTGAGTTATCTGTGTAACATTTTTCAGTCAGAGATCTGTGCAGCATTTTTCAATGGGGGATCGCTGCAGCATTTTTCAGTGCGGGATCTGTGCTGCCTTTTGCGGTGGGGGATCTGTGCAGCATTTTACACAGGGGGATCTGTGCACCATTTTTCAGTGAGATATTTCTGCAGCATTTTTCAGTTGGGGATCAGAGGTTGTTTTTTCAGTTGGGCGATCTGTGCAGCATTTTTCAGTGGGCGATCTGTGTAGCATTTTTCTGTAGGGGAATTGTGCGGCATTTTTCTGTGGCGTTTCTGTGCTGTATTTTTCACTGAGTGACTGTGCAGCCTTTTTCAGTGGGGTAACTGAGCAACAATTTTCAGTGGGCGATCGGTGTAGCATTTTTCAGTGGGGTATCTGTGCAGCTTATTTCAGTGGGGGATCTGAACGGCAATTTTAAGTGGGGGATCTATGCTGCTTTTTTCAGTGGGGAATCTGTGCGGCATTTTTCAAAGGGGAATCTGTGCGGCATTATTCAATGTGGGAATGTGCAGCATTTCTCAGTGGGGGATGTGTGCGGCCTTTTACAGTGGGTGTTGGTGCGGCATTTTTCAGGGAGGGATCTGTGCAGTATTTCTCAGAGGGGGATCTATGCAGCATTTTTCAGTGAGGGATCCGTGCATCATTTTTCTATGGGGGATCAGTGCAGCATTTTTCAGTGAAAGATCTGTGCAGCATTTCTCAGTGGGTGATCGGTGCAGAATTTTTCAGTGGGGGATCTGTTCTGTATTTTTCAGTGGATAATCGGTGCGGCATTTTTTTCTTTGGGGGATCTGTGCCACATTTCTCAGTAGGGTATATGTGCAGCATTTTTCAGTGGGGTTTCTGTTCAGCATTTTTCAGTGGGGGATCTGTGCAGCATTATTCAGTGGCGAATCTGAGCAGCAGTTTTCAGTGGGGGATCTGTGCAGCATTTTTGTGGATAATCTGAGCAGCATTTTTCAGTGGGGTAACTGAGCTGCAATTTTCAGTGGGGGATCTGTGCAGCATTTTTCAGTGGGGAATCTGAGCAGCAGTTTTCAGTGGGGAATCTGTGCGGTATTTTTCAGTGGGGGATCTGTGCAGCATTTTTCAGTTGGGAATCTGTACGGCATTTTTCAATAAGGGACTGTGCAGCATTTTTCAGTGGGGGATCTGTGAGGCCTTTTTCAGTGGGGGTCGGTGCAGCATTTTTCAGTGAGCGATCTGTGCAGCATTTTTCAGTGGGGAATCTGTGCGGCATTTTTCACTGAGTGATCTGTGTGCCGTTTTTCAGTGGTGGATCTGTGTAGCATTTTTCAGTGGGGGATCTGTGCTGCCTTTTACTGTGGAGGATCTGTGCAGCATTTTACAGTGGGGGATCTGTGCGGCACTTTTCAGTGGGGGATCGGTGTAGCATTTTTCAGTGGATGATCTGTACAGCATTTTTCAGTGGGGTTTCTGTTCAGTATTTTTCAGGGGGGATCTGTGCAGCATTTTTCAGTGGGGAATCTGTGCAGCATTTTTCAGTTGGGGATCTGTGCAGCATTTTTCAGTTGGGGATCTGTGCGGCATGTTTCTGTGGGAGATCTGTGCAGCATTTTTTAGTGGGATATGTGTGCGGCTTTTTCCAGTGGGTGATCTGTGCAGCATTTTTCAGTTGGGGTTCTGTGCAGCATTTTAAAGTGTGGGATCTGTTCAGCATTTTTCACTTGTGGATCTCTGCAGCAGTTTCAGTGTGGGATCTGTGCAGTATTATTCAGTGAGCGATCTGTGCCGCAGTTTCAGTTTGTGATTTGTGCGGCCTTTTTCAGTGAGCGATCTGTGCAGCATTTTTCAGTTTGGGATTTGTGCGGCCTTTTTCAGTGGGGGATCTGTGCAGCATTTTTAAGGGAGCTATCTGGGCAGCATTTTTCAGTGAAGAATCTGTGCTGCATTTTTCTGTGGTGGATATGTGCAGCATTTTTCAGTGGGGGATCTTTGCAGCATTTTTCAGTGAGGAATCTGTGCAGCATTTTTTAGTGGTGGATCTGTACAGCATTTCTCAGTGATGGATTTGTGCAGCGTTTTTCAGTGGTGGATCTGTGCGGCATTTTTCAGTGAGATATCTGTGCAGCATTTTTCAGTGGGGGATCTGTGCGGCATTTTAAGTGAGGGATCTGTGGAGCATTTTTCAGTGAGATATCTGTGCAGCATTTTTCAGTGGGGGATCTGTGCGGCATTTTAAGTGAGGGATCTGTGGAGCATTTTTCAGTAGGACATCTGCGCGGTGTATTTCAGTGGGGGATCTGTGCAGCATTTTTCAGTTGGGGATCTGTGCGGCAGTTTTCAGTGGATTATCTGTGCAGCATTTTTTGGTGGGACATCCTTGCGGCCTTTTCCAGTGGGGGATCTTTGCAGCATATTTCAGTTGGGGATCTGTGCAGCATTTTAAAATGTGGGATCTGTGCAGCATTTTTCAGTGGGGGATCTGTGTAGCATTTTTCAGTGAGGGATCTGTGCAGCATTTTTCAGTGAGGGATCTGTGCAGCATTTTTCAGCGGGGTATCTGTGTGGCATTTTTCAGTGAGGGACTGTGCAGCATTTTTCAGTGGGGGATCTGTGCAGCTTTTTTCAGTTGGGGATCTGTGCGGCATTTTTCAGTGAGGGATCTGTGCAGCATTTTTCAGTGGGGGATCTGTGCAGCATTTTAAAGTGGGGGATCTGTGCAGCATTTTTCAGTGAGGGATCTGTGCAGCATTTTTCAGTGGGGGATCTGTGCTGCCTTTTACTGTGGGGTATCTGTGCAGCATTTTAAAGTGGGGGATCTGTGCAGCATTTTTCAGTGAGGGATCTGTACAGCATTTTTCAGTGGGGGATCTGTGCGGCATTTTTCAGTGAGGGATCTGTGCAGCATTTTTCAGTGGGGAATCATGCGGCATTTTTCATTGAGGGACAGTGCAGCATTTTTCAGTGGGGGATCTGTGCGGCCTTTTTCAGTGGGGATCAGTGCGGCCTTTTTCATTGGTGGATCTGTTCGGTATTCTTTAGTGGATAATCGGTGTGGCATTTTTTTCATTGGGGAATCTGTGCAGCATTTCTAATTGGGGATTTGTGCAGTATTTTTCAGTAGAGGATATGTGCAGCATTTTTCAGTGGGGGATCTGTGCTGCCTTTTACTGTGAGGTATCTATACAGCATTTTTCAGTGGGGGATCTGTGTAGCATTTTTCAATGGTGGATCTGTGCTGCCTTTTAATGTGGGGTATCTGTGCAGCATTTTAAAGTGGGGGATCTGTGCGGCATTTTTCAGTTTGGGATCTGTGCGGCATTTTTCAGTCGGGCATCTGTGCAGCATTTTTCAGTGAGCGATCATGCAGCATTTTTCAGTGGGGAATCTGTGCGGCATTTTTCAATGAGGGACTGTGCAGCATTTTTCAGCGGAGGGATCTGTGCGGCATTTTTCCGTGAGTTATCTGTGTAACATTTTTCAGTCAGAGATCTGTGCAGCATTTTTCAATGGGGGATCGCTGCAGCATTTTTCAGTGCGGGATCTGTGCTGCCTTTTGCGGTGGGGGATCTGTGCAGCATTTTACACAGGGGGATCTGTGCACCATTTTTCAGTGAGATATTTCTGCAGCATTTTTCAGTTGGGGATCAGAGGTTGTTTTTTCAGTTGGGCAATCTGTGCAGCATTTTTCAGTGGGCGATCTGTGTAGCATTTTTCTGTAGGGGAATTGTGCGGCATTTTTCTGTGGCGTTTCTGTGCTGTATTTTTCACTGAGTGACTGTGCAGCCTTTTTCAGTGGGGTAACTGAGCAGCAATTTTCAGTGGGCGATCGGTGTAGCATTTTTCAGTGGGGTATCTGTGCAGCTTATTTCAGTGGGGGATCTGAACGGCAATTTTAAGTGGGGGATCTATGCTGCTTTTTTCAGTGGGGAATCTGTGCGGCATTATTCAATGTGGGAATGTGCAGCATTTCTCAGTGGGGGATGTGTGCGGCCTTTTACAGTGGGTGTTGGTGCGGCATTTTTCAGGGAGGGATCTGTGCAGTATTTCTCAGAGGGGGATCTATGCAGCTTTTTTCAGTGAGGGATCCGTGCATCATTTTTCTATGGGGGATCAGTGCAGCATTTTTCAGTGAAAGATCTGTGCAGCATTTCTCAGTGGGTGATCAGTGCAGAATTTTTCAGTGGGGGATCTGTTCTGTATTTTTCAGTGGATAATCGGTGCGGCATTTTTTTCTTTGGGGGATCTGTGCCACATTTCTCAGTAGGGTATATGTGCAGCATTTTTCAGTGGGGTTTCTGTTCAGCATTTTTCAGTGGGGGATCTGTGCAGCATTATTCAGTGGCGAATCTGAGCAGCAGTTTTCAGTGGGGGATCTGTGCAGCATTTTTGTGGATAATCTGAGCAGCATTTTTCAGTGGGGTAACTGAGCTGCAATTTTCAGTGGGGGATCTGTGCAGCATTTTTCAGTGGGGAATCTGAGCAGCAGTTTTCAGTGGGGAATCTGTGCGGTATTTTTCAGTGGAGGATCTGTGCAGCATTTTTCAGTTGGGAATCTGTACGGCATTTTTCAATAAGGGACTGTGCAGCATTTTTCAGTGGGGGATCTGTGAGGCCTTTTTCAGTGGGGGTCGGTGCAGCATTTTTCAGTGAGCGATCTGTGCAGCATTTTTCAGTGGGGAATCTGTGCGGCATTTTTCACTGAGTGATCTGTGTGCCGTTTTTCAGTGGTGGATCTGTGTAGCATTTTTCAGTGGGGGATCTGTGCTGCCTTTTACTGTGGAGGATCTGTGCAGCATTTTACAGTGGGGGATCTGTGCGGCACTTTTCAGTGGGGGATCGGTGTAGCATTTTTCAGTGGATGATCTGTACAGCATTTTTCAGTGGGGTTTCTGTTCAGTATTTTTCAGGGGGGATCTGTGCAGCATTTTTCAGGGGGGAATCTGTGCAGCATTTTTCAGTGTGGGATCTGTACAGCATTTTTCAGTGGGGGATCTGTGCAGCATTTTTCAGTTGCGGATCTGTGCTGCCTTTTGCGGTCGGGGATCTGTGCAGCATTTTACACGGGGATCTGTGCACCATTTTTCAGTGAGATATTTGTGCAGCATTTTTCAGTTGGCGATCAGAGGTTGTTTTTTCAGTTGGGCGATCTGTGCAGCATTTTTCAGTGTGTGATCTTTGCGTTGTTTTTCAGTGGGGTGTTCTGTGCAGCATTTTTCAGTGAGGGATCTGTGCAGCATTTTTCATTGGGGGATATGTGTGGTTTTTTAGTGGGGGGATGTGTGCAGCATTTTTCAGTGGGGGGTATGTGCAGCATTTTTCAGTGGGGGATCTGTGCAGCATTTTTCAGTGAGGAATCTATGCAGCATTTTTCATTGAGCGATCTGTGCAGTCTTTATCAGCGAGGGATCTGTGTGGCCATTTGCCGTCGGGGATCTGTGCTGCATTTTTCAGTTGGGGATCTGTGCTGCATTTTTAATGAGGGATCTGTGCAGCATTTTTCAGTGAGGGATCTGTGCTGCATTTTTCAATGAGGGATCTGTGCAGCAATTTTCAGTGACGGATCTGTGCAGCATTTTTAATGAGGGATCTGTGCTGCATTTTTTAATGAGGGATCTGTGCAGCAATTTTCAATGAGGGATCTGTGCAGCATTTTTAATGAGGGATCTGTGCGGCATTTTTCTGTCGACGATCTGTGCGGCATTTTTCAGTGCGGTTTCTGTCTGTCATTTTCAGTGGGGGATCTGTGCAGCATTTTACAGTGACAGATCTGAGCAGCATTTTCAGTGGGGGATCTGTGCGGTATTTTTTAGCACGGGATCTGTGCAGCATTTTTCAGTGAGTAATCTTTGCATTGTTTTTCAGTGGGGTAATCTGTGCAGCATTTTTCAGTGAGGGATCGGTACGGTGTTTTACAGTGAGGGATCTGTGCCGCATTTTTCAATGAGGGATCTGTGGGGCTTTCTTCAGTCGTCGATCTGTGTAGCATTTTTCAGTGGGGGATCTGTGCGGCATTTTTCAGTTGGTGATCTGTGCAGCATTTTTCAGTTGGAATCTGTGCTGTATTTTTCAGTGGGGTGATCTCTGCAGCATTTTTCAGTGAGGGATCAGTACGGTGTTTTACAGTGGGGGATCTGTGCAGCATTTTTCAGTGGGGGATCTGTGCGGCATTTTTCAGTGACGTATCTGTGCCGCATTTTTAAATGAGGGATCTGTGCGGCCTTCTTCAGTCGTCGATCTGTGCAGCATTTTTCAATGGGGGATCTTTGCGGCATTTTTCAGTGAGGAATCTATGCGGCATTTTTCATTGATTGATCTGTGCGCTGTTTTTCAGTGAGGGATCTGTGCAGCATTTTTCAGTTGGGGATCTGTGCAGCATTTTTCAATGAGGGATCTGTGCAGCAATTTTCAGTGGGGGATCTGTGTGGCATTTTAATGAGGGATCTGTGCGGCATTTTACCGTGGGGGATCGGTGCTGCATTTTTCAGTTTGGGGATGTGTGCAGCATTTTTCAGTGGATGATCTGTGCAGCATTTTTCATGGTGGGATCTTGCGGCCTTTTTCAGTGGGGGATCTGTGCAACATTTTTCAGTGGGGGATCTGTCCAGCATTTTTCAGTGAGGGACTGTGCAGCATTTTTCAGTGGGGTTCTGTGCAGCATTTTTCAGTGGGGGATCTGTGCTGCCTTTTACCGTGGGGAATCTGTGCAGCATTTTTCCGTTAGGGATCTGTGCAGCATTTTCCAGTTTGGATTCCGTGCAGTATTATTCAGTGGGAGGTCTGTGCGTTATTTTTCATTGAGGGATCTGTGCAGCATTTTTCAGTGTGGGATCTGTGCAGCATTTTTCAGTGGTGGATCTGTGCAGCATTTTTCAGTGGGGAATCATGCAGCATTTTTCAATGAGGGACAGTGCAGCATTTTTCAGTGGGGGATCTGTGCGGCCTTTTTCAGTGGGGATCAGTGCAGCCTTTTTCATTGGGGGATCTGTTCGGTATTCTTCAGTGGATAATCGGTGTGGCATTTTTTTCATTGGGGAATCTGTGCAGCATTTCTAATTGGGGATTTGTGCAGTATTTTTCAGTAGAGGATATGTGCAGCATTTTTCAGTTGGTTTTCTGTTCTGCATTTTTCAGGGGGGGATCTGTGCATCATTTTTCAGTGAGGTATCTGCATCATTTTTCAGTGGGGGATCTGTGCAGCATTTTTCAGTGAGGTATCTGCAGCATTTTTCAGTGGGGGATCTGTGTAGCATTTTTCAATGGTGGATCTGTGCTGCCTTTTAATGTGGGGTATCTGTGCAGCATTTTAAAGTGGGGGATCTGTGCAGCATTTTTCATTGAGGGATCTGTGCAGCATTTTTCAGTGGGGGATCTGTGCTGCCTTTTACTGTGGGGGATCTATGCAACATTTTACAGTGGAGAATCTGTGCGGCATTTTTCAGGGAGTTATTTGTGCAGCATTTATCAGTTGGGGATCAGAGGAGAATTTTTCAGTTGGGCGATGTGTGCAGCATTTTTCAGTGGGCGATCTGTGCAGCATTTTTCAGTGGGCGATCTGTGCATCATTTTTCAGTGAGGGATCTGTGCAGCATGTTTCAGTGGGGGATCTGTGCAGCATTTTTCAGTGAGGCATCAGTGCAGCATTTTTCAGTGAGGCGATCTGTGGAGCATTTTTCAGTGGGCGATCTGTGCAGCATGTTTCAGTGAGGGATCTGTGCAGCATTTTTCAGTGAGGCATCCATGCATCATTTTTCAGTGAGGCCATCTGTGGAGCATTTTTCTCTGGGGGATCAGTGCAGCATTTTTCAGAGAGCAATCTGTGCAGCATTTTTCACTGAGCGATCTGTGCAGCAGTTTCAGTTTCGGATCTGTGCAGCCTTTTTCTGTCGGGGATCTGTGCAGCATTTTTCAGTGGGCAATCTGTGCGGCATTTTTCAATGAGGGACTGTGCAGCATTTTTCAGTGGGGGATCTGTGAGGCCTTCTTCAGTGGGGGTCAGTGCAGCATTTTTCAGTGAGCGATTATGCACCATTTTTCAGTGGGGAATCTGTGCGGCATTTTTCAATGAGGGACTGTGCAGCATTTTTCAGTGGAGGGATCTGTGCGGCATTTTTCACTGAGTGATCTGTGTGCTGTTTTTCAGTGGTGGATCTGTGTAGCATTTTTCAGTGGGGGATCTGTGCTGCCTTTTACTGTGGAGGATCTGTGCAGCATTTTACAGTGGGGGATCTGTGCGGCATTTTTCAGTGTGGGATCTGTGCAGCATTTTTCAGTGGGGGATCTGTGCAGCATTTTTCAGTGCGGGATCTGTGCTGCCTTTTGCGGTGGGGGATCTGTGCAGCATTTTTCAGAGAGCAATCTGTGCAGCATTTTTCAGTGAGCGATCTGTGTAGCAGTTTCAGTTTCGGATCTGTGCAGCCTTTTTCAGAGGGGGATCTATGCACATTTTTCAGTGAGAGATCTGGGCAGCATTGTTCAGTGAAGGATCTTTGCTGCATTTTTCAGTGGGGGCTCGGTGCAGCATTTTTTACTTGGGGGATCTGTGCAGCATGTTTCAGTGCGGGATTTGTGTAGCATTTTTCAATGGTGGATATGTGCCGCATTTTCAGTGGGGGATCTGACCAGCTTTTTTCAGTGGGGGCTCGGTGCAGCATTTTTTACTTGGGGGATCTGTGCAGCATTTTTCAATGGTGGATATGTGCCGCATTTTCAGTGGGGGATCTGACCAGCTTTTTTCAGTGGGGGCTCTGTGCGGCATTTTTCAGTGGGGGATCTGTGCAGCATTTTTCAGTGGGTGATCTGTGCAGCATTTTTCAGTGAGGGATCTGTGTGACCTTTTACTGTGGGGGATCTGTGCAGCATTTTACAGTGGGGAATCTGTTCAGCATTTTTCAGTTGGGGATCTGTGCGGCAATTTTCTGTGGGGGATCTGTGCGGCAATTTTCTGTGGGGGATCTGTGCAGCATTTTTCAGTGAGCCATCTGTGCGGCATTTATCAGAGGGGGATTTGTGCTGCATTTTTCAGTGGGGGATTTGTGCAGCACTTTTCAGTGGGGGATCTGTTCGTCATTTTTCAGTAGTAGATCGGCGTGGCATTTTTGATTGAGGGTTCTATTCAGCATTTTTCAGGGGGCGGTCTGTGCAGCATTTTTCAGTGGGGGAATTGTGCGGCATTTTTCTGTGGCGTTTCTGTGCGGTATTTTTCACTGAGTGACTGTGCAGCCTTTTTCAGTGGGGTAACTGAGCAGCAATTTTCAGTGGGGGATCTGTGCAGCATTTTTCAGTGGGGTATCTGTGCAGCTTATTTCAGTGGGGGATCTGAATGGCAATTTTAAGTGGGGGATCTATGCTGCTTTTTTCAGTGGGGAATCTGTGTGGCATTTTTCAAAGGGGAATTTGTGCGGCATTATTCAATGTGGGAATGTGCACCATTTCTCAGTGGGGGATGTGTGCGGCCTTTTACAGTGGGTGTTGGTGCGGCATTTTTCAGGGAGGGATCTGTGCAGTATTTCTCAGTGGGGGATCTATGCAGTTTTTTCAGTGAGGGATTCGTGCATCATTTTTCTATGGGGGATCTGTGCAGCATTTTTCAGTGGGGGATCTGTTCTGTATTTTTCAGTGGATAATCGGTGCGGCATTTTTTTTCTTTGGGGGATCTGTGCAGCATTTCTCAGTAGGGGATATGTGCAGCATTATTCAGTGGGGTTTCTGTCCAGCATTTTTCAGTGGGGGATCTGTGCAGCATTTTTCAGTTGGGGATCTGTGCGGCATTTTTCTGTGGGAGATCTGTGCAGCATTTTTTAGTGGGATATGTGTGCAGATTTTTCCAGTGGGTGATCTGTGCAGCATTTTTCAGTGGGGGAACTGTGCCGCATTTTAAAGTGTGGGATCTGTTCAGCATTTTTCACTTGTGGATCTCTGCAGCAGTTTTAGTGTGGGATCTGTGCAGTATTTTTCAGTGAGCGATCTGTGCCGCAGTTTCAGTTTGGGATTTGTGTGGCTTTTTTCAGTGGGGGATCTGTGCAGCATTTTTAAGGGAGCGATCTGGGCAGCATTTTTCAGTGAATGATCTGTGCTGCATTTTTCAGTGGGGGATCTTCGCAGCATTTTTCAGTGAGGAATCTGTGCAGCATTTTTCAGTGAGATATCTGTGCAGCGTTTATCAGTTGGGCATCAGAGGAGCATTTTTCACCGAGTGATCAGTGCAGCATTTTTCAGGGGGTGATCTGTGTGGTCTTTTTCAGTGGGTGATCTGTGCACCATTTTTCAGTGGGGGATCTGTGCGGCATTTTTCAGTGAGGGACTGTGCAGCATTTTTCAGTAGGGGATCTGTGCAGCATTTTTCAGTGGGGGATCTGTGCAGCATTTTTCAGTGGGTGATCTGTGCGGCATTTTTCAGTGAGGGATCTGTGCAGCATTTTTCAGTGAGGGATCCGTGCATCATTTTTCAGTGAGAGATCTGTGCAGCATTTTTCAGTGAAGGATCCTTGCATCATTTTTCAGTTGGGGATCTGTGCAGCATTTTTTAGTGGGGGATCTCTGCGACATTTTTCAGTTAGGGATCTGTGCAACATTTTTCAGTGAGTTATCTGTGCATCATATTTTTAATCAGAGGTCTGTACAACATTTTTCAGTGAGGAATCTGTGCAGCAGTTTCAGTGTGGGATCTGTGCAGCATTTTTCTGTGCGGGATCTGTGCTGCCTTTTGCGGTGGGGGATCTGTGCAGCATTTTTCAGAGAGCAATCTGTGCAGCATTTTTCAGTGAGCGATCTGTGCAGCATTTTTCAGTGGGCGATCTGTGCAGCATGTTTCAGTGGGGGATCTGTGCTGCATTTTTCAGTGAGGCATCCGTGCATCATTTTTCAGTGAGGCGATCTGTGGAGCATTTTTCTCTGGGGGATCAGTGCAGCATTTTTCAGAGAGCAATCTGTGCAGCATTTTTCAATGAGCGATCTGTGCAGCAGTTTCAGTTTCGGATCTGTGCAGCCTTTTTCAGAGGGGGATCTATGCACATTTTTCAGTGAGAGATCTGGGCAGCATTGTTCAGTGAAGGATCTTTGCTGCGTTTTTCAGTGGGGGATCGGTGCTGCATTTTGTACTTGGGGGATCTGTGCAGCATGTTTCAGTGCGGGATTTGTGCAGCATTTTTCAATGGTCGATATGTGCCGCATTTTCAGTGGGGGATCTGACCAGCTTTTTTCAGTGGGGGCTCGGTGCGGCATTTTTCAGTGGGGGATCTGTGCAGCATTTTTCAGTGGGGGATCTGTGCAGCATTTTTCAGTGGGATTCTGTGCAGCATTTTTCAGTGAGAGATCTGTGCTGCCTTTTACTGTGGGGGATCTGTGCAGCATTTTTCAGTGAGATATTTGTGCAGCATTTTTCAGTTGGGAATCAGTGGAGCATTTTTCAGTTGGGCGATCTGTGCAGCATTTTTCAGTGGGGGACCAGTGCAGCATTTTTCAGTGGGGGATCTGTGCAGCATTTTTCAGTGAGTGATCTGTGCAGCATTTTTCAGTGAGGAATCTATGCAGCATTTTTCAGTGGGGAATCTGAGCAGCAGTTTTCAGTGGGGGATCTGTTTGGTATTTTTCAGTGGATAATCGGTGCGGCATTTTTTTCATTGGGGAATCTGTGCAGCATTTCTAATTGGGGATTTGTGCAGCATTTTTCAGTAGAGGATATGTGCAGCATTTTTCAGGTGTTTTCTGTGCAGCAGTTTTCTGTGTGGGACCTGTCCAGCATTTTTCAGTGGGGAATCTGTGCGGCATTTTTCAGTGTGGGACCTGTGGAGCATTTTTCAGTGGGGAATCTGAACAGCAATTTTAAGTGGGGGCTGTATGCTGCTTTTTTCAGTGGGGAATCTGTGCGGTATTTTTCAGTGGGGAATCTGTGCGGCCTTTTTCAGTGGGGAATCTGTGCAGCCTTTTTCAGTGGGGGTGGTTGCAGCATTTTTTAGTGAGCGATCTGTGCAGCATTTTTCAGTGGGGAATCTGTGCGGCATTTTTCAATGAGGGACTGTACAGCATTTTTCAGTTGTGGATCTGTGCGGCCTTTTTCAGTGGGGATCAGTGCAGCATTTTTCATTGGGTGATGTGTTCGGTATTTTTCAGTGGATAAGCGGTGCGGCATTTTTTTCATTGGGGAATCTGTGCAGCATTTCTAATTGGGGATTTGTGCAGCATTTTTCAGTAGAGGATATGTGCAGCATTTTTCAGTTGGTTTTCTGTTCAGCATTTTTCAGGGGGTATCTGTGCAGCATTTTTCAGTGGGGGATCTGTGCCGCAGTTTCAGTTTGTGATCTGTGTGGCCTTTTTCAGTGGGGACTATGTGCAGCATCTTTAAGTGAGCCATCTGGGCAGCATTTTTCAGTGGGGGATCTGTGCTGCATTTTCAATTGGGGATCTGTGCACATTTTTCAGTGGGGAATCATGCGGCATTTTTCATTGAGGGACAGTGCAGCATTTTTCAGTGGGGGATCTGTGCGGCCTTTTTCAGTGGGGATCAGTGCGGCCTTTTTCATTGGGGGATCTGTTCGGTATTCTTCAGTGGATGATCGGTGTGGCATTTTTTTCATTGGGGAATCTGTGCAGCATTTCTAATTGGGGATTTGTGCAGTATTTTTCAGTAGAGGATATGTGCAGCATTTTTCAGTTGGTTTTCTGTTCTGCATTTTTCAGGGGGGGATCTGTGCATCATTTTTCAGTGAGGTATCTGCATCATTTTTCAGTGGGGGATCTGTGCAGCATTTTTCAGTGAGGTATCTGCAGCATTTTTCAGTGGGGGATCTGTGTAGCATTTTTCAATGGTGGATCTGTGCTGCCTTTTAATGTGGGGTATCTGTGCAGCATTTTAAAGTGGGGGATCTGTGCAGCATTTTTCATTGAGGGATCTGTGCAGCATTTTTCAGTGGGGGATCTGTGCTGCCTTTTACTGTGGGGGATCTATGCAACATTTTACAGTGGAGAATCTGTGCGGCATTTTTCAGGGAGATATTTGTGCAGCATTTATCAGTTGGGGATCAGAGGAGCATTTTTCAGTTGGGCGATGTGTGCAGCATTTTTCAGTGGGCGATCTGTGCAGCATTTTTCAGTGGGCGATCTGTGCAGCATGTTTCAGTGAGTGATCTGTGCAGCATTTTTCAGTGAGGGATCTGTGCTGCATTTTTCAGTGAGGCATCCGTGCAGCATTTTTCAGTGAGGGATCTGTGGAGCATTTTTCAGTGAGGGATCTGTGCAGCATTTTTCAGTGGGCGATCTGTGCAGCATTTTTCAGTGGGCGATCTGTGCAGCATTTTTCAGTGGGCGATCTGTGCAGCATTTTTCAGTGGGCGATCTGTGCAGCATTTTTCAGTGGGGGATCTGTGAGGCCTTCTTCAGTGGGGGTCAGTGCAGCATTTTTCAGTGAGCGATCATGCACCATTTTTCAGTGGGGAATCTGTGCGGCATTTTTCAGTGAGATATCTGTGCAGCATTTTTCAGTTGGTAATCAGAGGAACATTTTTCAGTAGAGGATATGTGCAACATTTTTCAGTGGGGATTCTGTCCAGCATTTTTCAGAGGGGGATCTGTGCGGCATTTTTCAGTGAGCGATCTGTGCAGCATTTTTCAGTGGGGAATCTGTGCGGCATTTTTTAGTGAGCGATCTGTGCAGCATTTTTCAGTGGGGAATCTGTGCTGCCTTTTACTGTGGGCGATCTGTGCAGCATTTTTCAGTGTGGGATTTGTGCAGCATTTATCAGTTGGGGATCAGAGGAGCATTTTTCAGTTGGGCGATCTGTGCAGCATTTTTCAGTGTGGGATCTGTGCAGCATTTTTCAGTGGTGGATCTGTGCAGCATTTTTCGGTGGGGAATCATGCGGCATTTTTCAGTGGGGATCAGTGCAGCTTTTTTCATTGGGGGATTTGTTCGGTATTCTTCAGTGGATAATCGGTGTGGCATTTTTTTCATTGGGGAATCTGTGCAGCATTTCTAATTGGGGATTTGTGCAGCATTTTTCAGTAGAGGATATGTGCAGCATTTTTCAGTTGGTTTTCTGTTCCGCATTTTTCAGGGGGGGATCTGTGCAGCATTTTTCAGTGAGGTATCTGCAGCATTTTTCAGTGGGGGATCTGTGTAGCATTTTTCAATGGTGGATCTGTGCCGCCTTTTAATGTGGGGTATCTGTGCAGCATTTTAAAGTGGGGGATCTGTGCGGCATTTTTCAGTGAGGGATCTGTGCAGCATTTTTCAGTGAGGGATCTGTGTAACATTTTTCAGAGGCGGATCTGTGCGGCATTTTTCAGTGAGGGATCTGTGCAGAATTTTTCAGTGGGGGATCTGTGCTGCCTTTTACTGTGGGGGATCTATGCAACATTTTACAGTGGAGAATCGGTGCGGCATTTTTCAGGGAGATATTTGTGCAGCATTTATCAGTTGGGGATCAGAGGAGCATTTTTCAGTTGGGCGATCTGTGCAGCATTTTTCAGTGGGTGATCTGTGCAGCATTTTTCAGTGGGCGATTTGTGCAGCATGTTTCAGTGGGGGATCTGTGGAGCATTTTTCAGTGAGGCATCAGTGCAGCATTTTTCAGTGAGGGATCTGTGGAGCATTTTCTCTGGGGGATCAGTGCAGCATTTTTCAGAGAGCAATCTGTGCAGCATTTTTCACTGAGCGATCTGTGCAGCAGTTTCAGTTTCGGATCTGTGCAGCATTTTTCTGTCAGGGATCTGTGCAGCATTTGTCAGTGGGCAATCTGTGCGGCATTTTTCAATGAGGGACTGTGCAGCATTTTTCAGTGGAGGATCTGTGAGGCCTTCTTCAGTGGGGGTCGGTGCAGCATTTTTCAGTGAGCGATCATGCACCATTTTTCAGTGGGGAATCTGTGCGGCATTTTTCAATGAGGGACTGTGCAGCATTTTTCAGTGGAGGGATCTGTGTGGCATTTTTCACTGAGTGATCTGTGTGCTGTTTTTCAGTGGTGGATCTGTGTAGCATTTTTCAGTGGGGGATCTGTGCAGCATTTTTCAGTGAGTTATCTGTTTAACATTTTTCAGTCGGAGATCTGTGCAGCATTTTTCAGTGGGGTATCTGTGCGGCATTTTTCAGTGGGGGATCTGTGCAGCATTTTTCTGTGGGGGATCTGTGCAGCATTTTTCAGTGGGGGATCTGTGCAGCATTTTTCAGTGGGGGGATCTGTGCAGCATTTTTCAGTTTGGGATCTGTGCAGCATTTTTCAGTGCGGGATCTGTGCTGCCTTTTGCGGTGGGGGATCTGTGCAGCATTTTACACAGGGGGATCTGTGCGCTATTTTTCAGTGAGATATCTGTGCAGCATTTTTCAGTGGGCGATCTGTGCAGCATTTTTCAGTGGGCGATCTGTGCAGCATTTTTCAGTGAGGCATCCGTGCATCATTTTTCAGTGAGGCGATCTGTGGAGCATTTTTCTCTGGGGGATCAGTGCAGCATTTTTCAGAGAGCTATCTGTGCAGCATTTTTCAGTGAGCGATCTGTGCAGCAGTTTCAGTTTCGGATCTGTGCAGCCTTTTTCAGAGGGGGATCTATGTACATTTTTCAGTGAGAGATCTGGGCAGCATTGTTCAGTGAAGGATCTTTGCTGCATTTTTCAGTGGGGGATCGGTGCTGCATTTTGTACTTGGGGGATCTGTGCAGCATGTTTCAGTGCGGGATTTGTGCAGCATTTTTCAATGGTCGATATGTGCCGCATTTTCAGTGGGGGATCTGACCAGCTTTTTTCAGTGGGGGCTCTGGACGGCATTTTTCAGTGGGGGATCTGTGCAGCATTTTTCAGTGGGATTCTGTGCAGCATTTTTCAGTGAGAGATCTGTGCTGCCTTTTACTGTGGGGGATCTGTGCAGCATTTTTCAGTGAGATATTTGTGCAGCATTTTTCAGTTGGGAATCAGTGGAGCATTTTTCAGTTGGGCGATCTGTGCAGCATTTTTCAGTGTGGGACCAGTGCAGCATTTTTCAGTGGGGGATCTGTGCAGCATTTTTCAGTGAGTGATCTGTGCAGCATTTTTCAGTGAGGAATCTATGCAGCATTTTTCAGTGGGGAATCTGAGCAGCAGTTTTCAGTGGGGGATCTGTTTGGTATTTTTCAGTGGATAATCGGTGCGGCATTTTTTTCATTGGGGAATCTGTGCAGCATTTCTAATTGGGGATTTGTGCAGCATTTTTCAGTAGAGGATATGTGCAGCATTTTTCAGGTGTTTTCTGTGCAGCAGTTTTCTGTGTGGGACCTGTCCAGCATTTTTCAGTGGGGAATCTGAGCAGCAGTTTTCAGTGGGGGATCTGTGCGGCATTTTTCAGTGTGGGACCTGTGGAGCATTTTTCAGTGGGGAATCTGAACAGCAATTTTAAGTGGGGGCTGTATGCTGCTTTTTTCAGTGGGGAATCTGTGCGGTATTTTTCAGTGGGGAATCTGTGCGGCCTTTTTCAGTGGGGAATCTGTGCAGCCTTTTTCAGTGGGGGTGGTTGCAGCATTTTTCAGTGAGCGATCTGTGCAGCATTTTTCAGTGGGGAATCTGTGAGGCATTTTTCAATGAGGGACTGTACAGCATTTTTCAGTTGTGGATCTGTGCGGCCTTTTACAGTGGGGATCAGTGCAGCATTTTTCATTGGGTGATGTGTTCGGTATTTTTCAGTGGATAAGCGGTGCGGCATTTTTTTCATTGGGGAATCTGTGCAGCATTTCTAATTGGGGATTTGTGCAGTATTTTTCAGTAGAGGATATGTGCAGCATTTTTCAGTTGGTTTTCTGTTCTGCATTTTTCAGGGGGGGATCTGTGCGGCATTTTTCAGTGAGGGATCTATGCAGCATTTTTCAGTGAACGATCTGGGCAGCATTTTAAAGTGGGGGATCTGTGCAGCATTTTTAAGTGGGGGATCTGTGCAGCATTTTTGAGTGAGCGATCTGTGCAGCATTTTTCAGTGGGGGATCTGTGCAGCATTTTTTAGTGGGGGATCTGTGCAGCATTTTTCAGTGTGGGATCTGTGCGGCATTTTTCAGTGGGGGATCTGTGCAGCATTTTTCAGTGGGGAATCATGTGGCATTTTTCAATGAGGGACAGTGCAGCATTTTTCAGTGGGGGATCTGTGCGGCCTTTTTCAGTGGGGATCAGTGCAGCCTTTTTCATTGGGGGATCTGTTCGGTATTTTTCAGTGGATAATCGGTGTGGCATTTTTTTCATTGGGGAATCTGTGCAGCATTTCTAATTGGGGATTTGTGCAGTATTTTTCAGTAGAGGATATGTGCAGCATTTTTCAGTTGGTTTTCTGTTCAGCATTTTTCAGGGGGGGATCTGTACAGCATTTTTCAGTGGGGGATCTGTGCAGCATTTTTCAGTGAGGTATCTATGCAGCATTTTTCAGTGGGGGATCTGTGTAGCATTTTTCAATGGTGGATCTGTGCTGCCTTTTAATGTGGGGTATCTGTGCAGCATTTTAAAGTGGGGGATCTGTGCGGCATTTTTCAGTGAGGGATCTGTGCAGCATTTTTCAGTGAGGGATCTGTGTAACATTTTTCAGAGGCGGATCTGTGCGGCATTTTTCAGTGGGGGATCTGTGCTGCCTTTTACTGTGGGGGATCTATGCAACATTTTACAGTGGAGAATCTGTGCGGCATTTTTCAGAGAGATATTTGTGCAGCATTTATCATTTGGGGATCAGAGGAGCATTTTTCAGTTGGGCGATCTGTGCAGCATTTTTCAGTGGGCGATCTGTGCAGCATTTTTCTGTGGGCGATCTGTGCAGCATTTTTCAGTGGGCGATCTGTGCAGCATTTTTCAGTGGGCGATCTGTGCAGCATTTTTCAGTGGGCGATCTGTGCAGCATGTTTCAGTGAGGGATCTGTGGAGCATTTTCTCTGGGGGATCCGTGCAGCATTTTTCAGAGAGCAATCTGTGCAGCATTTTTCACTGAGCGATCTGTGCAGCAGTTTCAGTTTCGGATCTGTGCAGCATTTTTCTGTCAGGGATCTGTGCAGCATTTGTCAGTGGGCAATCTGTGCGGCATTTTTCAATGAGGGACTGTGCAGCATTTTTCAGTGGGGGATCTGTGAGGCCTTCTTCAGTGGGGGTCAGTGCAGCATTTTTCAGTGAGCGATCATGCACCATTTTTCAGTGGGGAATCTGTGCGGCATTTTTCAATGAGGGACTGTGCAGCATTTTTCAGTGGAGGGATCTGTGTGGCATTTTTCACTGAGTGATCTGTGTGCTGTTTTTCAGTGGTGGATCTGTGTAGCATTTTTCAGTGGGGGATCTGTGCTGCCTTTTACTGTGAAGGATCTGTGCAACATTTTACAGTGGGGGATCTGTGCAGCATTTTACAGTGGGGGATCTGTGCGGCATTTTTCAGTGAGTTATCTGTTTAACATTTTTCAGTCGGAGATCTGTGCAGCATTTTTCAGTGGGGTATCTGTGCGGCATTTTTCAGTGGGGGATCTGTGCAGCATTTTTCAGTGGGGGATCTGTGCAGCACTTTTCAGTGCGGGATCTGTGCAGCATTTTTCAGTGGGGGATCTGTGCAGCATTTTTCAGTGGGGGATCTGTGCAGCATTTTTCAGTGGGGGATCTGTGCAGCATTTTTCAGTGGGGGATCTGCGCAGCATTTTACAGTGGGGGATCTGTGCAGCATTTTTCAGTGGGGGATCTGTGCAGCATTTTTCAGTGGGGGATCTGTGTGGCATTTTTCTGTGCGGGATCTGTGCTGCCTTTTGCGGTGGGGGATCTGTGCAGCATTTTACACAGGGGGATCTGTGCGCCATTTTTCAGTGAGATATTTGTGCAGCATTTTTCAGTTGGGGATCAGAGGTTGTTTTTTCAGTTGGGCGAACTGTGCAGCATTTTTCAGTGGGCGATCTGTGCAGCATGTTTCAGTGGGGGATCTGTGCAGCATGTTTCAGTGAGGGATCTGTGCAGCATTTTTCAGTGAGGGATCTGTGCAGCATTTTTCAGTGGGCGATCTGTGCAGCATGTTTCAGTGGGGGATCTGTGCAGCATGTTTCAGTGAGGGATCTGTGCAGCATTTTTCAGTGAGGCATCCGTGCATCATTTTTCAGTGAGGCGATCTGTGCAGCAGTTTCAGTTTCGGATCTGTGCAGCCTTTTTCAGAGGGGGATCTATGTACATTTTTCAGTGAGAGATCTGGGCAGCATTGTTCAGTGAAGGATCTTTGCTGCATTTTTCAGTGGGGGATCGGTGCTGCATTTTGTACTTGGGGGATCTGTGCAGCATGTTTCAGTGCGGGATTTGTGCAGCATTTTTCAATGGTCGATATGTGCCGCATTTTCAGTGGGGGATCTGACCAGCTTTTTTCAGTGGGGGCTCTGGACGGCATTTTTCAGTGGGGGATCTGTGCAGCATTTTTCAGTGGGATTCTGTGCAGCATTTTTCAGTGAGAGATCTGTGCTGCCTTTTACTGTGGGGGATCTGTGCAGCATTTTTCAGTGAGATATTTGTGCAGCATTTTTCAGTTGGGAATCAGTGGAGCATTTTTCAGTTGGGCGATCTGTGCAGCATTTTTCAGTGTGGGACCAGTGCAGCATTTTTCAGTGGGGGATCTGTGCAGCATTTTTCAGTGAGTGATCTGTGCAGCATTTTTCAGTGAGGAATCTATGCAGCATTTTTCAGTGGGGAATCTGAGCAGCAGTTTTCAGTGGGGGATCTGTTTGGTATTTTTCAGTGGATAATCGGTGCGGCATTTTTTTCATTGGGGAATCTGTGCAGCATTTCTAATTGGGGATTTGTGCAGCATTTTTCAGTAGAGGATATGTGCAGCATTTTTCAGGTGTTTTCTGTGCAGCAGTTTTCTGTGTGGGACCTGTCCAGCATTTTTCAGTGGGGAATCTGAGCAGCAGTTTTCAGTGGGGGATCTGTGCGGCATTTTTCAGTGTGGGACCTGTGGAGCATTTTTCAGTGGGGAATCTGAACAGCAATTTTAAGTGGGGGCTGTATGCTGCTTTTTTCAGTGGGGAATCTGTGCGGTATTTTTCAGTGGGGAATCTGTGCGGCCTTTTTCAGTGGGGAATCTGTGCAGCCTTTTTCAGTGGGGGTGGTTGCAGCATTTTTCAGTGAGCGATCTGTGCAGCATTTTTCAGTGGGGAATCTGTGAGGCATTTTTCAATGAGGGACTGTACAGCATTTTTCAGTTGTGGATCTGTGCGGCCTTTTACAGTGGGGATCAGTGCAGCATTTTTCATTGGGTGATGTGTTCGGTATTTTTCAGTGGATAAGCGGTGCGGCATTTTTTTCATTGGGGAATCTGTGCAGCATTTTTCAGTGGGGGATCTGTGCAGCACTTTTCAGTGGGGGATCTGTGCGGCATTTTTCAGTGAGGGATCTATGCAGCATTTTTCAGTGAACGATCTGGGCAGCATTTTAAAGTGGGGGATCTGTGCAGCATTTTTAAGTGGGGGATCTGTGCAGCATTTTTGAGTGAGCGATCTGTGCAGCATTTTTGAGTGAGCGATCTGTGCAGCATTTTTCAGTGGGGGATCTGTGCAGCATTTTTTAGTGGGGGATCTGTGCAGCATTTTTCAGTGGGGGATCTGTGCAGCATTTTTTAGTGGGGGATCTGTGCAGCATTTTTCAGTGTGGGATCTGTGCGGCATTTTTCAGTGGGTGATCTGTGCAGCATTTTTGAGTGAGCGATCTGTGCAGCATTTTTCAGTGGGGGATCTGTGCAGCATTTTTTAGTGGGGGATCTGTGCAGCATTTTTCAGTGTGGGATCTGTGCGGCATTTTTCAGTGGGGGATCTGTGCAGCATTTTTCAGTGGGGAATCATGTGGCATTTTTCAATGAGGGACAGTGCAGCATTTTTCAGTGGGGGATCTGTGCGGCCTTTTTCAGTGGGGATCAGTGCAGCCTTTTTCATTGGGGGATCTGTTCGGTATTCTTCAGTGGATAATCAGTGTGGCATTTTTTTCATTGGGGAATCTGTGCAGCATTTCTAATTGGGGATTTGTGCAGTATTTTTCAGTAGAGGATATGTGCAGCATTTTTCAGTTGGTTTTCTGTTCAGCATTTTTCAGGGGGGGATCTGTGCAGCACTTTTCAGTGAGGGATCTGTGCAGCACTTTTCAGTGGGGGATCTGCATCATTTTTCAGTGGGGGATCTGTGCAGCACTTTTCAGTGGGGGATCTGCATCATTTTTCAGTGGGGGATCTGTGTAGCATTTTTCAATGGTGGATCTGTGCTGCCTTTTAATGTGGGGTATCTGTGCAGCATTTTAAAGTGGGGGATCTGTGCGGCATTTTTCAGTGAGGGATCTGTGCAGCATTTTTCAGTGAGGGATCTGTGTAACATTTTTCAGAGGCGGATCTGTGCGGCATTTTTCAGTGGGGGATCTGTGCTGCCTTTTACTGTGGGGGATCTATGCAACATTTTACAGTGGAGAATCTGTGCGGCATTTTTCAGAGAGATATTTGTGCAGCATTTATCATTTGGGGATCAGAGGAGCATTTTTCAGTTGGGCGATCTGTGCAGCATTTTTCTGTGGGCGATCTGTGCAGCATTTTTCTGTGGGCGATCTGTGCAGCATTTTTCAGTGGGCGATCTGTGCAGCATTTTTCAGTGGGCGATCTGTGCAGCATGTTTCAGTGAGGGATCTGTGGAGCATTTTCTCTGGGGGATCCGTGCAGCATTTTTCAGAGAGCAATCTGTGCAGCATTTTTCACTGAGCGATCTGTGCAGCAGTTTCAGTTTCGGATCTGTGCAGCATTTTTCTGTCAGGGATCTGTGCAGCATTTGTCAGTGGGCAATCTGTGCGGCATTTTTCAATGAGGGACTGTGCAGCATTTTTCAGTGGGGGATCTGTGAGGCCTTCTTCAGTGGGGGTCAGTGCAGCATTTTTCAGTGAGCGATCATGCACCATTTTTCAGTGGGGAATCTGTGCGGCATTTTTCAATGAGGGACTGTGCAGCATTTTTCAGTGGAGGGATCTGTGTGGCATTTTTCACTGAGTGATCTGTGTGCTGTTTTTCAGTGGTGGATCTGTGTAGCATTTTTCAGTGGGGGATCTGTGCTGCCTTTTACTGTGAAGGATCTGTGCAACATTTTACAGTGGGGGATCTGTGCAGCATTTTACAGTGGGGGATCTGTGCGGCATTTTTCAGTGAGTTATCTGTTTAACATTTTTCAGTCGGAGATCTGTGCAGCATTTTTCAGTGGGGTATCTGTGCGGCATTTTTCAGTGGGGGATCTGTGCAGCATTTTTCAGTGGGGGATCTGTGCAGCATTTTTCAGTGCGGGATCTGTGCAGCATTTTTCAGTGGGGGATCTGTGCAGCATTTTTCAGTGGGGGATCTGTGCAGCATTTTTCAGTGGGGGATCTGTGCAGCATTTTTCAGTGGGGGATCTGCGCAGCATTTTACAGTGGGGGATCTGTGCAGCATTTTTCAGTGGGGGATCTGTGCAGCATTTTTCAGTGGGGGATCTGTGTGGCATTTTTCTGTGCGGGATCTGTGCTGCCTTTTGCGGTGGGGGATCTGTGCAGCATTTTACACAGGGGGATCTGTGCGCCATTTTTCAGTGAGATATTTGTGCAGCATTTTTCAGTTGGGGATCAGAGGTTGTTTTTTCAGTTGGGCGAACTGTGCAGCATTTTTCAGTGGGCGATCTGTGTAGCATTTTTCAGTGGGCGATCTGTGCAGCATGTTTCAGTGGGGGATCTGTGCAGCATTTTTCAGTGAGGCATCCGTGCATCATTTTTCAGTGAGGCGATCTGTGGAGCATTTTCTCTGGGGGATCAGTGCAGCATTTTTCAGAGAGCAATCTGTGCAGCATTTTTCAGTGAGCGATCTGTGCAGCAGTTTCAGTTTCGGATCTGTGCAGCCTTTTTCAGAGGGGGATCTGTGCACATTTTTCAGTGAGAGATCTGGGCAGCATTGTTCAGTGAAGGATCTTTGCTGCATTTTTCAGTGGGGGATCGGTGCTGCATTTTGTACTTGGGGGATCTGTGCAGCATGTTTCAGTGCGGGATTTGTGCAGCATTTTTCAATGGTCGATATGTGCCGCATTTTCAGTGGGGGATCTGACCAGCTTTTTTCAGTGGGGGCTCTGTGCGGCATTTTTCAGTGGGGGATCTGTGCAGCATTTTTCAGTGAGGGATCTGTGTGACCTTTTACTGTGGGGGATCTGTGCAACATTTTACAGTGGGGAATCTGTTCAGCATTTTTCAGTTGGGGATCTGTGCGGCAATTTTCTATGGGGGATCTGTGCAGCATTTTTCAGTGATGGATCTGTGCGGCATTTTTCAGTGAGCCATCTGTGCGGCATTTATCAGAGGGGATTTGTGCTGCATTTTTCAGTGGGGGATTTGTGCAGCACTTTTCAGTGGGGGATCTGTTCGTCATTTTTCAGTAGTAGATCGGCGCGGCATTTTTGATTGAGGGTTCTATTCAGCATTTTTCAGGGGGTGGTCTGTGCAGCATTTTTCAGTGGGGGAATTGTGCGGCATTTTTCTGTGGCGTTTCTGTGCGGTATTTTTCACTGAGTGACTGTGCAGCCTTTTTCAGTGGGGTAACTGAGCAGCAATTTTCAGTGGGCGATCGGTGTAGCATTTTTCAGTGGGGTATCTGTGCAGCTTATTTCAGTGGGGGATCTGAACGGCAATTTTAAGTGGGGGATCTATGCTGCTTTTTTCAGTGGGGAATCTGTGCGGCATTTTTCAAAGAGGAATTTGTGCGGCATTATTCAATGTGGGAATGTGCAGCATTTCTCAGTGGGGGATGTGTGCGGCCTTTTACAGTGTGTGTTGGTGCGGCATTTTTCAGGGAAGAATCTGTGCAGTATTTCTCAGTGGGGGATCTATGCAGTTTTTTCAGTGAGGGATCCGTGCATCATTTTTCTATGGGGGATCTGTGCAGCATTTTTCAGTGGGGGATCTGTTCTGTATTTTTCAGTGGATAATCGGTGCGGCATTTTTTTTCTTTGGGGGATCTGTGCAGCATTTCTCAGTGAGAGATCTGTGCAGCAATTTTCAGTGAGAGATCTGTGCAGCATTTTTCAGTGGGGGATCTGTGCAGCATTTTTCAGTGGGGGATTTGTGCAGCATTTTTCAGTGGGGGATATGTGCAGCATTTTACAGTGGGGGATCTGTGCAGCATTTTTCAGTGGGGGATTTGTGCAGCATTTTTCAGTGGGGGATCTGTGCAGCATTTTTCAGTGGGGGATTTGTGCAGCATTTTTCAGTGGGGGATCTGTGCAGCATTTTTCAGTGGGGATCTGTGCAGCATTTTTCAGGTGGGGATCTGTGCAGCATTTTTCAGGTGGGGATCTGTGCAGCATTTTTCAGGTGGGGATCTGTGCAGCATTTTTCAGTGGGGGATCTGTGCAGCATTTTTCAGGTGGGGATTTGTGCAGCATTTTTCAGTGGGGGATCTGTGCAGCATTTTTCAGGTGGGGATCTGTGCAGCATTTTTCAGGTGGGGATCTGTGCAGCATTTTTCAGGTGGGGATCTGTGCAGCATTTTTCAATGGGGAACCTGTGCGGCTTTATTCAACGTGGGAATGTGCAACATTTTTCAGTGCGGGATCTGTGCGGCCTTTTTCATTGGGGGTCGGTGCGGCATTTTTCAGTGAGAGATCTGTGCAGCATTTCTCAGTGGGTGATCAGTGCAGAATTTTTCAGTGGGGGATCTGTTCTGTATTTTTCAGTGGATAATCGGTGCGGCATTTTTTTCTTTGGGGGATCTGTGCCACATTTCTCAGTAGGGTATATGTGCAGCATTTTTCAGTGGGGTTTCTGTTCAGCATTTTTCAGTGGGGGATCTGTGCAGCATTATTCAGTGAGGGATCTGTGCAGCATTTTTCAGTGGCGAATCTGAGCAGCAGTTTTCAGTGGGGGATCTGTGCAGCATTTTTGTGGATAATCTGAGCAGCATTTTTCAGTGGAGTAACTGAGCTGCAATTTTCAGTGGGCGATCGGTGTAGCATTTTTCAGTGGGGTATCTGTGCAGCATTTTTCAGTGGGGGATCTGTGCGTCAATTTTAAGTGGGGGATCTATACTGCTTTTTTCAGTGGGGAATCTGTGTGGCATTTTTCAGTGGGGGATCTATGCAGCATTTTTCAGTGGGGAATCTGAGCAGCAGTTTTCAGTGGGGAATCTGTGCAGCATTTTTCAGTGAGGGATCTGTGCAGCATTTTTCAGTGGGGTATCTGTGCAGCATTTTTCAGTGGGGGATCTGTGCGTCAATTTTAAGTGGGGGATCTATACTGCTTTTTTCAGTGGGGAATCTGTGTGGCATTTTTCAGTGGGGGATCTATGCAGCATTTTTCAGTGGGGAATCTGAGCAGCAGTTTTCAGTGGGGAATCTGTGCGGTATTTTTCAGTGGGGGATCTGTGCAGCATTTTTCATTTGGGAATCTGTACGGCATTTTTCAATAAGGGACTGTGCAGCATTTTTCAGTGGGGGATCTGTGAGGCCTTTTTCAGTGGGGGTCAGTGCAGCATTTTTCAGTGAGCGATCTGTGCAGCATTTTTCAGTGGAGGGATCTGTGCGGCATTTTTCACTGAGTGATCTGTGTGCCGTTTTTCAGTGGTGGTTCTGTGTAGCATTTTTCAGTGGGGGATCTGTGCTGCCTTTTACTGTGGAGGATCTGTGCAGCATTTTACAGTGGGGGATCTGTGTGGCACGTTTCAGTGAGGGATCTGTGCAGCATTTTTCAGTGAGTTATCTGTGTAACATTATTCAGTGGGAGATCTGTGCGGCATTTTTCAGTGGGGGATCTGTGCGGCATTTTTCAGTGTGGGATCTGTGCAGCATTTTTCAGTGGGGGATCTGTGCAGCATTTTTCAGTGCGGGATCTGTGCTGCCTTTTTCAGAGAGGGATCTGTGCAGCATTTTTCATTGGGGGATATTTGTGGTTTTTTAGTGGGGGGATGTGTGCAGCATTGTTCAGTGGGGGGTATGTGCAGCATTTTTCAGTGGGGGATCTGTGCAGCATTTTTCAGTGAGGAATCTATGCGGCATTTTTCATTGAGCGATCTGTGCAGTCTTTTTCAGCGAGGGATCTGTGTGGCCTTTTACCGTGGGGGATCTGTGCTGCATTTTTCAGTTGGGGATCTGTGCAGCATTTTTCAGTGGATGATCTGTGCTGCATTTTTCTGTGGGGGATCTGTGTGACATTTTTCAGTTGGGGATCTGTGCAGCATTTTTCAGTGTAGAATCTATGCGTCATTTTTCATTGAGTGATCTGTGCGCTGTTTTTCAGTGGGGGATCTGAGCCGCATTTTTCGTTAGGAGATCTGTGCAGCAGTTTTCAGTGGGGGATCTGTGCTGCATTTTTCAATGAGGGATCTGTGCAGCAATTTTCAGTGACGGATCTGTGCAGCATTTTTAATGAGGGATCTGTGCTGCATTTTTCAATGAGGGATCTGTGCAGCAATTTTCAATGAGGGATCTGTGCAGCATTTTTAATGAGGGATCTGTGCGGCATTTTTCAGTCGACGATCTGTGCGGCATTTTTCAGTGCGGTGTCTGTCTGTCATTTTCAGTGGGGGATCTGTGCAGCATTTTACAGTGACAGATCTGAGCAGCATTTTCAGCGGGGGATCTGTGCGGTATTTTTTAGCACGGGATCTGTGCAGCATTTTTCAGTGAGTAATCTTTGCGTTGTTTTTCAGTGGGGTGATCTGTGCAGCATTTTTCAGTGAGGGATCGGTACGGTGTTTTACAGTGAGGGATCTGTGCCGCATTTTTCAATGAGGGATCTGTGTGGCTTTCTTCAGTTGTCGATCTGTGTAGCATTTTTCAGTTGGTGATCTGTGCAGCATTTTCAGTTGGTGATCTGTGCAGCATTTTTCAGTTGGAATCTGTGCTGTATTTTTCAGAGGGGTATCTGTGCGGCATTTTTCAGTGGGGGATTTGAGCAGCATTTTTCAGTGGGGAATCTGTGCAGTATTTTTAGGTGGGGAATCTGTGCAGTATATTTCAGTGGGCGGTCTGTCCATCATTTTTCAGTGAGTAATCTTTGCGTTGTTTTTCAGTGGGGTGATCTGTGCAGCATTTTTCAGTGAGGGATCAGTACGGTGTTTTACAGTGGGGAATCTGTGCAGCATTTTTCAGTGGGGGATCTGTGCGGCGTTTTTCAGTGGCGTATCTGTGCCGCATTTTTAAATGAGGGATCTGTGCGGCCTTCTTCAGTCGTCGATCTGTGCAGCATTTTTCAATGGGGGATCTTTGCAGCATTTTTCAGTGAGGAATCTATGCGGCATTTTTCATTGATTGATCTGTGCACTGTTTTTCAGTGAGGGATCTGTGCAGCATTTTTCAGTTGGGGATCTGTGCAGCATTTTTCAGTGGGGGATCTGTGTGGCATTTTTCAGTGGGGGATCTTTGCAGCATTTTTCAGCGGGGGATCTGTGCTGCATTTTTCAATGAGGGATCTGTGCGGCGTTTTTCAGTGACGTATCTGTGCCGCATTTTTAAATGAGGGATCTGTGCGGCCTTCTTCAATCGTCGATCTGTGCAGCATTTTTCAATGGGAGATCTTTGCGGCATTTTTCAGTGAGGAATCTATGCGGCATTTTTCATTGATTGATCTGTGCACTGTTTTTCAGTGAGGGATCTGTGCAGCATTTTTCAGTTGGGGATCTGTGCAGCATTTTTCAGTGGGGGATCTGTGTGGCATTTTTCAGTGGGGGATCTTTGCAGCATTTTTCAGCGGGGGATCTGTGCTGCATTTTTCAATGAGGGATCTGTGCAGCAATTTTCAGTGGGGGAGCTGTGTGGCATTTTTAATGAGGGATCTGTGCGGCATTTTACCGTGGGGGATCGGTGCTGCATTTTTCAGTTTGGGGATGTGTGCAGCATTTTTCAGTGGATGATCTGTGCAGCATTTTTCTGTGTGGGATCTGTGCAGCATTTTTCAGTGAAGAATCTATGCGGCATTTTTCATTGAGTGATCTGTGCAGTATTTTTCACGGAGGGATCTGTGCGGCCCTTTACCGTGGGGGATCTATGCAACATTTTTCAGTGGGGGATCTTTGCAGCATTTTTCAGCGGGGGATCTGTAATGCATTTTTCAATGAGGGATCTGTGCGGCATTTTTCATTGACTGATCTGTGCACTGTTTTTCAGTGGGGGATCTGTGCAGCATTTTTCAGTGGGGGATCTGTGTGGCATTTTTCAGTGGGGGATCTTTGCGGTATTTTTCAGCAGGGATCTGTTCTGCAATTTTCAATGAGGGATCTGTGCAGCATTTTTCAGTCGTCGATCTGTGCGGCATTTTTCAGTGTGGGATCTGTGCAGCATTTTACAGTGACAGGTCTGTGCAGCATTTTTCAGTGGGGGATCTGTGCAGCATTTTTCAGTGGGGGATCTGTGCAGCATTTTTCAGTGGGGGATCTGTGCAGCATTTTTCAGTGGGGGATCTGTGCAGCATTTTTCAATTATGGATCTGAGCAGCATCTTTCAGTGAGGGATCTGTGCGGCGTTTTTCAGTGGGGGATCTGTGCAGTATTTTTCAGTAAGGGATCTGTGCAGCATTTTTCAGTGGGGGATCTGTGCAGCATTATTCAGTAGGGGATCTGTGCAGCATTTTTCAGTGGGGGATCTGTGCAGCATTTTTCAGTAGGGGATCTGTGCAGCATTTTTCAGTGAGGGATCTGTGCAGCATTTTTCAATGAGGGATCGGTATGGTGTTTTACAGTGAGGGATCTGTGCAGCATTTTTCAGCGGGGGATCTGTGCAGCATTTTTCAGTGAGGGATCTGTGCAGCATTTTTCAGTGAGGGATCTGTGCAGCATTTTTCAGTGAGGGATCGGTATGGTGTTTTACAGTGAGGGATCTGTGCAGCATTTTTCAGCGGGGGATCTGTGCAGCATTTTTCAGTGGGGGCTCTGTGCGCCGTTTTTCAGTGGGGACCTGTGCAGCATTTTTAGTGAGGGATCTGTGCAGCATTTTTCAGTTGGGGATATGTGCAGCATTTTTCAGTGCGTTATCTGTGCAGCATTTTTCAGTGAGGGATCTGTGCAGCATTTTTCAGTGAGGAATATTTGCGGCATTTTCATTCAGCGATCTGTTCAGCATTTTTCAGCGAGGGATCTGTGCGGCCTTATACCGTGGGGGATCTGTGCAACATTTTTCAGTTGGGGATCTTTGCGGCATTTTTCAGCGGGGCATCTATGCTGCATTTTTCAATTCTGGATCTGTGCAGCATTTTTCAGTTGGGGACCTGTAGAGCATTTTTCAGGAATCTATGCGGCATTTTTCATTGAGTTTTCTGTGCGCTGTTTTTCAGTGGGGGAACTGTGCAGCATTTTTCAGTAGGGGATCTGTGCAGCATTTTTCAGTGGGGGATCTGTGTGGCATTTTTCAGCAGGGGATCTGTGCAGTATTTTTCAATGACGGATCTGTGCAACGTTTTTCAGTTGGGGATCTTTGCGGGATTTTTCAGCGGGGGATCTGTGCTGCATTTTTCAATGAGGGATCTGTGCAGCATTTTTCAGTTCTGGATCTGTGCTGCATTTTTCAATTCTGGATCTGTGCAGCATTTTTCTGTGGGGGATCTGTGTGGCATTTTTCAGTTGGGGATCTGTAGAGCATTTTTCAGTGAGGAATCTATGCGGCATTTTTCATTGAGTGATCTGTGCGCTGTTTTTCAGTGGAGGATTTGTGCAGCATTTTTCAGTAGGGGATCTGTGCAGCATTTTTCAGTGGGGGAACTCTGTGGCATTTTTCAGTGTGGGATCTTTGCGGCATTTTTCAGCGGGGGATCTGTGCTGCATTTTTAATGAGGGATCTGTGCAGCATTTTTAATGAGGGATCTGTGCGGCATTTTTCAGTCGTCGATCTGTGCGGCATTTGTCAGTGCGGGATTGGTGCTGCATTTTTTAGTGAGGGGTCTGTGTGGCATTTTCAGTGGGGGATCTGTGCAGCATTTTACAGTGACAGATCTGTGCAGCTTTTTTCATTAGGGGATCTGTGCAACATTTTTCAGTGGGGGATCTGTGTGGCATTTTTCAGTGGGGGATCTTTGCAGCATTTTTCAGCGGGGGATCTGTGCTGCATTTTTCAGCGCAGGATCTGTGCAGCAATTTTCAGTGAGTGATCTTTGCGTCGTTTTTCAGTGGGGTGATCTGTGCAGCATTTTTCAGTGAGGGATTGGTACGGTGTTGTACAGTGAGGGATCTGTGCAGCATTTTTCAGTGGGGGATCTGTGTGTTGTTTTTCAGTGGGGGATGTGTGCAGCATTTTTCAGTGAGGGATCTGTGCAGCATTTTTCAGTAAGGGATCTTTGCGGCGTTTTTCAGTGGGGATCTGTGCAGTATTTTTCAGTGAGGGATCTGTGCAGCATTTTTCAGTGGGGGATCTGTGCAGCATTTTTCAGTAGGGGATCTTTGCGGTGTTTTTCAGTGGGGATCTGTGCAGTATTTTTCAGTGAGGGATACGTTCAGCATTTTTCAGTGGGGGATCCGTGCAGCATTTTTCAGTAGGGGATCTTTGCGGTGTTTTTCAGTGGGGATCTGTGCAGCATATTTCAATGAGGGATCTGTGCAGCATTTTTCAGTGGGGGATCTGTGTGGCATTTTTCAGCGGAGGATCTTTGCAGCATTTTTCAGTAGGGGATCTTTGCGGTGTTTTTCAGTGGGGATCTGTGCAGCATTTTTCAGTGAGGGATACGTTCAGCATTTTTCAGTGGGGGATCTGTGCAGCATTTTTCAGTGTGGGATCTGTGTGGAATTTTTCAGTAGGGGATCTTTGCGGTGTTTTTCAGTGGGGATCTGTGCAGTATTTTTCAGTGAGGGATACGTTCAGCATTTTTCAGTGGGGGAACTTTGCAGCATTTTTCAGCGGGTGATCTGTGTGGCATTTTTCAGCGGAGGATCTGTGCTGCATTTTTCAATGAGGGATCTGTGCAGCATTTTTCAGTGGGGGATCTGTGTGGCATTTTTCAGTGGGGGATCTTTGCAGCATTTTTCAGCGGGGGATCTGTGCTGCATTTTTCAGCGCAGGATCTGTGCAGCAATTTTCAGTGAGTGATCTTTGCGTCGTTTTTCAGTGGGGTGATCTGTGCAGCATTTTTCAGTGAGGGATCAGTACGGTGTTTTACAGTGGGGAATCTGTGCAGCATTTTTCAGTGGGGGATCTGTGCGGCGTTGTTCAGTGGCGTATCTGTGCCGCATTTTTAAATGAGGGATCTGTGCGGCCTTCTTCAGTCGTCGATCTGTGCAGCATTTTTCAATGGGGGATCTTTGCAGCATTTTTCAGTGAGGAATCTATGCGGCATTTTTCATTGATTGATCTGTGCACTGTTTTTCAGTGAGGGATCTGTGCAGCATTTTTCAGTTGGGGATCTGTGCAGCATTTTTCAGTGGGGGATCTGTGTGGCATTTTTCAGTGGGGGATCTTTGCAGCATTTTTCAGCGGGGGATCTGTGCTGCATTTTTCAATGAGGGATCTGTGCGGCGTTTTTCAGTGACGTATCTGTGCCGCATTTTTAAATGAGGGATCTGTGCGGCCTTCTTCAATCGTCGATCTGTGCAGCATTTTTCAATGGGAGATCTTTGCGGCATTTTTCAGTGAGGAATCTATGCGGCATTTTTCATTGATTGATCTGTGCACTGTTTTTCAGTGAGGGATCTGTGCAGCATTTTTCAGTTGGGGATCTGTGCAGCATTTTTCAGTGGGGGATCTGTGTGGCATTTTTCAGTGGGGGATCTTTGCAGCATTTTTCAGCGGGGGATCTGTGCTGCATTTTTCAATGAGGGATCTGTGCAGCAATTTTCAGTGGGGGAGCTGTGTGGCATTTTTAATGAGGGATCTGTGCGGCATTTTACCGTGGGGGATCGGTGCTGCATTTTTCAGTTTGGGGATGTGTGCAGCATTTTTCAGTGGATGATCTGTGCAGCATTTTTCTGTGTGGGATCTGTGCAGCATTTTTCAGTGAAGAATCTATGCGGCATTTTTCATTGAGTGATCTGTGCAGTATTTTTCACGGAGGGATCTGTGCGGCCCTTTACCGTGGGGGATCTATGCAACATTTTTCAGTGGGGGATCTTTGCAGCATTTTTCAGCGGGGGATCTGTAATGCATTTTTCAATGAGGGATCTGTGCGGCATTTTTCATTGACTGATCTGTGCACTGTTTTTCAGTGGGGGATCTGTGCAGCATTTTTCAGTGGGGGATCTGTGTGGCATTTTTCAGTGGGGGATCTTTGCGGTATTTTTCAGCAGGGATCTGTTCTGCAATTTTCAATGAGGGATCTGTGCAGCATTTTTCAGTCGTCGATCTGTGCGGCATTTTTCAGTGTGGGATCTGTGCAGCATTTTACAGTGACAGGTCTGTGCAGCATTTTTCAGTGGGGGATCTGTGCAGCATTTTTCAGTGGGGGATCTGTGCAGCATTTTTCAGTGGGGGATCTGTGCAGCATTTTTCAGTGGGGGATCTGTGCAGCATTTTTCAATTATGGATCTGAGCAGCATCTTTCAGTGAGGGATCTGTGCGGCGTTTTTCAGTGGGGGATCTGTGCAGTATTTTTCAGTAAGGGATCTGTGCAGCATTTTTCAGTGGGGGATCTGTGCAGCATTATTCAGTAGGGGATCTGTGCAGCATTTTTCAGTGGGGGATCTGTGCAGCATTTTTCAGTAGGGGATCTGTGCAGCATTTTTCAGTGAGGGATCTGTGCAGCATTTTTCAGTGAGGGATCGGTATGGTGTTTTACAGTGAGGGATCTGTGCAGCATTTTTCAGCGGGGGATCTGTGCAGCATTTTTCAGTGAGGGATCTGTGCAGCATTTTTCAGTGAGGGATCTGTGCAGCATTTTTCAGTGAGGGATCGGTATGGTGTTTTACAGTGAGGGATCTGTGCAGCATTTTTCAGCGGGGGATCTGTGCAGCATTTTTCAGTGGGGGCTCTGTGCGCCGTTTTTCAGTGGGGACCTGTGCAGCATTTTTAGTGAGGGATCTGTGCAGCATTTTTCAGTTGGGGATATGTGCAGCATTTTTCAGTGCGTTATCTGTGCAGCATTTTTCAGTGAGGGATCTGTGCAGCATTTTTCAGTGAGGAATATTTGCGGCATTTTCATTCAGCGATCTGTTCAGCATTTTTCAGCGAGGGATCTGTGCGGCCTTATACCGTGGGGGATCTGTGCAACATTTTTCAGTTGGGGATCTTTGCGGCATTTTTCAGCGGGGCATCTATGCTGCATTTTTCAATTCTGGATCTGTGCAGCATTTTTCAGTTGGGGACCTGTAGAGCATTTTTCAGGAATCTATGCGGCATTTTTCATTGAGTTTTCTGTGCGCTGTTTTTCAGTGGGGGAACTGTGCAGCATTTTTCAGTAGGGGATCTGTGCAGCATTTTTCAGTGGGGGATCTGTGTGGCATTTTTCAGCAGGGGATCTGTGCAGTATTTTTCAATGACGGATCTGTGCAACGTTTTTCAGTTGGGGATCTTTGCGGGATTTTTCAGCGGGGGATCTGTGCTGCATTTTTCAATGAGGGATCTGTGCAGCATTTTTCAGTTCTGGATCTGTGCTGCATTTTTCAATTCTGGATCTGTGCAGCATTTTTCTGTGGGGGATCTGTGTGGCATTTTTCAGTTGGGGATCTGTAGAGCATTTTTCAGTGAGGAATCTATGCGGCATTTTTCATTGAGTGATCTGTGCGCTGTTTTTCAGTGGGGGATTTGTGCAGCATTTTTCAGTAGGGGATCTGTGCAGCATTTTTCAGTGGGGGAACTCTGTGGCATTTTTCAGTGTGGGATCTTTGCGGCATTTTTCAGCGGGGGATCTGTGCTGCATTTTTAATGAGGGATCTGTGCAGCATTTTTAATGAGGGATCTGTGCGGCATTTTTCAGTCGTCGATCTGTGCGGCATTTGTCAGTGCGGGATTGGTGCTGCATTTTTTAGTGAGGGGTCTGTGTGGCATTTTCAGTGGGGGATCTGTGCAGCATTTTACAGTGACAGATCTGTGCAGCTTTTTTCATTAGGGGATCTGTGCAACATTTTTCAGTGGGGGATCTGTGTGGCATTTTTCAGTGGGGGATCTTTGCAGCATTTTTCAGCGGGGGATCTGTGCTGCATTTTTCAGCGCAGGATCTGTGCAGCAATTTTCAGTGAGTGATCTTTGCGTCGTTTTTCAGTGGGGTGATCTGTGCAGCATTTTTCAGTGAGGGATTGGTACGGTGTTGTACAGTGAGGGATCTGTGCAGCATTTTTCAGTGGGGGATCTGTGTGTTGTTTTTCAGTGGGGGATGTGTGCAGCATTTTTCAGTGAGGGATCTGTGCAGCATTTTTCAGTAAGGGATCTTTGCGGCGTTTTTCAGTGGGGATCTGTGCAGTATTTTTCAGTGAGGGATCTGTGCAGCATTTTTCAGTGGGGGATCTGTGCAGCATTTTTCAGTAGGGGATCTTTGCGGTGTTTTTCAGTGGGGATCTGTGCAGTATTTTTCAGTGAGGGATACGTTCAGCATTTTTCAGTGGGGGATCCGTGCAGCATTTTTCAGTAGGGGATCTTTGCGGTGTTTTTCAGTGGGGATCTGTGCAGCATATTTCAATGAGGGATCTGTGCAGCATTTTTCAGTGGGGGATCTGTGTGGCATTTTTCAGCGGAGGATCTTTGCAGCATTTTTCAGTAGGGGATCTTTGCGGTGTTTTTCAGTGGGGATCTGTGCAGCATTTTTCAGTGAGGGATACGTTCAGCATTTTTCAGTGGGGGATCTGTGCAGCATTTTTCAGTGTGGGATCTGTGTGGAATTTTTCAGTAGGGGATCTTTGCGGTGTTTTTCAGTGGGGATCTGTGCAGTATTTTTCAGTGAGGGATACGTTCAGCATTTTTCAGTGGGGGAACTTTGCAGCATTTTTCAGCGGGTGATCTGTGTGGCATTTTTCAGCGGAGGATCTGTGCTGCATTTTTCAATGAGGGATCTGTGCAGCATTTTTCAGTGGGGGATCTGTGTGGCATTTTTCAGTGGGGGATCTTTGCAGCATTTTTCAGCGGGGGATCTGTGCTGCATTTTTCAGCGCAGGATCTGTGCAGCAATTTTCAGTGAGTGATCTTTGCGTCGTTTTTCAGTGGGGTGATCTGTGCAGCATTTTTCAGTGAGGGATTGGTACGGTGTTGTACAGTGAGGGATCTGTGCAGCATTTTTCAGTGGGGGATCTGTGTGTTGTTTTTCAGTGGGGGATGTGTGCAGCATTTTTCAGTGAGGGATCTGTGCAGCATTTTTCAGTAAGGGATCTTTGCGGCGTTTTTCAGTGGGGATCTGTGCAGTATTTTTCAGTGAGGGATCTGTGCAGCATTTTTCAGTGGGGGATCTGTGCAGCATTTTTCAGTAGGGGATCTTTGCGGTGTTTTTCAGTGGGGATCTGTGCAGTATTTTTCAGTGAGGGATACGTTCAGCATTTTTCAGTGGGGGATCCGTGCAGCATTTTTCAGTAGGGGATCTTTGCGGTGTTTTTCAGTGGGGATCTGTGCAGCATTTTTCAATGAGGGATCTGTGCAGCATTTTTCAGTGGGGGATCTGTGTGGCATTTTTCAGCGGAGGATCTTTGCAGCATTTTTCAGTAGGGGATCTTTGCGGTGTTTTTCAGTGGGGATCTGTGCAGCATTTTTCAGTGAGGGATACGTTCAGCATTTTTCAGTGGGGGATCTGTGCAGCATTTTTCAGTGTGGGATCTGTGTGGAATTTTTCAGTAGGGGATCTTTGCGGTGTTTTTCAGTGGGGATCTGTGCAGTATTTTTCAGTGAGGGATACGTTCAGCATTTTTCAGTGGGGGATCTGTGCAGCATTTTTCAGTGTGGGATCTGTGTGGAATTTTTCAGTAGGGGATCTTTGCGGTGTTTTTCAGTGGGGATCTGTGCAGTATTTTTCAGTGAGGGATACGTTCAGCATTTTTCAGTGGGGGAACTTTGCAGCATTTTTCAGCGGGTGATCTGTGTGGCATTTTTCAGCGGAGGATCTGTGCTGCATTTTTCAATGAGGGATCTGTGCAGCATTTTTCAGTGGGGGATCTGTGTGGCATTTTTCAGCGGAGGATCTTTGCGGCATTTTTCAGCAGGGGATCTGTGCAGTATTTTTCAATGACGGATCTGTGCAACATTTTTCAGTTGGGGATCTTTGCGGGATGTTTCAGCGGGGGATCTGTGCTGCATTTTTCAATGAGGGATCTGTGCAGCATTTTTCAGTTCTGGATCTGTGCTGCATTTTTCAATTCTGGATCTGTGCAGCATTTTTCAGTGGGGGATCTGTGTGGCATTTTTCAGTTGGGGATCTGTAGAGCATTTTTCAGTGAGGAATCTATGCGGCATTTTTCATTGAGTGTTCTGTGCGCTGTTTTTCAGTGGGGGATGTGTGCAGCATTTTTCAGTGAGGGATACGTTCAGCATTTTTCAGTGGGGGATCTTTGCGGCGTTTTTCAGTGGGGATCTGTGCAGTATTTTTCAGTGAGGGATCTGTGCAGCATTTTTCAGTGGGGGATATGTGCAGCATTTTTCAGTGGGGTATCTGTGCTGCATTTTTCAATGAGGGATCTGTGCAGCATTTTTCAGTGAGGGTTCTGTGTGGCATTTTCCATTGAGCGATCTGTGCAGTATTTTTCAGCGAGGGATCTGTGCGGCCTTTTACCGTTGGGGATCTGTGCAACATTTTTCAGTGGCGCATCTTTGCGGCGTTTTTCAGTGAGGGATCTGAGCAGCATTTTTCAGTGTGTGATCTTTGCGTTGTTTTTCAGTGGGGTGTTCTGTGCAGCATTTTTTATTGGGGGATATGTGTCGTTTTTCATTGGGGGATGTGTGCAGCATTTTTCAGTGAGGGATATGTGCGCTGTTTTTCAGTGGGGGATCTGTGCAGCATTTTTCGTTAGGAGATCTGTGCAGCAGTTTTCAGTCGGGGATCTGTGCTGCATTTTTCAATGAGGTATCTGTGCAGCAATTTTCAGTGATGGATCTGTGCCGCATTTTTCATTGAGGGATCTGTGGGGCATTCTTCAGTCGTCGATCTGTGTAGCATTTTTCAGTGTGGGGTCTGTGCAGCATTTTTCAGTTGGAATCTGTGCTGTAATTTTCAGAGGGGTATCTGTGCGGCATTTTTCAGTGGGGGATTTGAGCAGCATTTTTCAGTGGGGAATCTGTGCAGTATTTTTCAGTGGGGAATCTGTGCAGTATTTTTCAGTGGGCGGTTTGTGCATCATTTTTCAGAGAGTAATCTTTGCGTTGTTTTTCAGTGGGGTGATCTGTGCAGCATTTTTCAGTGAGGGATCAGTACGGTGTTTTACAGTGAGGGATCTGTGCATCATTTTTCAGAGAGTAATCTTTGCGTTGTTTTTCAGTGGGGTTATCTGTGCAGCATTTTTCAGTGAGGGACCAGTACGGTGTTTTACAGTGAGGGATCTGTGCAGCATTTTTGAATGGGTGATCTGTGCAGCATTTTTCAGTGACGTATCTGTGCCGCATTTTTAAATGAGGGATCTGTGCAGCAATTTTCAGTGAGGGATCTGTGTGGCATTTTTCAGTGAGGGATCTGTGCGGCATTTTACCATGGGGGATCGGTGCTGCATTTTGCAGTCGGGGATCTGTGCAGCATTTTTCAGTGAAGAATCTATGCGGCATTTTTCATTGAGTGATCTGTGCAGTATTTTTCACGGAGGGATCTGTGCGGCCTTTTACCGTGGGGGATCTATGCAACATTTTTCAGTTGGGGATCTGTAGAGCATTTTTCAGTGAGGAATCTTTGCGGCATTTTTCATTGAGTGATCTGTGCTGCATTTTTCAGTGGGGGATCTTTGCAGCATTTTTCAGCGGGGGATCTGTGCTGCATTTTTCAGTGAGGGATCTGTGCAGCATTTTTCAGTGAGTGATCTTTGTGTCGTTTTTCAGTGGGGTGATCTGTGCAGCATTTTTCAGTGAGGGATTGGTACGGTGTTGTACAGTGAGGGATCTGTGCAGCATTTTTCAGTGGAGGATCTGTGTGTTGTTTTTCAGTGGGGAATGTGTGCAGCATTTTTCAGTGGGGGATCTGTGCAGCATTTTTCAGTGGGGGATGTGTGCAGCATTTTTCAGTGGGGTATCTGTGCAGCATTTTTCAGTGTGGGATCTGTGTGGAATTTTTCAGTGTGGGATCTGTGCCTTCTTTTTCAGTGGGGGATGTTCACAGCATTTTTCAGTGAGGGATCAGTGCAGCATTATTCAGTGGGGAATCTCTGCAGTATTTTTCAGTGGGAAGTCTGTGCCTCATTCTTCATTGGGGGATCTGTGCAGCATTTTTCAGTGATGGATCTGTGCAGCATTTTTCAGTCGGGAATCTGTGCGGTATTTTTCATTGGGGGATATGTGCAGCATTTTTCACTGAGGGATCTGTACAGCATTTTTCAGTGACCGATCTATGCTCCATTTTTCAGTGGGGGATCGAGCATTGTTTTTCAGTGGGGGAACTGTGCAGCATTTTTTAGTGTAGATCTGTGTGGCATTTTTCAGTGTGGAATCTGTGCGGCATTTTTCAGAGGGGGATCGGTGCAGCTTTTTTCAGTGCGGGAATTGGTGCTGCATTTTTCAGTGAGGGATCTTTGCAGCATTTTTCATTGCGTAATCTGTGCTGCATTTTTTAGTGGGGGATCTGTGCATCATTTTTCAGTTGGGTATCTGTGCAGCATTTTTCACTGGGGATTCTTTGTGTTTTTTTTCAGTGGGGGATCTGTGCAGGATTTTTCAGTGGGGTTCTGTGCGGCATTTTTCAGTGAGGAGTCTGTGCGACATTTTTCACTTAGCGATCTATGCAGCATTATTCATTGAGGCATCTGTGCGCTGTTTTTCAGTGGGGAATCTGTGTGGCATTTTTCAGGGTGGGATCTGTGCATTCTTTTTCAGTGGGGTATGTGCGCAGCATTTTTCATTGAGGGAGCTGTGCAGCATTTTTCAGTGGTTGATCTGTGCGGCATTTTTCAGTGGCGAATCTGTGCAATATTTTTCAGTGGGAGGTCTGTGTGGCATTTTTCATTGGAGGATCTGTGCAGCTGTTTTCAGTGAGGGATCTGTGCAGCATTTTCAGTTGGGGAATTGTGCAGCATTTTTCTGTGAGGGATCTGTGCAGCATTTTTCAGTGGGGATCTGTGCGGCATTTTTCAGTGTGAAGTCTGTGCCTCATTTTTCATTGGAGGATCTGTGCAGCATTTTTCAGTGAGGGATCTGTGCTGCATTTTTCAGTGAGGGATCTTTGCAGCATTTTTCATTGCGTAATCTGTGCTGCATTTTTTAGTGGGGGATCTGTGCATCATTTTTCAGTTCGGTGTCTGTGCAGCATTTTTCACTGAGGATTCTTTGTGTTTTTATTTCAGTGGGGGATCTGTGCAGGATTTTTCAGTGGGGTTCTGTGCGGCGTTTTTCAGGGAGGGGTCTGTGTAGCATTTTACAGTGAGGCATCTGTGCGGCATTTTTCAGTGAGGGATCTTTGCAGAATTTTTCAGTTGGGTGATCTGTGCAGCGTTTTCCCGTGGGTGATCTGTGCTGCATTTTTCTGTGGGGGATCCCTCCAGCATTTTTCAGTGAGGAATCTGCGGCATTTTTCTGTGGGGGATCTGTGCAGAATTTTTCAGTGAGGAATCTCTGCGGCATTTTTCATTGAGTGATCTGTGCGCTGTTTTTCAGTGGGGGATATGTGCAGCAGTTTTCAGTGGAAGATCTGTGTGTCATTTTTCAGCGGTGGACCTTTGCGGCATTTTTCAGTGGGGGATCTAAGCTGCATTTTTCAATGAGGGATCTGTGCAGCATTTTTCAGTGGAGGATCTGTATGGCATTCTTCAGTGTGGTATCTATGCGGCATTTTTCAGTGGTGGATCGGTGCAGCTTTTTTCAGTGCGGGATTGGTGGTGCATTTTTCAGTGATGGGTCTGTGTGGCATTTTTTGTGGGGGATCTGTGCAGCATTTTTCAGTGGGGGTGTGTGCGGCATTTTTCAGTGGGGAATTTGTGTAGTATTTTTCAGTGGGAGGTCTGTGCGTCATTTTTCAGTGGGGGATATGTGAGGCATTTTTCAGCGAGGGATCTGTGCAGAATTTTTCAGTGAGTGATCTGTGCAGCATTTTTCAGTGGGGGCTATGTGAGGCATTTTTCAGCGAGGGATCTGTGCAGCATTTTTCAGTGAGTGATCTGTGCAGCATTTTTCAGAGAGTGATCTGTGCAGCATTTTTCAGTGAGGGATCTGTGAAGCATTTTTCATTGGGGGATCTGTGGAGCATTTTCAGTTGGGGACCTGTGAAGCATTTTTCAGTGAGTGATCTGTGCAGCATTTTTCTGTGGGGGATCTGTGCAGCATTTTTCAGTGAGGAATCGGCAGCATTTTTCAGTGGGGGATCTGTGCGGTCTATTGCAGTGAGGAATCTGTGCAGCATTTTTCAGTGGGGATTCTGTGTGACATTCTCCAGTTAGGGATCTGTGCGGCATTTTTCTGTGGGGCATCTGTGCGGCTTTTTTCAATGGGGGATCTGTGCAGCATTTTTCAGTGGGGGATCTGTGCGGCAATTTTCAGTGGGGGATATGTGCAGCATTTTTCGGTGAGGGATCTGTGCAGCATTTTTCATTGAGGGATCTGTGCAGCAAATTTTCAGTAGGGGATCTGTGCGGCATTTTTCAGTGGGGGATCTGTGTGGTATTTTTCAGTGTCGGATCTGTGTAGCATTTTTCAGTGATGGAAATGTGCAGCATTTTTCTGTGGGGGATCTGTGCCACATTTTTCAGTGAGGGATCTGTGTTGCATTTTTCAGTGTGGGATCTGTGCAGCATTTTTCAGTGGGGGATCTGTGCGGCACTTTTACGTGGTGGATCTGTGCATTATTATTCAGTGGGTGATCTGTACAGCATTTTTCAGTTGGGGATCAGTGCAGCATTTTACATTTGGGGATCTGCGTAGCATTTTTCATTGGGGGATCTATGCAGCATTTTTCAGTGGGGGATTTGTGTTGCATTTTACAGTAGGGGATCTGTGCATCATTTTTCAGTGGGGTGATCTGTGCGGCATATTTCAGTGAGGGATCTGTGCAGCATTTTTCTGTGAGGGATATGTGCAGCATTTTTCAGTGAGGGATCTGTGCGGCATTTTTCAGTAGGGGATCTGTGCAGGATTTTTCAGTGGGGGATCTGTGCAGCATTTTTCAGTGGGGGATCTGTGCGTCTTTTTTTATTGGGGGATCTGTGTGGCATTTTTCAGTATGGGTTCCGTGTAGCATTTTTCAGTGAGAGAAATGTGTGGCATTTTTCTGTCAGTGATCTTTGCATCATTTTTCAGTGAGGGATCTGTGCGACATTTTTCAGTGAGGGATCTGTGTGGCATTTTTCAGTGAGGGATCTGTGCGGCAATTTCCAGTGTGGGATTGGCGCAGCATTTTTCAGTGAGGGATCTGCGCAGCATTTTTCATTGGGGGATCTATGCAGCATTTTTCAGTGGGGGATCTGGTTTGCATTTTACAGTAGGGGATCTGTGCCGCATTTTTCAGTGGGGGAGCTGTGCAGCATTTTTCAGTGGGGGATCTGTGCAGCATTTTTCAGTGAGGGATCTATGCAGCATTTTTCAGTGGGGGATCTGTGCAGCATTTTTCAGTGGGGGATCTGTGCGGCATTTTTCAGTGAGGGATCTATGCAGCATTTTTCAGTGAAGGATCTGTGCAGCATTTTTCAGTAGGGAATCAATGCGGCATTTTTCAGTGGGGGCTCTATGCTTTATTTTTCAGTGGGGGAACTGTGTTGCATTTTAAAGTAGGGGATCTGTGCAGCATTTGTCAGTGGGGGAGCTTTGCAGCATTTTTCAGTGGGTTATCTGTGCGGCATTTTTCAGTGAGGGTACACTGCAGCATTTTTCAGTGAGCAATCTGTGCAGCATTTTTCAGTGGGGTATCTGTGCAGTATTTTTTCAGTTGGGCATCTGTGCAGCATTTTTCTGTGTGATCTGTGCAGCATTTTTCTGTGAGAGATCTGAGCGGCATTTTTCAGTGGGGGGTCTGTGAAGCATTTTTTTGTGAGGGATCTGTGCAGCATTTTTCAGTGAAGGATCTGTGCAGCCTTTTTCAGTGAGGGATCTGTGAGGCATTTTTCAGTAGGGGATCTGTGCGGCATTTATCAGTGTGTGATCTGTGTGGCATTTTTCAGTGTGGGATCTGTGTAGCATTTTTCAGTGATGGAAATGTGCAGCATTTTTCTGTGGGGGATCTGTGCATCATTTTTCAGTGAGGGATCTGTGCGACATTTTTCAGTGAGGGATCTGTTCAGCATTTTTCAGTGAGGGATCTGTGCGGCATTTTTCAGTATGGGATCTGTGCCGCATTTTTCATTGGGTGGTCTGTGCAGCATTTTTCAGTGGGGCATCTGTGCATCATTTTTCAGTTGGGGATCTTTGCAGCATTTTTCAGTGCAGAATCTTTGCCGCATTTTTCAGTAAGGGATCTGTGCAGCATTTTTCTTTTGGAGATCTGTGCAGCATTTTTCAGTGAGGGATTAGTGCAGCATTTTTCAGTGGGGGATCTGTGCGTCATTTTTCAGTGTGGGATCTGTGCCACATTTTTCAGTGGAGGATCTGTGCAGCGTTTTTCAGCGGGGGATCTGTGCGGCATTTTTCGGTGGGGTGTCTGTGCAGCATTTTAAGTTGGGTATCTGTGCAGCATTTTTCTGTGTGGGATTGTGCAGTATTTTTCGGTGAGGGATCTCTGCGGTGTTTTTCAGTGGGGGTTCTGTGTGTCTTTTTTTAGTGGGGAATCTGTGTGGCAGTTTTCAGTGTGTGTTCCGTGTAGCATTTTTCAGTGTGGGAAATGTGTAGCATTTTTCTGTGTCCGATCTGTGCAGCTTTTTACTGTGAGAGATCTGAGTGGCATTTTTCAGTGGGGGATCTGTGAAGCATTTTTCAGTGAGGAATCTGCGAAGCATTTTTCAGTGATGGACCAATGCTGTGGTTTTCAGGGAGGAAGTGTGCAGCATTTTTCAGTGGGGGATCTGTGCGGTCTATTTCAGTGAGGAATCTGTGCAGCATTTTTCAGTGGGGATTCTGTGCGACATTCTCCAGTTAGGGATCTGTGCGGCATTTTTCAGTGGGGCATCTGTGCGGCTTTTTTCAATGGGGGATCTGTGCATCATTTTTCGGTGAGGGATCTGTGCAGCATTTATCATTGAGGGATCTGTGCAGCATTTTTCAGTAGGGGATCTGTACGGCATTTTTCATTGGGGGATCTGTGTGGTATTTTTCAGTGTGGGATCTGTGTAGCATTTTTCAGTGATGGAAATGTGCAGCATTTTTCTGTGGGGGATCTGTGCCACATGTTTCAGTGAGGGATCTGTGCATCATTATTCAGTGGGTGATCTGTACAGCATTTTTCAGTTGGGGATCAGTGCAGCATTTTACATTTGGGGATCTGTGTTGCATTTTACAGTAGGGGATCTGTGCATCATTTTTCAGTGGGGGATCTGTGCGGCATATTTCAGTGAGGGATATGTGCAGCATTTTTCAGTGAGGGATCTGTGCAGCATTTTTCAGTAGGGGTCTGTGCCGCATTTTTCAGTGGGGGATCTGTGCAGCATTTTTCAGTGGGGGATCTGTGCAGCATTTTTCAGTGGGGGATCTGTGCGTCTTTTTTTAGTGGGGGATCTGTGTGGCACTTTTCAGTATGGGTTCCGTGTAGCATTTTTCAGTGAGTGAAATGTGCAGCATTTTTCTGTCAGTGATCTTTGCATCATTTTTCAGTGAGAGATCTGTGCGACATTTTTCAGTGAGGGATCTGTGTGGCATTTTTCAGTGAGGGATCTGTGCGGCAATTTTCAGTGTGGGATTTGCGCAGCATTTTTCAGTGAGGGATCTGCGCAGCATTTTTCATTGGGGGATCTATGCAGCATTTTTCAGTTGGGATCTGGTTTGCATTTTACAGTAGGGGATCTGTGCCGCATTTTTCAGTCGGTGAGCTGTACAGCATTTATCAGTGGGGGATCTGTGCGGCATTTTTCAGTGAGGGATCTATGCAGCATTTTTCAGTGGGGGATCTGTGCAGCATTTTTCAGTGGGGGATCTGTGCGGCATTTTTCAGTGAGGGATCTATGCAGCATTTTTCAGTGAAGGATCTGTGCAGCATTTTTCAGTAAGCGATCTGTGCAGCATTTTTCAGTAGGGGATCAATGCGGCATTTTTCAGTGCGGGCTCTATGCTTTATTTTTCAGTGGGGGAACTGTGTTGCATTTTAAAGTAGGGGATCTGTGCAGCATTTTTCAGTGGGGGAGCTTTGCAGCATTTTTCAGTGGGTTATCTGTGCGGTATTTTTCAGTGAGGGAACACTGCAGCATTTTTCAGTGAGCAATCTGTGCAGCATTTTTCAGTGGGGTATCTGTGCAGTATTTTTTCAGTTGGGCATCTGTGCAGCGTTTTTCTGTGTGATCTGTGCAGCATTTTTCTGTGAGAGATCTGAGCGGCATTTTTCAGTGGGGGGGTCTGTGAAGCATTTTTCTGTGAGGGATCTGTGCAGCATTTTTCAGTGAGGGATCTGTGCAGCTTTTTTCAGTGAGGAATCTGTGAGGCATTTTTCAGTAGGGGATCTTTGCGGCATTTATCAGTGTGTGATCTGTGTGGCATTTTTCAGTGTGGGATCTGTGTAGCATTTTTCAGTGATGGAAATGTGCAGCATTTTTCTGTGGGGGATCTGTGCATCATTTTTCAGTGAGGGATCTGTGCGACATTTTTCAGTGAGGGATCTGTTCAGCATTTTTCAGTGAGGGATCTGTGCGGCATTTTTCAGTATGGGATCTGTGCGGCATTTTTCATTGGGTAATCTGTGCAGCCTTTTTCAGTGGGGGATCTGTGCATCATTTTTCAGTTGGGGATCTTTGCAGCATTTTTCAGTGCGGAATCTTTGCCTCCTTTCTCAGTAAGGGATCTGTGCAGCATTTTTCTTTTGGAGATCTGTGCAGCATTTTTCAGTGAGGGATTAGTGCAGCATTTTTCAGTGGGGGATCTGTGCGGCATTTTTCAGTGGGGGATCTGTGCAGCGTTTTTCAGTGGGGGATCTGTGCAGCATTTTTCAGTGGGGTATCTGTGCAGCATTTTAAGTTGGGTATCTGTGCAGCATTTTTCTGTGTGGGATTGTGCAGTATTTTTCGGTGAGGGATCTCTGCGGTGTTTTTCAGTGGGGGTTCTGTGTGTCTTTTTTTAGTGGGGAATCTGTGTGGCAGTTTTCAGTGTGTGTTCTGTGTAGCATTTTTCAGTGTGGGAAATGTGTAGCATTTTTCTGTGGGTTATCTGTGCAGCATTTCTCTGTGTCGGATCTGTGCAGCTTTTTACTGTGAGAGATCTGAGTGGTATTTTTCAGTGGGGGATCTGTGAAGCATTTTTCAGTGAGGAATCTGTGAAGCATTTTTCAGTGATGGACCAATGCTTTGGTTTTCAGGGAGGAAGTGTGCAGCATTTTTCAGTGGGTGATCTGTGCGGTCTATTTCAGTGAGGAATCTGTGCAGCATTTTTCAGTGGGGATTCTGTGCGGTCTATTTCAGTGAGGAATCTGTGCAGCATTTTTCAGTGGGGGATCTGTGTGGTCTATTTCAGTGAGGAATCTGTGCAGCATTTTTCAGTGGGGATTCTGTGCGACATTCTCCAGTTAGGGATCTGTGCGGCATTTTTCAGTGGGGCATCTGTGCGGCTTTTTTCAATGGGGGATCTGTGCAGCATTTTTCAGGGAGGGATCTGTGCGGCAATTTTCAGTGGGGGATATGTGCAGCATTTTTCGGTGAGGGATCTGTGCAGCTTTTTTCATTGAGGGATCTGTGCGGCATTTTTCATTGGGGGATCTGTGTAGCATTTTTCAGTGATGGAAATGTGCAGCATTTTTCTGTGGGGGATCTGTGCCACATTTTTCAGTGAGGGATCTGTGCAACATTTTTCAGTGGGTTATCTGTGCGGCACTTTTACGTGGGGGATCTCTGCATCATTATTCAGTGGGTGATCTGTACAGCATTTTTCAGTTGGGGATCAGTGCAGCATTTTTCATTGGGGGATCAATGCAGCATTTTTCAGTGGGAGATCTGTGTTGCATTTTACAGTAGGGGATCTGTGCAGCATTTTTCAATGGGGGATCTGTGCGGCATATTTCAGTGAGGGATCTGTGCAGCCTTTTGCTGTGAGGGATGTGTGCAGCATTTTTCAGTGAGGGATATGTGCGCTGTTTTTCAGTGGGGGATCTGTGCAGCATTTTTCGTTAGGAGATCTGTGCAGCAGTTTTCAGTCGGGGATCTGTGCTGCATTTTTCAATGAGGTATCTGTGCAGCAATTTTCAGTGATGGATCTGTGCCGCATTTTTCATTGAGGGATCTGTGGGGCATTCTTCTGTCGTCGATCTGTGTAGCATTTTTCAGTGTGGGGTCTGTGCAGCATTTTTCAGTTGGTGATCTGTGCAGCATTTTTCAGTTGGAATCTGTGCTGTAATTTTCAAAGGGGTATCTGTGCGGCATTTTTCAGTGGGGGATTTGAGCAGCATTTTTCAGTGGGGAATCTGTGCAGTATTTTTCAGTGTGCGGTTTGTGCATCATTTTTCAGAGAGTAATCTTTGCGTTGTTTTTCAGTGGGGTGATCTGTGCAGCATTTTTCAGTGAGGGACCGGTACGGTGTTTTACAGTGAGGGATCTGTGCAGCATTTTTGAATGGGTGATCTGTGCAGCATTTTTCAGTGACGTATCTGTGCCGCATTTTTAAATGATGGATCTGTGCAGCAATTTTCAGTGAGGGATCTGTGTGGCATTTTTCAGTGAGGGATCTGTGCGGCATTTTACCATGGGGGATCGGTGCTGCATTTTTCAGTCGGGGATCTGTGCAGCATTTTTCAGTGAAGAATCTATGCGGCATTTTTCATTGAGTGATCTGTGCAGTATTTTTCACGGAGGGATCTGTGCGGCCTTTTACCGTGGGGGATCTATGCAACATTTTTCAGTTGGGGATCTGTAGAGCATTTTTCAGTGAGGAATCTATGCGGCATTTTTCATTGAGTGATCTGTGCGCTGTTTTTCAGTGAGGGATCTGTGCAGCATTTTTCAGTGGGGATCTGTGCTGCATTTTTCAACGAGGGATCTGTGCAGCATTTTTAATGAGGGATCTGTGCAGCATTTTTAATGAGGGATCTGTGCAGCATTTTTAATGAGGGATCTGTGCGGCATTTTTCAGTCGTCGATCTGTGCGGCATTTTTCAGTGCGGGATTGGTGCTGCATTTTTCAGTGAGGGGTCTGTGTGGCATTTTCAGTGGGGGATCTGTGCAGCATTTTACAGTGACAGATCTGTGCAACATTTTTCAGCAGGGGATCTGTGCAGCATTTTTCAGTCAGTGATCCTTGCGTCGTTTTTCAGTGGGGTGATCTGTGCAGCATTTTTCTGTGAGGGATCGGTACGGTGTTTTACAGTGAGTGATCTGTGCAGCATTTTTCAGTGGGGGATCTGTGTGGCATTTTTCAGTAGGGGACCTTTGCAGCATTTTTCAGCGCAGGATCTGTGCAGCATTTTTCAGTGAGTGATCTTTGCATCGTTTTTCAGTGGGGTGATCTGTGCAGCATTATTCAATGAGGGATTGGTACGGTGTTGTACAGTTAGGGATCTGTGCAGCATTTTTAAGTGGGGTATCTGTACAGCATTTTTCAGTGAGGGTTCTGTGCAGCATTTTTCAGTGAGGAATCTATGCGGCATTTTTCATTGAGTGATCTGTGCGCTGTTTTTCAGTGGGGGATTTGTGCGGCCTTTTAACGTGGGGGATCTGTGCAACATTTTTCAGTAGGGGATTTGTGCAGCATTTTTCAGTAGGGGATCTGTGCAGCGTTTTTCAGCGGGGGATCTGTGCTGCATTTTTCAATGAGGGATCTGTGCAGCATTTTTAATGAGGGATCTGTGCGGCATTTTTCAGTCGTCGATCTGTGCGGCATTTTTCAGTGCGGGATTAGTGCTGCATTTTTCAGTGAGGGGTCTGTGTGGCATTTTCAGTGGGGGATCTGTGCAGCATTTTACAGTGACAGATCTGTGCAGCTTTTTTCATTAGGGGATCTGTGCAACATTTTTCAGTGGGGGATCTGTGTGGCATTTTTCAGTGGGGGATCTTTGCAGCATTTTTCAGCGGGGGATCTGTGCTGCATTTTTCAGCGCAGGATCTGTGCAGCATTTTTCAGTGAGTGATCTTTGTGTCGTTTTTCAGTGGGGTGATCTGTGCAGCATTTTTCAGTGAGGGATTGGTACGGTGTTGTACAGTGAGGGATCTGTGCAGCATTTTTCAGTGGGGGATCTATGTGTTGTTTTTCAGTGGGGAATGTGTGCAGCATTTTTCAGTGGGGGATCTGTGCAGCATTTTTCAGTGGGGGATCTTTGCGGCGTTTTTAAGTAGGGATCTGTGCAGTATTTTTCAGTGAGGGATCTGTGCAGCATTTTTCAGTGGGGGATCTGTGTGGCATTTTTCAGTGGGGGAACTTTGCAGCATTTTTCAGTGAGGGATCTGTGCAGCATTTTTCAGTGGGGTATCTGTGCAGCATTTTTCAGTAGGGTATCTGTGCAGCATTTTTCACTGAGGGATCTGTGCAGCATTTTTCAGTGAGGGAATCTGTGCAGCATTTTTCAGTGGGGGAACTGTGCGGCATTTTTCATTGAGGGATCTGTGCAGCATTTTTCAGTGAGGGAATCAGTGCAGCATTTTTCAGTGGGGGATCTGTGCAGCATTTTTCAGTGGGGGATCTGTGCAGCATTTTTCAGTGGGGGATGTGTGCAGCATTTTTCAGTGGGGTATCTGTGCAGCATTTTTCAGTGTGGGATCTGTGTGGAATTTTTCAGTGTGGGATCTGTGCCTTCTTTTTCAGTGGGGGATGTTCGCAGCATTTTTCAGTGAGGGATCTGTGCAGCATTATTCAGTGGGGAATCTCTGCAGTATTTTTCAGTGGGAAGTCTGTGCCTCATTCTTCATTGGGGGATCTGTGCAGCATTTTTCAGTGATGGATCTGTGCAGCATTTTTCAGTCGGGAATCTGTGCGGTATTTTTCATTGGGGGATATGTGCAGCATTTTTCACTGAGGGATCTGTGCAGCATTTTTCAGTGACCGATCTATGCTCCATTTTTCAGTGGGGGATCGAGCATTGTTTTTCAGTGGGGGAACTGTGCAGCATTTTTTAGTGTAGATCTGTGTGGCATTTTTCAGTGTGGAATCTGTGCGGCATTTTTCAGAGGGGGATCGGTGCAGCTTTTTTCAGTGCGGGAATTGGTGCTGCATTTTTCAGTGAGGGATCTTTGCAGCATTTTTCAGTGGGGATCTGTGCGGCATTTTTCAGTGTGAAGTCTGTGCCTCATTTTTCATTGGAGGATCTGTGCAGCATTTTTCAGTGAGGGATCTGTGCAGCATTTTTCATTGCGTAATCTGTGCTGCATTTTTTAGTGGGGGATCTGTGCATCATTTTTCAGTTCGGTATCTGTGCAGCATTTTTCACTGGGGATTCTTTGTGTTTTTATTTCAGTGGGGGATCTGTGCAGGATTTTTCAGTGGGGTTCTGTGCGGCGTTTTTCAGGGAGGGGTCTGTGTAGCATTTTACAGTGAGGCATCTGTGCGGCATTTTTCAGTGGGGGAGCTTTGCAGCATTTTTCAGTGAGGGATCTGTTCAGCATTTTTCAGTGAGGGATCTGTGCGGCATTTTTCAGTATGGGATCTGTGCCGCATTTTTCATTGGGTGATCTGTGCAGCATTTTTCAGTGGGGCATCTGTGCATCATTTTTCAGTTGGGGATCTTTGCAGCATTTTTCAGTGCAGAATCTTTGCCGCATTTTTCAGTAAGGGATCTGTGCAGCATTTTTCTTTTGGAGATCTGTGCAGCATTTTTCAGTGAGGGATTAGTGCAGCATTTTTCAGTGGGGGATCTGTGCGGCATTTTTCAGTGTGGGATCTGTGCCACATTTTTCAGTGGAGGATCTGTGCAGCGTTTTTCAGTGGGGGATCTGTGCGGCATTTTTCGGTGGGGTGTCTGTGCAGCATTTTAAGTTGGGTATCTGTGCAGCATTTTTCTGTGTGGGATTGTGCAGTATTTTTCGGTGAGGGATCTCTGCGGTGTTTTTCAGTGGGGGTTCTGTGTGTCTTTTTTTAGTGGGGAATCTGTGTGGCAGTTTTCAGTGTGTGTTCCGTGTAGCATTTTTCAGTGTGGGAAATGTGTAGCATTTTTCTGTGTCGGATCTGTGCAGCTTTTTACTGTGAGAGATCTGAGTGGCATTTTTCAGTGGGGGATCTGTGAAGCATTTTTCAGTGAGGAATCTGCGAAGCATTTTTCAGTGATGGACCAATGCTGTGGTTTTCAGGGAGGAAGTGTGCAGCATTTTTCAGTAGGGGATCTGTGCGGTCTATTTCAGTGAGGAATCTGTGCAGCATTTTTCAGTGGGGATTCTGTGCGACATTCTCCAGTTAGGGATCTGTGCGGCATTTTTCAGTGGGGCATCTGTGCGGCGTTTTTCAATGGGGGATCTGTGCATCATTTTTCGGTGAGGGATCTGTGCAGCATTTATCATTGAGGGATCTGTGCAGCATTTTTCAGTAGGGGATCTGTACGGCATTTTTCATTGGGGGATCTGTGTGGTATTTTTCAGTGTGGGATCTGTGTAGCATTTTTCAGTGATGGAAATGTGCAGCATTTTTCTGTGGGGGATCTGTGCCACATGTTTCAGTGAGGGATCTGTGCATCATTATTCAGTGGGTGATCTGTACAGCATTTTTCAGTTGGGGATCAGTGCAGCATTTTACATTTGGGGATCTGTGTTGCATTTTACAGTAGGGGATCTGTGCATCATTTTTCAGTGGGGGATCTGTGCGGCATATTTCAGTGAGGGATATGTGCAGCATTTTTCAGTGAGGGATCTGTGCAGCATTTTTCAGTAGGGGTCTGTGCCGCATTTTTCAGTGGGGGATCTGTGCAGCATTTTTCAGTGGGGGATCTGTGCAGCATTTTTCAGTGGGGGATCTGTGCGTCTTTTTTTAGTGGGGGATCTGTGTGGCACTTTTCAGTATGGGTTCCGTGTAGCATTTTTCAGTGAGTGAAATGTGCAGCATTTTTCTGTCAGTGATCTTTGCATCATTTTTCAGTGAGGGATCTGTGCGACATTTTTCAGTGAGGGATCTGTGTGGCATTTTTCAGTGAGGGATCTGTGCGGCAATTTTCAGTGTGGGATTTGCACAGCATTTTTCAGTGAGGGATCTGCGCAGCATTTTTCATTGGGGGATCTATGCAGCATTTTTCAGTTGGGATCTGGTTTGCATTTTACAGTAGGGGATCTGTGCCGCATTTTTCAGTCAGTGAGCTGTACAGCATTTATCAGTGGGGGATCTGTGCGGCATTTTTCAGTGAGGGATCTATGCAGCATTTTTCAGTGGGGGATCTGTGCAGCATTTTTCAGTGGGGGATCTGTGCGGCATTTTTCAGTGAGGGATCTATGCAGCATTTTTCAGTGAAGGACCTGTGCAGCATTTTTCAGTAAGCGATCTGTGCAGCATTTTTCAGTGGGGGATCAATGCGGCATTTTTCAGTGGGGGCTCTATGCTTTATTTTTCAGTGGGGGAACTGTGTTGCATTTTAAAGTAGGGGATCTGTGCAGCATTTTTCAGTGGGGGAGCTTTGCAGCATTTTTCAGTGGGTTATCTGTGCGGCATTTTTCAGTGAGGGAACACTGCAGCATTTTTCAGTGAGCAATCTGTGCAGCATTTTTCAGTGGGGTATCTGTGCAGTATTTTTTCAGTTGGGCATCTGTGCAGCGTTTTTCTGTGTGATCTGTGCAGCATTTTTCTGTGAGAGATCTGAGCGGCATTTTTCAGTGGGGGGGTCTTTGAAGCATTTTTCTGTGAGGGATCTGTGCAGCATTTTTCAGTGAGGGATCTGTGCAGCTTTTTTCAGTGAGGAATCTGTGAGGCATTTTTCAGTAGGGGATCTTTGCGGCATTTATCAGTGTGTGATCTGTGTGGCATTTTTCAGTGTGGGATCTGTGTAGCATTTTTCAGTGATGGAAATGTGCAGCATTTTTCTGTGGGGGATCTGTGCATCATTTTTCAGTGAGGGATCTGTGCGACATTTTTCACTGAGGGATCTGTTCAGCATTTTTCAGTGAGGGATCTGTGCGGCATTTTTCAGTATGGGATCTGTGCGGCATTTTTCATTGGGTAATCTGTGCAGCCTTTTTCAGTGGGGGATCTGTGCATCATTTTTCAGTTGGGGATCTTTGCAGCATTTTTCAGTGCGGAATCTTTGCCTCCTTTCTCAGTAAGGGATCTGTGCAGCATTTTTCTTTTGGAGATCTGTGCAGCATTTTTCAGTGAGGGATTAGTGCAGCATTTTTCAGTGGGGGATCTGTGCGGCATTTTTCAGTGGGGGATCTGTGCAGCGTTTTTCAGTGGGGGATCTGTGCAGCATTTTTCAGTGGGGTATCTGTGCAGCATTTTAAGTTGGGTATCTGTGCAGCATTTTTCTGTGTGGGATTGTGCAGTATTTTTCGGTGAGGGATCTCTGCGGTGTTTTTCAGTGGGGGTTCTGTGTGTCTTTTTTTAGTGGGGAATCTGTGTGGCAGTTTTCAGTGTGTGTTCTGTGTAGCATTTTTCAGTGTGGGAAATGTGTAGCATTTTTCTGTGGGTTATCTGTGCAGCATTTCTCTGTGTCGGATCTGTGCAGCTTTTTACTGTGAGAGATCTGAGTGGTATTTTTCAGTGGGGGATCTGTGAAGCATTTTTCAGTGAGGAATCTGTGAAGCATTTTTCAGTGATGGACCAATGCTTTGGTTTTCAGGGAGGAAGTGTGCAGCATTTTTCAGTGGGGGATCTGTGCGGTCTATTTCAGTGAGGAATCTGTGCAGCATTTTTCAGTGGGGATTCTGTGCGGTCTATTTCAGTGAGGAATCTGTGCAGCATTTTTCAGTGGGGGATCTGTGCGGTCTATTTCAGTGAGGAATCTGTGCAGCATTTTTCAGTGGGGATTCTGTGCGACATTCTCCAGTTAGGGATCTGTGCGGCATTTTTCAGTGGGGCATCTGTGCGGCTTTTTTCAATGGGGGATCTGTGCAGCATTTTTCAGGGAGGGATCTGTGCGGCAATTTTCAGTGGGGGATATGTGCAGCATTTTTCGGTGAGGGATCTGTGCAGCTTTTTTCATTGAGGGATCTGTGCGGCATTTTTCATTGGGGGATCTGTGTGGTATTTTTCAGTGATGGAAATGTGCAGCATTTTTCTGTGGGGGATCTGTGCCACATTTTTCAGTGAGGGATCTGTGCAACATTTTTCAGTGGGTTATCTGTGCGGCACTTTTACGTGGGGGATCTCTGCATCATTATTCAGTGGGTGATCTGTACAGCATTTTTCAGTTGGGGATCAGTGCAGCATTTTTCATTGGGGGATCAATGCAGCATTTTTCAGTGGGAGATCTGTGTTGCATTTTACAGTAGGGGATCTGTGCAGCATTTTTCAATGGGGGATCTGTGCGGCATATTTCAGTGAGGGATCTGTGCAGCCTTTTGCTGTGAGGGATGTGTGCAGCATTTTTCAGTGAGGGATATGTGCGCTGTTTTTCAGTGGGGGATCTGTGCAGCATTTTTCGTTAGGAGATCTGTGCAGCAGTTTTCAGTCGGGGATCTGTGCTGCATTTTTCAATGAGGTATCTGTGCAGCAATTTTCAGTGATGGATCTGTGCCGCATTTTTCATTGAGGGATCTGTGGGGCATTCTTCTGTCGTCGATCTGTGTAGCATTTTTCAGTGTGGGGTCTGTGCAGCATTTTTCAGTTGGTGATCTGTGCAGCATTTTTCAGTTGGAATCTGTGCTGTAATTTTCAAAGGGGTATCTGTGCGGCATTTTTCAGTGGGGGATTTGAGCAGCATTTTTCAGTGGGGAATCTGTGCAGTATTTTTCAGTGTGCGGTTTGTGCATCATTTTTCAGAGAGTAATCTTTGCGTTGTTTTTCAGTGGGGTGATCTGTGCAGCATTTTTCAGTGAGGGACCGGTACGGTGTTTTACAGTGAGGGATCTGTGCAGCATTTTTGAATGGGTGATCTGTGCAGCATTTTTCAGTGACGTATCTGTGCCGCATTTTTAAATGATGGATCTGTGCAGCAATTTTCAGTGAGGGATCTGTGTGGCATTTTTCAGTGAGGGATCTGTGCGGCATTTTACCATGGGGGATCGGTGCTGCATTTTTCAGTCGGGGATCTGTGCAGCATTTTTCAGTGAAGAATCTATGCGGCATTTTTCATTGAGTGATCTGTGCAGTATTTTTCACGGAGGGATCTGTGCGGCCTTTTACCGTGGGGGATCTATGCAACATTTTTCAGTTGGGGATCTGTAGAGCATTTTTCAGTGAGGAATCTATGCGGCATTTTTCATTGAGTGATCTGTGCGCTGTTTTTCAGTGAGGGATCTGTGCAGCATTTTTCAGTGGGGATCTGTGCTGCATTTTTCAACGAGGGATCTGTGCAGCATTTTTAATGAGGGATCTGTGCAGCATTTTTAATGAGGGATCTGTGCAGCATTTTTAATGAGGGATCTGTGCGGCATTTTTCAGTCGTCGATCTGTGCGGCATTTTTCAGTGCGGGATTGGTGCTGCATTTTTCAGTGAGGGGTCTGTGTGGCATTTTCAGTGGGGGATCTGTGCAGCATTTTACAGTGACAGATCTGTGCAACATTTTTCAGCAGGGGATCTGTGCAGCATTTTTCAGTCAGTGATCCTTGCGTCGTTTTTCAGTGGGGTGATCTGTGCAGCATTTTTCTGTGAGGGATCGGTACGGTGTTTTACAGTGAGTGATCTGTGCAGCATTTTTCAGTGGGGGATCTGTGTGGCATTTTTCAGTAGGGGACCTTTGCAGCATTTTTCAGCGCAGGATCTGTGCAGCATTTTTCAGTGAGTGATCTTTGCATCGTTTTTCAGTGGGGTGATCTGTGCAGCATTATTCAATGAGGGATTGGTACGGTGTTGTACAGTTAGGGATCTGTGCAGCATTTTTAAGTGGGGTATCTGTACAGCATTTTTCAGTGAGGGTTCTGTGCAGCATTTTTCAGTGAGGAATCTATGCGGCATTTTTCATTGAGTGATCTGTGCGCTGTTTTTCAGTGGGGGATTTGTGCGGCCTTTTAACGTGGGGGATCTGTGCAACATTTTTCAGTAGGGGATTTGTGCAGCATTTTTCAGTAGGGGATCTGTGCAGCGTTTTTCAGCGGGGGATCTGTGCTGCATTTTTCAATGAGGGATCTGTGCAGCATTTTTAATGAGGGATCTGTGCGGCATTTTTCAGTCGTCGATCTGTGCGGCATTTTTCAGTGCGGGATTAGTGCTGCATTTTTCAGTGAGGGGTCTGTGTGGCATTTTCAGTGGGGGATCTGTGCAGCATTTTACAGTGACAGATCTGTGCAGCTTTTTTCATTAGGGGATCTGTGCAACATTTTTCAGTGGGGGATCTGTGTGGCATTTTTCAGTGGGGGATCTTTGCAGCATTTTTCAGCGGGGGATCTGTGCTGCATTTTTCAGCGCAGGATCTGTGCAGCATTTTTCAGTGAGTGATCTTTGTGTCGTTTTTCAGTGGGGTGATCTGTGCAGCATTTTTCAGTGAGGGATTGGTACGGTGTTGTACAGTGAGGGATCTGTGCAGCATTTTTCAGTGGGGGATCTATGTGTTGTTTTTCAGTGGGGAATGTGTGCAGCATTTTTCAGTGGGGGATCTGTGCAGCATTTTTCAGTGGGGGATCTTTGCGGCGTTTTTAAGTAGGGATCTGTGCAGTATTTTTCAGTGAGGGATCTGTGCAGCATTTTTCAGTGGGGGATCTGTGTGGCATTTTTCAGTGGGGGAACTTTGCAGCATTTTTCAGTGAGGGATCTGTGCAGCATTTTTCAGTGGGGTATCTGTGCAGCATTTTTCAGTAGGGTATCTGTGCAGCATTTTTCACTGAGGGATCTGTGCAGCATTTTTCAGTGAGGGAATCTGTGCAGCATTTTTCAGTGGGGGAACTGTGCGGCATTTTTCATTGAGGGATCTGTGCAGCATTTTTCAGTGAGGGAATCAGTGCAGCATTTTTCAGTGGGGGATCTGTGCAGCATTTTTCAGTGGGGGATCTGTGCAGCATTTTTCAGTGGGGGATGTGTGCAGCATTTTTCAGTGGGGTATCTGTGCAGCATTTTTCAGTGTGGGATCTGTGTGGAATTTTTCAGTGTGGGATCTGTGCCTTCTTTTTCAGTGGGGGATGTTCGCAGCATTTTTCAGTGAGGGATCTGTGCAGCATTATTCAGTGGGGAATCTCTGCAGTATTTTTCAGTGGGAAGTCTGTGCCTCATTCTTCATTGGGGGATCTGTGCAGCATTTTTCAGTGATGGATCTGTGCAGCATTTTTCAGTCGGGAATCTGTGCGGTATTTTTCATTGGGGGATATGTGCAGCATTTTTCACTGAGGGATCTGTGCAGCATTTTTCAGTGACCGATCTATGCTCCATTTTTCAGTGGGGGATCGAGCATTGTTTTTCAGTGGGGGAACTGTGCAGCATTTTTTAGTGTAGATCTGTGTGGCATTTTTCAGTGTGGAATCTGTGCGGCATTTTTCAGAGGGGGATCGGTGCAGCTTTTTTCAGTGCGGGAATTGGTGCTGCATTTTTCAGTGAGGGATCTTTGCAGCATTTTTCATTGCGTAATCTGTGCTGTATTTTTTAGTGGGGGATCTGTGCATCATTTTTCAGTTGGGTATCTGTGCAGCATTTTTCACTGGGGATTCTTTGTGTTTTTTTTCAGTGGGGGATCTGTGCAGGATTTTTCAGTGGGGTTCTGTGCGGCATTTTTCAGTGAGGAGTCTGTGCGACATTTTTCACTTAGCGATCTATGCAGCATTATTCATTGAGGCATCTGTGCGCTGTTTTTCAGTGGGGAATCTGTGTGGCATTTTTCAGGGTGGGATCTGTGCATTCTTTTTCAGTGGGGTATGTGCGCAGCATTTTTCATTGAGGGAGCTGTGCAGCATTTTTCAGTGGTTGATCTGTGCGGCATTTTTCAGTGGCGAATCTGTGCAATATTTTTCAGTGGGAGGTCTGTGTGGCATTTTTCATTGGAGGATCTGTGCAGCTGTTTTCAGTGAGGGATCTGTGCAGCATTTTCAGTTGGGGAATTGTGCAGCATTTTTCTGTGAGGGATCTGTGCAGCATTTTTCAGTGGGGATCTGTGCGGCATTTTTCAGTGTGAAGTCTGTGCCTCATTTTTCATTGGAGGATCTGTGCAGCATTTTTCAGTGAGGGATCTGTGCAGCATTTTTCATTGCGTAATCTGTGCTGCATTTTTTAGTGGGGGATCTGTGCATCATTTTTCAGTTCGGTATCTGTGCAGCATTTTTCACTGGGGATTCTTTGTGTTTTTATTTCAGTGGGGGATCTGTGCAGGATTTTTCAGTGGGGTTCTGTGCGGCGTTTTTCAGGGAGGGGTCTGTGTAGCATTTTACAGTGAGGCATCTGTGCGGCATTTTTCAGTGGGGGAGCTTTGCAGCATTTTTCAGTGGGGACCTGTGCAGCATTTTTCAGTGAGGGATCTGTGCAGCATTTTTCAGTGGGGTATCTGTGCAGCATTTTTCAGTAGGGTATCTGTGCAGCATTTTTCACTGAGGGAATCTGTGCAGCATTTTTCAGTGGGGGAACTGTGCGGCATTTTTCATTGAGGGATCTGTGCAGCATTTTTCAGTGAGGGAATCAGTGCAGCATTTTTCAGTGGGGGATCTGTGCAGCATTTTTCAGTGGGGGATGTGTGCAGCATTTTTCAGTGGGGTATCTGTGCAGCATTTTTCAGTGTGGGATCTGTGTGGAATTTTTCAGTGTGGGATCTGTGCCTTCTTTTTCAGTGGGGGATGTTCACAGCATTTTTCAGTGAGGGATCAGTGCAGCATTATTCAGTGGGGAATCTCTGCAGTATTTTTCAGTGGGAAGTCTGTGCCTCATTCTTCATTGGGGGATCTGTGCAGCATTTTTCAGTGATGGATCTGTGCAGCATTTTTCAGTCGGGAATCTGTGCGGTATTTTTCATTGGGGGATATGTGCAGCATTTTTCACTGAGGGATCTGTGCAGCATTTTTCAGTGACCGATCTATGCTCCATTTTTCAGTGGGGGATCGAGCATTGTTTTTCAGTGGGGGAACTGTGCAGCATTTTTTAGTGTAGATCTGTGTGGCATTTTTCAGTGTGGAATCTGTGCGGCATTTTTCAGAGGGGGATCGGTGCAGCTTTTTTCAGTGCGGGAATTGGTGCTGCATTTTTCAGTGAGGGATCTTTGCAGCATTTTTCATTGCGTAATCTGTGCTGCATTTTTTAGTGGGGGATCTGTGCATCATTTTTCAGTTGGGTATCTGTGCAGCATTTTTCACTGGGGATTCTTTGTGTTTTTTTTCAGTGGGGGATCTGTGCAGGATTTTTCAGTGGAGTTCTGTGCGGCATTTTTCAGTGAGGAGTCTGTGCGACATTTTTCACTTAGCGATCTATGCAGCATTATTCATTGAGGCATCTGTGCGCTGTTTTTCAGTGGGGAATCTGTGTGGCATTTTTCAGGGTGGGATCTGTGCATTCTTTTTCAGTGGGGTATGTGCGCAGCATTTTTCATTGAGGGAGCTGTGCAGCATTTTTCAGTGGTTGATCTGTGCGGCATTTTTCAGTGGCGAATCTGTGCAATATTTTTCAGTGGGAGGTCTGTGTGGCATTTTTCATTGGAGGATCTGTGCAGCTGTTTTCAGTGAGGGATCTGTGCAGCATTTTCAGTTGGGGAATTGTGCAGCATTTTTCTGTGAGGGATCTGTGCAGCATTTTTCAGTGGGGATCTGTGCGGCATTTTTCAGTGTGAAGTCTGTGCCTCATTTTTCATTGGAGGATCTGTGCAGCATTTTTCAGTGAGGGATCTGTGCTGCATTTTTCAGTGAGGGATCTTTGCAGCATTTTTCATTGCGTAATCTGTGCTGCATTTTTTAGTGGGGGATCTGTGCATCATTTTTCAGTTCGGTGTCTGTGCAGCATTTTTCACTGAGGATTCTTTGTGTTTTTATTTCAGTGGGGGATCTGTGCAGGATTTTTCAGTGGGGTTCTGTGCGGCGTTTTTCAGGGAGGGGTCTGTGTAGCATTTTACAGTGAGGCATCTGTGCGGCATTTTTCAGTGAGGGATCTTTGCAGAATTTTTCAGTTGGGTGATCTGTGCAGCGTTTTCCCGTGGGTGATCTGTGCTGCATTTTTCTGTGGGGGATCCCTCCAGCATTTTTCAGTGAGGAATCTGCGGCATTTTTCTGTGGGGGATCTGTGCAGAATTTTTCAGTGAGGAATCTCTGCGGCATTTTTCATTGAGTGATCTGTGCGCTGTTTTTCAGTGGGGGATATGTGCAGCAGTTTTCAGTGGAAGATCTGTGTGTCATTTTTCAGCGGTGGATCTTTGCGGCATTTTTCAGTGGGGGATCTAAGCTGCATTTTTCAATGAGGGATCTGTGCAGCATTTTTCAGTGGAGGATCTGTATGGCATTCTTCAGTGTGGTATCTATGCGGCATTTTTCAGTGGTGGATCGGTGCAGCTTTTTTCAGTGCGGGATTGGTGGTGCATTTTTCAGTGATGGGTCTGTGTGGCATTTTTTGTGGGGGATCTGTGCAGCATTTTTCAGTGAGGGATCTGTGCAGCATTTTTCAGTGGGGTATCTGTGCAGCATTTTTCAGTAGGGTATCTGTGCAGCATTTTTCACTGAGGGAATCTGTGCAGCATTTTTCAGTGAGGGAATCAGTGCAGCATTTTTCAGTGGGGGATCTGTGCAGCATTTTTCAGTGGGGGATGTGTGCAGCATTTTTCAGTGGGGTATCTGTGCAGCATTTTTCAGTGTGGGATCTGTGTGGAATTTTTCAGTGTGGGATCTGTGCCTTCTTTTTCAGTGGGGGATGTTCACAGCATTTTTCAGTGAGGGATCAGTGCAGCATTATTCAGTGGGGAATCTCTGCAGTATTTTTCAGTGGGAAGTCTGTGCCTCATTCTTCATTGGGGGATCTGTGCAGCATTTTTCAGTGATGGATCTGTGCAGCATTTTTCAGTCGGGAATCTGTGCGGTATTTTTCATTGGGGGATATGTGCAGCATTTTTCACTGAGGGATCTGTGCAGCATTTTTCAGTGACCGATCTATGCTCCATTTTTCAGTGGGGGATCGAGCATTGTTTTTCAGTGGGGGAACTGTGCAGCATTTTTTAGTGTAGATCTGTGTGGCATTTTTCAGTGTGGAATCTGTGCGGCATTTTTCAGAGGGGGATCGGTGCAGCTTTTTTCAGTGCGGGAATTGGTGCTGCATTTTTCAGTGAGGGATCTTTGCAGCATTTTTCATTGCGTAATCTGTGCTGCATTTTTTAGTGGGGGATCTGTGCATCATTTTTCAGTTGGGTATCTGTGCAGCATTTTTCACTGGGGATTCTTTGTGTTTTTTTTCAGTGGGGGATCTGTGCAGGATTTTTCAGTGGGGTTCTGTGCGGCATTTTTCAGTGAGGAGTCTGTGCGACATTTTTCACTTAGCGATCTATGCAGCATTATTCATTGAGGCATCTGTGCGCTGTTTTTCAGTGGGGAATCTGTGTGGCATTTTTCAGGGTGGGATCTGTGCATTCTTTTTCAGTGGGGTATGTGCGCAGCATTTTTCATTGAGGGAGCTGTGCAGCATTTTTCAGTGGTTGATCTGTGCGGCATTTTTCAGTGGCGAATCTGTGCAATATTTTTCAGTGGGAGGTCTGTGTGGCATTTTTCATTGGAGGATCTGTGCAGCTGTTTTCAGTGAGGGATCTGTGCAGCATTTTCAGTTGGGGAATTGTGCAGCATTTTTCTGTGAGGGATCTGTGCAGCATTTTTCAGTGGGGATCTGTGCGGCATTTTTCAGTGTGAAGTCTGTGCCTCATTTTTCATTGGAGGATCTGTGCAGCATTTTTCAGTGAGGGATCTGTGCTGCATTTTTCAGTGAGGGATCTTTGCAGCATTTTTCATTGCGTAATCTGTGCTGCATTTTTTAGTGGGGGATCTGTGCATCATTTTTCAGTTCGGTGTCTGTGCAGCATTTTTCACTGAGGATTCTTTGTGTTTTTATTTCAGTGGGGGATCTGTGCAGGATTTTTCAGTGGGGTTCTGTGCGGCGTTTTTCAGGGAGGGGTCTGTGTAGCATTTTACAGTGAGGCATCTGTGCGGCATTTTTCAGTGAGGGATCTTTGCAGAATTTTTCAGTTGGGTGATCTGTGCAGCGTTTTCCCGTGGGTGATCTGTGCTGCATTTTTCTGTGGGGGATCCCTCCAGCATTTTTCAGTGAGGAATCTGCGGCATTTTTCTGTGGGGGATCTGTGCAGAATTTTTCAGTGAGGAATCTCTGCGGCATTTTTCATTGAGTGATCTGTGCGCTGTTTTTCAGTGGGGGATATGTGCAGCAGTTTTCAGTGGAAGATCTGTGTGTCATTTTTCAGCGGTGGATCTTTGCGGCATTTTTCAGTGGGGGATCTAAGCTGCATTTTTCAATGAGGGATCTGTGCAGCATTTTTCAGTGGAGGATCTGTATGGCATTCTTCAGTGTGGTATCTATGCGGCATTTTTCAGTGGTGGATCGGTGCAGCTTTTTTCAGTGCGGGATTGGTGGTGCATTTTTCAGTGATGGGTCTGTGCAGCATTTTTCAGTGGGGGTGTGTGCGGCATTTTTCAGTGGGGAATTTGTGTAGTATTTTTCAGTGGGAGGTCTGTGCGTCATTTTTCAGTGGGGGATATGTGAGGCATTTTTCAGCGAGGGATCTGTGCAGAATTTTTCAGTGAGTGATCTGTGCAGCATTTTTCAGTGGGGGCTATGTGAGGCATTTTTCAGCGAGGGATCTGTGCAGCATTTTTCAGTGAGTGATCTGTGCAGCATTTTTCAGAGAGTGATCTGTGCAGCATTTTTCAGTGAGGGATCTGTGAAGCGTTTTTCATTGGGGGATCTGTGGAGCATTTTCAGTTGGGGATCTGTGAAGCATTTTTCAGTGAGTGATCTGTGCAGCATTTTTCTGTGGGGGATCTGTGCAGCATTTTTCAGTGAGGAATCGGCAGCATTTTTCAGTGGGGGATCTGTGCGGTCTATTTCAGTGAGGAATCTGTGCAGCATTTTTCAGTGGGGATTCTGTGCGACATTCTCCAGTTAGGGATCTGTGCGGCATTTTTCAGTGGGGCATCTGTGCGGCTTTTTTCAATGGGGGATCTGTGCAGCATTTTTCAGTGGGGGATCTGTGCGGCAATTTTCAGTGGGGGATATGTGCAGCATTTTTCGGTGAGCGATCTGTGCAGCATTTTTCATTGAGGGATCTGTGCAGCATTTTTCAGTAGGGGATCTGTGCGACATTTTTCATTGGGGGATCTGTATGGTATTTTTCAGTGTCGGATCTGTGTAGCATTTTTCAGTGATGGAAATGTGCAGCATTTTTCTGTGGGGGATCTGTGCCACATTTTTCAGTGAGGGATCTGTGCAACATTTTTCAGCGGGGATCTGTGCGGCGCTTTTACGTGGGGGATCTGTGCATCATTATTCAGTGGGTGATCTGTACAGCATTTTTCAGTTGGGGATCAGTGCAGCATTTTTCATTGGGGGATCAATGCAGCATTTTTCAGTGGGAGATCTGTGTTGCATTTTACAGTAGGGGATCTGTGCAGCATTTTTCAGTGGGGGATCTGTGCGGCATATTTCAGTGAGGGATCTGTGCAGCCTTTTGCTGTGAGGGATCTGTGCAGCATTTTTCAGTGGGGGATCTGTGCAGCATTTTTCAGCAGGGGATCAGTGCGGCATTTCTCAGTGGGGGATCTATGCTTCATTTTTCAGTGGGGGATCTGTGTTGCATTTTTCAGTGTGGGATCTGTGCAGCATTTTTCAGCGGGGGATCTGTGCGGCACTTTTACGTGGTGGATCTGTGCATCATTATTGAGTGGGTGATCTGTACAGCATTTTTCAGTTGGGGATCAGTGCAGCATTTTACATTTGGGGATCTGCGTAGCATTTTTCATTGGGGGATCTATGCAGAATTTTTCAGTGGGGGATTTGTGTTGTATTTTACAGTAGGGGATCTGTGCATCATTTTTCAGTGAGGGATCTGTGCGGCATATTTCAGTGAGGGATCTGTGCAGAATTTTTCTGTGAGGGATATGTGCAGCATTTTTCAGTGAGGGATCTGTGCAGCATTTTTCAGTAGGGGATCTGTGCAGCATTTTTCAGTGGGGGATCTGTGCAGCATTTTTCAGTGGGGGATCTGTGCGTCTTTTTTTAGTGGGGGATCTGTGTGGCATTTTTCAGTATGGGTTCCGTGTAGCATTTTTCAGTGAGAGAAATGTGCAGCATTTTTCTGTCAGTGATCTTTGCATCATTTTTCAGTGAGGGATCTGTGCGACATTTTTCAGTGAGGGATCTGTGTGGCATTTTTCAGTGAGGGATCTGTGCGGCAATTTCCAGTGTGGGATTTGCGCAGCATTTTTCAGTGAGGGATCTGCGCAGCATTTTTCATTGGGGGATCTATGCAGCATTTTTCAGTGGGGGATTTGGTTTGCATTTTACAGTAGGGGATCTGTGCCGCATTTTTCAGTGGGGGAGCTGTACAGCATTTTTCAGTGGGGGATCTGTGCGGCATTTTTCAGTGAGGGATCTATGCAGCATTTTTCAGTGGGGGATCTGTGCAGCATTTTTCAGTGGGGGATCTGTGCGGCATTTTTCAGTGAGGGATCTATGCAGCATTTTTCAGTGAAGGATCTGTGCAGCATTTTTCAGTAGGGGATCAATGCGGCATTTTTCAGTGGGGGCTCTATGCTTTATTTTTCAGTGGGGGAACTGTGTTGCATTTTAAAGTAGGGGATCTGTGCAGCATTTTTCAGTGGGGGAGCTTTGCAGCATTTTTCAGTGGGTTATCTGTGCGGCATTTTTCAGTGAGGGAACACTGCAGCATTTTTCAGTGAGCAATCTGTGCAGCATTTTTCAGTGGGGTATCTGTGCAGTATTTTTTCAGTTGGGCATCTGTGCAGCATTTTTCTGTGAGAGATCTGAGCGGCATTTTTCAGTGGGGGGTCTGTGAAGCATTTTTTTGTGAGGGATCTGTGCAGCATTTTTCAGTGAGGGATCTGTGCAGCCTTTTTCAGTGAGGGATCTGTGAGGCATTTTTCAGTAGGGGATCTGTGCGGCATTTATCAATGTGTGATCTGTGTGGCATTTTTCAGTGTGGGATCTGTGTAGCATTTTTCAGTGATGGAAATGTGCAGCATTTTTCTGTGGGGGATCTGTGCATCATTTTTCAGTGAGGGATCTGTGCGACATTTTTCAGTGAGGGATCTGTTCAGCATTTTTCAGTGAGGGATCTGTGCGGCATTTTTCAGTGGGGATTCTGTGTGACATTCTCCAGTTAGGGATCTGTGCGGCATTTTTCAGTGGGGCATCTGTGCGGCTTTTTTCAATGGGGGATCTGTGCAGCATTTTTCGGTGAGGGATCTGTGCAGCATTTTTCAGTGAGGGATCTGTGCAGCATTTTTCAGTAGGGGATCTGTGCGGCATTTTTCATTGGGGGATCTGTGTGGTATTTTTCAGTGTGGGATCTGTGTAGCATTTTTCAGTGATGGAAATGTGCAGCATTTTTCTGTGGGGGATCTGTGCCACATGTTTCAGTGAGGGATCTGTGCCACTTTTTTCAGCGGGGGATTTGTGCGGCACTTTTACGTGGCGGATCTGTGCATCATTATTAAGTGGGTGATCTGTACAGCATTTTTCAGTTGGGGATCAGTGCAGCATTTTTCATTGGGGGATCTATGCAGCATTTTTCAGTGGGAGATCTGTGTTGCATTTTACAGTAGGGGATCTGTGCAGCATTTTTCAGTGAGGGATCTGTGCAGCCTTTTGCTGTGAGGGATCTGTGCAGCATTTTTCAGTGGGGGATTTGTGCAGCATTTTTCAGCAGGGGATCAGTGCGGCATTTCTCAGTGAGGTATCTATGCTTCATTTTTCAGTGGGGGATCTGTGTTGCATTTTTCAGTGGGGGATCTGTGCAGCATTTTTCAGTGGGGGACCTGTGCAGCATTTTTCAGTTGGATATCTGTGCGGCAATTTTCAGTGAGGGATCTGTGCAGCATTTTTCTGTGAGGGATATGTGCAGCATTTTTTAGTGCGGGATCTGTGCAGCATTTTTCAGTAGGGGATCTGTGCGGCACTTTTCAGTGGGGGATCTGTGCAGCATTTTTCAGTGGGGGATCTGTGCGTCTTTTTTTAGTGGGGGATCTGTGTGGCATTTTTCAGTATGGGTTCCGTGTACCATTTTTCAGTGAGAGAAATGTGCAGCATTTTTCTGTCAGTGATCTTTGCATCATTTTTCAGTGAGGGATCTGTGCGACATTTTTCAGTGAGGGATCTGTTCAGCATTTTTCAGTGAGGGATCTGTGAGGCATTTTTCAGTTGGGCATCTGTGCAGCATTTTTCTGTGGGATCTGTGCAGCATTTTTCTGTGATAGATCTGAGCGGCATTTTTCAGTGGGGGTCTGTGAAGCATTTTTCTGTGAGGGATCTGTGCAGCCTTTTTCAGTGAGGGATCTGTGAGGCATTTTTCAGTGTGTGATCTGTGTGGCATTTTTCAGTAGGGGATCTGTGTAGCATTTTTCAGTAAGCGATCTGTGCAGCATTTTTCAGTGGGGGCTCTATGCTTTATTTTTCAGTGGGGGAACT